>CM052448.1:20593523-20712716 GCA_028533085.1 Varecia variegata
GTCCATATAGTTTTTTTTTTTTTTTTTTTTTTTTTGAGACAGAGTTTCGCTCTGTTGCCCAGGCTAGAGTGAGTGCTGTGGCATCAGCCTAGCTCACAGCAACCTCAAATTCCTGGGCTTAAGCAATCCTACTGCCTCAGCCTCCTGAGTAGCTGGGACTACAGGCATGCGCCACCATGCCCGGCTAATTTTTTTCTATATATATTTTTAGTTGGCCAGATAATTTCTTTCTATTTTTAGCAGAGACGGGGTCTCGCTCATATTTTTAGTTGGCCAGATAATTTCTTTCTATTTTTAGTAGAGATGGGGTCTCGCTCAGGCTGGTCTTGAACTCCTGACCTTGAGCGATCCGCCCACCTCGGCCTCCCAGAGTGCTAGGATTACAGGCGTGAGCCACCGCGCCCGGCCCGTATAGTTTTGATTATTGTAGCTTTATAGTAAAAATTAGTCTTACTTTCAAAATTACAGTCAATTAAAAAAAAATCCTACTGAATTTAGATGTGAATTACATTAAATTTCTAGGTGATTTTGGAGAGAGGTGATCTCTCTGTAATGCTGCATGTCCCCCGTGAGGACAGGCTTTTTTCTCCACTGTCTGGGCCCCCTTCATTTTCCCCAGTGGAAGCTGAGAAGGGTCCCTCTGTCACCAGGCCTGCCTCCTAGTGGGTCTTGGCACACTTGTTCCATGTCAGCAGGGAACACGCTCTCACAGAGCATCACCTTTTGGTAGAACAAATCTCCTCACATTATGCCATGGTTAATTTTTATAGATTAGCTTAGAACTGGCTGTGCTCATTTTTTAGTTTAAAAATCATTTTAAGAAGAATTGATCCCGTTTAAATATTAAAATTTATTTAAGAACAGAGCATATGTCTGCATATGTTCGAGTCTCTTTATGTCCTTAAATATAGTTTTGTGGTTTTCTGCATATTTCTACACATTTCTTTCTTTTTTTTGAGACAGAGTCTCCCTCTGTCACCCTGGCTAGAGCGCAGTGGTGTCATCATAGCTCACTGCAACTTCAAACTACTGGGCTCAAGTGACCTTCCTGCCTCAACCTCCTGAGTAGCTGGGACTACAGTCCTGTGCCACCATGACCAGCTAATTTTTTCTGTTAATATTTTTAGTAGAGACGGGGTCTCCCTCTTACTCAGGTTGGTCTCAAACTCCTAAGCTCAAGGGATCCTCTTACCTTGGTCACCCCGAGTGCTAGCAGTACAGGCATGAGCCATCGCAACCAACCTCTATACACATTTTTCGTTAAAGTTCATTTCTAGGGTTTTTTTTTCTTTTCTTTCTTTCTTTCTTTTTTTTTTTTTTTTGAGACAGGTCTTGCTACGTTGCCCAGACTGGTCTTGAATTCCTGGGCTCAAGTGATCCTCTCGCCTCAGCCTTCCAAGTAGCTGGCATTACAGGCACACGCCGCTGTGCCCGGCTTATTCTAAGGTATCTTATGATTTCTTTTTTTTTTTTTTGAGACAGAGTCTCACTTTGTTGCCCGGGCTAGAGTGAGTGCCGTGGCATCAGCTTAGCTCACAGCAACCTCAAACTCCTGGGCTCAAGCGATCCTTCTGCCTCAGCCTCCCGAGTAGCTGGGACTACAGGCATGTGCCACCACACCCAGCTAATTTTTCTATATATATTTTTAGCTGTCCATATAATTTCTTTCTATTTTTAGTAGAGACGGGGTCTCGCTCTTGCTCAGGCTGGTCTCAAACTCCTGAGCTCAAACAATCCACCTGCCTCGGCCTCCCAGAGTGCTAGGATTACCGGCGTGAGCCATCGCGCCCGGCCAGTATCTTATGATTTCTATTGCTATTGCGAATGGCATTATTTATATCTTGTATCTAGCCATCTTTCTACTGCTTTTAGTAACTTTCCAGTTGATTACTTTGTCCTTTTTCAGGTTTAAAATGGTAAATTTGCCTTTCTTTACACATAAAAGTGCTTAGAACAGCATCTGACACATGGTGCTATGACCATTTCTAGCATCTATACTTTTTATTTTATTATCTTAGCTAACTGCATTGCCTACCAGTTTCAGAACAAAATAGTAGTGACAGTCTTTTACCTGACTTCACTGGGAATGCCTCTACATATTTTACTACTAAATACATGCTAACAACAGTTTTGAAATCTGGAGTTTTAAAAAACCATATCAAGGAAGCATCTTTCTAATACTATTTTTTAAAGCTTAAATCAAGAATAAATATTTGATTTTATTAAATGTCTTTTTATCATCTAAAGATACCATATGGTGAATTCTATCAATAGAGTTAATATTAAACAATTACAGGAACAAACTCACTTGGTCATGCTTTCTATTTACTAATATTTAGAGAATTTAAAACCTGTATTTATACGTGAGATTTTAACAAAAACTGTAGTTTTCTTTTTTAGGGTTCTGTCAGGCTTTGGTATCAGCATTATGTTGGCTTTATACAAATCTATGTATAACTTTACTTACCTTCCTGTGCTCTGGAATATTTCAGACAGCATAGAAAAATTTTATTCCCTAAAGGATTGAAAGAATTTGCCCATAAACTGGGCATGCTGCTTTCTGAAGAGTAGCTTTTAATTACTTTCTCAAATTTTTTTCTTTTGTTACTGGTTTATGTAACTTCCTGTATCTTGGTGAGTCAAAATTTGTTATGTATATACAAAATATTTTTTCATTATAGAAATCTATTGACATTTCCCCCATAATGCAATGGCAGCCATGTATCTACTTACAGTGGGGTCGGTCCAGAGAGAGCATCTTGAACACTCCTGACAAGGGGCTCCTGGTGAGCGGGGATGCTGGCAGAAATGGTCATACCCATTGATAGACACGCGACAGAGGTAGCACATTTGGGCTCCACAACGGCACGACATGCGGTTGCAGCCTTCAGATTTGATGAGACCAGTCCCACATTTGTGGCATTTTCTAATGCGGGCAGCAGTCATTTTTTCTTCACTGAAATAAGAAAACATGATTGGAGCTGGCAGTGAAGATGAGGAGGAAAGAAAAGTATTACAGCCACTAAGTATTTATTTCTTCCCACAAATAATGATTACCTATGGCTTTTGGTGACATTCAAAGCATGAAAAGAGCCCATGTGTGAAAAGAGCCTGAAAACTGGGTTCAAAGTTTATCAATTGTATGTCCTTGGGTAAATTACCCAATTGCCTGGAGACTCAGTTTCCTCATTTTTAAACTGCGAAAACACAATTTTCTCATGGTGTTCTGAAAACTACAGATAAAATATAAAGCACCCTGGCACCGTGCCTGGCACTTAGCCTTTAGAAAATGACTGCTTTATTTGTTATAGGAATCCCTGGCTTAAAATGGAAAGAAAAAACTCAGGGTCTTCCTGAATTATGTGTTTTATGTATGCAAAGTTGGATGATTAAAAGCCAGTAAGCCTAAGCCTTAGTTGCACACCCTGCAGATTTGATTACTTGGCCTTCTTTGTTGCCAGAGCCTACCTCCTATGTGAGTCCCACACTCCCAGAATCCCTTGTAGGCAGGGCATGGGCAAGCACACGACTACATCCTGGCTAATGGGAAGATATTTGTTTCCAGAATCATTTGAAGTGATATGGAAAGGCAAATGACTAGAGTAAAAATGATAGACTGCTCTTTGTCTAGAGCTGCACTGCTGAATTAGGTGCTTCTGTGGCACTCTGTCTGTAACTATAAAATAATACTTACCGCCTTGGCCTGTAATTGTTTATGTGTCCTCCTCTACTAAGCTGAGTGCCTTGCAGGCAGAGGGCAGGGGCTATGTGGCTGAACTAGCCTGCATGAGTTAAGTGTGGTCTTGACAGGGGTGAGTCAAGAAGCATGCTACTGAGACCTGGGCAGAGCACAAAAGACCCAAATGGTGGAGGGTTAGAAACTGGGACTCTCCCTGATGGCTCTGAGCATTTCTCATCCCTCCAATTAGGAACTCAAAGAATGGTGACCAAGAAGAACTGATCCAGCCTTAAGACAGTAACAGTCTGGGAGTGAGTTCTGAGCTGTAGACTCTCGCCTGAGGCTGGGACATGCAGCTTCTTCCCACTGCTGCCAGTTCTGGTAAGTGAGTGTAGCTGGTGAGTCTGGGGTGGGCAAGGGCTTTTCATTACTGATATTTAGAAGACTGTTGTAATATGCTCCTTAGAAGCCAGTTCATGTGTTTAAAAACAGAAAAATACATTAGAAAATTGGCTGCTATTTACTTATATCTAATTTGTGAGTGGTCTAAAATGAAGGCAGGCACAACCCTCCTGGCTCGAAAAGAATTTAAACCCAGTTCAAGTTATACAACAAATGAATTCTGAGTTTTATTGAATAGAAAACATCATCAAGGAGACAAAGTTTAAAGTGAATCTATTATTGTCAGCTTAATAACAGAGTACATATGTTCATGATTTTAATTACTCAGCAACTGTGACAACACTGCTCAATGCTCCAAGTTAAGACTCAAGGTTCTGATGAAAAAGATTCCAATTTGAAAAGCTGTGTCCAAATACAACTGTAATTTTCTTTTTTTTTTTGAGATGGCATCTCGCTCTGTCACCCAGGCTAGAGTGCAGTGGTGCACAAACTCCTAGGCTCAACTGACCTTCCCACTTCAGCCTCCAGAGCAGCTGGGACTGCAGGCGTCCCAGCTCACTGCAGGTGTGTGGCTCATTTTTTTCATTTTTGTAGAGACTGGGTCTCACTATGTTGCTCAGGCTGGTCTCGAACTCCTGGCCTCGAGCGATCCTCCCACCTTGGGATCCCTGCAATTTTCCACGCAGAATCTTTCTCTGTAGAGACTGAGGTGCTCTCTACTTGCCTGGGGCTGGCTGACTTTTTCCCTGGGCAGCTGCTCAGACTGCAGTGTATGAATAGAGGCTGAAAAGAATTAAAGTTACAGTCCTTTTCCGAAGGCTCAGAAAACCGTTATGTATCTGCTTGCTCAACCAAGCTGTCACCAATGTGAAATAATAATGGGTATGGAAGAAGAAAAGGCACTCCTAAAATGAATAGAGGAATATATAAAGAGTGCCTACAATTCAACATTGCTATAATGTTCAATAGCTATTTGATACAGCATGAATATCTAATTCAAGTCCTTTGCTTTTACATTCACAAGAACAGTACTAGATAGGGCCAGAAGTACCAAAAAAGGATTGCTATTATGGGATGCAGTGACCACCCATCCAGTAACAAAAAAGTGAAAAATGGGACTAGAGAAAAATCATGGTTGATTTTTTTGGGAGGAGGGTGGTTTGGCAACTAGATTCTCAACTAGGCAGGAAACAAATACCCCGCAGGATGTGCTCCTAGGGGCAGTACAGGAAGAGTGGCCTGCGCTGTGGCTGTGTCTGTTGACCTTGTGTTCCCACAGGAAGGCTCATGGCCTCCTCTACGTAACCAGCTGACACCCTACAATCCATAGTTATTTGTCCTTGCCACTAGCCATGTACGTTAGAAACTCCTCTCTGGGATGCGTCTTCAGATCTTGTGGCATAAGCTATGCAAAATCTTATGGACCTCCTTTGTGAGTGTGTGTATACAAGCATGTTATATATTTTTGCACATAAAATTGACTAAACCATTCTGAAGTATAAAATTCAGGGGTATTTAGTATATTCTCAATGTTATACAACCCATACTACTATCTAGTTCCAGAAGATTTTCATAACCCCAAAAAGGAAACCCTGTACCCATCAAGCAGGCATTTCCCCATCCCCCCAATCCCTGCAACCACTAATCTATGTTCTGTCTCTACAGACTGCCTATTCTGTGGATAGGCAAATATCCACTTACTATGGCTACTGCACATAAATGGAAATTATACAACTTGTGCCTTTTGTGTCTGGCTTCTTACACTTAGCATACGGTTTTCAACATTCATCCATGCTGTAGCATGTATCAATGCTTAAATCCTTTCTGTAGCTGAATAATATTCCATTGTATGACTACATCACATTTTGTTTATTCATCAGTTGATGGACATTTGGGTTATTTCCACTTTTTGGCTATTGTGAATTGTACTTAAATGAACATTCTTGTACAAGTTTCGGTTTGAACACCTGTTTTCAATTCTTTGGGGTATGCACATGGGAATGGAATTGCAGGGTCACATGGTAATTTCTACATTTAACTTATTGAGGAACCACCAAACTGTTTACCATAGTGGCTACACTAGTTTACCTTCCCACCTGCAATGTATGCAGGTGCCAATTTATCTATATCCTTGTAAATTATTTTCCATTGTTTTGATAATAGCCATCCTAATAGGTGTGAAGTGGTATCTCATTGTGGTTTTGATTTGCATTTCCCTGGTGACTAATGATGTTGAGCATGCTTTCATGTGCTTGTTGGTCATTTGTGTATCTTCTCAAATGTGTTACTCATTTTTTGTTTGGGCTGTACTCTCTTACTGCTTTCAAGATTTTCTCCATTTGTCTGGCCTTCAACAATTTGACTCTGATGTGTCTTGGTGTAGACCTCTTTTAGTTTATCCTTGAGTTTACCTACTTGGAATTTGTTTAGCTTCTTGGATATGAGTTTCATCAAATTTGGGAAGTTTTCAGCCATCATTTCTTCAAATATTCTTTCTGTTCCTTGTGCACTCTGCTCTGCTTTGGTACTCCCTTAATGTGAATGCTGACACACCTGATGTACCAAGTCTCTTAGGCTCTGTTCCCTTTTCTTTATTCTTCTTTCTTTCTATTCCTGGATGATTTCAATTGACCTGTCTTCAAGATCTCTGATTCTTTCTTCTGCCTGCTCAAATCTGCTACTGAATTCTTCTTGTGTATTTTTTCATTTCAGCCATTGTAATTTTTGGGTACAGTATTCCTATTGGTTTCTTTTACAAAATTTCTCTTTATTGATATTCTCCACTAGTTCATACATTATGCTCCTGGTTTCCTTTAGTTCTTTGTCCATGGTTTCCCTGGGCTTTTTGAGGCATATTTAAGACAGCTGATTTAAAGCATTTGTTTAGTACGCCCAATATGTCCTCAGAGATGGTTTCTGTTAACTGCTTGTTTCCCGGTGAATGGGCCATACTTTCATATTTCTTTGTATGTTTTGTAAGTTATTGTTGAAAATTGGATATTTTAAATATTATGATGTGGAAACTCTGGAAATTGGATTGCTTCTTACATGATTTGCAATTGTTTGTTTTGTGACTTTTCTAAGCCATTTTTGTAAAGACTATATTCTTTGTCGTGTGTGGTCACTGAAGGCCCTGTTCTATTAGCTTAATGGCTAGTGCTAGAAGAGAAAAGAAATGAAAGAACAAATCCCCCTGTCCCAATCTTTGCAGGATGGCTCCGAGAGGGGCACTCAGTCAACTCACTCAGGTCATTTCTAAGTTTCTCAAGGCTGGAACAGCTTCCCAGTAGATTTCACTGAAAGCATTTCAAGTCAACCAGCTTCATTTCCCTCTACTACGTCTCTCCTTTTCCTGATTCTCTCGGTTAGTGAGGGCAGTTTAGTCATCCAAGCTAGAAACCTGAGAATCTTTCTTGACTCCTTTTACTCCTACCTTTCATGTTGAGCAGCCACCAAGACCTGCTGATTTTACATCTTAAATATTTCTTAAGGTCGGGCGAGGTGGCTCATGCCTGTTAATCCTAGCACTCTGGGAGCCCAAGGTGGGAGGACTGCTTGAGCTCAAGAGTTTGAGACAAGCCTGAGCAAAAGTGAGATTCCGTCTCACCAAAAAGAAAGGTAAAAAAACCAAAAACCAAACAAACAAAAAATCCCCAGCCAGGCGTTGCGGCTCGCACCTATAGTCCCAGCTACCTGGGAGGCTGAGGCAGAAGGATTGCTTACGGCCCAGGAGCTGGAGGTTGTTTGCAGTGAGCTACAATGGCACCACTGCACTCTACCCAGGGCAGAAGACTGAGACTGTCTGAAAACAAAACAAAACAAACAAACAAAAAAACAAAACAAAACAAACAAAAAACCAAACAAGGCAACTGAACATCCCCTCCTCACAACCTTCGACACCTTCATAAAAAAATATACATATACATATATTTCTTAAATCCATCCCCTCTCTTCCATCCACAATACCACAACTCTAGTTTGGAGTCCTGTAACAGAGTGGCTTAGGCTCCCATAGTGGCTGCTCTCCCTAATCCAAGTCTTGCTGTCCTTAAAGCTACTTGCCATGTAGCCATCAAAACCATATAACTTGGGCTATGTCATTCATTTGCTTAGAAGTGTTTGACAGCAGGCCAAGCAGACACTATGTGGCTCTGGATATGATGCAATGTGACATGCACAGCACCACCTGTGAAACAGTCTCACCAAAATAACTTGGATGTGAACCTAATCAAGTCTTTAGATCTACATTTCAGTTTATAGGAAATAACATGGGATAGAAGAACAAGTTAAATGATAGTATCAGAAAGCAGCCAACTCCAGAAGATATTCTGCAGATCAACTGTCCTCCTTGTTTTTTTGGTAAGTCAGTGGCATAAGAAAAAGTGTGTTAGGGGAGAGAGAATATCCTCATGAAAAGAGACTTAAGAGAAATAATTATCAAATGCAATCAGTGAACCTTGTTTGCATCTTGACCTGAATAAACTAGCTGGAGTACACATGTAAAGCTAATTTGAGACAACTGGGAGAACTGTGAAGTTGGTATGATATTATCGAAGACTTATTGTCAATTTTCTTAACAGTGATAATGGTAAGTGTTATGTAAGGAAAAAAGTACTTATGAGTGAAATGATATGCTGTCAGGGATTTGGGTCTGCTTGAGACACTACAGCAATTTAAAAACAAGAAAGAATGAAAGAAGGGATACATGAAGCAAATGTGGCAAAATGTTGATAGTCAAGGGTTCACTATATTATTATGTCTATTGTGGACACTTGAAAATGTTCACGAGAAAAAGTAAAACAAACAAAAAAGCTGTCATGGCTTTCACCACTGGCAGGTGAAGGTTTCTTAACACTTCATTCAAGATACCAAAATTGAACTTCACCTCATGGCACTTATGCCTATAATTCCCTGTGTGCACCCTGAAACTAGGCAGGATTCTTTGGCTCTCTGGTTATATGAAATGGAAAGGCAAGCAGAAGCCTTTGGAGCAACCACCTCTCTAAAAAACAAACAAAAAACCCAGATTCCTATGGGCATCTTTGAGATTGGCACCACCATCCAAGACTTCAAGATGCAGAAGTGCTCACTCTCCACACATCTTCTTTTTACTTCTCCGTTTGGCATGTTGGAAGAATGGGTCTTGGAGAACAGTGCCGTAAGTCTAATCAGGTATTCCAAATGTCATTTCTTACCAGAGCCAATAAACATAGGCCCCGGCTACTGGAATGCAGCTATTGATCTGGAGAATGCTTTTATTCTCTGCCCAAAAAGCAGAGACCACCAGCAGTTGGCGAGGACCTCAACCATCTGTCATCCAACAGGACAACATGCTGGTCTACTATTTGAATGACAAGCAGATAGAACCTGGTGAATAGCAAGTAGCAGGTACTTTAGATGCACTAATATGCTACATGATTGCCTTGAAAATACAGGAAAATGTAATCTCCATAACATCCTGGTGGTCTGGAGGTCAGGGGTTTTGTATTAGGATATCCTTTCCAAAGTTAGGCTCATGTTGCTGTGTCTTGCATCCCCTACCACTAAAGAAGCAGCGCAAAATTTGGGAGGTTTTTTTTTTTTGATTTTAGAATCAACATATATCACATTTGGATGTTCTGCTTGGATCCATTTACTGCTGATCTAAAAGACTGCCAGGTTTAACAGGACCCAGTGGTGCCCAAGTGTCTTTGGCTGACCAAGATGTTGAGTGGAGCCAACTGACAGGAGAATGAGAATGGAGGCCCCGCTTTGAAAAGAAACTAACAATTATCCCTCTAAGAAACATCTTATGGCCTGCTACTGAGTCCTGGAGCAGTCCAAATGCCTGACCATGGGGCTGCATTCCTTACTGGAGGCCCTAGGAGAGAATCTTGTCTGCTGCTCATCTGGGTTGTTGGCAGAATTCAGTTGAGTTTGTAGGACGAGGTACCCATTTTCTTGGTGGCCGTCAGCTGAGGGTTGCGCCAAGCTTCCAGAGGCTGCCTCATTCCCTGGCTCATGGCACCCTTCCTCCATATTCAAAGCCAGCAATGGGAGGTCACATCCTTCTCACACCTGTCTGACTCTTTGTCCGTCCGTCACTCCATCTCTATTTGACCACAGCCAGGAAAGACTTTCTGCTTTTAAGGACTCATGTGATTAGACTGGGTCTGCTCTGAAATGGTATCTGGATAACCTCCCCACCTCAAGGTCCTTAACCTTAATCACATCTGGAAAGTCCCTTCTGTCACGTAAAGTAACATACTCACAGGTTTTGGGGATTAGGATGTGGACATTTTTGGGAGCCATTATTCTGCCTACCGAAGTTGTGGTATAGAGCACAGTCAGGAAGCCATTTGCCTGGGTTCAAGTCCCTGCTATGCCACTTGCTACCACTTGTGATCACAGACAAGTTACTTGGGCCTCAGCGGCCTTATCTGTAAAACAGGATAATAGTACCTCCCCGTGCTGAAGACTTGGAGACTGCTAACTGTCCTAAATCCCCATTCCTCACTTCATTTTCTGAGTTACAAAACCCCTTGCTTACCCTTCACATGTAAGGTATAAAGTCACCCAGCTACAGGCTATATATGACACTTGCCCTGGAGCCAGGTTGTGCCCATGTGACTCAGTCTAGACCAATGGGGTGTGAGTAGAAGTGATACATATATACAATTTCTGCATTGTTTACAACTCAAAGAAAAGCTGCCTACCTGGCAACTTGTCTCTTTTTCATTTCCTATAGGTTGGAGAGTAAATATGGCCACGACCCAGTTACACTCATGCAGATGAGACCACCACCCTCATGGTGGTGGAGTGACACCAGGGAACCTGGATGTCTGAATGACCTCAGGGGACAGCCCTGCCCCATCAACCACCTAATAAGGCTGACTGTTATATGAGAATGAAATTGACTTCTGTATTACTTAAGTCACTGCATTTTAATAAGTGAATGTTTGTAAAGTGCTCAGCCACATAGGGAGTATCATACAAGTAATGTTATTATTATGACAGATGTATCATTTTGCATTCTGGACATTGGCAATTCTACTTAATGTCTCAGGCCACCAGTATCCTATAACACAGACATAAGCAACATTAGTACAGTCTAAGCTAATTAAGATGTGTTACTTGCTTATTTATTTAGACTATAAGAAGGGGGACCGTCATTTACTGAATTCATATGTGCCAGGCATTTCATATGTTACGTTTGTCTCTGAAATAGCTCCATGAGGCTGCAGAGATGAGGAGACAGAGGCTCAGGGGTTAGGTTAATTCCCCAAGATCGCTCTAGAATGGGGTGGCTTGGGCGTATTCTTCCCACAATATACTCTGCCCCCTCTGCCAAAAGCAGGTTAACGGAGGAATTGAGAATTAGTCCATAAGCCCCTTGGAATCATGTTACTCACATAGAGGTGCGGTACTTGATGTCATCTTTTTCAGCCAGCTCCTCACAGGTGAGGCCATTGTGTTCTTTCCAGAGTCCCTGACACTTCCTACAGGTTTCCTGGGGATAAAGACCGGACACAAAGACAGCTCCTTGTGAGTAGATACCATAAAAGTTCCTGTTCAACAAAAGGGATGTGAAATGAGCTTTACTTGACTTGAATTTTTTCAGAGGATCTCTCTCCTGTTCAGCAGGGCTATTTCTAAAGATATCTTTCAATAGAAGAGGTACGAATTGTTAGAAGAAAGCACAAGGAAAACTTTCTCTCCTTTGATCAAAAGAAAGTGTTGCTCCTATCACCCAGTTTGTATAAGGCTTTCTAAAATGCCACAGGACACCTGAAACAACCACAGGAGGCAGATCTTGGGTTTTTAAAAATAAAACACCATGAGCTGGTTGAGGGCAGGGTCTGTCTGGATCTTAGTAACATCTGCAGTCCTGATGCCCAGTACTCTGGCATGCAGGAGATACTGCTACTGAACTCAAAAACGGCCTAGATTAGGCTCACCAGGGGTCCCTTGGGAGACTTACATGAGCTATCAATCACTCATAACACGAATGCCATCCTTTATAGTTTAACTTCATTTGTAAACAGGAATTAAAAAAATCACCTTTTATTCTAAGATCCTTCATAGTTTATAAAATACTTTCACATGTGTCAGAAACTATCCCACATCAGCAATAATTTAAAGAAACATTAATCCAATGATCACAGACATAAATGGTATTACAACGCTGGTAAGTACAATGGAGGAAAGGGTGTTGTTAGCTTTGACTGGGGGCCCGACCTAGATTGGGGAGACAGTGAAGGCTTGAGGAAGTGAAGCCCGAGATCTGAAAGATGAGGTAACAATAAGTAGATGGGGTGGCAAAGAGAGCAGCACTCCAGACAGAGGAACAGCAAGAGAAGACTCTGGCAAACAAAGTAGGGCAAGTTTGGTTCCTGTAGCCGGACTGCGGACAGTGAAAACACGCCTGGTGAGGCCTGCAAGGCTGCACCATGCAGGGCCCAGGAGGGCGTGATTTCAGTTTGCTCTTTATCCTAAGAACACTAGGAAGCCACCAAAGGTGTCAAGCATGGAAGTAACACGGTCAGGTTTATGATTTTAAAAGATCATTCTGGGTGGGAAAATATTTTTTCCTCTAATAGATTAGAGGGAGGAAAGAGTAGAAGTGCAAAAGATAGTTAGGAGCTAATAAAGTTATCAGGAGAGGGGCTGAGGAGGCCCAGACAAGGGCAGTGGTGAGGACATGAAGAAAAGTTAGCTGATCTGGGAGAAATGGAGGAAGTCAGACTGGCAGGCTTGGTGGTGGCTCAGCTTTGGGAGTGGGGAGGAGTCAGGGGTGAAGACTTGGGTTCTGGTTTGTGCAATCAGAGACAACAGTGACACTGGTGAAATGAGTGTTGGGTGGTGGGAGGCAGGTATGGTGATCCTGAGCTGACCTGGGCAGTGTCGACACAGAGGGCCGGTGGACACCCACTGGAGAGGTGAGGTAGGGAGCTGGGTGTAAATGTTTAGCATTTAAGAGGGTCAGGTGAGAGGCTACTCCAAATGTACTAGATCATATCTTCACATTAATTCTAGAAACATCTCCTACAGCTGTACTCCCCGCTAGTTACTGAGCTTTCTTTAATATGTGCTAAGATGACTCTAACAAGGCACAGAATGGTATATATAATATAGATGTCACCATTTCTGTATTAAAATAGGTGGTAGTGGAGGCAGAACACAGCGATACGTAAAATCAACCTGAAGGTATACACACAAAATTGGTAACACAAATAGCCCTGAGTGGCTTAAAGGCAGAGGTAGGACTTTTTCACTGTAGGTCTTTTTCTACCTTTTCAATTTTATTCTATCTATATGTACAATCTAATTTTAAAAAAATCAAAAAGAGAGAGAAATCAAATGGACTGTTCAGGGAGCTGAGAACTTGGACAACCCTTTGGTAGGATGTTGTAAAAAGTCTCCAATGAATGGGATGGGGTGGGGTGGGGGAGAGACGAGCTGATGGAAATACAGTATTTAAAGGCATGGCTTCTGAGGGCTATGACATGCCTAGGTCTCTACCTACATCTCGTTCAGTAAACAGAGGCTAAATCAGTAGTGTACTTAATTATTACCACCAAAACATATAGCAGCACAAACCCATTTTTATAAGACCTTGCACTAGACTATTCCAGGAAACTAGAGGATAAACAACAGCTGGAGAATAGATAAGTTGGTATTTGGATCCTAACCTTGAAAACAATGCCAACCTAGCCACCCTTTAGGAGTAATAGCTTGAAAACAATACACAGCATTTAGACAGTGCTTTTCAGCATTCCTGGTGATTCAGTTATTAATTCATGGGCCTTTCTCATAAGGGAAGAAATCTCATTTTTGTGGTGAGGTACAGGCCCATGAGGGCAAAATGACCTGGCCACGCTGGAGTCAGTTGTATGTGAGGGGTCACCGTGGAGCCCTCTGCTCCCTCTCAACACCACAGTGGGTCTCCTGTAGGTTAACGTGTGGGTTTTCAGCCAGGGCACTCCTCAATGCAGGACCCAGGGGTCCCAGAGAACAAACCTGAAACATCTTTTGAGAGACTATGTAGCTAGATACTGAAACCCACAACTGAAATAAGTGCAGGCCGGGTAAGCTTGACATTTGGAGTGCTCTCTGTGTTGTTTAAAATCTACCCTCTTTCTAAACACAGTATATATTTTACTAAATTGTAATTCTCTCCTCTCAGGCACAGCTAGGTTTTATTCCTAAACTCAACTAGTACTTAGACAATATAAAGCAGGCCAGGTGAGGTGGCTCATGCCTGTAATCCTAGCACTCTGGGAGGCCGAGGTGGGAGGATTGTTTGAGCTCAGGAGTTCGAGACCAGCCTGAATAAGGGCGAGACCCCATCTCTACTAAAAATAGAAAGAAATTAGTTGGACAACTAAAAATATATAGAAAAAATTAGCTGGGCATGATGGCGCATGCCTGTAGTCCCCAGCTACTTGGGAGGCTGAGGCAGAAGGATTGCTTGAGCCCAGGAGTTTGAGGTTGCTGTGAGCTAGGCTGACACCATGGCACTCTAGCCTGGGCAACAGAGTGAGACTCTGTCTCAAAAAAAAAAAAAAAAAAAAAAAAAAAAAAAAAAAAAAAAAAAAAAAAAAAAAAAAAACCAAAAAAACCCCCAAAAAAAACAATACAAAGCAGAAGAAATGCTCTTGAATGTTTCTTTAACATGAAGATAACCATGTTCTTCAAACTGAGGTTAATGAGAAAGTCTAGATTCCACATGTTGACTTCCAGCCTTGTCTCAGAAGCAGAACATACCAGAAACTGCTCCCCTATTTTTGAATTGCTCCTCCAGTGAAACCTCTAAACTCACTCTCAAGGAGAGAGAAGTTGCTGACTTTGCTATGAGCCATAAGGCTATGGCCAATCCAAATCTAACCTCGGAAATTCCAGCTCTCTGCTTCTTCACTTTGAACAACAGTGAGACTACAGATCCCCAGAGCTCGAGGTGAAAGATGAGGCCTGAGCACCTGAATGTTCATGAACGCTCAGAGACCACAGGGTTGTGGCTTCCAGGCCACTCATGTCTTCCAGTTGTTAAAGTCACTAGTACTCCCTACTCCCAGGCCCAAATGCCATATGCATGCCGGCTGAAGATCCAGAAAGACATCAGCTTTAAGAAGGGGAAGGCCAGGTGCTGTGGCTCAAGCCTGTAATCCTAGCACTCTGGGAGGCCAAGGCGGGAGGATTGCTTGAACTCAAGAGTTCGAGACCAGCCTGAGCAAGAGCAAGATCCCATCTCTACTAAAAATAGACAAATTAGCTGGGTGTGGTGGTGTGTGCCTGTAGTCCCAGCTACTCGGGAGGCTGAGGCAGGAGGATTGCCCAAGCCCAGGAGTTTGAGGCTGCAGTGAGCCATGATGACGCCACTGCATTCTAGCCAGGGTGACAGACCAAGACCTTGTCTCGAGGGGAAAGAAAAAAGAGGCAAAAACAGACATGAGACAGATGCTGGAACCCTTGAGAATTAAAGCTCAGCAGAATCAAAGCTTGGGCAGATTCAGTGGCAGATTGGGCAGATTCTTTCCCTTCACTAAAGGAATCCAAGAACTTCTATTTTTCCTAGGTCAAGAATGAACACATCAGCTGAATAAGGTTTGGCCACTGCCCTCAAGGAATGCACAGTCTACCAAGCGCGTTAGATAGTGGAGCACATCAAGTACAGCATGACAGAGTTAAGTGTGCAGTGTACACATGAGAGCGAGAGAAAGACAGCAAAGGGGGGAGGGCAAGGTCAGACGAGGATTTTTTGAGGAGTTGATGTCTTCGTGGGATTGAATAAAATAAGCATCATGAATAATGAGAATAACCACGCAACCAATAGAGTTCTCCCATTCAGATCCACATTTCTTTGTGAAGTGCTGTTCCCAGCTATGACAGCCATGAAAGCCAAGTATCTAAAACTTAGAACCAAAGCACGGTGCAGTGGCTCACACCTGTAATCCCAGTATTTCGGGAGACCAAGGTGGGAGGATTGCTTGAGACCAGGAGTTTGAGACCAGCCTAGGCAACATAGCAAGATCCTGTCTCTACAAAAAAATAAGAAAAATTGGCTGGGCACGGTGGTGCACACCTGTACTCCCATCTACTCGGGAGGCTGAGGTGGAAGGATCCTTGAGCCCATGAGTTCGAGGCAGCAGTGAGCTATGAGCCACTGCTCCAGCCTTGGTGACAGAGTGAGATCCTGCTTCTATTAAAAATAATAATAATAAAAAATAAATTTAAAGTATGATTTGTTTCATCCTACTCTTTTTTTTTTTTTTTTTTTTTGAGACAGAGTCTCACTCTGTTGCCCGGGCTAGAGTGAGTGCCGTGGCGTCAGCCTAGCTCGCAGCAACCTCAAACTCCTGGGCTTAAGCGATCCTACTGCCTCAGCCTCCCAAGTAGCTGGGACTGCAGGCATGCGCCACCATGCCCGGCTAATTTTTTCTATATATATTTTAGTTGGCCAGCTAATTTCTTTCTATTTTTTAGTAGAGACGGGGTCTCGCTCATTGCTCAGGCTGGTCTCGAACTCCTGACCTTGAGCGATCCACCCGCCTCGGCCTCCCAGAGTGCTAGGATTACAGGCGTGAGCCACTGCGCCCGGCCCCTACTCTTAAATTTTCTATATTTATGTTTGTTTTGCAACATATGTTACAGCAGTAGCACACACACAGTGTGCAAGTACACCCATATCCTGGGGTGCTCTGCTCTGCACAATTTCTCTGATATGGTGAGCAATCAGAAAGCTGTGCATTTGCCGCTCTCCATATTAAACAGTCGTGGAAGGGGTCTAGACAGCACAGCCATGTGTCTGTCTTATGTTTCAGAATACTTTGATGGATTGAACATGTTGAGACCAGAGGCAGGAAGAAAGTTAAGCAGCCAACTGGAAGAGTCTATGACAGGGATGAGGGTGAGAAAGAAGTCTGGAAGGATTTCTAGGTTTCTGACTTGGGACACTAGTTGGGTTGGTGAAACAGGGACTTTGACCAAGTGACGCAGGGTGAGGAGCAGATCCGAGTGGGGGAGACAGAGGTGAGTTTAAGTCTAGACTAGCCTAGTCACTCACTTATTCGCTCTTCCAACGCATGCTCGATTTCTACTTGTATGAGATGCTAGGGACACAAAATAAGCAAGTTAGGCTCAATTTCTATCTCTTTCAGGTTATGTTCTAATGAAGAACACAGATATTAAACAAACAGAATCTAGCACTATGACCGAGATAGGAACAATTCACGGGAAAAGCACCGAACTTTGAGCATGAAGTAGCAACTTAACTGAAGCTGAGGATCAGCAGAGTGGTTTGGAGGATGTGACATTTAAAAGCTGAGCCCCAAAGGAGGAGTCAGCCAGTTATGGGGGAAGAGGGAAGAGCACGTGTGAGGAAGTCAGCGTGGCTGAAGCCCCGCGTAGGGGGCCGAGAGTGGACTATGGCTGACCAGGGGGGCAGGCGCTGAGGCTGTGGGGAGGAGCGTGGAAAGCCAGGCTGAGTGGGTGGGCAGTGCAATAACCTGATACATGTTTCAAAAGATCCAGCTACTGTTGTTGCAGGGATGGCTTGCTGGGTTGTAGGACCTTACAGCACCCCCTTCTCTAAACTAGGGCCAAGTAAATAACTTCCAAGGGAATAAGCTCTAGTGTCTGAATCAGATTCTTGGTTAGACTCCCTCAACAGTCCTCCACAAATAAGGCCATGACCTACTTCCTGAACCAAGCTGTGCCAACACTGAGCCTGGCAGGGGTAGGTGAGGCCAATCTGTGATCAGGGCAATGGTAACAAACCTATCTTTTCTTGTTTACAAAAAGGGAGCCACATTTTTCCATATGGCTTCAGAAAGGGACTTGACTATTATTAATATTTTAATTTTAAAATAGATTATTTATCAGTTTTGGTGCTCTGGTTGTTTCCCATAGTACTGGCCCAAGGTTCCTGTATACTGTTTTTTTTCAAGATGGAACTGAAGGCCAGGCATGGTGGCTCACGCCTGTAATCCTACCATCCTAGCACTCTGGGAGGCTGAGGCAGGAAGACTGTTTGAGGTCAGGAGTTCAAGACCAGCCTGGGCAAGGGCAAGACCCTATCTCTACAAAAAACAGAAAAATTCGCTGGGTGTGGTGGTGCACACCTGTAGTCCCAGCTACTCGGGAGGCTGAGGCAGGAGGATCACTTGAGCCCAGGAGTTTGAGGTTGCTGCGAGCTATGACGACGCCACTGCACTCTAGCCTGGGCAACAGAGTTGCCAGGTACTGAAAACGTATACATCTTGCCAAAGAGTGCTTTGTATACACACCTCCATTTAATCTTCACGGCAACTCTAAGATAAAATACAGGAACATTATCCCTATTTTTTTTTTTTTTAAAGTAAATGAGAAAAGGAAAGCTCAGAGAGTCAAATTAACTTGGTCAAAACCATGGAGCTTTGGACACGACTGTGCCTCATTCCAAATTCATTTGCTCTTTCTACTCTATTCCCACTACATGCCGACATGCTGTGTGCTAGCAAGAACAGGGCATTGTTTACTGGAAAACCCAAGGGCATGACGGTGTGAGACAAGCCCTGAGATTACAATGGCAAATCTTCTGTAAGGAGACCACAGATGAACAACTAGTCAGGTGGCATGTGAGCGTCAGGGTGGCCAAGGCGAGGATGCCCAGCTGCGGCTGTGCAGGATGCCTGCTTTCCTGTGCTGCCCGCAGAGCTGGGAAGGACCCAGTAAGAGGCAGGATGGAGTGGGATTAGACCAAGCACACCCTTTCCTGCTGACGATGACAGGAACCTGCTATGATCACAGAGTGATCTTAGACTGGACACATGTGAGGAAGTAGCTGTTCCTGCCTCCTCCAGCAAGTTGCATGTCTGACAGCATAGCAGAAGGAAGCCTATTTTTAGATTTCCATTACATGTATAAACAGAAACAGGCTCAATGTACATGTTCCACACCAGAGCCAAATATCATTTACTTTGTCACTCAACCAGCCTCTGGACCCTTACTTATAAATACATGCCACTTATCTCCTCAAAGGTGGCCAAGACTGTAATATAGTAAGATTTGCTAATGACATTGCTTGAGATTATCACCATCACCAAAACTGCTCTGGGTCAGTTTTGTTTAGAGTGAGTCAGGTAATGGAGACAATTTCTGCATTGAAAGGAACGAAAACATTCTCTTTTCTGCTCCCTGTCCTTCCAAGGCTACTGAAAGCCTTCAGTGGCTCACCAAGCTCTGCTCTCAGTGGAGGGATCAGAGCATAAAATGAAGTCCCTTGCCCTCTTGGAGCCCACCCACAGATATCTGCACACACTGAGGAGGCAATGAGTATCTGGAGGGAATAAAACCAGGTAAAGGGTGGGGGTGTGGGCAGGGAGGGGTGCCATTTGACACTGGTTTGCAAAGGAAGGTCTTATGAAGAGGTGGCATTTCAGCCACCTGAAGGGTATCTGGTAGAGGAGCATTCCAGGCAGGGGGAAAGCAAGCAGGATAGTGGAGTGAGCCAGGACAGGAGAAGGAGAGCTCAGAGAATCAGCTCGCCATGGGCCTTGCAGCTGGGCCCAAGTCAGTGCCTACGGCCAACACGGATGCCTCTTGCCAGCACCCACAACCCCCGGTACCCTCAAATGTGCAACACTCTGCCTAGACTGCCCTTTCTCCTCTGGCAACACCTGCTCATCATTCTCCTCTCAAATACCAGGGGCTATGGGATACTCAAAAGACCTGGGCAAAAGTTGGCACTCTTTCCCTGGGCTCCTAAAGCATCTGGCTCACACTGGATTACTGCACTTTTAATGGTGTCTTGTGATTATCTGATTGCATCACATCTCTCCCAGAAGCCAAGCTCTCCTGTGGCAAATAGTATGCCCTGCTCATCATTACAGACAGGCTTGGCATGGAGGGTTCAATTCATCAATTAAAAAAAAAAATGTATCATTGAATGCCTACTTTGTGCCACGTGGAGATGAACTAGTGAATAGGGCAGCAGCATTCCTGGCCCCCAGAAGCTTATAATCACCATATTATGTCTCAGTTATCTTTGGATTTCTAGTGCCCAGTACTAGGTTTGACCCACACAAGGTGCCAAATGTCTGAACAATCACAGAGATGAAAGCTGGCAGGACGAAGCATGTCCTCTCCATGCCAAGACTTATAAATATAGCCCTACCCTACTCCTGGGACTTTTACAATTTACACGTGAAACCTTTTAGTACACCTACCTCCTCCTCCAAAGAACATTCTTTCCTTCCTATTGGCCTTGAGGATACGGGTTATGTGTATCACTGTGGTGGGTTATGTGTATCACTGTGGTTTTCTCTGCTCCCCAAGTCCTTTTCCTGATCTGATGAGTTTAAATGCAAAGAGCAGTGATTATCCAGTGGTCAATGACCAAATGCTTGCAGATGGTGCAAGAAAGTACTACATATATTTCAGTTAAGATGTTCTTTGTTGATTTTCTCCTATAGTTTCAAGAAGTGGAAATTGACCTCTTCATTCATGATGAAAGGAGCTTCACAAATGGTAGCCCCTGCAAATGTGTGTCCGAGAGAACCTCTAGTTTAGAGGTGCTGGGATGGAAAACTGGCACAGCCTGCCTGGCTGGGCCCCAGCCTGTCTCTCCCCAGTACCTCTCAGGAGCTGTGGAAGGCAGCTATTGCCGAGGACAGGTTGCGGGTTTCCCTAATAGCCCCATTCTCCTCTGCATGCCTAGGAACAAAGACAGTCCAGCTTGCCTGGGTCCAGTTCTTAAAGGACAAGCAAAATTCTAACAAGAATTGTTTTTTTTTTTCATATTAAACTTGTAGTTCTATTGAGGTTTGATTTTAACAAATTTGTCGGGGAGAGAGCCCGCAGTAAAGGGGCAGGGCCCTCCCAGATGCCTGAGGAGGGCAAAGGTCTCCTCCCCTCTCCTCCTCTTCCCTCCCCTTCTAAAGGGGTTTGGAGAGAGAAACAGGGGAGGGGCTGTTTCTGTGGGGGTGGTGCTTGGGGTAAAGGGCTATGGGAAATAGGCGACCAGACCAGGGACAAGAATTGTTTTAACGGTATTTTATCATCATCTGATTATGTCACATCTCTCCAAGAAGTCAATCTCTCCATGCAGGAGATTTCTCTTTCCCTCAAAGTACAGTAAATCATCTTTTAGAGAAAGGAGAACTTTTACATTTCTAAATGCAGAAATTCAAATCTGCGCATGGCCAGGCAAAACCTCTGGAAAACATTACAAAGACCACCTACATCCCCTAGTCGTGAAGAAAGGGCTTGTTTGGGGAAGTTTTCAGTACTGTTCTTAAATATTTTAAAATTTTCATACACATATACACTAAATACATTATAAAAATGTGTGCACATATATCTTACCTACCATTTTTATGTACAGAAGCAGGCTTTGAAGAAAGAAATCTCTAAGCCTTACTCCTGCAGATTAGAAAGAAGTCAAGTACCTCTTTCCTGTAGAGCCACCAGGATTAGGTGACAAATTGGAATATGTGGAGCTTCCCATTTGGTTTCTGTGCCAATGCTGCCCCCTAGGGATAGAAAGTTATAAAGGTACCGAGACATTGGCTTAACCTTGCTCTGGGAGAGGGCAATGCTGAGAAATACTGGCTCGAAAAGCAAGGTACATACATCATGACCACAGCTGCCTACTTTTTACTATATTATGGGGACGAGGACTTCTAAGATAAAGTGGGAGGTAAAGGCTTTCTGGAACAATTCAAAGTTCAATTTTACCTTTATCAGCGTAACTACAAACAAAAATACCAATTCCCTTGTAGTTATTTAGATATTGACAACTGTTTCTCTGGAATGCCCATTGAACAGAATCACTGGGACTATATCAGCAACACCTAGGACAATGCTAGGATGTGGACATTTATGTAAAAATTCCAAGGCAAATATGTGAGTTCCTACTAAGGACTCCTGCTCTGGGCACTGGAGAATAAAATGAACAAAACCAAGCCCCTCCTTCCTAGAAAGTAACACTGAGGTGGGGAACATGGCGTGTTAAGTAAAATACATAGTAAGACATGATTATAAGTGCTAACGAGAAAACACAGGCAGGAAGAGTATTTGTGCTGGGTGGAAAGGGGGTAATAGCTCACAGATATAAAGTGGGTGGTCAGGGAAGGCCTCTCT
Organism: Varecia variegata; assembly: GCA_028533085.1. Classification (NCBI taxonomy): domain Eukaryota; kingdom Metazoa; phylum Chordata; class Mammalia; order Primates; family Lemuridae; genus Varecia; species Varecia variegata. The sequence continues at coordinate 20,615,704 of CM052448.1, forward strand.
GAGGTGTATGTAAGTGAAGAGGTAAGAGAGGTGAGGAGTGCTCTCCGGGGGAGAGAGTCCCAGGCAAGGAAAACAAGGAAGAGCGAGGTGAGCAGAGCAGGAGTGGGGGGCAGGGTGTGCAGTCAGCCTGAGACCTGGGAGATATGATAAGGACTTTGGCTTGTACCCAGTGTAAATGGATGTTAAAGAAGAATCTCTACAATGGCTTTGCATGAGGAAATTCCCAAAGAACATCTGTCTGCTGACATCCCTTCCCAGGGAAGCTCTCAAGCCTCTGAGCCCCGCCTCTGACAGGCTGGGCCTCTTCCGTGTGCATGCACAGGTGGTTCCTTCTCAGAGCCTTGAAAGGGCAGGGGGGCAGAGGCTGTGACTAAGCTCCATTCCAAGGGTTTGCTCACCATGGATGCTCCATACAATACAGGTTTGTGGAACTAAAATTACTATAGCCACGATTTCATTTTTTCAGAGACAAGGTCTGCTATATGCTGTCCAGGTTGCATTTGAATTCCAGGGCTCAAGTGATCCTCCCACTTCAGCCTCCCCAGGAGCTGGGACTATAGGCACATGCCACTGTGTCTGGCTATAGCCATGACTTTAAACTATGAACTACAACTCTTTGGTGGGTTCTCAAATCATTTTAGTAGACTATGACCAGTTTTTTTTTTTCCAAAGCTAGAACAGAAAAGTAAATACTAGAGTGCATCCTACATGTCAAATATTTGTTTTGTAAAACTACTGTTTCCATTAGAAATACATACACTTAGGCCGGGCATGGTAGCTCATGCCTGTAATCCTACCACTCTGGGAAGCAGAGGCAGGAGGATTGCTTGAGGTCAGGAGTTTGAGACCAGCCTGAGCAAGAGCAAGACCCCATCTCTACTAAAAACAGAAAAAATTAGCCGGGCGTGGCAGCCCATGCCTGTAGTGGCAGCTACTTGGGAGGCTGAGGCAGGACGATTCCTTGATCCCAGGAGTTTGAGGTTGCTATGAGCTAGGCTGACGCCACGGCACTCTAGCCTGGGCAACAGAGCAAGACCCTGTCTCAAAAACAAACAAAAACAACAACAACAAAACCAAATACATATATTTATATGGTTGGATTGGGTTTATGGTAATTTATATTTTTTACTATAGGTCACAGGCAAAAAAGTTCAAAAGCCATTGAGATTCATTCATGCATTCGAAACCAAAAAGTTTCTTTAAAAAATTACCAGAAGGCTCTTTCTCACAAGAGCAACTCCTAGGGATCACTGCTAGGAACTTAAAAATGGCCCCATCTCGGTTCTCCCGGAGGTGATGCTGTTAGAACAGAGCGTGAGCCTCAGGCAGAACAGCAGCCTTCCTGGCCAAGGAGCAAGGCATTAGCAAGTGGTGGGTCTACAATAGACCACTTCAAACTGCCAAAGATGAACAAGGCTGTAACCTGGGTGGAAACAAGCCAGGCACATCTGTCTTTGCTCATGGCCCAGGTTACCCGTGTGTTCACTGGGGCTTCTCTGAGACTCTTGGTTGGGCAGGAGCAGCCAGCAAAACCAGCTCTTCCCTGCTCCAACTCCACTGTCACCAAGCCCTGGAAGAGAGGCTGCAGCTGGCAGGGATGAAGGGCTGACACTCGTCCTCATGCACAAGCTGACAACAGCCGGGCATAGAGCAGACTGGACCAGGTGTGTGGAAGGAGCCGCTCAGGTCTGAGCACAGGGTAGGAAGGAGAAAGTTGAGACTTCACAGGTCATTTAGCAGAAGTGTTGGTTCTAGGGTACAAGTGCAGTTTCAGCTTTAGCAGGTAATTTCGCTTTAATACTTTAGCACATTCTGCAAAGCTGACATGGTAGTTCATGTACCCAGGGACAGAAGGATGCAGAGCTGTCTGAACTTGGGGTTGACAATACCCCTTGATGGACGCCGGCTAGAACAGAATGTCTCCCTCCCTCAGAGTAAACAGCAAAGGTGGGTTTTTAATCTTTTCCCACCCTGTTAGTGAAATGTGACATAAAAGGAAGCCTCTGTCGGGGACAGGAGATATGAACTGAGGATGAGGGTCAGAGAAGGGAGGAAAAAAGTGTCAACCTGCCAAAAGATGAATAATTAGAAACACAGATGAGGTTCTCAGCTTGGAAGGCACAGAAGCAGGGCCAGGGATACTGGTCCCGATCAGAACAGTGTTCTGAGCAGCTGGGGCGTGCTACTCTCCTTCCAATCCGAGTCCCCTCATTCTCCCAGCTCACATGCTCTGGCAATCCCAATTGTGGTCTAAGTGTCTTTCCCACATTTTTGCTATGGGAAGAGTAAAACACTCCTTGGTCAGCACGTTGCCCATCTGACGCTCCCGGACACCATCACTCTCACACTCCTGCCCATACTGCCACACGGCTCTTCAGCCAGTAGAAATTTATTCCTCTCCCTCAGGAACATGAGCAGTTTAATAAGTGATTTTTAGTTCTGTGGGACATAATACTATACAGAATGTCAGAGGACATTTCAACACAGGCAGGTGGCTACAGACCACTCCCTCAGGGGAAAGTGGTGGTGACCTGGCCCCTTGCCACGCACAGGATGAGCAGCACTGTCTGCACCCGGGAGCTTGTCAGGAATGCAGACTACCCAGCTCCACTCCAGACCTACTACTTGGAACTGCATTTCGACAAGATCCCTAAGTGGTTCTGACACCCAGTAAAGTTTGAGAAGCCCTGACCTCTTTTTATCCAGGTCTTGATTTTGCTTATCCTTTGATTCCTCTATTCAAAAAAGAAAAGGTCAGGTCTTTAGAAGACCAATTTTTGCTACTCGCAATCATAGGGAAGCTGATGTATTCATTATTCATTTTTTTCAGTGAGGCTAAAAGGACTGGCAGAGTTTTTTTCAATGCTCATGGAACCATCATGCCATCATGTATTAAGTGAAAAATCATCAACAGAGTTAACAGTAAGAGACCAAAAGAGTGCTGGAGAGCAAGGTGACAGGGCTGTTCATGCCTTGTCAATCAAGATCTAACTTTGTATCAAATTTGCCAAATACTGGTGTTGAAAATAAATAGTGGACAGTGCATCTTGGAAAGCATTCTTGTAAACAACACAGACACAGGAACTTCAGGATCCTGTGTATGTAAACTGCTCACAGTGAGCACACACATGCCTGACCACAGTGACTGCTTCCCAATGGCAGAGGACACCCAGCCATGCAGGAGGCAGACTTCTCCAATGCCAGGCTGAGAAGCTGCCAAGAGTCATTCAGAACCAGAGGAGAGTGCTACACTGATTGTCTGGTGAAGACAGATCATCCCTTATTTTCTTTTTGCTTATTCTTGGATTTAAATTTTTGCTACAGTTACTCAAGTATAAAACAAACCTTGGGAGATTTCATTATCTCACAATGTTTATGAGGGAGATATTTATCAATGGTGCTCCCTCATCACCCTGACCCCAAAGCATGCTTAATCCCCACCCACACTGGTTCATTAGTTTCTTCATGTCCAACAACCTAAGGTGAACTTGGGAAGCAAAAGTACAACTAAGGTGATGTAACTGGGTCTCATAACATACACTGCACCAGTGATTTCCCTCTCATCTTTTTCAAGCCATATTTTCAGCTTTAATTCATAGCTCAAATTCTCAGTTCTAGTGATGGGGCCTACCCACCAGGGGGAAACTTGTGTTGGCCATATAAGGGTTTGTCTGTAGCCTTCTTAGGGGTGAAGTCCAGCCTAGGAAGGTAGGACTGAAGATGAACCCATTGGGAACCACCATGCCCTCTTCCCCTAGAAGGCCTAGTGATTCCATGAACTACTTGGCCCCGTGGAGAGCTGCTGGAGTGGCAGCCTGTTCTGGTGTTTGTTAGTATCTTTGTTTTCATTCTTAATTTTTTCATTACAGCAACTGCTCAAAATAACACAGATGGTCAAAAGGATAAAACTTCACCAGAAGCAACATGCCTCTTGGCAGGATCCCCAAGCTGTGCTCTACTTGGGCTCAGCAGCACTGCTCTAAGTGCTGTACGATGGCTGGATAGCCTGAGAAACACTTAGGGACACATCTGCTAAGATGCCAATCGATTTGTCTTTGGCTCAACTGTAAGCCCGGTTATAACTGTTCCTGCTTTCCCAACTTAATTACACATGCTAAAAAAGGCACATTTATTTGTGGCTGTTTTTGGGTCCCCCTCAAATTCATATGCTGAAGCCCTGAACTCTAGCACCTCAGAAAGTGACTGCATTTGGAGATAGAGCCTTTAAAAAGATGATTCAGTTAAAATGAGGCCAGGAGGGTGGACCCTAATACAATTGGATGTCCTTACAAGAAGAGGAAATTTGAACACAGAGAAACACTAGGGATGTGCACACAGAGAGACGACCATGTGAGGACACAGCAGGAAGACAGCCATCTGCAAGCCAAGGAGAGAAGGCTCACAAGAGATCAACCCTGCTGACAACTTGATCTCAGACTTCCAGCCTCCAGAACTGTGAGAACAGGAAATTCTGTTGTTTAAGCTCCCCAGCTGTGGTATTTTGCTATGGCAGCCCGAGCTAACATAGTGTCCTTCACTGATGATCAAGCAGTAGATGGTAGTGGATCTGGAGGAGCCCTGAACCCTTTGTGCACACATGGTATCCTCTGATCGTTGTCATCCGTTGGAGACATCAAGTCATGATTCTGGGGAACAGATGGAAAACAGGCTGTAAAGACTGGGAACAAGTCCCAGAAAACCAAGAGTGCCATTGATTTATTTTCCATCCAGAAGAGCACATGGCTTCCTGGAAGAAGCTGCCCCTTACATACATGCTTATTTTGGGGAAATGACAATCTTATAGTTTTATCAGTTGCTTTGGTCTTTAGTAATGTTTATATCAAATTATCCCACTCTACAAAAATATCAGTTTGGAGAGTTATGTTTGTTAAACTTAATAAAAAGGAGCAAAGCAACCAGCCTTTAGAATAAAACCACATACATGATGTAGTGCTTGGAGTATGAAGATATAGTTTACTCTATTAACAAATTTCAACAGGAGCTGGACTCTCAATTGATGATCTGGGAATTGTTTCCAGGGTTCACAAAACATGTTGAATAAAGTTTTTATCTATCTACATACATTCTCTCACTGATACCCAACAAAGTTATAACCTAGGTGTGGCTGATTAAATCTATTTCAACACGTACTTACCAAGCAAGCCGGACACTGTGTTAAGAGGTGGAAATAAAACCATGAATGGGACCCTGCCCCTGACTTTCAGAAGATTACAGTCTAGACCAAGAGCTGCAAACTCAAAATGCCCACATGGGAGGCAGATAATAAGCTTAGGAAATGTAACAGCCAACCATGGTGATCAACAGCTGCCAGGCAGAAATGGGATTCAGTTTGACAGAGCTTTTGATTTATGAGATGCCTCAAATCAGGAATTTTATCTCAAATCTGATTTTATGTATAGGTAGCTAACTAAAAGGTTGTTTATAATGTTGGCGAGGACCAAGCAAACCTGGCTATAGCTGTGTGGGGGTACATTACGGTGATCAGTTTACAACTTCCGGGCTGGCACATTACAGATCAGGTCTAAGACTAGGCATAGCTGGCACGAAGAAGCAATCTGCATCCTGGGCTCTAAGCTGAGATGTGTCTGCACATTCATCCAGGGAGCTGCCACCCTCCCCCGCCAGTTCCCTGTCATTCTCACCTTCCACCATCCTGGGAGAAGTATCCTATACAGTGTTCCTGTGCCATTAAGAGAATGCTCCATCCCTGTCTCCCTGCCATCAGACTCTCCCGAAAAGGTAAGGACAAGATTTCCTGGCTACTATTGCTTAGAAAAGGCCTTTCTGAAGAGGGCTGTCCTCTCACAAACCAGACTTCCGCAGGGAGCAGTAGTGGCCATTCCTCATGACATACGCACTTGTTCATTTGAACAGATGTACGTGCCAAGTCCTGGGCAGGCAGTTAACAGAAGTGGTTTCTGCTCAGGGACTGGCCAGTGCAGTGCAGAGACAAGGAAGAAGTTAGGCCCTACAGTGCTCTCGGTGCTCAGGGTAGGGGTGGGGTGAATTCAGGGAAGGCTGCATGCAGAACAGGGCTGGCTGACTCTCGAAGGGTAAGGGAAGTCACCCAGGAGAGGGTGGAGGTATAACAAGTATGGCGTGGAGAAGTGAGAAAGCCCGGCTAGTGCGTAAGTGCAGGTCATGTATGGCTGGAACAAGCTGAGGGTAGGAGGAAGATGTGCAGTAGAGAAACCTGTTGAAGCTGACTGCGGTCAGGCCAGATGTACACGGCATCCCACAGAGTGCCCTGAGGGCAATGGTGAGCTGCTGGAGGGTCTGAAACAGGAGATCACCCAGTCCAGTTTGTCCTTTAGGAAGATCACGCCAGTGCCAGTATGCAGCACAGGATGGGAAGAGAGAAGTCCATAAAGGAGGCTGTTGTCATCCAGGCTGGCAGTGTAAGGCGGAGGATGAATGTGAGGGAGGACTTGCGATTTGCAACAGAATGCTGTGGGGAGGTGGAAGGCCAGAAGCCAAGGCCCTTTGGGGCACAAGGTGCATGCTCCTAGGACACTGCTAAAGGGCCCCACTGGCCAGAGGTGCTTGAGTTTTACTCTGGGTTCTATTGCTTGACCATGGGAAATCCCTCGAATCAGAAAACGTACAAAAATGCTGAGATTTCCTGGGCTGAAGCCCCAGAAGCTATGATTTATAGGTGTGTTGTGTGTTAACAAGAGATTTGGCATAGTGTCTCTCTCTCCACCACTCAGGGTGGGATGAGGACACACATGCACAGCTTGGGGATCCCCACCACTCTATCTGGACCCCCGAGACCAATGTATCTGTCCTCCATGACACCAAACGCCCCACCTTCGTGCAGTACTGCATTTGTTCAGCAGCACCACCCGGAGCAGGGAAAGTAGGTTTAATAGCTCAGTGGTTAATGAGATTCTTCTATGAAGCCCTAAAGTGTAAAACATGGCCTCTGCCTACCTGCCTGTCCACTGTCCTACCTGCCGATGGTAATTAGCATGGCCCTGCCACAGCAGCTGCTGTCCAGGGACAGGCTCAACTGAGGGGTGTGGGCTGGGGATGGCTCTGTGGAGACAGCAGGGCAGGACAAGAGGTGCAGAGTGTAGGGGAGGATGGGTGACAGCACCTGTGGGAACAGAGGCAGACAGATGGGGGACTGCCTTGCTTTGTGAAAAAATAAGGAGGAAGGGGCCAGACTAGCAAGAGTGACAAAAGCCCAGGGCTCTAAAAGCCACTGCAGGCTCTAATGGGGTGATGTGAAGGCAGGGTGAAGCTGACTTGTCCTGGGGCAGTCTGGAGGGAGTAGAGAGGGAGCACAAGAGGCCGAGGCCAAGGCCATGGTCTGGATTGAAGGTCTCAAGAAATTCCTCCAGTTGGCTAGATTCAGAGACACCCCTCCACCCCAACCCCCCGTCATCACAGCCTATAAGAAAAGTCAGCTGGGGCTGGGCACGGTGGCTCACGCCTGCAATCCTAGCACTCTGGGAGGCCGAGGCGGGTGGCTTGTTTGACCTCAGGAATTCGAGACCAGCCTGAGCAAGAGAGAGACCCTGTGTCTACTAAAAACACAAAGCAATTATATGGACAACTAAAAATATATACAGAAAAAATTAGCCGGGCATGGTGGTGCATGCCTGTAGTCCCAGCTACTGGGGAGGCTGAGGCAGGACTGCTTGAGCCCAGGAATTTGAGAGGTTTCTGAGAGCTAGGCTGACGTCATGGTACTCTAGCCTGGGCAACAGAGTGAGACTCTGTCTCAAAGAAAAGTCAAGTCAAGTCAGCTGGGCAAGGAATTCTTGGGGAAATTGCCCAAAGAGGAAGTGAGGCTTACTCATTTGTAGGTGTGCAAACCAGGACTCTTTAAAGCCAATCTAGATGCAGAATGGTTACTGCCAAAATTGCTGGGAAAAGCAGCCTCAAATGTACCTACAGCAGAACTCCCACAATTTAAAAGGTTAATTTTTTATTTTAAAACAATGACATGGAAAGTAGTAATGAAAGGTACCACTGACTATGTGTTTGGTGTATGCTAGTTACTGTGCCCGGTGCTTTACAGCCATCAGCTCATTCAATTCTTCTCATTTTTTTTTTTTTTTTTTTTTGAGACAGAGTCTCACTCTGTTGCCCAGGGTAGTAGAGTGCCGTGGCATTAGCCTAGCTCACAGCAACCTCAAACTCCTGGGCTCAAGCAATCCTTCTGCCTCAGCCTCCTGAGTCGCTGAGACTACAGGCACATGCCACCATGCCCGGCTAATTTTTTCTATATATTTTTAGTTGTCCAGCTAATTTCTTTCTATTTTTAGTAGAGATGGGGTCTTGCTCTTGCTCAGGCTGGTCTCAAACTTCTGGGCTCAAACGATCCACCTGCCTTGGCCTCCCAGAGTGCTAGGATTACAGGCGTGAGCCACTGTGCCCGGCCAGCTCATTCAATTCTTAAACCCTTGCACAGACAGACTCTAGGTTCTAGCACAGACAAAACTCTGAGGCTCTGGAGGAGAGAGATCATGAAGCTCATAGTGCCACCTCTACTCAACTCTTTTCATTCCAAAGAGATCCCTTTCTCCCCAGGTACACACCTTACATTTTTATGCAAACTTTTAACATAAAACACAGCTGGCAGTTAAAAGTGCTGACAGCAGGTGCAAAAAGTAAGTATGACTCCCTGGAACCAAGATGAACCCTACCTGCTGGAAGAGCCACTGGGCTTTCCTGCCAGCAGCCCCTGTAGCAAGTGTTCAGGCTGAGCCGGTGCCCTCTGCTTCCCCACAGCCTCCCATGGGGCTCCTGGCACCCAAATGACACCTGCACACTGGGAGAGGGCACCAGAGGGACGATATGTACACAACTGGGGAAAGCAGCTGCTGGCCCAAAAAGCTAGTCCCAGCTACGTCTTCATTCTTATGGAATGATGGCATTTCAGGCCAAACAACTGGGAGAAAAAGGCTCACAAACACACAGTACAATCTGAGCCATGACATAGAGAAAAGCCACTGGCCTTAGGTTCCAAGCACTTCCCCTCTAGCCATTGTCCCCTCACTAGTATTCAGGGCTGACCCTGGGTCTATGACCAGGTGTGAGTCCAGCTGCAGTGCTCCAAAATGGGACCAGTGAATGCCGGATATAACCTCATCAAAGGCCTATTATTTACCGTGGGCAGGCGTTATTATTCCTTAAAAACAAAACAAAACCAACCATGAGAAATGACCCTCTTAAGAAGACTACCTACTGGCCTAACCCAAGTAAAATATCACTACAGACCTCACACACTCCACCACTGTTTTTAGGGCACTCTGATGTATGGCTTATATGGGGTAGAAAGCAAAAACGATCTTATTTTCTACTGGCATTATTTCTAAACTGTCAAGGGGTTCATTTCAGAGAAAATGCATGACTTAAAGATTGCTTGGCACGTGCTTCTGTGAAATCAGCCAAGGAGCCACTGTTTGTGGTTGTCTTATTTCTGGACATCATATGCCCTACTGTATGGGTGGTCTGGGCAATGCACTTATGTTCACTAAAGGTGGACAAAAGGTAAGTCTTACCCATTGGGGGACAGGACCACTAATCATACAACCATATTGTTTTGGCCTTCTGGCCATTTTCCCAGGCTTTCCCCTATAAAGGAAAAAAAAAAAAAAAGGGAAATATAGAAAAAGGAATGAAATATAGGATTCAGGCCATGCATGATTTAAAGGCCGCAAACATAGCTTTTGGCAGATTTTAATAAAAGCAATCATCTTTTTTTTTTTGAGACAGAATCTCACTCTATTGCCCAGGCTAGAGTGCCGTGGCATCAGCCTACCTCACAGCAACCTCAAACTCCTGGGCTCAAGCGATCCTCCTGTCTCAGCCTCCTGAGTAGCTGGGACTACAGGCATGCGCCACCATGCCTGGCTAATTTTTTCTGTGTATATTTTTAGTTGTCCATATAATTTCTATTTTTAGTAGACACGGGGTCTCGCTCTTGCTCAGGCTGGTCTCGGAACTCCTGAGCTCAAATGATCCACCCGCCTTGGCCTCCCAGAGTGCTAGGATTACAGGCATGAGCCACCATGCCCGGCCAATAGCAATCACTTATGAAGGCACTGTTCTAAGCATTTTCCACATAAGTATTTGATTGTCTATCTTCTACATGTATGTTAGGATCCTCAGACTGGAAAGAAGTTAGTAAGCACAGGTCTGGAACTTGCCATTCACTTGCAGGCAGAGCAGGCCAAGAGCCAGTCAGATGTGTCCCCTTCTAGTCGTGGCCTGAGCTTGTTCCTCACTCACTATGGAGAGTCCTGGGAGTGCTGCCCCAGAAAGCCCAGGAAGCAGGGGCTGCCCAGGGCTGTATGTACAGAGGCCATTAGAGTAACTGAACTAGAGCCTAGTAAATGCCAGGGGAAGGGGGATACTGAATGTGAAGGAGCCGGAAAAGTAGCTTCTTGCTCTCCTCCTGGCTCCCTGTTTGCATACACAGTCCCCAGCCCCATACTCACACACCCACACCCTTCACTGGAACACTATCAGGTGAGCAGATTGTGCAACTGTTCTTGGTGTTCTACCTTTTCCCGTACGCCTATCTTCATTCTGCTGGTGGAGGAGCACTCCCACTCTGGTTTGTCTGCCGCCCTCCTGTGAAGCCAAAGTGCAGCTCTACAGGAATCTGCAAACACCCAGGCATGGGCCCAAATCTAGGTTTACTTGTGAGGCTCTGGGGCCCTCTGCTGACTGCCTGCTGTCTGTAACTGTTAGCTCCTCACCAGACAGACAAAACCACCCTGAGAAGTCTTCCCATTTTACTGCCATCTACAAGGCTTTCAATTTATTTTAAACATCCAAGTGCACAGAAATACCCAATACAGCTTTATGGTGTCTGAGCTCCTGCAATGTAAATATTTTATCCACATTTCATAAATAGGATCTGCAGAACATTAAGGCCTGTAGCAGGCCCTAGGAAGGAACTAACAATCTTCAAGGACAGAACTACATCACCACTCCCCCCACCAGCCCCCGACAGAAGAGAAAAAAGAGATTCAGAGAGATTCATGTTACCTTGGCACCACCACATAACCTGGTGGTCAGGAGACTGCCTCGTGCATGTCTGGGTAGTCCACCATGGCCACCTACTGAATGGCAACCTTGGGGAAATGATCCCACCTCTTCAGTTTCACTGTCTACAGAAGGGGAACATTTCTTAGGAGGCTGGCACACAGTGGTGACTAGCATATGTCAGCTGCTGCCCTGCCACGGCTGCCATCACAACTGCGCCTCTCGCCCTTCAAACGCAGTTCCAGGAACTCCTGCCCCATGGGATCTGCAGCAGGAAGACGAGCTGGAGAGGCTGCTCCTCATACAGAAGGTGACAGAGTGTATTTCTGGACACCGGCTCACCAAGGAAGACAGTGAAAGCTGGATTCAGTAATTTAAGAGGAAAATGGAAAGGCAGAGACCTGAGAGAGCGCTAGGCAAGAAAGGACTGAAACTAGGAGGCCGAGCCCCTGGAGAAGTGGGGGATGGGGCAGGTTTATCAGGAGCCCTCCAACAGCCCTGACCTCCCAGGGACTGAGAATGGCCCCGAGCAGAGCAACAAGGAAATTTATGGAAGCCACAGGTGTAGGCTATTTTAAAGATTAAAGTTGTAAAATGTACGCGCAGGGAGATTAGATATAGTGGGATGAGTAACAACAGCTATCACTGAGTGCTTATGGACTAAACATCTCACTTACCAAGTCGTTTAGTTAGTCCTTCTAACAAATCCTTCAGGAGGGCAAGAGCACCTCCCCGAGTCACAGTGAGGAAGTGTGGTGTGTGTGGGGGGTGTCTACACAGCTGACAAGTGGTGGGATGAGCATCTGACATAGGTGGCACAGCTTCAGCCAGGCCCTGCTCTGCTGCCATCTAGCAACACGACTCTGGGCAAATCCGTTAGCCCCAGGGTGGTGCAGAAGAGGGAAACTGTGGCCTCGCCAAGCTCACAAGGGGCTAGATGGTTAGGAGGCATACAGGCAGTAAGAGTGCACCAAGAGTGTACCGAGGAGACAGGTGAAGTGTAACAAGGCTGCTGGTACGTCCAGGAGCACCCAGGCGAAGCCCATCAGTGTCAGAGAGCTGACGAGGGAGCCCCTGCACAGGCCTCCTTGCCTCACACTGCTGGGACCCTAAGTGGTCACCAGATGTGCAATTATTTGTTAAGGCCTTAGCTGCAGGCGCGATGGCAACAGACTACAAAAATCAAGTGAGTGAGAGAACATCTCTGTCATAGAATCTGTTGGAGGAATGTGTTCTTACAGGGAGCAATTAAAAAAAGAGAGGAGGAAAGAACACAAGCGAGAGAACGAGCGATCTGTGAGTGCTGGCATTTTAAACTGGTCTCTCGGGCATAGGAGTGTCTTTAGAATTGCCCTTGGTAGGACAGCTTGGATCGACAGGGCCAGGCCGTCCCCCTCGTATCCGCCTTTCTGCTAAGCTGCCAGAGTCCCAGGATGGGCGAGCAAGGCGGCTCCGTGTTGCAGCCTCAGAGCCACGGTAAGGACACTGACTTCAGTGGAGGTGAGGCCCACGCAGGTCCCGGCTGGCTCTTGCCAGGATCATTATTGCCAACTTCTTACAGGTGGCCCTGCCTCCGATCTCTTCTCACGTCAGCCCTTTGTTCAAACTGCTGCTACAAGAAAACTTCTGAAAAACTACACTAGATATATCAGTCTCCTGTTTATGACCCTGGACAGACTTTCTGCTGCTTACAGGACAAAGTCCACGTTCTTCACACCAGGGACGTCTCCTTCACGCACTGGCTCTGAAACTTCCAGCCTCCTCACTGCCCTGGAAGCACGCTCTTCTCTACTCTATACCGTGTCCCCTTCTGGACAGCCCCTCCTTGCTCCACTGCCTCAGCTCCAACAGGAAAGTCACTTCTGTGTGGTTCCTCCCACCCCCCAGACAGAAACAGCAACTCAACTCCTGGTCATCACAGAATGCAGCCTGCTCCTCCCAAGCGCGAGTGCCCCGGCCCCAAGGCTCCTCCACGGCAAGGGCCGTGTCTGGCTCTCCCTCCAGCAGGATGGCTCTCTACATGGCAGGCTTGTCCAGCTCATTGGCCACTCCACATTTCCACTCGGATGTCTAAAAGACGTCCTACACAAACGTCTGAAACACAATTGTTGGCCCCTGACCTCTCTATACAGCTGTTTCCAGTCTCCCCTGCATCACTGAAGGACACAACCAGCCTCTAGCTGCTCAAGCCACAGAATCCTGATTTCTTCCTCTGTGTTCCTACCAGTCCTTTCAGTTCTACCTCCAAAATACACCTCCAACTCACCCATTCCTGTCTGGGTGCAGAACTCAGCTCAGACCACCTCTGGCCTTCCTGCCCCCTCTGCCGCCTGCCTGCAAAAACGCCAGACCCTCCCCCTTACGGGGGGTCTTTGCTCCTGCTGTTCTCCTCACCTGAACGGCTTTGTCCCTGGCTCTTGCACGGCTAACGTCTTGCTATATAACTTGGCCTGGACCTGAAATGCGTGTGGTTATTCAGAGACAGTGAAGAGCCAGCTTGGCCATTACCAGTACCCTAAATATGTCTTTTATTTATTTATTATTTTAAAAAATTAATTTATTTTTTGCTCTGTTGCCCGGGCTGGAGTGCCGTGCATTAGCGTAGCTCACAGCAACCTCAAATTCCTGGGCTCAAGCAATCCTTCTGCCTTAGCCTCCTGAGTAGCTGGGACTACAGGTGTGCCCCACCATGCCCAGCTAAGTTTTTCTATTTTTAGTTGCTTGGAAAATTTTTAAAAAATTGTTTTACTAGAGACAGGGTCTTGTTCTTGCTCAGGTTGGTCTCAAACTCATGAGCTCAAGTGATACTCCTGCCTCAGCCTCCCAGAGTGTTAGGATTACAGGTGTGAGCCACCGCGTCCGGCCCTTAAATGTTTCCTATTGCTAACATAGTAATCTACCTTTCCTACCTTAGGAAATCTATGTAGTTATCTGAGGCCAGAATATGAATTCTAATCTGGTTTTTACCTTCTATCATTTACCTAAAGTATTTTAGGAAAAAATGCAAACTACTGTTAGCTTTATTTTGAAAGAGAAAAGTCATCCCTGGCTTCAAACACGTGTCACATTTTATAGCTACGTGAAAACAACTCTGAATTACCAGGTCTCCAGGAGCTTCTACGCTTCTGGGAGGAAATCCTCTAGCCCTGACCCAGTGCACTTCTTCTCCAGTTTATTCAAGGGGTTTTCTCAAAGCCTCAGGAGACCCGCGGCACCAAGGATGGTATCATCCTCCATCCTTCCATCCTTTATTAACCCCCACACTGACATCAAGGGGCTTTCAACATTCTTTTTGCTCAGGAAGTGTCAATGGCGAGTCCCATTCCTCAGCTTGGGACAGTTTCTGTCTGGTGTGTGGCCTTTCAGTTAGATCTAGGGATCTATCCTAAGGAATAATTCTGAAAAAGAAAAGGTTTTATGTACAAAGCTTTGTACTGCATTAATTGCAATAGCAAAAATTGAAAACATCCTACATTTCCAACTCAGGGGCAAGTATAAGCACACCAATGTATATCTGTTTGACAGAATGACAGCCACACCCATGACAGGTTCACAAACTCTTTAAGAAGGCAGAAAGTACTTATGTCATGTTAAGTTTAAAAAAAAAAAAAAAAAAGCAGGACACAACATTGTATGTATGGAATGATTATAACCATATAGTCGCAACCAATTTTTAGCATTGGTAAAAAACCAATGCCAGACCACAAGCTAGAAGTGCAGCATCACGTGGCAGAAGGAGTGAGGGACGAGGACCAGAAGAATCTGCGTGACCCTGGGCAGGTCCTGGCCTCCCTTCTTCATTAAAAAAAGAAAAACAAAGACCTTGCCAGATTTTTGTAAAAATTAATTGAGAAAAATGTATGCACTCAATAAACGAAGGCTGATATTTTTCTGCAACAAGCGCCCAGAGATGTCTGTATCTGAGGTGCCAGCAGTGTAGACAGACTGTTCAACATACCCTGAGGGGGGTCCTGTAACACCTCCACCCTCTGTGTGGAGAGACCCAAGCCACAGGTATATAGCATCGCAACTTAACCATAACTCGCTGTACAGATAACACATCCTCTAAGTCCGGTGATGGGAGAGAGGTGCTGGCCTCAATTCTGGCCCTGCCAATCCAAGTGCTCACTTAACCTCACTCAGTGTTGCCATCGAGTAGGAGGAAGATGATGCCACTGCCATGCCCCCCGCATCCGCCCCAGTTACCATGAGGATTAGGAATCATTTTTAAAGTGCTCAGCACAGCAGCAGATAATACAATTATCACTGGGGAAATGGGGTGGTGGTAGTCAATCAGTGTCTTTGGATAAAACCCATAAAAAGCTCAAGATAAGCTAAGCACAGTTTATGGCCTAGTTACTGTGGCTGTCATCACAGAACAGAGACAGAAAGAAATGTATGTGTTTTCCAGCTTGCACACTGGATGGGGATGGGCATCACTTGTGTTTGTAACAAAATGTAACATTCTATGACCGGTTAACAGCTGAGTTAAGGACAAGATCAAAAGTAGATGGGACATGTGAACAAGGCAGCAGCCAATCGATTTGGCTGGCCAGTATCTGGTGCTGTGATGGTGGAACATGTTTCCATAAGCTGGCTTTCTAAGCTAAGCCTCTGCATTAAAAGAAAGAAACTCGAGGTTCACACTCCTCTCAGTTTCTTAGCCATGGCCTACTCCAGGAAGCACCAGCCACTGCTCTTACTGGGCCTGGCCAGCGCAGTTCGAAGTTTCCTAGAAATTAGGCCTGGCTGGTGTTAGGGGCAGCACAGTCCAACCCATGTCAAAGCTCCAATTCCACTCAGGCTATGGTGCCTGGCCCCTTGCTGCTGAGGAAATGGGACTTTACCACTATTTTAATAGTGAATTAATAGCTATCCCGATGGGTGCCCAAGCAGTGTCTTTTTAAGGCACCTCACAAATGAGGAGGAAAAAACAAAATTTTCTTTTACTTTTGTAAGGTTCTCTCCTCTAGCACACCACATGATGAGGTTCCTGTCTCACGTTTTTGAGGTGGATGAGAGAGAGGTCAGTAAATACTTTATTTCCCCAAGAAGGAAAAGGGTGATTGGGAGCTCCTGGCAGGATGGGTCAGTGGCTTCAGGCTGCAGGAGGGCATCAGATTTGAGCAGTGCAATCCTTCAACAACTCAGAGCCCTGTTTCTGCGAAGAACTGGTCTGGACCAGTCTGGTGCTGAGAAGGTGCCTGGAGATTACTGTTGATGGAGAGCCGCACTCCAGATGCAGCCAGCTCCTGCCTCCCCCCAACCCCACGTTGTTGCTCCTGGATCCACATTCTGTCTCTTACAGGAGCCAGACCATGGCAGGAGCATTAAGCCTTCAGCTACTGGGCTGCCAGTGGTCATCGTCCCTGCAGATGGGTGCACACGGAAGCAGCTCCACTGACTGTGGTGGCCAGAGATGGAAAGGAACATAGTGAGCTTGAACAGTTCAAAGTCAACTCCTCCTCTTTGCGCCACGGGCTCCTTGATCTCCGTGATTCATGTTAGGGGGCCCCTCCTGGGTCCAGGCTCTGTGGGCCTGTGCCCAATTCCACCTCTTCACACAGCCACTGGATCAAAGCCAGGATGAAAGGGACCATTTTTGAGTCTTTGGGAGAGCAGGGCTATAGAACTCATTCTGTTACCTTATTTTTCTGGATGCTAAGGGATACAAACTAAACATTACTACTTTGAACACACAGCAAGCTGCAAGGTGAACTTCATAAAGGCGTTCTGACAAGGAACTAATTCTATTACCTTTTCCTCTTTCCTCCCCAAACTGAAAAGACAAAGTGATGAGCTAAAAGTGAGAGGGGAGGGGGTGTAGTGGAGAAGGAAGTAAAAGGCCAAAAGCTGAACCTGACAGAAGTCACGGTTTCACCCCCTCTCCTCTCACACTCACATCCAAATGGCAAGTCACCAAGGCTGCAAGCCTCTCAGGAGTAATTAAATCAAATTAATCTTGGGAAAAGAGCTTTAAATATTCAAAGTGCCATTAATCCTCATGCCTTGTAATTAAATATGTATGTTAAAGCTTAGACAAAAGCAAAACATTTCCAAAATGTGAATTCTTTACATCCAGAGCAATATAATGCATTTCTAAATACTGACCTTGTAGAAAACTATGTAAAAAATTCCACAAAGCACATACTGTGAAAACATGGCAGAAAGAATGCAGATACAATCTTAGCCCATACCGAGCTTTAAAAAATGTGCCTGGATAAACATCTTCACTTTTAAGGCTCCACACAATTTAACCAGTGATGATCTCTGCTTACTTTTTAACTCCTGATCTCTGTCCTTGGGGGCTGAGGGACAGAAAGCCCCACAGGTACCTTCTGCTGCACTGGGGTTCTCTATTCTATTTAGTTCCTTGTCAAAATGCACGGCTTCACGTCAATCTTCCAAGGACAACCTTCTCTTTGATGAGTAACCACTAGAGACTAGTCAACATATGTGTCCCAGAGGGAAGGTACCCAGCCTTCTCTAAGTCGGGTGTGCTTCTCAAAACTCTCAAGGAACACTGCTGCTGTCACGTGGCCTCTGTGGGGCTCTCGATGTCTTTGTCAAAGAGCCCACACCTCATGCAGCCTCACTTGCTTCTCACAACTAGTTGAAGGGGGCTGGAACAGAAATGAACATCCTCATTCTCTGATGCAGAAAGTCAGAGTAAATGATATGCTGAGAGTCACACAGTAAGTAGTTTAGAGTCTGAATGTTATCTGATTAAGTGCTGCTGGTCCAAAGCACCAATGTCTTTAGGAAAGGCTGACACAAGGTAGGCCAAGTACCCATGATGCGCTCCAGTGATTTGTCTAAGTTGTCTGGCTCTGTTAGAACTGTAGCTATCAACTATTTCTTTAAAAATATGTGAGCTGGGTTTGGAAAACTTGTCAAAGAAGCTTTCAAAGGTAGTGCTATTTGTGGCAATGGAATACTGCCTACAGAAGATCTTAAAAGATAAAAGCAGAAGCTCTAATTATTCTAATTGGATTCATTACCACGGCCAATTGAATCTATCTATCAGAAACATCAGGTTCAAGATCAAAACCTAGAAATTAAAGGAACATGTAGAATTTTTAGAAACCAAAGGAAGAGTCTACTCACATCTAACTCTTGGACAGAGATACTGTAGAAGGACTCATGGATCTACATGAATCTTAAGTTTCTTCTAGGTCCAAAAGTCTGTGATAAGCTCCTCTGCCCCTCGCAAGATTCTGAGGTAAGCAGATCTCATTATAGAGGAGAAAACCAATGCAGACAAGTTAAGTGCCTCCACATAATGAGGAAATCAAGGACAATAAAAATACTAGTTTTTGTTTACTTTCCAGGCCTCAGAGGAGGGAGAAGATAAATGAATCCACTCATATTTCCAAGGACCTAAATGTTAAAGGTGCTAAGAATTTTGCAAACATCCCATCCTTCAACCCAGGGAGTGAGGTAGGTATCATCACCTCACCATTTTACAGGTGAGGAAATCAATTTCTTGAGAGATTGGAGGACTTGCCTAGATTATGTAGGTTATGCCCAGAATTCTTACTGCCATGCCACAATTAACAACCTACCACACTCTTTCTTCTGTTTTCTAGCAGGAAAAAACAGCTGTTCTGCCAATTTGACTTTGCTTCACAGAAGGTACTACCTTTTGGAAATGAAACTGAAGAGGTGATGAGAGCAGTAAATAAACATGGGACATTGCTGTGCCAAGTCAGGGATTTCTACGGCTGGCTGGTGGGAATGCCAGGCTTTCATTTTGCTGTTAAAAGCACAGAACTGTGTAAAACTGAAAGCACTTCCAGCAATGAATAGTCTTCTTTCAATGATTATTATACTGATAGAAAAAGTAGAGTAAAAAGCTATAAAAATATAAGTAGACAGTAAATTAAGCCAAGGTGAAGACTGTACAGAACACAACAGATTCACATATCCGGAAACTGTAAAGGAGGAGCCGGTTCATTCCAGACAGACTAAAGTTGGGGGGAAGTGTTAAGCTAAACCTGGATTTATACCCAAAAGTTTAAAAAAATTTTAAACTTTAGTTGACACTGGCGAAAAAAATACATGTGCTGTATGTGCTAAGAAATACAGAAAGGTATAAACAAAGAGTGAAAGCTTCTTTTCTTGCCTCAAAGCCTTCCTTTTAGCAGTTTGTGTTTCCTTCCAGAAAAGTTATGCATGTATTTAACACATATATCCTTCACATTTATATAAAAGGCTCACCCTGCACACACTTTACCTTGCCTTTTTTTTTACCTGACAGTGTATTTCTTGGAAAGACTTCCATATCAGTACATGTAGGTCTATTTTTTTAGAGAATGGGTTATGCAAAACTTTGTTGGTAACTCTTTTTAGCACCGGGCAATTCTCAGTTTATTTCACTTTCTTATTAATAAAAAGGTTGCTTTTAATAAAGTATGATATAGACTCCCAAATGATGGTAACAGCTAACATTACTATGTAGAATATTGTGCCCTTTAACATCAAATTTAAGACTCTGAACTCAAATGTTGATTGAATAAGGGAACAGCAAAAAAAGAAATGTTCAAAATAACTGAATAAACGAAATACCTCCTTTTGCTCAAGTGGATCTGGGAAGCTTGGGGCATTATTTAGTGCTGCTGTGGCTCCCTCCGTCATGGAAGAACAGGCTGTCAACAGCAGGACACAAACTGATCTCCCACCATGCAGCCCCCCATCAGCACCAGCTGGGCCACCCTGCTGCAGGGCTCGTGCCCTGCCACCACAGCCTGCAGCAGCATTTTGCTCGTGTGTGAGATATGGGAAAAGTGAGAATTTACTTTCTTTTTTTTTTTTTTTTTTTTTGAGACAGAGTCTCGCTCTGTTGCCCGGGCTAGAGTGAGTGCCGTGGCGTCCTCCTAGCTCACAGCAACCTCAAACTCCTGGGCTCAAGCAATCCTACTGCCTCAGCCTCCCGAGTAGCTGGGACTACAGGCATGCGCCACCATGCCCGGCTAATTTTTTTTTATATATATATATTTTTAGTTGGCCAGATAATTTCTTTCTATTTTTAGTAGAGACGGGGTCTCGCCCTTGCTCAGGCTGGTCTCGAACTCCTGACCTTGAGCGATCCGCCCGCCTCGGCCTCCCAGAGTGCTAGGATTACAGGTGTGAGCCACCGCGCCCGGCCTAGAATTTACTTTCAATTTTGATAACCATGACTCACCTCAAGACTCTCTCAACTATGGCCATATTTATAGTATGAAAAAGAAAAATAAAAAGAAAAGAGGAAGGCAGAAGAACATCACAAGACTCGGAGGCAGGGCACCTGGAACCCATATCCTTTGTGCTGTCAAGTGATCAGTAACTCCTCACTTTCTTGAAGCTGTTTTCTTTTCTTTTCTTTTCTTTTTTTTTTTTTTTTTTTTGAGACAGAGTCTTGCTCTGTTGCCTGGGCTAGAGTGCTATGGCATCAGCCTAGCTCACAGGGATCCTCCTGCCTCAGCCTCCGGAGTATCTGGGACTACAGGCACGCGCCACCATGCCCCACTAATTTTTTCTAGTTTTACTAGAGACAGGGTCTCGCTCTTGCTCAGGCTGGTCTCAAACTCCTGAGCTCAAGCAATCCTCCCGCCTCAGCCTCCCAGAGTGCTAGGATTACAGGCATGAGCCACTCTGCCTGGCCTGCAGCTGTTTTCTTTTAAAGAAAAACCTAGGTTTGTGTCCTTTCAAAATGGTATTTCCTGCTTTTCAACACTTAAAAATATCACTTCAACGTAGTTTTCCTTTTCTCCTGCACTTCCTACAAGTATTTAAAGCATAAGCAATCTAGTTTCAGGGTTGTAATTCCAAGATAGTAAACTTGCATAAGATAATTTAGATATGCAAAGTTTAAGAAACGATATGGAGTGGCCAGGAGTAGTGGTGCACGCCTGTAGTCCCAGCTACTTGGGAGGCTGAGGCAAGAGGATTGCTTGAGCCTAAGCATCTGAGGCTGTAGTGAGCTATGATCTCACCACTGCACTCCAGCACTTCAGCCTGGGAAACAGAGACAGACTCTGTCTCTGGGGGAAAAACAAAAAAGGGAAAAAAAAGCACAGAGTGGGCAAGTAACCCCTGTCATTTGCAGAGTCCAACTGTATTGTATTTTACTTACATCTTTAAAACTTCCCTTTTATTTTTTGTTCCTCTAAAAGACATGGTCAGTATTCCTCAGAAACTGGGTAATTTTTGATTATTGATCACTTTGTTAAGGTTTCCCAGGTAGTATTAAAGGCTGGGGATGTATCAGTTGCTGCGGCAGAATGAAATTCTCCTCTTCCTGCAGCTATACCACTTACACTGTGGGAGGAGGTGCTGTCCTCACCTGCCCCAGAAATCTCCCTAGCTCTCACCAACATGTTGAGCCAAGTGCCTTCCCTATATACCTGCAAGTACCACATAATCCTACAAAGTAAGCAGGGCTGGTATTATTATCCCATTCTACAGAAGAGGAAACAGGGGTTCACAAAAAGGTGGTGGGAAGTGCCTGGGGCTTGTGAGAGGCAGAGTTAAGATGTGCACTTTCCTCTGACGATGCTCCTTCAATGCAGCCACCGCTCCTGCCCACACCGCCTGATAGCCCTGACGTCCGGGACGTGCATGTACATGTTCTACCAGGACAGCTCTGTCCCACCAGCCTTACGTCTTCTAATAACACATATGCACACATGTAAAATGTACAATTCCTCAGGAATTGTGGTTTAGGGGCTGGATGAGTAAACTCAGACCTGGAGGTTCGGGGCTCATCCCACCACACACAGCCGAGAGAGGGCTGAAGTGGCCTCTCTGCCAATTGCACTTGGTCTCCTCCTGGCTCACACTGCTTGCTACAAAGGGATCTGTTCTCATGGGGTTGTTCTGCCATGTTTCAAATTCTGAGAGAAGTGCACCCACTTCTCTAACCATGTGTGTAGACAGCAAGCCCGGGTGACCCATGGGAATATCATCTCTGCTCCTGCCAACATGGTGCTCTGCCAGGTCTGCCTGTGGTGATGGAGAGACACCCCACCTGCACTCTGAACACACAGAAGACAGACACTTGCCGTTCTGCCTGACAGTGGTATTTTATTGTTGGGACACTCCCTTGTAACCCACTTTACTCCCTGCTCCTTACTTCTCGGTTATGAGCAGTAATTAGCAATGTCAGTGTTCTGGCTGGATTGCTGAAGGCCCATTAATAATGCAAGTGCAGGAGCAGGATGAATGCGTAAGTGTACAGAGAGGTTTCAAGGTTAAAAGGAGTAATGGAGAGAGCTATGATGGGGCAGGGCGGGGGAGGTGGTGCTGGTGTTGGTAGAAGAGAAGTGTGTGTATGTTGTGTGTGTGTGTGAGAGAGAGAGAAAGAGAATGAGGGAGAGAATTTAAGACTATTCTTTAAAACGCCCAGCTTCCCTTTAGGGGCAATATGTACGGCAAGGAACAACTTACTGTCCTCAATCAAGCAAAGTATAGCTTTCTCCCTATCTGGACTGGACACACGTCCCTGGCCACCTGGCAGGGCAGAACATCAGTACTAACTCTATGACACCAGAGAGTTACTAGTGTATGAAATTGAGGTCAGAGGAAACTACACAAGTATCTTTCAAACATATTTTCGATGTTTTAAATGACTTCCCTTATAAAAGGCAATGCCTGCTTGTTCAGCACAACTTCCCACTTAATGCTCTTACAGAGAAAGTCAAGACAAGCAATGCAGAACAGACTCTGGATCTGGCAGCCAGGCACTTCTTAAGTGGCAGAGACAGAGACTTTATATTGTCACAACTGCCTCCACATCTCTACAAATCTCCATGTTTTCAAGGAGGGATTTCAAAAGTTACAATTTCCAACATCCCTACACGGAGCTTTGCTGAAAAACTGAATGACAGCACATAAGCCTGCAAATTATGCCTGGAAAAGGCTCAGTTAGGGCGATTTGAAAAATATTTGCCTAGGAGAGGTAAGGGGGCTATGATTTGAGGCCAACAGCCAAATTCTTTAGCTGTTTGTATCTGCACTGCCTCCTAAGCAGAGAAAGATTTGCCAGGAAACCTTTTACTTGTTCCTCACATACCAAAAGTGAGTTGTTTTACATACCAGGAAAGTAACAACTTTATAGGTTGGTTTCACAACTCAAACCAGACATTTTAAAAACTGGTCACAGCAACACTTTGTGAATCAGAACCTATCCATACTTGTTAGTCAGACACGGTCTCTGTGGGAAAAAGAAGCAGTCGGAAGCAGTCTTGCATCCTAATTACTAAAAGCTGTATTTATTCCCGTGGGGCTCTGACTCCTGGTCCAAGGTTTTCTCACTGGTTGCATCCTGTCCAGCAGTGCCTGAGCTTGTGCTGGAAACAGGGCTCGTGCAGAAAGGCAGGCAAGAAGGCAGAGTTGCTGAGTTCCAGCTTTTTCCACTTACCACAAAACCCCATCACCTCACCTACAACCTGAGGCAAAGCTCTCCTTTTTAGGTGGTAAAATAAGCCCTCACAAGGAACTAGGAGAATTAGCTATGAGTTTGAAAATATACAAGCATACTGTAATAATTACATTTCTATTTTCCAAATTCTCTTGAAACCAACAAAATCGTTTTAAAGTTCAAATATGACTGGGTTAATGAAAATGGGTGTAATTCTTTTTTTACTGAAAAGGTAATACTTGCACACTCCTACTCCCCTAATCCTCAGTGAGCATCCCCAAAAGTGATTGCCTGCTACTGACTTCTCACCTATCCTTCCAAAGTGATTTTTTATGTCTACATCAGCAAACACATTGTCCCCTTGCCACTGAAAACCCAAATGTGAGCACACTATACTTACTGCTCTACATCCTGGAGATGGCTCCATGTCTGCACAACTGGATCCATGTCATTCTTTTTAATGCTATGGTGCATGCCAGGGATTGGAAACCTATAGCTCGTGGTCCAATCTGGCCCGTTGCTGATTTTTGTAAATATAATTATACTGGGACATAGCCATGTTCATTTGTTTACATATTGTCTATAGTTACTTTCATGCTACAAAGGCAGTTGAGTAGCTGGGACAGAGACCATGTGGTTTGCAAAGCCCAAGATATTTACTATCTTACCTTTTATAGAAAGAGTTCGCTGACCCTGGTGTATGACACTCTACAGAGGTACCAGAATGTATTTAACCTGATCTTTGTTGACAGACATTCAAGTGGAAAATAGATATCCTTAGGAATAAAATAAAATTCCTTATGTGTTGAGAAGCCTTAGGATGGATGCAGAAGGAGAGAGCAGGAACTAGCCAGGAAGAAGTCGGCAGGAAGAAACCAAGCTCAAAGGGAGAACTTCGGAGGGAGCTACAACCTCCCCAAGTGTCACTTCCTCTTTTTAGAGGAAGTAAGAAGGGAACTGTAGGCCTTTTGACAAGAGGAAATTCCCCTTTGCTATATCGAAGCTACTCCCTGTGTTTGTGTTTTTCTAAAGTTAGGCAAGACTGCCCGAAGCATACTGTGACCAAATTAGGAAGCAAGCAGGCTGATGTCTCTGAGCTGGTCACCACATGGCCAGGACGCCCAGGCATGCACAGACAGTGATGGATGGGGAGGGGAGACTCTCAGGGCAAGAAGGAAATGCTATTTGCTTGAAAAATCAGCCTTAAAAATTTATTGAATGAAAACTAGTAATTGTTCTATAAGACTTGCTGTTCTATAGTTAATTGTTCTATCATACTTACTGTTGCTAAAAAAACCAAGGGCTTCCAAGGTTTCTGCAAGCAAAGAACAGGTGAGAAGCAGTGAGACAAAAGCTTCTGGGCATCGTCTGTTTATTCCAAGGGCAGTGAAGGTCTTGAGAAGTACCAGGGAAGTTAGATCAATTAGCTCTTTGCTAGATTAAGATACTCAGTTTTATACTGTTGAGAAAAAAAGAATCTAGAAAGGCCTTACTAAAAAAAGAATTCTGTAAACTTTCTGTTTTAAGACTGCCTACCCAATTTCTTTACTTGGGTAGAAAAAACCAGTAGGGTCTAGGTACGCAATGCTTGAATCATTCACACTGAGTCTGCCCCAGCCATTTCTACTCAGTGATATTTTCTTTTAGGAATGACTTCTTCTGAGCCAATGAGCTCAGAATCTATTCTGACCACCAGCACTATCTGGGTAATAACATTTAACCTTGAAAATCCTTGCTTTTCTCCCAAATTTCCAGATCAGCTACATTCTTGGACATAATTTTTATTCCTTCAGGAATGTGCTCAGTTCAGTTCCAGCATCCACTATGAAACGAGATGCGCAGTTAGAGTTAAGGTAAGTTTAAGTGACAAAACAAATCTCAGTTCTTCTTTACAGCAAAACCTCCAAGGGAGTCAGCAAAAGGAGGGGAGGCTCAGTGTGAGGACCTCCTCCCCCAGAGCAGAGATCTGCATGGTGGCCAGCCGTGGAAACAGTATTCTTTCTGTGGCTCTGTTAGGTTAGGTTGGGTTGGTACCCTGGCCCCTCTGCCACGGTGTGGGGGGCAGGAATTCTGCAGCCAATGTCTCAAAGTACTCTAAATGTTGTCAAAATAGCTAAGCGTTTGCTTACTAACAACTTCTGTATTGATTTTGAACATTTATTTGCAATCACCTAAAGGACCCATGAATTTTACAGATAACACTACAAAGACGATCTACTTTCCAAAAGACCCTGGTTGAAATACAAACCTATCAATTAAAAATTGTATTTATATTAGCCAAGGTTTCTGCGGCTCACCTTTAACTGAGCCAAACTGTACACTAATGGATCATTGGGGACATACACGGGTTAGAGAGCTATCCCTGAACCCAAAGGCCGTATATAACCAAAAGACAGAAGCTTGATTTCTTCAAGCTGCATGAACCTGGCACTTAATCTCTTCAAGGTCTTTGTTCATATACACAACAGTGTCAGGGTTATATGATCTCCCAGGTCCCCCTTTTAAATCTAACATCTATAATTACAAAGCAAGAGAACCAAATGTCAATAATACAGAACCACCTGGGCAGACTGAGTACAACTCCTTGGAACAGGGCTTGAGCCACAAATTCATGTGTCCCACTAGTGACAGAGATGAAAATGACACCCCAGCCTGTCCTGACCTCACATTTCCCAGTCTGGGGGCTTGGCAGAGGTGCCACATCACTTTCCTCTCCTGTTCTTACTGCTGCTGCTGCCCCGGAGCCTAGACTAAGCAAGGCCGTGGGCTCAGGGCAGGCACGGCCGCGCCTACTGCAGAGTGTCTCTCCCTGCCCGTCTTCGGCTTTCTCCCTGCAGTGCAGAAGGCACTACAGCTATAGACAAGTTTCATTGTCCTTTTATGGTAGAAAAATGAATTGCTTGCCCAGCAGTGGAGCTGAGAGAGATGACAGAACGGAAAGTTGTTATTTGTTGTGGTTTTGGCAGCCACAGAATAGAGTGTTCTCCCCTCAGCCACTCTTGGATGGATGGTGCACACCAGGCATTTACAGAGGGAAAAGCAAAAAACCCCAGCCAAACTGCTCCCAGATGCATTCCCCCACTGCCTTGCCTGTGAACGGACGTGTTTATTTATGAACAGTGTCAAGCCTTATTTCGTGGAAATGCACTTTTTACAAAACAAGGTATCAAAAGGCCACTTGTGTTCCTCTGAAGGACCTAAGCAGAGGTGCCCCAGAAAACACAGTTCCAATCAGAAGCCATCCAAGGAACGGACTTCATTCCTTGTACAACGAGGATGTAGGGCTGGGGCTGGGCAGGGAGGTGACCCCACGTGAAGAAGGGGCTGTGGCTTTCTCAGCACAAGCCTTGACCCCTGTCTCCTGCAAGGTATGGAAGGACAGGAAAGCAGCCACCAACTCCTGATAAACACATCCCCCGAAAAAACACACTAACATCCATGGCCCTTGTGGTAATAAACAGCAGTTGGTACCACAGGGCTGTAAATTGTTTGCATTTCTGTCAGGAGGCCCAAGGAAAAAAAGCAGGCCTCCCAGCAGCTGGGAAAACATGTTGCAAAAGGAGAATTAAGTAATTCTCTGTATGCACATCACAGTTAAGGAAATTAAGCTTATCTGAGTGAGAGAAATTAAGCTTATGCAACATGCCTTCAGCTGGAAAACAAGCCTTTTAAAATGAGTGGGGAAAAAAACACGTGATGGTTACATGGTTTCTTCCACATTTAAAACACCCAAGACTGGGAAAAAAAATATGCTGGCCAGTGGGACTGTAGCAAAGCAGCCAGTGCCAAACGATCTGCTTCAGGGATGGCCACACCTCAGGCAGGAGGAGCAATGCCTGGGGGCAGCCCCTGGACACGTGCCCAAGACTGAGGGCCACCAATGGCTTTCTCCCCTCTACCGGCTTCCTTGCCTCCACCGGGCCTTGTGGAAAATAGGAGAAATAATCACAGCAATTACTTGCAGCATTATACCAAATGGCTTTATACCAAGGGGCTGGAGGGTTTGTCAGCTGAGGACTGGCCCCAGGTTACTACAAATGACTCGCCAGGATAACTCCAGGATAACTCAATTGACAAGGCGTTCCATCTCCCCTAACCGTCTCTATCTGATCTCTCCCTCCCTTTCATGACTCTTCAAGGTTCACCCTGCCCCAAACAGTATGAGAGGGTTAAGCCTGCAATAGCTCCCTGGGGTCTCCAGAATGCAATTCACCCTCCTTGTTCTGCACTGCAAAGCCCTCTACAGGCCTATTTATCTTCTTTCTAGTCCCACTTTCTTCTGCCCTGTTCATACCTGTCTACTGAGTGACCCTTCACACAGCTCTGCTCATGTCATTTCTTGGCCCTGGAGTGAAATTCTTCCTATCTCCACCACTTAGATCCCACTAGGGCCAGTAAGGCCAAGACCCATCTCACTCATGCAAGGACTTCCTCATCACGCCAAACCCAAGTGACCTTCTCCTCTTCAGATTCCCTATATCACTCTCTCACCAACTAACTGTCGGCAGAGTACGCCTACCCCTACCCCTGGATTGTAGGTAAGGGCTGTGGCTGCCCTTTTTATTCCTTCTGGCATAGCAATGCTCAATAAACATCTGCTGAATGAATGAGCATGCTCCCACCAAAGCGGAGCCAGCCTGTCTCTGCACAAGATGCTGAGGGTGGCAGAGGATCATGCTCCAGAGGGGAGGAAGGTGCCAGGGAGGGTGAGGGGCAAAACTCTCACTGGTTTCTTCCCCACTATAGCTGGGCAAAGGCTTTTAAAAATTTTTAGTATTTTAGAGACAGGGTCTCACTATGTTGCCCAGGCTGGCCTTTAGTTTCTGGGCTCAAGTGATCCTCCCACCTTGGCCTTCCGAGTAGCTGGGACTAAGGGCAAAGGTTTTGATGAAGTGAGTCCAGAGAGAGAATGTGGGGGAGGGAGGGAGAACCTGCACAGCAGTCAGAGCCATGGTGACAGAGTGCAGGAAGCTCACCTGGAGAAAAGGTACAAGTTAGGAAGAGGTGGTCAGGTCACAGTGGGCGTTGGCCTTGAGGATGAAAAGTAAGTTTTCACCGGAGGTGAGAAGGCCTTGGAGCTAAGAGGGTTGTACTAACAGGAGATGTTTTTAGCAGCAAACTCTGACAGAGGAGGGGAAAGGAAGACAAAAAGAAAAGTTGTAGCCAAAGACAAGAGAAGAAAAAACCGTGATCTATTTCACTCTCTTTGGGCTAGAATCTGGACCAGCTTCTCAGACATAGGCAGCTTTTGAAACTTAAAATGCTTTTCATATGAACCTCTGCTGGGAAATAAAACGGAAAAAAACAATGCTTTTATGAGGCCACAGGGATCTGATGGGAGAAAACTCCCTTAGTGTGTTTCTTCTTGAAAAACAAATCCAATCCCATTTTAAAACCTTTGGTTTTCCAGAAATCATAGATTTTGGGCTGAAAGGACACTCAAAAGGTCATCTGGGCTCTCTTCTGGTCGGAGGCTGGACTGCAGGTGTGCATGTCATCCTAAGGAAGGGACAGTCAGTTAGTTGTAGGTGGTACAGGAGCCTCTGAAGGATGAGGCTCTCTGTGCAGGACCCTGGGCTTTCTGGGAACCCATTTTACTGTTACAATAAAGCCTAGTGAGCTATTAATATCTTGGATTCTTTATAGGTAGTTTAGGTCTGTTTTCCTAGGGAAGTTGGAAAATACCAGTTCCCCATCACTTACACAGAAGAATCTTGTACAAACAGAGACACTACGTACATGCAGCCTTCTCTCCTCCAGGATGAAGGGTCTTTAAGCTTCTCACAAATAGCTGTTGACATTTTCCTGTTAGGTTACAAATTTTCCTCATCGCTTAAAAAAGTGACCAAGCCGCAAAATGGAACATTTAAATAAGGGTCTTTCCAGCTCCCAAGAGTGATGTACCCTCAAAGTAGCAACACAAAGCAGATAAGAGCACAGATATAGCTAAAGTCAGACAAACCTAGATTTCTTTATTTGGTGTTTTTTTTAAACTGATTTTTTATTATATAAGATTTTAAATGTATACAAAAGTAGATAATAAAAAAGAACCCCACGCACCCATCACTCATGTTTAATAATTACCAACTCATGGGCAATCCTAGCTTATCTATATCCTACTACCCACTTTCCCACCCCCTCCTCCAGTATAATTTTGAACCAAATCCCAGATTACAGATCATTTCATTTATAAATATTTCAGTTTGTATCTCCAGATGATAAGGACGCTAAAAACTAATCAGAAGCCCTTGATTTGACTCCTGATGCTGTCATCTGCTAGCTGTGTGACTTTGAACAGATACGGAGTATCAAGGACCTAAAACCCAGCAAGAGTTTTAGTAGCAGGTACCTAGACCTCAGCTTATTTTAACTAATAATATGATGCCAAACTCCCAACTCAAAAAGCCCTCACTATAGTTACTCTGCACACTAGCCTTTGGTGTGCTCCTCATCCATGACCTCAGCGGAATGGACTTTGTTTCTCATCACTGCTCTGCGTTACCAAGGTTATTTGGAGTCCATCATCTCAGGGGACATTAGCATGGAGTGCAGACACAGAGCACACAACTGTTATTTAGCTTCAAAAGGGATGGCAGGGCCTGGTGCCTCAGCCAGTTACACTGGGCCTGGGTGGCTGATTGCAGTTGGAATGGTGTAGTGGCCACAGGGGACTAGGGAGGTGACAGAGACCCTCTGTATTCTCTGTATCTGTGTCTCAAAGTCAGGGAGGACATGACGACTAAAAGGCCGTTTACATTTCTCGGCTACCAAACTGCATTTGGAAAATGACCTTGAATTCAACAGAAGGAATTTCACCCAATGGCAGCCGCAGCCTAGGGTTGGCTCTCATTTTGCTCAATGTGCTGAACGTTCCTCTTTGCTACTATTTCCCTTCTCCACATTCCTCTGCCCTGACACAGACACCCACGGGGACAGAGGGTGTTTTCATGCTTGTGGTATTACCATAGCAACAATTTCTCTTCTACCTGGAAGGCTGGAAACACTGCAGCGCTCTGTGCTGAGAATGCAAAGAGGGACACACTATCGCTCTGCACTTCAACACATCAAGTCGAATACACACACACACACATGTGCACAGCCCTTTCTCAAGGACATTGCAATGAGATCACTAAAACAAACAAGGATGCTGACACCTGGTAACACAATTAGCGTAAAGACAACAAGGAGGCAAGTCATTCTTTACAGAAAAGATACTTTGTCGGTACTGATTCTTGAGGGATTTTTAATGTGAAATTTCCAAAATGCATCTCTCTCCTTTGATGAGGCCACAGGCATAGAAAAATGCCATGACATCATTTTAGCAAAACACACAAAGCGACTAAAATGGCGTGTGGTTTCTAGAAAGAGAGCCACTTGAAGCTTGTGATCCCCACATGGTTTGCAGATAGGATTAGGCTGTGATAAGCCTGATATGCAATGGCTGACAGGTGGCCACAAAAACCATGAAAAAGGTCAAAGTTTCTATTTTAATAAAGTACCCATACAAACTTGTTAAAAATCCACAGAAAGTCTTTTTCTGTAAGTACTATAGACAGCATTCTTTAGTAGAGACCAAAAACAAAAAAGACAAGTAGTTATGTCCTTATACTACAAGCTCTGACCTGCAGGCTGCTTGCTGCTAGGGGTAGGTGGGGTGGCCAGGACTCTGGGTAAAGGTCAGTGCTCTCTCAATAAGAAAAAAACAAAAACAAACAAACAAAAAAACCATGACCAATGAGTCATGGAGACAAACCATGGATTTTTATCTCTATTTTGTGACTAATTCAGAGTTCTCTAGCAAATTGTACTGTCACCTTTGTTTCTAAGCCCTTTCTACATTCATCTCTTTGAATGTTGTCCCCTGAGATTCCAATCCTTCTGGGTAGAGACAAGAAATCAATGCAAAACCCAAGAGGGTCACAGCAGTGCTGTGGACAGAAGAACACAGGCCCCAGCAACAGTGGTGCTAGCAGGCCTCCAGCAGCCGCCTTCAGGACACAGTTCTCCCCAGGGTCACACAGGGCCCTTCTCTGAACTTGAACAATGTGGGCTAAAGGACAGTTGTCATTTCTTTTCTTTCTTTTTTTTTTTTTTTCCTGACAGGGTCTTTCTCTGTCACTCAGGCTGGAGTAGAGGTCCAGGTAGAGCAACAGGTCTTGCTATGTTGCTCAGGCTGGTTTTGAACTCCTGGCCTCAAGTGATCCTCCTGCCTCAGCCTCTCAAAGTGCTAGGATTATAGGAGCGAGCCACTGTGCCCAGCCTGAGAGCTGTCATTTTGTATAAAATACACTGGTTAGCAAAAAATTAGCTTCAAAAATCTATCCCTTTACATTGAAGCACACTGGGGAACTAGAAAGAAATGAGTTTTTTGAGTACATGATTTGAAAAACTAAGGTAAATGAGTTCTCTTTTGCTTCCCTGATGGGATTTACATCTGCCCACTTTAGGGGAACTCCATGCTCTTGTGTGGCAGATTTCACACAACTGGAAGAAGTTCCTCCCTTCTAGGATTTCCCGTCATCACCCGAGCCTGCACCACACCTGCACATCCTGGCAGCATCAGTCCCCACCTTCCTCACACAGTGGCTACTGGGTGCTGGACTGGACACTTCACCCACAACCTGCCATTTTCTTTTCATACAAGCTCTACAAGGTAGGTACAACTGTTCTCATCTTATGGATAAAGAAAATGTGGCTCAGGAAAACGATGTATCCACTCTAGGTTGCAAAGCCAGGAAGTGGAGGAGCTGGAACCAAAGCACAAGCAGGTTTCATGTCAAAATCTCTTGCCTTAACCACCACGCTGTACTGCTTCCTTTGCTATGTGCAGCTGCCAGCCACGCATCTCACTGACATTCACAGTCTCATGGCACCAACACAGCCTGGGCACAGAGCTGCATATCAGTGAACCTTCCTCATGTAATAGTCTTCCAAAGAACTCTTAAAACAGATAGCTAAGAAAGCCCAGCAAGAGGACCTGTCCCAGGCAATGCTGACATGGGAGAAACACAACGCCTCTTCCCCTGAGCAGAACAGGAGTTCTGCGATTTGTTTCCCGAGGAGGTGGTAACGTTAACCATCCACGGCAGCTACATGGAGTGAGAAAGAAGCATTGAGGTGTTGTCTGGGGAGCAAGGCAGAGTAAAGTCCATTTTCTGGGGATCAGGGAAGTCAGCAACACCTCAGGCCCCAGGTTCTCAGGAGTCCACAGTGACGCTGAGCCTGTCTAGACTTCCTACTTCCTTGGCTCTGAAGTCTCGGTCAGGTTGATATGTGTTCCACTACCTGCCGGAAGTCAGCAGTCTGCCTCTGGGAGATTTTCGAGGGGAGAAATCTGAGGGGCAGCCCTGCAGAGGGAGTGGAATGGCAGCACGGTCCATGCCCACTCATAGTCCCCGGCCTCCTTAAAGGCCAGGCCAAGGGGGAGAGGCAGCTGCTGCTACCTTTGTGTATCTGATATCAAGGGATAAAATGGATTAAATACAGGAATGAAAACTACTTCTGTAGGGCCAAGGGGAAACAAAAGTAAGATTTTTATTCATATTGATGTTTTAGTTTAACACATTTTTATCTTTCCCTATTTTGGGTTATCCTTCTCCCTTTTAATTAATCACCGCAAACAGCAGCAAATATGGTATTTATTTGACTTTTAATAGGAAGGCAGGGTGGGAAGAGGGGCAAGTAACATTCACATTTTGTTTTTATTCTTAAAAAGAAACCCACAAACACACACCTGCTGAAATGGCCAGGTTTTCTGCCTTTGTTTAATGGGCTAAGATGTCAGGTAAAGGAGAAGGTACTTGTGTGTGTAATTATCAACCAAAACCTTTCCAGGATCAAGAAATCTGTGATGAACAGATTTACTACGCTGCTTATAACAGGGAGTTTTAAAAGTGGAAACGGACAAAAATACTAAGCTGCAAACAAAGTTAAAACTGTGAAACTTCCCTGCAACACCACCAGCTCGCTCAGTGCTTGATGGAAGGATGGCTCACAAGAATGGTGATTGGGATCCACTCTGGGATCATGTTTTGGGGTAGGGAGGCTTCCCTTTGGGTCCTCAGCTCCGTGATTTACCATCACCTGACTTCAAGCTTCAGTGTCCACTTCACAGGATTGCTGTGAGGATAACATGAGCTGAGAGCTCTCCCAGGCACCCTACACGATGTACCTGCAAGGGAGCACTACTCCTGTGGCCTAAGCCTGATGCTCTTCAGCGGGACCTACTCTGGGCTCTGAAGGAAGTGACTCACCTGGACAGGAGCA
The DNA here is from genome assembly GCA_028533085.1 of Varecia variegata. Classification (NCBI taxonomy): domain Eukaryota; kingdom Metazoa; phylum Chordata; class Mammalia; order Primates; family Lemuridae; genus Varecia; species Varecia variegata. The sequence goes on from CM052448.1 coordinate 20,649,398, forward strand.
GGGGCGGGCCACATTCCACCATAAGGAATTCTTACACCACCCCCCTTCTTTGTTGACTGGTATTATGCAGCATGGACTTCCACTCCAGTAAAGGAGCTCTCATTTGTGGGCTTAAAAATCTTTTTGTCACCCAGACATTTGGTTCTTGTCAATGTTACTTCCTGAATAAGGATCCTCCCTGATAGCGGGAACAAGAGGCCCAAGCTTCATTCATCTCCAGATAAATGTGAAGGCCTGTGATCAGCACAGGAGTCAGCTGACTGGCTGGGCCCCAAATTAGAGTGCTGTTAATAAGTGCCAACCATCCGCCATCACAGCTGGAGCTGCCCTGGCACTGATAGCTGGTTCACACTCATTTACATTCTCTTCACGCAGCTATGCAGCTACTGTAGGCGGCTGCAGATGCCTGTTTTTTAACCAACAAACTGGTTCATTGCAGATGTGAATTTTGGTTCTATTTCACTGATGTAAAGTTAGTAACACTGAATGCTACAAAGGATAGCATGAGACCTGGACAGGGTATAGTAAGATAACCAGCACAGAGAACTGGCTGGTGAGAAAGGATAAATAAAACAAACACAAGTGACATCCGGTAAACACAGGTTATACAACCACACTCACATTCTCAGGTTCCACTAAAAGATTTCAAACCAGATGTTCCTCACAGTTATTCTGACTGAATTCTCTCCACCCGATGGTCTCTTTTCTTTACCACTTGCTTAATGGGTATTCCGAAACCTATACATTGTGGCTTTGCCTAAGTTTCCAGAAAGCTCTACTTATATACCTCTCAGTTTAAAGAGCAAAGTTATGGCTCTAGGAAGGCAGAAAGAGATTCAACAGGGAAATTTCTGACCCTAAGGATAAATATTCCAGAAGCATTGCTTTCAAATCTCTTTTTATCTAACACTCTTCAGTCCCTAACCAAATACATGCAATTCATGTAAAAGTAGCACGCTCAAAACAAACTGATGAATTCTTTATCTGAGAACACCCAAGGGAGCTGAGAACCTTGACAAAAGCATTCCATCATATCAATGAAACAAAGACTCTCTCCATTTCATCAAAGATACAGTGTCTTATTCTTCAGGGATTCCAGGCATTCAAGTCCTCCTCCAGATAATGCATTAAAATAAAAGCCTCATCTCAGAGCGACAAGTTCCTGGAAATCCAACTGGAGTTTATATTACTGGCAAAGACACTCCAATGAGAAAGCAGATGCCCTCAGTCTCACACAGGCCAAAATTAGCTTGTGGCTCATTTCTTAAACATTAGGAGCCCTCGGGATTAACAGTTGGTTTAGCCATCTTGCTGAAGAGAAAGGTCATTGGGGAATTTGCACAAGTGAAAAAGGTAAAAGCATATGCCCTAATACATCGACATCTTTGATGTTAAATTCTGAATGCATGTAATGGTTTGCTTTAGTATTAAGCCTAAAAGAATTGTGTCAATTCTGATTAAAAGACCGTGTTCTGCTGACACATACTTTTGAAAACACCCAAAAACCTTTTCTTCATGGAGCGTCAGTGCCCCCTAGTGGCAACTCATTCCACAGCTCACAAACAAGGACTATAAGCTCTACTTTCTCATCCAAAGGACAGTGGGGCTTTCTCTGCATTCTGCTGGGCTAGCTGACCCAATTCTACCAGGCTGTCAGTGCCTCGGGTTCCCATGTGACAGTTTTTGCTTTATTTTCCACCATGAGCCAAACACCTACAGACCTTACCCTAACAATAGAAAGGGAGACTAGAATGTGAGTGCTATTACCTGCAAATGAAAGGCAAGTTCTGAAGCACACTGTAATCAGTAACGCTTTGTGATGCATTTTCACTGCAAAACAACCATGAGGGGCATAAAAAGACCTGAGTAAATGGAAAGACACAACTTAGCATTACACAACATTTCTAAGGTAATGATCTCCTTGCTGGGAACCTTGTCCTCCACCTGTTTCCTTTCACCGCTTCTTAGTTCAGACTCCAAAATCTTTCTCCAGCCTTGATCTCTCCATGTATTCCTGACCCTAGTTACTGATCAAATATTTACTGAGCACCTACTATGTGCCAGGCATTTGGAAAACATGTACATAGTGGATACATCCACCCTAAAAACTTAACATGTCCAAAACAAAATTAATTTTCTTCTCTCCTGATGTCTTTTTGATTCTATTTTCATTTCATGAATAGCATCATCAATTACATAGTGGCCCAAACCAGAGAAGCCCATGAGGCTTCTGGCAAAACTTCTCTCCACCTTCACACTCAGCATATCACCTTCTAATCCTGCATCTTTCAAATCTGCTCCTTCTTTCCACCTCCATAGTCAGTCAGGATGTGCTAGGTTATGCTGCTGGAACAAACTCAAACCTCAGTAGCTCAAAAGACACTTATTTCTCACTTATGTTTCATGTCCACCTTAGCAGAGGGAAAAGAAAATGAACCGTATGCCCCTTTTAAAAAAATAATTGTGGTAAAAACATGTAATGTGAAATCCACCCTATTAACAAAGTTTATTAACAATAAAATATTGTCAACCCATAAGCAAAATGTTGTACAGCAGATCTCTAGAACTTTTCATCTTATGTGACTGAAACTACCCGCTGCACAGCAACTCCCCATTTCCCTCTTCTTCCAATCCCTGGAAACCACCATTCTAATTTCTGCTTCCATGAATTTGACTTTAGATACGGCATGTAAGTGGAATCATGCAGTATTTGTTCCTTATGTATCACAGTGTCAAGGTTCATCTATGCTGTGGCATGACAGAATTGCCTTTTTTAAGGCTGAATAATATCCTATTGTACATATATGCCACATTTTAACCACTGATCTACTGACGAACATTTAAGTTGTTTCCATTTTGTGGGTTTTTTTTTTTTTTTTTTTTTTGAGACAGAGTCTCGCTCTGTTGCCCAGGCTAGAGTGCCGTGGCGTCAGCCTAGCTCACAACAACCTCAAACTCCTGGGCTCAAGCAATCCTCCTGCCTCAGCCTCCGGAGTAGCTGGGACTACAGGCATGCGCCACCATGCCTGGCTAATTTTTTTCTATATATATTTTTAGCTGTTCAGATCATGTCTTTCTATTTTTAGTAGAGATGGGGTCTTGCTCTTGCTCAGGCTAGTCTCAAACTCCTGACCTCGTGCCATCCACCCGGCCTCGGCCTCCCAGAGTGCTAGGATTATAGGCGTGAGCCACCACGCCCGGCCATCTTGTGGTTGTTATGAATGATGCTACAATGGACATGGGAACATGTTTTCTGAGATCCTTTCTTGAAGGATTTCAATTCCTTTCCATAGGTTGCCTTTTCACTTTGTTGACAACTTCTTAGTTTGATGTATTTTTCTTAATTTCCTTTTATAAATTGTTCATTGTTAGTGTACAGAAACACAAATGATTTTTGTATGCTGATTTTGTATTCTGCAACTTTGCTGATAAGTTTATTAGTTTTTTTTTTTTTTGAGGAGAAGAAAATGGGAGCTTATTAATCTGCTGGCAAATGCCATGGTCCTCATCATAAGCAGAAATACAGAGCTTTTAAAGGGAGAGTTTTCAGCTCTAGGCTATTGCTAAACTGTAGTCCATGATTCTGATATGTCCCATCTCCAGTGAAGACAAATTCATGACCTCCACCCTGCCCTCAGCTGGTACAGTTCCACTTAGCCATGTCCTGTGGCACAGAGAACAAATGACACTCCCTCCCCGCGCCCGCCACTGGCCTGAGGCAGGGATGCAGGTTTCAACTTTCAAGAATAGTGGGGTGGTTTTAAAGAGACAGCTTGTAATACACTTTGCCCTTTATGGAGGCCATTCCCTTGTTACATATCCCCCACTGTCAATTTTACCCTTCCATATCTATGGGAGGAGGCGTGACGTAGTCATCAAACTGCTTCCTGCTGAATTGGGGTTATATTTTAGATGGAAGGTCTGTACTTATTTGTGCCATTGTAAAGCTTTGGGAGTAGATTTACAAAAATAAAGAATGCATACCAGGTGGGAAAAAAAAAGTCATAAGCAATAACTAGAACAGTGAGGATTGATAAGGCAAAATGGAGGATACCTGATAAGAGAGATTTTTATCCCGCTTGGTATTAATATTTAAGACACCAGTAGGACCGTGGATCCTTGCTGTCACCTTGCACATAATGTCTAATACATGGCTGGTGAGAAACAGGGGACCTCTTAGCACAGGGTATTAGTCACCCCTTGTCGGTGGCTCCAAGAGACTGGCTTCTGCAAATTCAGAAATCATATACAGGAATACTTGCACCAAACAAGGTTTAGGATGACAAACCCAGCAGCAAGACAGATCAGCAGAAGAGGCGATAGCCAGAATTTAGTAGTTCTAACAGGTTTTTAATGGAAATTTTAGAGTTTCCTACATATAATATCATGTCATCTGTAAAGGATGACTTTTATTTCTTTTGCTTGCCTAATTACTCTAGCTAGGGCTTCTAGTACTATGCAGAAGTGGCAAAAGTGGGTAGCCTTGCTTAGTTCCTGATATTAATAGAAAAGCTTTTCAATGTGTTTAATTTTAACATATTTGTGAATTTTCCTGTCTTTCTGCTGTTTATGATTTCTAGTTTCATTCCTTTATGGTCAGAAAAGATATTGGTATGATTTTGATATTAAATTTGTTAAGACATTGTGACTTATTCTCTATCCTGAAATATTTCCATGTGCACTAGAGAAAAATGTGTTTCTGCTCCTGTTGGGTAGAATGTTCTGTATATGTCTGTTAGGTCTATTTGGTCTACAGCATTGTTAAAGTCAGCTATTTCCTTATTAATCTTCTGTCTGGTTGTTCTATTTATTACTGAAAGCAGAGTACTGAAATCTCCTACTATTTTTCTATTGCTATTTATTTCTCCCTTCAGTTTTGTCAATGTTTGCCTCATGTATTTGAGTACACTGATGTTAGGTACATATACAGTCCTCTACATATTTGTTTAAATATTTACTTACCAACAGGCTTTATAATTTTACATGCTTTCATGTTGTTATCTAGAATATTTCTGTCTCAACTTGAAGACATTCTTTAGCATTTCTTGTAAGGCAGATAGAGTGATGATGAACTCCCTCAGCTTTTGTTTATGGGGATGTATTAATTTCTTCTTTACTTTTGAAGAACAGTTTTGCCAAATACTGTTTTTGGTTGGCAAGTTTTTACCACCCCACTCCCTTCTGGTGTGTAAGGTTTCTGCTGAGAAATCTGCTGATAATTTTAAGGGAACTCCCTTGTACATAAGAAGTCATTTTTCTTTCGCTGCTTTCAAAATTCTGTCTCTGACTTCTGACAATTTGATCATGTGTCTTGGTGTAGTCTTCTTTGGGTTCATTTTAGTTGGGGTCTGCTGGATTTCTTGAATCTGAATGTTCATTTCATTCCCCAGATTTGGGAAGTTTATAGCCATTCTTTCTTTTTTTTTTTTTTTTGAGACAGAGTCTCACTCTGTTGCCCGGGCTAGAGTGCCGTGGCGTCAGCCTAGCTCACAGCAACCTCAAACTCTTGGGCTCAAGCAATCCTTCTGCCCCAGCCTCTCAAGTAGCTGGGACTACAGGCATGCGCCACCATGCCCGGCTAATTTTTTCTATATATTTTTAGTTGTCCGGTTAATTTCTTTCTATTTTTTAGTAGAGACGGGGTCTCGCTCTTGCTCAGGCTGGTCTCAAACTCCTGACCTTGAGCGATCCTCCCACCTCGGCTTCCCAGAGTGCTAGGATTACAGGCATGAGCCACCGCGCCTGGCCTCCATTATTTCTTCAAATAATTTTCCTACCCCTTCTCTCTCTCTTCTCCTTCTGACACTATCATAATGTGCATATTGGTCTGGTAAGTCTCCTAGGCTTTTTAAAAATCACTCTTCATTCTTCTTTTTGCTCCTCTAACTGGATAATTTTAAATGATCTCTCTTCAAGTTTGCTGGTTCTTTCTTCTGCTTGATTAAGTCTGCTGTTGAATCCTAGTGAGTTTTTCAAGTTACTGTAATCTTAAATTTCAAAATTTGGTTCTTCTAATTATTTTCTATCTCTTTGTTGATGTTCTCATCTTGTTCGTGCATGATTTTCCTGAGCTCCATGAACATCTTTATGAAGCTGCTTTTGAACTTCTTGTCAGGTAATTCCTACATCTCCATTTCTTTAGAGAGTAGTGTCTGGAAATTTATTTTGTTCCTTTGGTTGGGCCATTTTCCTTGTTTCTTTGTGTGCCTTGTTACTTTGTGTTGGTACCTGCACATTTGAAAAAATACCCACCTTTCCCAGTCTTTACAGATTGGTTTGGTACAGGGAAAGACCTTTACCAATCAGCCTGAGAGATTCTGGAGGCCTCTCAAACCTTTTCTGTTGTATGTGTTTTCTCTGAATTTGTACATGTAAATTCCCAATTAAAGAGGGTTTGCAAAGTTTTTGTTTTGTATCTTTTTTAGGAACTTGTAACCTCTTGCTTCTCCTACCATCTGTCTGAGGTACTGCAGGCTCTCTGGAGCTGCTGCCAAGTCACCCAGCTCTTTTTTGGTCTCAACAGCTCCCAGATATCTAGAGTACATTGGGTCACGTCAGCATTCTGAGTTGGGTGAAACTAGTCCTGTAGGCAGCCCCCTGAGAAGCCCAAATGCTGCAAAGATGTTCTAATCTTCCCTTCCTCCCTACCTGAGAAACCTTTGAGGTGTACTGGGCTCTATCCACTGTACTGTAGGTCCTCTGGAGCAGCACAACCCACCTAGCTTTCTTTTGTTCTTGGCAGCCCCAGGCATCTAGAATATGCCAGGTCTCATGAGCACTCCGACTTAGGTAAAACAGAAACCAGAATCTTGGGCAGACTCCTGAAAACCTAGAATGCTAGACTCATGCTCCAACTTTTCCCCTCCCTGGGGAAAAGCAGGGAGTTGGAATTTTCTCCTGTTTGTTCTGAGCTGGGGGAGGGAAATGGGGAGTTAGTTTGTGCTAGTTCCACCACAGCATTTGTTCAGTGCCCCTCTATCCTGTTAGACAAGACAGAAACTAGTCCCTTGGGTAGCCCCCTGAAAAATATGAATGTTAGATATATGTTCCAGTCTTCTTTTACCCTCCTCAGGGAGATGTCAGGAATTGGGAGTTTCCTCCCAATCACATTGTGCTGTGCCAGGGAGAGGAGCTCTGAAGAGCAAGTGTTACTAGTTCTCCTATTGGTTTATGTGCTCACATAAAGTACAGGAGCCTTTTAACTGGTTTCTGGATTTCTCACAAAGAGAAATGGTCCATATATTGTTGTTGAATTGGTGTCTCCATGGGAAGAGGAGGGACTGGTGCTCCCTATTCTGCCATCTTGCTGAGAGCACCCCAAATCATATGCCTTTATGGCTTTTTCTGTAAGCAACCTACTTACTCACACTTACATTTCATTGGCCAAAAGAAGCTACATGGCCACCTCCAAGTTCGGCAGGGCATGGATATTCCTCCCACAGACACAAAGTTCCTGCCTGGAATCTTAAGAGCCTCTGGGAAGCTTCTGTTAACATCCCAAGTTGATGTTCTCAATACACTCACTGGACGCTGTTCAGTCTTATGTGTACCCTCAGACTGCTTCTAAATATCTTCAGAGAACAATGGCCCCCCCCCCTTTTCTTTGGCTTTTGTGAACTAAAATAAAATCCTAAGCCCCTCGCTGACTCAACAGACCCGCTCTTGGCCAAGGGGACCCCAGAGCAAACTTAAAAGTAAGTTCCCAGCCATGATGGGATGGGAGGTCAGACATGCCTCATTATACCTTGCTAATGGCCATCAAGCTTTTTCCCTAAGAGCTAAACAGAAACCAATCTTGTGACCCACACCACCAACCATGGAGTGGTTTTATCTACTACAGTCTATGTGGTATACGCAGAGAGGGTTTTTGTGTCCTTGCTTCACCTTTTGACATAAGAAAGCTGCCGTTTTCTGAACATGGACCCCATAAAAGCACATAAAGCTCGATTGTGCATGCACATGTTTCTCTTTTCATAAATATTCATGGCTCCTTCCATAACTTGTTAAATATGTATTTTTGGCCATCCTGCTCAGTATAAATTCCTGTTCCCATTGTCCCTGCCTCGAAGCACATGTTCTGGCTTCTGGCCAAGGCTCTGCTTCTCAGCCTGTTGGAATGGCCACCTACAAGCTGCAACCCTTTATAAGAAATAAAAGCTCTCTTTTCCAAATTTATGAACCTCATCATTTTCTTCATTAACACTTTTTAAATGAGCACTTTCACTGGCAGACTTAATTTGGAACCATACCAGGATATGTAGTTCCTAGCTCTTTTTTAGCAATTCACGGAGACCCCAGAGGAGGTGGCAGTGATGTATATTCCTCACCTGGACTACTCAACAGCCAAAAAGAACTTCCTGATATTTTACCTCTCCCTGTACCTCAGAATGCTGCCTGGCAGTACCCCTACCCAGCTTATGAGCCTCCTTGACACTTCTGGTACCAGTAAGTGTCCAGGGCTGCTGCTGCTTCCTGGGCCTAGAACATTTCTCCATCTTCACTCTATCCCTTACCCTTTCCTTCCCTTGGCTACTTCCTCCTTACTCTCTGTATCTTAGCTCAGGCATTACCTTCCCAAGCATTCCAGTACCTGACACACTGGAAGCACATAAGGGACAGTCTGTCACTCTACTTTCTTAGTTCAAAGATGCTAGAGGCTATTGGGACAATTGTTATATATAGCAACAGCCTGGGTGTGGACAAATTATTAAATGGCTACATCAGTTTTAAGAATACATCCAGATTTCATATAGAAATCTTAAAGTTAAAAACAAAAGGAATAAAATTTTGGTCCATTAGTGTAGTTTCTTCTTCCTTCTTCAAACTCAACCTTACTTTCTTCACTCTCTCCAAGGCAGAGCTATTGCAATGTTCAACTCTAATCACACAGTTTTAGAAAAATGGCTTAAAACATATTTGTCTAGGTGGATGTTAAGATTCACTAAAAAACTCTAAGTGACTTACAAATATTAATAGTTGAGAAAATTTAAGACATTCTTAGTTCACAGAGTAGAAGCCTAGTTAAAGAGAAGAAAGATTTGCAACAGTGAGGTGCCTAGATAGCTCTGGTTTCACCTGATATAGTCAGTTCTTATGAGGTAAACAGTCAAATAAATAACCTACCAGATATGACAGAGATGCCACCATTATGGCCAGTTCTTTAATCAAAGAAGTGTTGCTTGGACTTTGAAAATGACAAAAACAGTGTGTGTGTGTGTGTGTGTGTGTGTGTGTGTCGGGGGTACATGAGCATAGAGTGGAGAAAAGAGCAAGCAAGAAAAATGCTAACAGTGCAAGAAAAACAAAACCTTTCACATTATAACATCTGTCCTTATAATATGACATAAAACAGGAATGTAGAGCTTTGTAACTGGAATTCCACAAGTGGTCCCCATCTCTGTAAAAAGGGGTCACAACCATCATTCAAAAAGTACCAACCTTCATTTGCTTTCAAAAAAGAGAGCACTCAAATCCTTCTCAAGTATCAGCAAGCAGATAAACAGCAGATATTTGGGCCACTAGAGTAGCCCATGATACCATAATTCAAATACATAGCTAGAAAAAAAATTCGCCACCCTACCTTTCGGCAGCGAGGATTAGGACAACTGAACCTCTTCACATCACTGTCCAACAGTGCAGGAAAGCTACAGGAGGGGCACCTAGAGTCAAAACAGTAGAAGGAATATTACTTGAAATATTAAAGACTGATCTGGTTCACACTAAGATGGGAGTTTTGTGCTGGACAGTCACATTGCTTTTTACTCCTTCATTTTCATTAAAGCGTAGATTGAGCCTCTTTTTTGTGCTGGCTCTTACCAGGAAACACAGGCAGCATTCTAGGTCCTCACTCTGAATAAACCATTCAATAAAGACTTCCCAACCTTAATGAGAACTCCTTGCACATGCCAATTTTCTTCCAACCCAGGTCGTACCTGTGGGCCAGAAGATTAGGAGGTGCCAAGGAACGCAGATAAAAATTTGAGGTGCAGATTTTTCCATTAGTAAAACTAATGGACTATCTTATTTCTCAGCAAGAAATGCCAAAAAAATCTGGAAGATATAGCTTTGTTATAAAATTTCCATCATCTGATGAAAGCGCTGAGGCAGTCTTCACAATGGGGAATGAGGTGACAGGTAACAGCTTCTGACTCTGAGAACTAACCTGACAAGCTCATCTGCGTAGGCTGCAGCAACTTCTTCCTCGGCTTTTCGCTCATAGTATTTACACAGGATGGTCTGGGGAAGCACCTTCTCCAGTTCACTGGTGGGGAATGAACATGTGCAGCTGCCTTCCATGCAGCTGAGCTCTGACTAGAATGATAAAGTAAGTAGGCAAAGAAAAAAGAGAAGAAAATTCAACCAAATTTATAGAAAAACAAAAAGTGTCACTAGTTAAATGCATTTTTCAATGGGAGGCAAATAAACAGTGGCTAAAAATATAGATTTTGAGATAGCAGAGTAAAGATCTCTCTGCCTCCTCTTCTCCAAGAAATCACACTTAAATCAAGGAAACCATGAAACAAAAATCACAAAGTCCATCTTTGATACCACTAGAGGACCTCTATAAGCCCAAATCACAATCCATGAAGATGGAAAGTGGACGGAGGAAGGGAAAATGGCTTAGTAGACTAGAGAAAGAAGGCCACAGCTCAGTGTCTGAAAAGGAGATGCTGGTGTGAAGCAAGTTGCTTCGTGCTACAAATCTTGGAAAGCTGGACACCCCTGGAAGGCAGAGCTGAGTGTTGGGGAGGGGGCAGGGACAGATAGGAAAACACTGAACACAGTTTTTCAGCCTCTAGTTCCTACAGACTCTGAGTGGAAGGAAGGAGGAAGGTCTCGTGAATAGTTGGACCAGAAGGTTCTGGCTGGGAACTAGTCAGAGAAAGGCAGAGCTGAGGTGTGGCCTGAAGTCAGGGCTTGAAATGCAGTCTGCATAGTGAAGAGGGAATTCTCCAGCTCCTTCCTCCCATTCAGCTCCAGAATGTTGGAAGATGGGCTTATACCTGCTAGGCAGGAGGTACATTGATTTGCCCCAGGAAAAAGACCTAATATCATTTAGGGTTCATAATACAAAAACTAACTGGCTACCCAGGCACCTAGAGTCAAACTCACCAGTCTAAAAGCCCCACTACACAAACAGCTTCCAAATGGCTCTTTAATATGAACAAAAATGTCAGACATCTAAGGAGCACTTCCAACAGGAAAGACATCAAAGAAAACAAATGGAAAAAGACAACATCTTAAAAATAACAGTAGCTAAATTTATGAAGCATTTACTGTGCATCTAACAATATGTTCTTTAAACTCAACTCATTTAATTTTCATAGCGATGATTATTTCCAATTTATAGAGGAGGAAGCTGAGGCTTAAGGAACTGAACTAATTTGCTCAAGGTCACAGAGCAGCTAAGTAGGGAGCCCAAGGTCCAGTGCATTCTGCTTGACTTCAAAGGTCATACTCTTTGGAAGAAAAAAAAAAAACCCAAAACTTAAATTTTATTTTAAAATAATATTAGACTTTTTAAAAGTTGCAAAAATAGTAGAGTTTCTGTATCTTCCTCACCTAGCTTCCCCTCATGTTAACATCTTATGTTACCATAGAGTATTTAACCAAACTAGATAATTAACAGTGGCGCAATACTATTAACTGAACCATAGCCTTTATTTGGATTTCACCAGGTTTTCCACTAATGTCCTTTTTCTGGTCCAGGATCCCATATGGTATCTATTAATAGTTGTTATGTCTCCTTAGTTTCTTCCAACCTGTGAGTACCTCAGTAAGTAAAGGTCAGTAATTTTGTATAATGTTTCTTAATTTGGATTTGTCTCATGATTAGAATGAAATTAGGCATCTTCGGCAAGTTCTTAATTCACCACCAGGGAGTACGTGATGTTGATGTGTCTTTTGACTGGTGATGTTAAAAAGGCCATGTTCTTAATCACTGCATTAGTTTTCTATTGGTGCTGGAACAAAATACTACAGACTTACTGGTGTGACACAATAAAAAATTCCTCTCCATGCTGTGTTATGCTGATGGCAAGAGAAACTGGCTCTGGACAGAGAAATATGATCTTATGTAAAATAGTTATTTTAATATATACACATTTTAATCCAACTATAAAAATCCATTAAAAAATCTGTAAAACAAATACTCATGTCCTCTCATACATTCAAATAGGTTGCAAGGTTGTCTCTTTTTGAGTTCATCCTTCATTTTGATTATGAATAGGAAGATGAGTAATGAAATTGGTGCTCTTGGGGAGCTAGGCAAAGGAGCATAGAAGAATTCTACCATTTCCTGAAAAGAAATCTCACATGGCTGGAACCAATAAAATCACAACAAAATCAGGTAATGCACACATTAGCATATCAGCAGAATGCCACTTTACCCCAGAAGAGGCACTTCCACAAGGCATTTACGCTCATCTATCAACATCTCCTCAGACTCTGAATGTTTCCTATGTGTGGACATATTACATAGTTTTTACCTTCCCAGATCCAAAGACTGCCTCTTGGGCATATCTGATGAGACATTCTTTGCAGAACAAGTGGGCATCTGCACACTGCGTCAGCTCCTCGAATGGAAATTCCCCATAGCAGCAGCGGCATTCAATCAACTGGCCATCCTGCAGGCCATCAGAGACAAACATGAAATGTCCTATGCTCAAGCAGAGGAGTCTTGTTTCATATCCTCATATCCAGACCCCCTCCTCCCCACACCACACACATATTCTGAGGTAAAAAGCAACGCCTAGGGGCCATAAAACAATGACAAGCTGTTTTCTGCTATATAAATGTAGCTCAAGATGCTAGCACAATATTAATCTAAAGCTAAAGACAGTGAGCTTTTGTGTTTTGTTGTTGTTTTTGTTTCAAGACAGAGTCTTGCTCTGTCACCCAGGTTGGAGTGCAGTGGCATGATCATAGCTCACTGCAGCCTTGAACTCCTGGGCTCAAGCGATCCTCCTGAACAGCTGGGACCACAGGCATGCCACCATGCCCAGCAAATTTTTAATTTTTTTTTGCAGAGACAGGGTCTCGATAAGTTACACAGGCTGGTCTTGAACTCTTGCCCTCGAGTAATCCTCCTGCCTTGACCTCCCAAATGCTGGGATTACAGCCGTGAGCTACTGCACCTGGCCTTTTTAAAATCCTTTAATTACTTGTATAAAGTTATCATATTCATCAATTCCATGGCATGAAAGGAACTATAACATCCACAATCAGAGGCTACCCTGATTATAAAAGGCAGGGGGGTAAGTGGTATGAGAGATGTTATCCAAAAAGTTTTTGAAAGTTGGAGTTTTTCCTTTTTGTCTTAAGAGAGGAGTGTGAGGGGGTTGTATCCCAGCCCAAGCTTTATCTTAAAGCACTACTGAAGCTAACTAAATCAGCAACCTCAAGTAAGGTGCCAGGACATTTACTCTTTTTATTTTAAGTGCAGTGATTGATCCAATCATCAACCATTCTTACCCACGTTAGAAAAGGCCTATGTAAACACGCAAATCTCATACAGAAACCCACCTCGCCCTCAGGTTAGACATCTCTCTTCCTTTTAAATCCAACGAGACATCTAAGTTCTAAATTTTCCTCTAAGAGCCTATCTGACGGATTTCAGGTAATGTTTTTTAACAGGAACATCTATTATTAGCTTCCCTTCAATTCTGATTCAGTCTAGTATTAAGAGTGACTATACTAGTTCATGTATCTGACTGTAACTTGGCTGAACCTCAAAATCCCCAGGTAGACAGGTTATACAAAAACAGATTTGCCATCAAAATGCTGAGGAAATGTGCTATGAGAAAACAGCCCATGAAAATAAGCAGAATAAAGAAATAAGGTGAAATTTCAAACTACCTTTTGATATTGTTCTTCATTCATCTGCAAGGCAAGTAAAAAGTCTTCATGCTGAGAAACCAGAAAAACATACATTCAGATACAAATTTAGCAAAGAGGACACTAACCATTTAGCATTTATTTCCGTAAACATAACTATGAATAGTCATCTCTTCAGTTACATAGGTTAGTAGTTTAAAAAATTACCTGTGAATAAATTCAAAATGGATCAGAGAGCTAAATATAAAAAAGGAAACCATTCAAGTAGAAAATATGGAAAAATTTGCCTTAAATCTGACTCAGAATGTAGAGTGAATAAGGGAAAAGACTGACACATAAAACACTTTTGAACAGCAAAGAATAGTATAAGCAAACAAAAGATCAAATGAGTAAAAACCAAGTTTAACAACAGACTCCACTGTTGAAGCTGTGGGGTGACAGGCAGTCTTGCACATCCTTGGTGAGAACACGAAACAGTACAACCATGAAGGAGGCGAACCTGGCACAGGTTCATTAATGCCTCTTATAGGAGTCTAGCCCAAAGATGCCCTGGAGCAGAAGTATGAAATGATGTGTATAAAAACTTATTTATCATGGCACTATTTATAACAGAAAAAAACCTGGATAAAACTCTGAATGTCCATCAATGAGCTCTGTCAGTAAATAAACTCTGGTAATGCATCCAATGGTATATTAGCAAGTTTCAAAAAGGAAAGAGGAAAATGTCTATAGATTGCTGTGGAGGTACTGCCAGGATGCACTGTTAGTGAAAAAAGCAAGTGCAGAAGAGTATGCTACCTTTTGGGTAAGAAAGAGGAGTAAATAAAAATACATACACATATTTACTTTTGCATACAATAAGGAAGGATAAATCAAAAATTAGTAACAATGGTTATATATAGGAAGGGACAGGGTAGAAGTTAGACCCCTCTGAACATTCCTTATAGTTTTGACCTTGGAACTAAAAATATTTTATAAAATTAAATAAAAACAGGCCGGGCGCAGTGGCTCACACCTGTAATCCTAGCACTCTGGGAGGCCGAGGAGGGAGGATCGCTCGAGGTCAGGAGTTCAAGACCAGCCTGAGGAAGAGCGAGACCCCATCTCTACTAAAAATAGAAAGAAATAATTTGGATAGCTGAAAAAAAAAATATATATAGAAAAAATTAGCCGGGCATGGTGGCGCATGCCTGTAGTCCCAGCTACTTGGGAGGCTGAGGCAGTAGGATTGCTTGAGCCCAGGAGTTTGAGGTTGCTGTCAGCTAGGCAGACACCACAGCACTCTAGCTCGGGCAACAGAGTGAGACTGTCTCAAAAAAAAAAAATAAAATAAATAAATAAATAAAAACAAAAAACCAACTCTCTGAAAGTTGAAAATAAACAGAAACAAATGAAAATTGTTTATTAAGTTAATGGCATTTAACTAGACTTCAAGTGACTTTAAAATAAATTTTTTTTTTTTTTTTTTTTTTTTTAGAGAGGGTCTCACTCTGTCACCCTGGCTAGAAACCAGGCATGATCATAGCTCACTGCTACCTCGAACTCCTGGGCTCAAGTGATCCTCCTGCTTCAGCCTCCCAAATTGCTGGGACTATAGGTATGTGCCACCAAAAATGTAAATATTTTGATTTTATATTTTTAAGCTGATATAATCTGACAAGAATTAGGTTAAGACCAAGGATTTTTAGCATAAGAAACATAAACATAAAATGGAAGATGTTAAGTAAAAAACCTGTAAACCAAGTTTGAAACAGTCATCTCAGCATGAATTTCCAAAAAGAAAATAAAGCACCTTGGAGAGGCCGGGCGCAGTGGCTCACGCCTGTAATCCTAGCACTCTGGGAGGCCGAGGCGGGTGGATTGTTTGAGCTCAGGAGTTCGAGACCCCGTCTCTACTAAAAATAGAAAGAAATTGTATGGACAGCTAAAAATATATATATAGAAAAATTAGCCAGGCATGGTGGTGCATGCCTGTAGTCCCAGCTACTTGGGAGGCTGAGGCAGAAGGATTGCTTGAGCCCAGGAATTGGAGGTTGCTGTGAGCTAGGCTGACGCCACGGCACTCACTCTAGCCCGGGCAACAGAGTGAGACTGCCTCAAAAAAAAAAGAAAAAAAAAAAGAAAATAAAGCACCTTGGAGAAACTGCTGATTCCAGGTGTGGGTCAGAGACAGATGTTAAAAACTAGGTTACTCTGCTGTGCCAGAAAGCAAGGGTGTTGTCAGAGACTACTGAGGACTAACCTGAAGGGGTTGCCATTGGCCAGAGACGGGACAATGTGGACATCAAGAAGAATAGTACTACAATTAACTAAAATACACCCACCAATTTGCCAATGTTTTAAGTACTTTTATGATGAAATCAATAGTGATATAAATGAATAAAATTCTGTGACGGGTGGATCAAGAAAACAACTTTTCTAAAATTTTAATTTCTGCTTGAGATCTACAATTTTTCTTTTCTTAGCTCCTCCTGGAGAGATCTAAAATTTTATCATTGGTCACAAATAATGACTTCGTTCATTTTTGAGAAAATGTCTGCCAAATATCTAATTTTGAATAATCATAGTTTTTGTCAGTCATTTTTTAAAGTAAAAATGGTGTTCTGTGAAAAAAAAAGTGGCTAATTCAGCTGCTTGGGACTCAATCACACAAGTACTTTTCCTTGATACAAGCTTCACATCATTTTGTATGCAACACAATCACTTCATGCACAGTTCCTATTTTGTCACATAGAATACTGAAAAAAAAGATGTTTTCAAGGCTCAAAATTGACTAAAATGATTTTTACTGCTTTATCAAAGACATTTTCAGGTGAAACTGGCATTTCTTAAAAATTTGAGTGGCATGGTAGTGAAGAAAATAATGATTATAGTTTTGTACCATTGGCCCAATTCATGCTAAGGTACCACTGCTTTTGTTCTATTGGTACAAACTCAGCAGAGTGAAAAAAAGCAAACACAACTGACCCTTGACCAATGCAGGTTTGAAATGCATGGGTCCACTTACACTTGGATTTTCTTCCACCTCTGCCACTCCTCAGAAAGCCAGCTCAACCTCTTCTCCTCCTCCACTTACTCAACATGAAGACAATGAGGATAAAGACCTTTAGGATGATCCACTTCCACTTAAAGAATAGTAAATACATTTTCTCTTCCTTATGATTTTCTTAACATTTTCTTTTCTCCAGCTTACTTTATTCTAAAAATACCATATATAATACATATAAAATGTGTGTTAATCCAGTGGTCCCCAACCTTTTTGGCACCAGAGACAGGTTTCATGGAAGATAATTTTTCCATGGAAGGGAAGGGCGGAGCTCAGGCAGTGATGCGAGGGATCGGGAGTGGCTGTAAATACAGATGAAGCTTCACTTGCTTGCCTGGTGCTCACCTCCTACTGTGTGGTCCAGTTCCTAAGTTTCATGAAGACAATGTTTCTACTGATGGTGGGGTGGGGTGGGGTGGAGCTCTTCAGCCTAGTTCCTAACAGGCCACTGTGGCTAGGGGTTTGGGGACCTCAGTGTTAATCAACTGTGTTATCTGTAAGGCTCCCAGGAACAATAGACTATTAGTAGCTAAGTTTTGGGGGAGTCAAAAGTTTTACTTGGATTTTCAACTGTGTGGAGGTTGGCACTCCTAACCGCCATGTTACTCAAGGGCTGACTATGTCTTAGCATCATTTTAAGATATGACCTCACAGAGCCCTCCCCACCAAAGAGTCTTGTGGAACCCAGGTATCTGTGGGCCACACTTTAAGAGCTGCTAATTTGTATTAATCCCTAACAGCAAACCAGAATCCCAGAAACACATTCCAAGACCACAGCACATCTTCCTACCTCTGCCATCTCTTTGATTTTCTGCTCATAGAACTCCTGCTCTTGTTGCACAGCTGGAAGGAGGGCACGTCGGTCATAGGACCTACAATGTCGCCGCTTATTTTCCAGAAAGAACATCCTCTTCTCTATTTTTATGTCACCTAGAAGATATATGACAAAGCAAAATCATACAGACAATTGTTTGCTAGGAATCTAGGCCAGCCATTTCAAGTCTTCTGTGGCTTTGTCCCCCACCTATTCGTGGCAGTTTGTTCTTTATGACTTCTGTAATGTATTCTATCATTTGGGAAGACTGGGTTCTGGAATCTACCATGCACTCTTTTGACTCCTCACCCAGTTATGCTCCAGTTGGAGAGCCTTTCCTATCCTGCCAGTATTGCACTGTGTGAATATACTACAATAATTTACCCACTTTACCTAAGGACTTTTGGGTTTACTGTTTGGGATTATCATGAATAAGGCTACTTATAGCTGTTTATGTATCTGTCTGCAATTCAGGTGGGAACTGCTGGATCATGAGATATGTTTACTTTTAGCTTAGAAAATAATGCTAGTTTTCCAAAGTGGTTGTACCAATTTACACCCTCCCTCCACCAGCAATGTATGTGAGCTCCACTCACTCTACATCCTTACCAACACCTGGTAGCATCAGCTTTTAATTTGGGCCATTCTGGTAGGTACAAATATGCTGTATGAATGTTTTTTAAACTTTTTATTTGGAAATCTTCAAATATACAAAAAGCTGAAAGAGTAGTACCTAGAATCACCACAATGAATAACATTAGAATAAAAGATGGCAGAATAACAAATATGCAGTTGGTCTGTTTAGACTTTGCATTTCTTTTGTTGATTTGGTAATCTATGTTTTTAGGAAAACCATTCTATCCAGATTTTTCAATTACTCACAAGTCTGTTGTTGGTAATCTCTTTTGATTTTAACTATATTTACTGTATCTGGTTCCTGGTACATTTTATTTTTATTCTCCTTTTCTCTTGTTCATTCTTGCTAGATTTTTTTTTTTTAATTTTTCTTTTAGAAATGGGGTCTTGCTATATCACCCAGGGTGGAGTGCAGTGGCACGATCATTGCTCACTGCAATCTCAAACTCCTGGGCTCAAGTGATCTTGCCTCAGCCTCCAGAGTTCCTGGGACTATAGGTGCATTCCACCACTCCTGGCTAATTTTTTTTTTTTGTAGAGACAGGGGTCTTACTATGTTGCTCAGGCTGGCCTTGAACTCCTGGCCTCAAGAGATCCTTCTGCCTCAGGCTCCCAAAGAGCCAGGATCGCTAGGTTTTTTAAAATTTAAAATTTTTATTCAGAAAACCAGTTTTTGATATTAGGAGAGTAATAAAGCACAGTGTTAAGAGGGTAGGCTTTGAAACCAGATTGCCAAGGTTGGAATCCCAGCTCAGCTACTCACTAGCTGTGTAACATTTGGCAAGTTATTTAACCTCCCTGTGCTTCAGTTTCTTATCTATAAAATGATAATAATGGCACATATACCTCATAAGGCTATTTGAAGTATAAATGAATTAATTCATGTAAAGCGCTTAGGAAAGTGCCTGGACATACTAAGTGCTCAATAAATGTTAATTACTATCATTATCATTTCCATTTAACTTTCAAAAAATCATTTTTGCCCTTTATTATTTCTTCTTTTGTCTTTACTCAGTTCTTTTTATGGCTTATCAAGTTAAAGTATTAACATTTATTTTTACTACTTTATTTTAAAAATAAATGCAACAGGGTGCAATGGTATGCACCTATAATCCTAGCTATTCAAGAGGCTGAGGCAGGAGGATCACTTGAGCCCAGGAGTTCAAGTCTAGCCTGGGCAACACAATGAGACCCTGGTCTCCAAAAAAATTAAAAAAAATAATTAAGTGCAATTAAGTTTAAAAATTTCCCTGTAACTTCTTTTCCTGCATCCTATGAGTTGTGATATATATATATATATTTTTAAATTAAACCTTTTATTATTAATTTTTTAAAAATTGCAGATTCACATGCAGTAACAAATAAAGATCTTGTGTATCCCTTATTTAGTTTCCCCCAATGGTAGCATCTTGCAAAACTATGGTACAATGTCACAAGCAGGACACTTAAAGTGACAGTCAAGATACAGAATACTTCCATCACAAAGATCACTCCTGCTGCTGTCTTCAGAGCCACACCTGCCTCCCTCCCTCCCATCGGGGCACCCTTTCCTCAACCCTGCCAAATGCTGATCTGTCTTCCATCTCTATCATCTCACATTTTAACAATGTTAAATAAATCGCACAGTATGTAAACATCTGGGATTAGCTTTTTTACTCAGCATAATTTTTTGGAGATTTATCCAGGCTGTTGCAGTATCAATTGTTTGTTTTTACTGCTGAATAGTATTCCATGGTATGGATGTGCCACAGTTTAACCAGTCATCAGTTGAAGGGTGTCTGGGTTGCTTCTAGTTTTTGGCTATTTTGAATAAAGATGCCATGAACATGTATGTAAGGCTTTTTTGTGAACATAAGTTTTCATTTCTCTGGGATAAATGCTCAAGAATACAATCATTGTGTTGAATTATAGTTTCGTGCTTAGTTTAAAAACCACCAAAACTGTTTTCCAGAGCAGCCACACCATCTCACACCGCTACCTGCAATGTATGAGTGATCCAGTTATCTGCGTCCTTCCCAGCATTTAGTGTTGTCAATACTTCTTATTTTGGCCATTCTGAAAGGCATGTAATGATATTTGTGTTTTTTTATCTGCATTTACCAAATGGCTAATAATGTAGAACATCTTTTATTTATTTGCCATCTCTATATTCTCTTTGGTGAAATGTCTTACGTCTTTTGCCCATTTTCTATTCGGATAGTTCGTCTTTCTACTGTCTGTTGAGTTTTGAAAGCTTTTCATTTTCTAGATAATAGTTCTTTGTCAAAGATGTGGGTTGCGAATATTTTCTCCCAGTCTACAGCTTATCCTTTCATCCTCTTAATGTTTTCTGAAGATCAAAACTTTTGAATTTTGATAGTGTCAAGTCTAAGAATTCTTTGCCTACCCCTAGATCATGAAGACTTCTGCTTTTTCTGAAAGTTGTACAGTTTTATGTTTTAATTTTTGCATAAGGCATGTATGGATACCTAATTGCTCCAGAACCATTATTAAAAAGGCTATCTTTCCTACCATGAATTGCTTTTGCACCTTTGTAAAAAATCAGCTGGGAACTCAAATGTCCATCAACTGATGAATGGATAAATAAAATGCACTATACCCATAGAATGAATATTATTTGGCAATAAAAAGGAACAAAGCACTGATACATGCTATGTAGATAAACCTTGAAAATACTACGCTAAGTGAAAGAAGCCACTTACAGAAGATCATGTTCGGTATGATTCTATTTATATGAAATGTACAGAATAGGCAAATCTATAGAGATGGGATCTATAGTCGTTGCCAGGGATTGGGGGAGATGGAGGGAAATAACTAGTGACTATTAATGGGTTCAGGGCTTCTCTTGGAGGCAATGAAAATATTCTAAAATTAATTGTGGTGATAACTGTACAACTGTGACTATACTAAACATGGAACTATATATGAATTATATCTCAATTAGGCTGCTTATTTATATATATGTATACATAGTAAAAAAACCCAAAACATTATTTGTGTGGGTCTACTTCTGGATTCTCAATTCTGTTCCATTGATGTGTCTATCTTTCCATAAACACCATAGTCTTGATTATTGTAGCTAAGTAATAAGTCTTAATCAAGTAGATTGATTCCACTTTATCTTTTTCAAAATTGTTTTAGCTCTTCTCATTCCTTGCCTTTCCAGATAAATTTTAGGATAAACTTGCCTGTGTCTACAAAAAAATCTTGCTGGGATTTTGAAGGGAATTGCATTAAACCTCTATATCAATGTGGTGAGGACTGACATTTTTACTATGTCGAATCTCCTGATCCATGAACATGATATTTATTTAGTTCTTGAGTTTCTTTCATCAGTGTTTTGTAGTTTCCATTACTTAAGTCCTGTACAAGTTTTGTTAGATTTATACCTAAGTATTTTTTGGAAGAGGTTGTAAACGGAATTATATTTAAAATTTTGGTTTCCACATGCTCATTGCTAGTGAACAGAAGTTATTTATAGGTACCTCTTATACAGTAGTCTCCCCATTATCTGCAGGGGATATGGTCCAAGATCCCCAATGGATGTCTAAAACCTTGGATAATACCAAACCCTCTATATACTATGCTTTTTCCTACACATACACATTTATGATAAAGTTTAATTTAGAAATTAGTAATATTAGTATTATTAAGTAAAATAAGGGTTACCTGAACACAGCACTGTAATACTACAGTTATAGATCAGTCCATCTGATAACTGAGAAGGCTAAGTGACTAACAGGCAGACAGTGTATATAGTGTGGATATGCTGATGATGTCCCAGGCCAGATGGCTCCAGATTTCATCACGCTAACTCAGAATGGTGCTCAATTTAAAACTTACAAACTATTTGTTTCTCGAATTTTCCATTAATATTTTTGGACTACAGCTGACCTCAGGTAACTGAAATCATGGGTAAATGAAACCATGAAAAGTGAAGCCATGACTAAGGGGGGACTACTGTACCCTGGAAACTTGCTGAACTCATTTATTATTAATAGTTCTAGGATTTTTGGGGGTACATTCTTTGGAGTTGTCTATGTGGACAATCATGTCATCTGCATAAAGATAGTTTTATTTCTTTCTTTCTGATCTATACTGTTAATTTCCTTTTCTTTCTTTTATTTCATTGGCTAGAACTTTGATAACTATGTTGTATAGCAGTAAATAGACAATATCCTTGCTGTTTTCCCAATCTTAGGGGAGAGGATTTACCATTAAGTATGACGTTAGCTCCAGGCCTTCTTGTCGATGTTACCAAGTTGAGGAAGCTCCCCTCAATTTCTAATTTTCTCAGAGTTTAGTCCTGAATGAGCATTAAATATTATTAAATGATTTTTCTACACCAAGTGGTATGGCCACGTAATTTTCTTCTTTGGCCTATTAACATGGTGAACTATACTGATGGGCTTTCAAATACTGAACTAGTCTTGCACCCCTGGAATAGACCCCACTTGTACATGGTATATAATTCTTAAAATATATTGCTGGGTTCTCTTTGCTAATATTTTGTTAAAGATTTTTGTACCTCTATTTATGAGGGATATTGGTCTGTAGTTTTTGTGGTACTGTCTTGTCTAGTTTTGTTATATTGGCTTCATAATGGTAACACTGGCTTCATACAATGAAATGTTTCCTACTCTTCTATTATCTGTAAGAGACTGTGTAGAATTGGTGATATGTTGTATTTTTTTCCACCAATTAAGAGGAGATAGGCTGTATTTTTATTGATGTTCACTTTACATCCAAATTCTAACCAGACTCTTCACAAGAAGACTGTGCAAGAGTCAGCAGATAATACTATAAAAAGGACAGAGGAGGGAGAGCCACACAACATATAGCCCAAAGAGCAGGGCTTAGATGGAAAACAAGCTGAAAAGGTGAACAATGGGATTCCTGGAACAGATGAGGGATTCTTTGCCTATGTGCTTATGGAAAACTGTTAAGAAAGACTAAGTGTGAGTCATAAACATTAAACTACTAACATAAATCAAGTGTTTTTTCTATTTTATACATCCAAGGTCCTTAAAGATCATCTAATAAGTACTATTTAAGAATCAGTATCTAAATTAAAGGGCTGTACCTAAAACAATGGGCTGAAATGAGTAAGATGAAGTTAATAGGAAAAAAATGTGAGATGCAGCAAGACTGAAAGAGAGAGAGGTATGTGATCTAACAGAAACATAGGTGTAAAGACCAAGGCTTTTTAGCAGTGGCACAGTGGCCATAGTTCATTGTAACCTTGAACACCTGGGCTGGAGCAATCCTCCCACCTCGGCCTCCCGAAGTGCTGGGATTACACGAGTGAGCCACTGCATTCGGCCCTAAGATCAAGGCTTAATGTGTGTCAGTAGCAGAACGTGTTTTGATTTTTAAAAGCTTAGGCATTCTTAGGCTGTGTGGATGGAAGCATAGAATCTGAATCCCACTGTCGTCGCTATGGAGCAGACCTCATGTGGAGTACAACACACAGACTCACACACCCAGACTTTCAAAGAGACCCTAATAAATGAACAAAGGGCACATGCAAAGAAGGTCAGTCAGGCTGATGAAGGGGCAATAGCCAGATTAGGAGTCTCTCCGGAGGCAAGAACTACAACCATAGCAGGAAATTTTAGGAAGGTACATTTTGGCTTAATATAAAGGAAGAACTTTCTAAAAGATAGAGCTGACCAGCAAGGGAGTGGACCATCTTACAAAGCAGTACTTTCCTTTCTCCACCACTAGAAGTCAGAAACAAAGACTGTATGGCTATGCATGGGCATGCCTGGTCTAAACTGTGGATAAATCCAGCTGAATGAAAAACCACCTATACACTGTCCCTGCTTCATTCTGCCACAGACCAGTGAGAATGTCACGTCAGAAGACATGTCTAAGGGACCTCAGGAGTCACAGCCTGGGGGATCTTCTTCTAGATCCTCAAGAGTTCAGAAATTCAGATACTTTCCAACTCTACAGTTACCTCAGGGAGTTTCCATTTAGTAATACCTGAAACCAAGTTTGGCAATTACATACACATGTGACAGAAAGAAGAGCGAAAAGGGGAATAGTCCTGTTTATGACATGATCTATAGAAAAAGTTGTAGTAAACTCTTTCACTGGACACCAGAAACTCAGATGAAATTTGTTATAAAACTTGACAAGTTTACTTTTTGGAGGATCAGACTTGAAGTAACCTCTTTGAAAGGGCTTTCGCTTTTCGAGGAAGACGTGGTGCTGCGTGCAGCGGTGCCTTGTTGTGCCCGCTTCTGCTCCTGACTCACCGCTGTTCGCTCTCGGCGAGGAACACGTCGGTCAGGAAGCCGCACCGCAGCCATGGCTTTTAAAGATACCGGAAAAACACCCGTGGAGCCGGAGGTGGCGATTCACCGAATAAGAATTACCCTAACCAGCTGCAACGTAAAGTCTTTGGAGAAGGTATGTGCTGACTTGATGAGAGGCGCAAAGGAAAAGAACCTCAAAGTGAAAGGACCAGTTCGGATGCCTACCAAGACTTTGAGAATCACTACAAGAAAAACTCCTTGTGGTGATGGTTCTAAGACTTGGGACCGCTTCCAGATGAGAATCCACAAGCGACTCATTGACCTGCATAGTCCTTCTGAGATTGTTAAGCAGATTACTTCTATCAGTATTGAGCCAGGAGTGGAGGTTGAAGTCACTATTGCAGATGCTTAAGTCAACTGTTTTAATAAATTGATTACCAGTTGTTAAAAAAAAAAAATAAATAAGAAAGGGCTTTCAGTAGTTATTCCATTGGTAAGAATAATAAGATGGTAGAAAAACACGTGGCTATTGGCTGATCTCTCCGGTGCATAAGTGACCCTCTGCAGTAAGCCATCAATCACTACTCTAGGTAGTTTTTACTAATGATACAGCCAATTCTCACCAAGCCTTCAGGACCAGTTTTTCCCCAAGCTTAACAGTGTCCCCAAACACTTTTCCACACGTGAATTCTATAACATTGCACAAAATTTTCCTGTTACAGTGTATCCAAAGTAGGAAAAAGGACAATTGCAGCCACTTTCTACAGATTTTGATGTGCCGTGAAGAGACTACCACTGTCACTCCCTGAGTTGGCCTGGCCGGGCACTTAGTAAGCAGCCTGTAACCTGACTTCCTTCACTGACTTCGTGGGAAGGGAAGGGTTAGCATTGCAGCTTCACACAGTATCAGCACCACACACAGTCTGTCATTACCTTGTTCAAATTTGAAATCAATGTAAGAATACTGATTCATTTCTTTTCTTTTCTTCCTTTTTCCACTGGTTTCTGGTGATAGCTCCTGCCATTTTTTGATGGCGTCAGAAAAGGCCTAAAAATTGAGAAAAGGACAGGTTACCTTTGTAAATGGAAAATCAGAAAATGTGCAACATCGGCAATCCCCAAGTCTCATTCTGACTCAGTCTCAGCTATCTTCCCTGCATGGCTTACCAGAAACAGGCAGTGGCAGCATTTCACTGTTTTCATTTTCTCTTTTATGCACTACTTTGGTGGTGGAATCAAAATGTTTACTGACAGATTAAAGGGTGACTTAGGAAGATAAAAGCTGTCCAAGCTGTCCTTGTGTAAGTGGAGGTTAAATCACAGGACAAAGGGCTGCTAAGTTACATTCTGTAGGCACATCTTCCGTGTCGCTTCTCTGGTCAACACTCCCTGTTGACTCCACTAACTTTCTTCCCACACTCTTCTTAGGTGCACCTATACCCACCCCCCCAATCTCCCCCACCCCCCACTGGCACACTGGAGCTCAAAATTCCTATACTTGGTGATAGTTCCTTTTCTTTCAGCTTCTCCCTCTCTTCTACCTTTCTATTTTGCATGTAAATGTGCTCATCTTTACCATCTTAGAAAAAGAAAAGACTTCCTTGATCTCAGCTGCCAGCCCCTCTTTCTTCTTCCCCTTTGCAGCTGTGTGGCTTATCAAAGAAGCTGTCTATGTGTTTTCTCACCACCTCACCCCCCCATGAGCATGAGCTTTCCAGCTGCCTCGGTCTGGCATCTACCCTTCCTTTCCACCTGCTAATCCACACTTACCAACGAGCAGCTGTGCCTACCATCTACATTTTAGTCCTCATCACACTTGTCCTCTTGCAGTATTTAATAATGTGGACTGCTCTCCCTCCCAACTTCCCTCCTCCTCTCTGCCATCCTCTACTTGGTCTTCACATGTTGGGAGTCCTCTCTTCCCACCTGATACTCTCTCTAGGTACCTCGTCCAGGCCGGTGAGGTGACCTTCCATATACTGATGACTCAAATCCCATCTCCAGCCCACATTTCCAACCTTTTTAGTCCATTCAAACTCAATGAATTACTTTCACTTGAATGCCTCCCAGGAGCTAGTCAGTACATTGGCAAACAATGTTTCCCGGACTAAAGTCATGATTCTTTCCCTCCAAACCAGTTTTTTTTTCTTTTGAGACAGAGTCTCACTCTGTTGCTCGGGCTAGAGTGCCGTGGTGTCAGCCTAGCTCACAGCAACCTCAAACTCCTGGGCTTAAGCGATCCTACTGCCTCAGCCTCCCGAGTAGCTGGGACTACAGGCATGTGCCACCATGCCCGGCTAATTTTTTCTCTCTATTTTTTTAATTGGCCAGATAATTTCTCTTTATTTTTAGTAGAGACGGGGTCCTGCTCTTTTGCTCAGGCTGGTCTCGAACTCCTAGCAATCCTCCCACCTCGGCCTCCCAGAGTGCTAGGATTACAGGTGTGAGCCACCACGCCCGGCCTCAAACCAGTTTTTTACAGTATTCCTCACCCCCATAAATGACACTAACATCTTCCACTCCCCCTTTCACTTAACTCCTACTTGGGTCTGTGATTAAATGTCACTTGCACAGGGAAGCTCTTCAGGAACTCCTTAGACTACCTTAGGTTGCCTCCTGTTTCAGTCTTTCAAAGACCCTGCATTTTTCTTTCAAAATCTTTACTACCGTTGCAATTACATATGTATTTGTTTGTTTCTCTGTTCAGTGTTATTACTCCACTAGACTGGGAGCCTCTGGAGGACAAGGAAGTTACCAGAGCTCAAGGTGTTATCTTTGGCAACTTGCACAGTTTGCATGTAATACTCACGTGGGGAATAATGGATAGTTAGATATGTATGTGTTATAGGCAAGTTGCCAATAATCAGAATTTATCTATTCTAGATAAACAGCTATGTATCCCTGTGGTGAAATAACAAAAGAGAGCATTTGAGCTACAGAAGAGGAAGGATCATCCTTTCACCTTATCTCCACTCCTTCCTTTCAGATTTTTCTACCATTACCTCATTTAATTCTCACAATAATCCTCTGGGGTAGGTATTATTTATTTTATAGTAGAGGAAAGCAAGGCTTAGAGAGGGGAAAGAACTTGCCCCTAGTGTCAAACCTTAGTGAAGGTTAGGATTTGAGCTCAGGCCAGTGTTGGAACTAAAGCTTCTCTTTTTGACAACATCACCTTGTCCTCACAGATATATTGAGTGAATATATATATAGCCATCAAAAGCTGGCAAAATTCACCTTGCTACCTTTCCACCTCCCCTACCAACTTCTTCCATGGCTGCAGAAATGTGGCTTTTTATTTTTACTCTCTTGCTTTCTATTTCTTCTTTCTGAAATTCCCACTACCAGTGGTGTTCCCCACAAATCTCAGGCACTAATCTTAAAGTCACATTTTTGCACTCAGTTGTAAGACTACTAATATCTACCAAGTTTTACCTAAAGGTAAACACCCCACCCTGGAACTATTGCTGTTTTGCAAAAACTCAGGAAAAGAAGTAGACTGGCTATTTTAAGCTACGTTTTAAAAATGAGTTAACTAAAGGGTAGGTGTCATTCATCAGCAAGTAACAGGCTAGAATGGGAACTCATAGCTCCTGCATGGCAGTGGTGCACTGGGTTCTTGACCACATCGCAAAGAGGCACCTGACCACATGCCTATGAGGGTAATTACCTTGGTCCATTTAAATACCATTTCCAGGTGGCAATCTCATGTAATACAGACATAAACTGGTGCTTGTGAGGAAATTGCATCTTAAAAAATGTTGAGTATAAATTAAAGGAGTCTCCAAAATCTTACTTTAATAGTTACTAATATATTATGAATCATCACTTAATACTGACTAAAGGCCTAGTTAAGAAGACCAGATTACAGAACCAGATTATAGAATAAGAATTCCTTCCTTCTTAGACCTACCCACCCCAAAGGCACCACAGTTACTTTTCTTGCCTCTTAGCCTTTGTGTGTATAGTTCCTCCAGTGAAAACATCTTTCCTTCAAGGCTCTGCTCAAATGATATCTTCTTTTTTCCCACTGCTCTCAATAGCTTTATTCACCTGCTTTACAACACTCATCACACTTTTAATCATGTCTCCCCCTACCCTCCGTTTTCCCAAGCAGACTGAAAGCTCTTTGGAAGAAAGCTACTTTGTGTGTGTGTGTTTTTTTTTTTTGAGACACAGTCTCACTCTTGCCCAGGCTAGAGTGCTGTGGTGTCAGCCTAGCTCACAGTAACCTCAAACTCGTGGGCTTGAGCAATCCTACTACCTCAGCCTCCCGAGTAGCTGGGACTACAGGCACGCGCCACCATGCCCGACTAATTTTTTCTATATATTTTCATTTGTCTGGTTAATTTCTTTCTATTTTTTAGTAGAGACAGGGTCTCGCTCTTGTTCAGGGTGGTCTCGAACTCCTGACCTTGAGCGATCCTCCCGCCTCGGCCTCCCAGAGTGCTAGGATTACAGGCGTGAGCCACCATGCCTGGCCTCTACTTTGTGTTTATAAAGGAAAATAAAAAATCTCAGAACCCCCCCCCCACCCTTTATGCAAAAAGGAAGATCAGCCTGGAGGCTGAGTCATGGAACACCCCCTTCCAAATGAATAGCTATTACTATTATCATGCATTAGCCAGATCACCAGGGAAAGGTAAAAGGCCTTGGGCATCTATGGAGGACACCCCCACAGATCACTCATAAAGATATTCCTAGCTGGCCTACTATAAGCAAGGATATGCAAATTGTAGCTTTAGGTCTGCGATGAAGCCTAACTCCTAAAACCAAAGTCAGATTCCACACTCATCTTACAACATGCAGAACAAAGACAAGATCCTCCACCCACCTAGAGATATCTGCATAATTGATTCTTCCTTTGCTCCCTTTTTCTCTTCAAACCTTCACCTTATCTTATATAAAAGGTAGATTTCCAGAAAGTAACCGTTTGTCTCACTGTCTTGCTTTCTCCCTCCTTTTTCTTTCTGTAGGCCCTCTCTCCTTAAATACTGAGTTTCCAAATCCCTTTTCGGAGAGCAGAGATGCTTCTGTGGTTTGTGCTTTTCCCAGGAGTGACCTCAAAC
Organism: Varecia variegata; assembly: GCA_028533085.1. Classification (NCBI taxonomy): domain Eukaryota; kingdom Metazoa; phylum Chordata; class Mammalia; order Primates; family Lemuridae; genus Varecia; species Varecia variegata. Next base: position 20,679,062 of record CM052448.1, read on the forward strand.
TTTGGCTTAATAAACCTCCACTGATTGAGATCTTTGCCTCACTCACTCATTTTGGGTTGTCATATTCTGTTCTACTGCTCCTCAAGGTCTAGGCCAGCACCCACCAGGAGTTAAGTACTCAAAAAGCCCAGGAGGAGGAATCTAGCAACAAGAGATGTTCAAGAGTAATTTTTCTATTGTCTGGTCTTTCTGTCCCCAGCTTGTTCACATTCGCAGGTCAAATAGCCACTCAAGGTATTAGTTCTGAGACTCAGGATACAGTCTGGTAAGATTTTTAGGACATCTGTGACAATGGCCACAGTTCCTTTAAGGGAGGACCTGCAAATACTACATACAATGGGTGTCACTTGTGCCTGGTGGGAGGTGGGAGAAATCTAGCAGGCCTGGGGAGTGGAGATCTTGAGAACTACCACCTTAGAAGTTAAAGGCAGGTTTAAAAAGACAGCCCAGGCCACTAAGATTAGGCCTCATGAAGGGGCTTGTGTCATTCATCATGATATTCCTGGTGTGTGGCCTGAGGAAGGCATTTAACAAATTGTTTGAACGAAAGCTGTAGTCACATTTGTGGCAAATTATCAAGAAAACTGGAGGGGAGATAATTTTCATCCCAGTGGAACTATCAGTCAAGAGTGAATATGTAAACCAAGACAGAGAAATCTGTCAGATCTAGAATACAGGGGTAAACCAGGAGAAAGGCAATGAGAATTCCCAAGATGATGGCAAATGCAAGTCTCGATGACAGCTACGCAGCAAGGGCAGAGAATAATGAGGACAGAGAGAGGAAGGCGGCTGGGGGGAGGGGTGTGAACTGAGGGATTAATTGGCAGCTCTGACAATAGGCACAACTGTGTCTGAGCTGAGCTGCCGTGTGTGGAAACATTTAGCTGGAGAGTCAAAGAACAAAAACAAAACCAAAAGAACAGAAAACCAAAGCAAATGAAAGCACTGAGGCAACTAACTTTAACATCCCCCGCCCCCAAAAAAGAAAATTCAAGAAAAGAATATTACCATACTACATTACCTGCCTTAGCAATGTACATTTCCATAGTCATAATAACAAAAACTCTGAAAACAGATTTAATAAAAACTGTGTCTATTGAAAAGATGAGAGTGTGAGTGAGTTGGAGTGTGTGTAAGACTCAGGATCCCCATCTACTACAAGGAAAGCTACAAGTATTTTAGAAAGCTGATGAATCAAGCATAAGCATATGTTCACAAATATGGAGGCAAATAGAAGAAATAGGTAAAAGAGTTGAAAGTTGCCTCAGGAGAGTAGAGGAAAAGCCTGAAGAAGGGTCCTTTAGCCTGCCATTTAAAAAATTATACATAAGCATTTTAGCACTATTTGATTTTTGAAATTATGGAAACAATTACTCTGATAAAAACAAATATTCATTTTGAGAAATATTTCCTGCTGTGAGTTTTAAGGCTTTACTTGTTCCCTTCAATTTAGAAGTTATTCACTGAAAACACTTAGCACAGGCTGAATGGGGTGGCTCACGCCTGTAATCCTAGCCCTCTGTGACGCCAAGGCAGGAGGATCACTTGAGGCCAGGAGTTTGAGAACAGCCTGAGCAAGATTGAGACTCGGTCTCCACAAAAAATAGAAAAATTAGTCAGGCATGGTGGCACGTGCCTGTAGTCCCAGCCACTCAGGTGGCTGAGGCAGGAGGATCACTTGAGCCCAGGAGTTTGAGGCTACAGTGAGCTAGGATGATGCCACTGCACTCTAGCTGGGGCAACAGAGCGAGAGACTCTGTCTCCAACACCTCCCCCCCCACCAAAAAACAACAACAACAACAACAACAAAAACCCACTTAGCACAGTGGTGCATGCTGTAATCCCACCTACTTACTCAGGAGGCTGAGGTGGGAGGATTACTTGAGGCCAGGAGACCAGCCTGGGCCACACAGTGAGATCCCGTCTCAAAACAAACAAAAAACGCTTAGCAATGAGATAGCATTTTTGTCCCTACAGAGCTTTATATTCAGAAAAAAATTAAAAAGCATAGAAATTCTGCAGCTACACTGGGAACTGCAAGAAGCCTATCCATAGGATACTCCCATAAAAAGAGCTGAGCTAAAATACCAAAAGTGCACATGTGCACGCACACATGACAGAGTCTCCTTGTACACGGGGCCTCCACACTGCAGACTGGAACAGACCAGAGTAGGCCTGTTTGGGTCACAGCCCTCTCCAGCTTGAATTCAATGCTGCAAACCTAAGGAGAGTGAGTCACCAGAAGGCTCTTACACTATTACACTAAGGACTGCGATGACAGTACAAAAGCTTGAAAATGGTTCTGTAGCACACAGAAAAAAGTGTGAGGGGACGGGAACTTGTTTACTGAAACTTGATATGTACTTGGCATGTGTTACGGGCTTTATAAACATGTTGTTATCTAATTATTGTAACAGATATGTAAGACAGCCATTATACACTAAAAGAAAACTGAAGCTCAGCATTAAGATACTCAAAGTCACAGACTAACAAGTGGCAGACCTGGAATTAAAATTTAAGACAAACCCCAACTCCCCAAAAACCAAAAAAAAAAAAAAAACAAATCTGAGTTTGATCAAGATTCCACATCTAACTACCAATTTTCAGGAAATACAGGGGACAGAGGGGCCAGTTAATGACATTATGGGGGTACAGTCAGTGGAATCTAAACTGTCTAAACCTATCGGATAACCAATTCATTTTCCAGAAAATAAATTACAAGAAAAAATGAAGTGTGGAGAAGGAGAGAGATTACAAATCTCTACAGATCATAAGAGATTTAAGTAACAATCAACCAACTGCAATAAACAAATTTTACTTGGAACTTTATATGACCAAACAAGCTGTTGAAAGGATTTTTGACTCATGCAGAGAAATGTCAACACTGACTCGATTATCTGATGATGTTCATTTTGAAGGTATGATAATGGTATTTTGATTATGTTTTTAAAAAGCTTATTTTTGGGCCAGGCGCGGTGGCTCACGCCTGTAATCCTAGCACTCTGGGAGGCTGAGGCGGGTGGATCGCTCGAGGTCAGGAGTTCGAGATCAGCCTGAGCAAGAGAGAGACCCCGTCTCTACTAAAAATAGAAAGAAATTATCTGGCCAACCATAAACATATATATAGAAAAAATTAGCCGGGCATGGTGGCGCATGCCTGTAGTCCCAGCTACTCGGGAGGCTGAGGCAGTAGGATCACTTAAGCCCAGGAGTTTGAGGTTGCTGTGAGCTAGGCTGATGCCACGGCACTCACTCTAGCCCGGGCAACAGAGAGAGACTCTGTCTCAATAAAAAAAAAAAAAAAAAAAAAAAAAGCTTATTTTTTAAGATAAACATTGAAGTATCTGTGGATAAAAAAATGAAATGTATGCAATTTGCTTCAGAACTGTCTGGGAAGGAGGAAAATGGGTAGGGTAGAGAGGAAACAAAATTGAGCATGTGTTGATAATGAAGCTGAACAATGGGTGATCAGGAGCTTGTTACAACATAATCTTTTATGTGCAGGAGTTTATGATAAAAAGTGGGAAAAAAAAGTTCAGGGAAATGCACTAGTCTCCATAGTGAACATGACTTCCCCTAAATAATCATGTTTGGTGGCGGCCTAGAGAATCTGTGCTATTGGTATAATTAAAAAAAGTTCTGAGTATGTTTTTTACTCCCCTGTCCACATGACAGTCACTTTCTAAAGGGCAGAGCCCTCACGTACCATTTGCAGGCAGCAAGGAGGGAGAATTTCTAAATTTTAACTGGGCACATTGTGTTTTAGCTTCTGCCAAACATTATTTCCTGTTAAACACTCCTCTGTAATTCAAACAGCTCAAACCCACTCCATTTCAAAACCCATATAAATTTCTAAACTACCCACCAAACAAGCAGATCCGATAAAAAATATAAAGGACCAAAAAAAAAACGAGGAAAGGAAGGTATACACAAGGGGAATGGAGTAGCTCTTAAAGCAGACACAGTGTCACAAAGAATCATGTGATTAAAGCAACAGGAGGAAGCTCAGGAGAGCAAACGGATAAATCCCCATCTTAAGCTGCCCAAGGACTGTCGGGTCTCCAGAAAAGTTGCAACATAGCCACAAAACCCTATGACCTCCCATCCAAAGGAGTGGGCTGTGGGATGATGACCCAAGGAGCCTGTTGGCACAGCTCCTTCCATGGGTCCCAGGGGTTCCCATTCCTGGGCAGGAACGTTACTAACAAGGACCAACCCACCCCAGACCATTGGCTGTCTGAATTTTTCTTGGGGCTGCCTAGGAACCGCTAAAGCAGTAAAGATGCCAAGCAGAGCCTAAGGATGAAATAGAAATAGTCCTTTCTGATTTGCGTCATTATTTTTTTGGGAAATACCATTCACTTTTCAATGACAGTACAGGCATTCTTTGTTATACAGCATGCTGAATGAAATTCAGAAGAAGCACTAACCCTATTCCCTTGAGAATAATTTTTCCTAAAATTAACCTACAATTAAGAGTTTGCTGATAGTTGCCTTCATCTTGTTGGGAATCTACTAGAGGTGGAACCTCAGCATGAGCCACATTCAGCTGGGTTCACCTTCCTTCAGGTAAGATCCAGTGAGTATTTTAACCATTAAAGTAACTCCACATTAGTTTACCCTTTGGAAAAAAAAAAATTGGTTTGCTGGAAATCACAAAAACTTCAGCAGAGAACACCATTTAATGGTGACAAGGGAGACCAAGAGGAGTAAGCCAAGGATTCTGCTGGTGCCTGCTCTTCCATCTGGCTGACGGCCACTACTAAATGGACACTGTGTGGCATACTCCACAGAACGAAGTGTGTCTGTGCTATTCACCAGGAACCAATACCCATCTAACCCTCCGAGCAGAGGCCCTTAAGAGGTGTCTTATTTAGTGCCCTGGGGCAAAAACACTGGGAGCTGTCAGTGGCTACCTACTCTCTTCTGACGCAAACCACCATTCACTGGCACTACTGTGCCTCTGGGCTCTTTAAAGACCTTACCTCCTGGCATTGAAAACTGGGTCACCTGGGGATGGCTATGTGACCTGGGCCAAGTGAGAAAGTAAATCTGGAAGGAGCAGGATTGGAACACACCTTCCCTACTCCAGTCATCTGCACTGCATGGTAAAATGTATTACCCTCCATGCTTTATGCTCAAACCAGAACTTCCTTGCTTCTCATCTATTATTTTTTTTCATTCAGTTCTTCCTGGTCAGCAAATACCTTTGTCTATTTCTCTTTACCCTGACAAATTCCTTAGCTCTTTGCCCTCATAAACCATCCCAATCTCTTCAAGCTGAACTCTTCCTTCTGTTATCAGGGGAAGGAGTAGTCAAGAGGTGTGACCCCAAAAGGAAGACCAAGGGGAGCACCTTTCGAGTGATTGCATAGTGTCCCTTGAGCTCGTGCAGGGCCCACTTGATGTCCTGACTGCTGAGCATCTTGAAGTCGGCCATGAGGAGGTCAGCAGCCTGGATGAAGCAGCGCTGGTCCAGGGGAGCGAGCTTGGAATAATCAAAAAAGTCCACCTGCGGCAACTGAAACGAGAGAGAAGTGCGAATCAGAGGGCACACAGTGCATTTCCCACGGGGAAACCATTTTACAACTCACACATTATAGGAAAGAATAATCTTGTCTGTTCTCCTAAGTCTTTATAGAGAGGTTATTAGCCCTGTAACGGAAATGAAGAAACAGTGGCTCAGGGAAGTTAAACAACCTGTCTGGAACCCACAGACTAGCTTGACTAGCTAGAACTGGTAAAGAAGCATAGCTGGGGATTTAAAACAATCTCTTAGTCATCTTCTTTCTGCAAAACATTTAGAAAAAACTACTTTTTTTCCTGCTACAGAATATGCAAAAGAGATAGTCAAAAGAACCTGTGGGAGTAGGAAGATCAAGACTTCAATGAAGTTCTGAACTATACATCCCTTCACCAAATAACATACTAACGCTAATTTGGATCACAAATGAAGACAATGATTAAAGTTCATAAAAACCAAACTGTTTACATCTTGACATAAGATTTGGCTAGACAGGTATATGCACTGTACACAACTAACATATCAAAAGAAAAACTATAAACAGATACTAAAATTCAAGGATGATTTGTATGCTGAAGTATTTATAGGGAAGCATACTGATGTTTTTGCAATTTACTTGGAAATGCCTTATAATAAAATAAAATGTAAGAAAGATGTACTGATGGACAAAGGACAGATGTAGGATACAGTAGATACAGTAAAATGCTAACTTTTTAGTAGTATCAGTGGTGGGTACACAGGTGATCAATGTAAAATATTTCAACTTTTCTGTATGTTTAACAATTTTCATAGTAAAATGTTAGAATCTCAGCCAATTCTTATTTCACTTTAGGAACTTGCTTTGTAGGATTAAAGATCTGGAGAATTTGTTTAATTCTTTGTGGGAAAGGGAAGATAAGGTTTATGACGACAGGAGTTAAATACAGAATTCAAAGTAGCTCAGTCTGGGAGATCCCACTAAAGTATAGACATATTCTGAAATCCCATTTTCCCCTGCTAGTCTTTAAAATTGTGTCCTGATTTGCAAATAGAAATCTTTGCGCTTCCCCCCAAAAAGTGTCCCAATAAAGCACTCTTTTCCCATAAAAATGACCCATAAAGCAGAGAATTCCCAGGTGAAGACTGCAGAACAAGAGCACGACACTTGCCTCGGTCTCGTCCTGGCCGGCCAGCAGGCTGCTACTGGAGTTTGTAATGATTCTATCTTCTCTCTTTGGATAATCTGGATTTTCCAGAAGAAAATTACAAAGTCTGCAAAAACAAATGATGTCATGTTCACACTGCTTCCAAATCCCACATCTGCCTACTGTTTCAAATGTAATGTCTGAAAAGTAAAGTCGCTAGTCATACATTACTACTGGCCTATCAAGGAATTAAGATGTTTGCAGCCAGAAAAACTAAACAAATAAATAAAAACCAATTACACTGAATTGCTATCTTTGTGAAAGATAAAAAGTTTAAAAAGCAATGAACAAACTGATGAATGCAAACTCCTCTGAAGTTTCTCTATTAATTGGGTGTCGATGCAATAAATTCACTGAAATTATTATAGGTTAAACTGTATGGAACTGGAGAATTTGTAAGAAAAGTAGCTACTGTTTGTCAAGAAAACCATAAACAAATAAGAAGTGGGAAAGTGTGTATATTCACATTTACAATTAAAAATAATTTGCTAAGAGACTTAATAAATAAATGAAATATAATGCTTTTCCTAATCCTACAGTAACATAAATCTCTATGGTAATATAAATCTCTATGAGCCATCTGGGTTATGCTCAGTTTATTTAGCTAACTGTAAGACTGATGAACTGACCATGTTTTTATATGAACAGACTCACTCTATCAAACCCATTCGCCTTGTCTATTATTATTACAATACTTCAGAAGTAAGGATATAGAGAGGAGGCATCACCACCCAGACTTAACAAATGTTAACAATCCAGGCTCTTCACCCTATAATATAATCAAATCAGACGACAACCTTGGGATGACTGCACAGTATTGAGGACAGCATGGCCAGGGCACACCCCTAGGCACATGCAGTAGCAAGAAAGCTTCTTTGCTCAGAGGGCAATGAGGGCTTCCCCTCTTCTGACCCCAACTTCTTTCCCTTGCTCCTGTAGATTCTTAGGATGACCCCACTTATCCCTGGATGCCCCACCCAAAATTCTCACTCCTCTTCCTTCTTCCCAGTTCTCTCCTGCCCAATGTCAACAGTGTGGCCTATAATAATAGTGAGACAGGTCTAGCAGGAAGAATTCAGAGGAGGTACCCAGCTCTGGCTCCTTTTCTCACCCAGGTGCTAGTGTTTGGGGACTGGAAAATAGAAGGGTATGATTATTCTGCCCCTGGGTTCTCAGGCATGGCCCTTTCACAAAGCCCTCTCCCTCATCCTGACATCTCAATACCTTTTCCTTCACTTTCACTTTCAGGAGCCCTCTATGCTTCTCATCTCCAAGTTCCCCTCTTCCTTATCACTGCAGCCTGCCCATTCCAGGGAACACAGGGCCAGAGGTCCAAAAAGGAAAAAAGAAAGCAAAATCCTCTACCTATCCTATAGTGTGGCAAAGGGAGAGAAAAGAATTCTGAGCACATTTTTCTTTAAAATCATTGTCATTGATGGTGATTCTTTGTTCTAGAATTTATCAGTGTGCACTGTAGGTTGGGTAGATCTTTGAAGGCTGACCTGAGAATTCACCACCAATAAAGATCCTCTATCTGGGGGGAAAAGCCTGGAGTTCCAAACAACTCCTTGCACATACCGTGCATAGCCACAGACCAGAAATGGAATAGTACCTGTATCTGTCCTTTAAAATTGTCTATTTTTATATATTTTCTCAAGTACATGATACATAAGTACACCTCTATATGATATAGAGGTAAAATAGCAGGTACAATTTCTTGAGAAAACAAACATATTTTAGAGGTTCTTCTCTTCCCAATTTCTTTTATGTAACAATATTAAGAACTTTATATACCGAAATGCTGCAAGATGTGGAGTTCCACAAAGCAGAAATCAGAAGCTCTCACTCTCAACTGTCAAAATTCATTTCCAGTTTATTTATTTTTGAGACAGAGTCTCACTCTGCTGCCTGGGCTAGAGTACCATGGCGTCAGCCTAGCTCACAGCAACCTCAAACTCCTGGGCTCGGGCAATCCTCCTGCCTCAGTCTCCCAAGTAGCTGGGACTACAGGCATGCATCACCATGCCCGGCTAATTTTTTCTATATAGTTTAAGTTGTCCAGCTAATTTCTTTCTATTTTTTTAGTAGAGACAGGGTCTCGCTCTTGCTCAGGCTGGTCTCGAACTCCTGACCTTGAGCAATCCTCCTGCCTCGGCCTCCCAGAGTGCTGGGATTACAGGCGTGAGCCACTGCGCCGGCCCTCATTTCTAGTTTAATCCCTTCTCCACTCTTACCAACAGAACGTTCCTGGAGGTTAAGTGACATTCAGTGGCACAGATAATGAAGGATAAGGTTTCCTTTCTTCAGAAACAAGCTGTAGCCCCTCCACTAATACTTGCACCCTGGGGCAAAGCAAGTGCAGAAGCTTGTCAGACTCAAATCTGCCCACCTCTTTGTATTATCTCATGCTCGATCTGACCTGACATGCTGATGACCTAGAGAAAGCACTCCTGCTAAGCTAGCCAGGCTTATATTCTACTTTTGGTCCTTACATAGTTGTTGCTGCCTTCATCCAACTGAAGTTGCACCACATGTGTCTGAAGAGTCTTAGCTAACCAGTCAAAGAGTAGACTGCTGGCCATATGAGGTTGTCTAGTGAATAGGCTCCTCCTGCTTAAAGTGGCCAGATGGTTCCATCTAAAGATGCACATAAAGTGACTGAGAGTCAGCTACAACAAAATCCCAGCATGTTCAACTTGGCTTTAGGCCTCATTTCGAGTCTACACTGACAACATTTTAGCTTAGTTGTGAAATTAACACTATCCCAGGAGCCCAGGGACTAACAGAAAGGAAAGAAGTAGGAAAACCAGGCTCTGGTTTGAAAAGACTCAACACAATTACTGTATACTTCCTGGTCTTTTGGATTTCATAAGAATTTTTTCTGTTTAAGGATCAATGTTTGCTTCTGAGTGACACAAAAAGCAGAGGGTCAGTAGGTCCCTAAAAATAAGGACAGATATGAGACTCAGGAAGTAAAAGAACAGAATTGTAATAGAATCTGTTAATTTGATTATATTTTACTGATATTTTACAGACAACTAATATTGAAGATATTTTTAAAAAACCAGTTATGTTCATTTGTAGAAGGAGAAGGAAATACTAAAGTATACTAAATTTCTATGGAGTTACTTTAATATTTACTATAAATTGTTAAAAAAATACTGAAACATATTTGATACTGAAATCACTATTTTCCAAATGTGAAAGTTTATACTTTTCACTATCATTTATATTTCCTGTAATGAACAAATAAGTATTACATTTCATAACCATGAAAATATTAACCAAAAAAAAAAAAAAAAAACAAAACAAATTTTGAGAGTAGTAAACAATTCACATGGGACAGAAATACAATTATTAAACAAGTATATGAAAATCACAGCCAACTACCAAAGAAATGCAACTTCAAATATTAGACTATGCCTAGTTAACGACAACAAAAAATAACATCATTACTCAATATTGTTCAAGGACTGTTAAAGCAATTCACACAAATCTCTAAAAGGTACATTAACTGGTACAAATCTACTGAAAAGCTATTTGAAGGACCATGAATTTGTTCATAAACCTTAACCCCAAATTTTAACTTTTAGAATTTCATCATGTAGTGAATAATAAAAGAAGTGCTGTTATATGCAGAGTAATGTTCATCAGAACTTAATGAAAACTATGAACTAATAAAATATTCAACAAAGAAGAAAACTCAATAGAATGGGTATTAAAGGTAATCATTATTAACACCATGAAGAAAAAAATTATAGTTTCATTCCAGAAGAACCAAAGGGGTACATAAAAATAAGTTGCTTTTTGACTGAGTGGAAGTCTAGAAGATAACATTTCATTGTAAAAATGTAGTTATCTCTGTTCAATTTTGCTGTGAATCTAAAACTGCTTTAAAAAATAAAGTTTAGGTCGGATGCAATCGCTCATGCCTGTAACCCTAGCACTTTGGGAGGCCAAGGCAGGAGGATCACTTGAGGGCAGGAGTTTGAGATTAGCCTAGGCAATAGCAAGACCCTCTCTAAAAGATAAAAAAACTAGATGGGTGAGGTGCACATTTATAGTCCTAGCTACTGGGGAGGCTGAGATGGGAGGATCACTTGAGCCCAGGAGTTTGGGGCTGTAGTGCACTATGGTCACACCTGTGAATAGCCACTGCACTCCAGCCTAGGCAAAAGCAAGGCCTCGTCTCTTAAAAAAAAAAAAAAAAAAAAAAGGTAGAGGGAAAAATTTAATTATAGCATTTTGATATAAATGGAATACTACCTAGCAATGAAATACATGAACTGCGGTTATACACAACATGACTGAACCTCATGAACATAATGCTGAGTGAAAGAAGCCAGACACAAAAGACTACAGACTATAAGACCCTTATATAGTGTTCAAAGATGATAGCAATGTTCTACTTCTTGAAGATTTCTGAGTTGTGGTTATATTTTTTGCTTTATAATAAGTTATTGGGCTGTGAATCTTTATTTTATATTTTTCTGTATGTGTATTATAGTCTACAAGAACCAGGTTTAAAAACATACACACTAAGGAGTACGGAGACAGGTTTGAGAAGAGAGAATAACTGGCAAGTAAAGTAACAAAATTGCTTCCTTTTCCAGTAGTATGGAAGATTAAGAACACAGGTAGAATCCCCTATTGAAAAATAAAAAATGCTGAATATGTTTTAGGTTATCCAAAAACTTCAAGACAGGAATCTAAAGTAATCTTAGATGGACACTGCCCCATGGCACCTGACAAAAGCAAAAGCAAATCCTCTCTGAAGAAACCAATTCTGGCCCGGCGCGGTGGCTCACGCCTGTAATCCTAGCACTTGGGAGGCCGAGGTGGGCGGATCGTTTGAGCTCAGGAGTTCGAGACCAGCCTGAGCAAGAGCGAGACCCCTGTCTCTACTAAAAATAGAAAGAAATTATCTGGCCAACTAAAAATATATAGGAAAAAAATTAGCCGGGCATGGTGGCGCATGCCTGTAGTCCCAGCTACTCGGGAGGCTGATGCAGGAGGATTGCTTAAGACCAGGAGTTTGAGGTTGCTGTGAGCTAGGAGGACACCACGGCACTCTAGCCTGGGCAACAGAGTGAGACTCTGTCTCAAAAAAAAAAAGAAACCAATTCTACCAAGACCTCAAGCTGTGAGTTTAGCGTCAAATTTATAAAATATGGCCAAGTGCAGTGGCTCATGCCTGTAATCCTAACACTGTGGGAGGACAAAGCGGAAGGATTGTTTGAGGCCACGGAACTCGAGATCAGCCTGGGCAACATAATGAGACTCTGTCTCCACAAAAATTTTTAAAAATTAGCTGGGCGTGGTAGTGCACACATGTAGTCCCAGCTACTTAGGAGGCTGAGAAGTGGGAGGATCACTTGAGTTTAGGAGATTGAGGATGCAGTGAGCTATGATCATGCTATTGCACTTCCAGCTTGGGTGACAGAGCAACACTCTTGTCTTCAAAAAGAAAAGAAAAAACAAAATAAAAAACAAATTTACAAAATACATAAGAAAACATGGCACCATGGGAGCCAGCAGAAACAACAAAATAAGATTCCCAAGAACTTCATACACCAGGAAGGCCACACAAAGAAACTATGTTTACTGTGTCCAAACAAAGGATTAAAAATACAAAGAGTAAAACACTAGAAAAATGACCAAGAGAATTAAAAACTAACATATTGTAACTAAAATAAAGACCATGGTGGATGGGTTAAAAGCAGATCACATCCTACTGAAAAGAGAACTGGTGAGCTAGAAGACATCTCTAAAGAAATCATCAGGAATGCATCTCAGACACAAGGAGGTGCGGTTGAGACATGGAGGACAGGGGAGGAGAGGAGGATTACAGAACAGAGGAGAAAGAGAATGGGCAAAGGGATTGCTTGGGGTGAGAATAGCTACGAAATTTCCAGAACTGACCAACATCACCAATCTATGGTCTGGTACGGTCTAAAACTGTTTTGCCTATTTGAGATATACATTAAGTGCAAAACTATCTATACAAAACTGTTTACTTCACTTAGAATTATTTTTTTCTTTTTATTCCAAGGATGCCTGGATAGACTTATTATTATAAGTAATGCCAGTATCACATTTAAAATTTTTTTAAATGTATATTGTAGGATAAAGAAAATAAACATATTAATGTTGTTAGAAATCAAGGTTTTTTTTTTTTTTGAGACAGAGTCTCACTTTTGTTGCCCAGCTAGAGTGAGTGCCGTGGCATCAGCCTAGCTCACAGCAACCTCAAACTCCTGGGCTTAAGCGATCCTACTGCCTCAGCCTCCCGAGTAGCTGGGACTACAGGCATGCACCACCAGGCCCGGCTAATTTTTTCTATATATATTTTTAGTTGGCCAGATAATTTCTTTCTATTTTTAGTAGAGATGGGGTCTCGCTCTTGCTCAGGCTGGTCTCGAACTCCTGAGCTCAAACAATCCGCCCGCCTTGGCCTCCCAAGTGCTAGGATTACAGGCGTGAGGCACCGCGCCTGGCAGAGAAATCAAGTTTTTAGTGAAAGAAAAAAACATATAAATGTAAAAACTGAGAAAAAACCTCAATGTTAAATTTGAATTAGAAATTATGCATATAACTTTTTGATTAAAAAAATGGCGGCTGGGCGTGGTGGCTCATGTCTGTAATCCTAGCACTCTGGGAGGCCGAGGTGGGAGGATCACTTGAGCTCAGGAGTTCGAGACCACCTGAACAAGTGCGAGACCCCGTCTTTCCTTAAAAAAAAAAAAAAAAAAAAGAAAAAAAGATAAAATTAGCCAGGCATCCTGGCTTGCGCCTGTAGTCCAGCTACTCGCGAAGTTGAGGAAGGAGGATCACTTGAGCCCAGCAGTTTGAGGTTGCTGTAAGCTAGGCTGACGCCATGGCACCCGGGTGACAGAGGGAAACTGTCTCAAAAAAGAAAAAAAAAAAAAAAAAGAAAAAGAAAGAAATGATTGTAACTGATCTAAAACACCACTTAAACAAAAATCCTTAAGACCGAAGTTATCTAAAAGAAAAAAAAAAAAGAGTAGGAGGACAAATAAAGGAAAAATCTTCTTTACAGCAGAATGTCAGACAATAATCTAAGTGGTAGATATATGGATGTTCATTGTACAGTCTTTCACCCTTTTATATTTGAAAATGCTGGGGGTGGGAATCAATGACATTTTAAATGAGTGAGTGAGATTAAGAAGCTAAAGTGATAAACAAATACATTAAGAATCTTGGATTTGATTTTGGTTTAAAACCTAGTAACTAGAGTGCTTGCCTCTGGACAAAGGTGGGATTTGACAAGGCCACCAGTGGCAACAACAGTGTCTTTGTACAAATTAGAAAAAAGTACCTACACTGGGCTGAGTACCTGGAAAAGGGGGTCCTTCCCTCTTACTCTTGGCATGGAACAGACCCACATGTACCCTTGGCTGAGAACTACAGTATTAAGACATGACCTTTGAGGACAGTGGTTTAATGTACTACCTCTTTTAATTAAAAAATATCTGTATCAAGTCTGATAATTTGATTAATTAACTTCAACACTCTACCATTCTTTACAAATTTACAACTATTTCACCTCTGTAGAATAGAAGACAGTGAAAGAGTATAAGAAGAATGAGACTTATTTTTCATTGTGTATTCTTCAGGAAACTCATTTTTTAAAAAAAAAACATTTATCACTTTTATAATAAAAACCAAAGAAATGCTTCTTCATGTATTTCTACAAATATGCAGAATGGTTGCAGAACACTTTCTCTTTACAATTGTAGGGAAGAAAATGTCTTTTAACATCTTGACTAAAACAGAGGTAATATCAGTGCCCAGAAACAACTAAGCATCATAATCCCATAACCATGCAGTATTCCCATAAGATCCAGAAAACAGTCTATACATGACTAATGTTAGAACAAACAGGATCATTAAAAAGATATGGTGCAAAGTGAAATAAGCCAGTCTGAAAAGGACAAATAATGTATGGTTCAACTTATATAAGGTCCCTAGAGTAGTCAAATTCGTAGAGACAGAAAATAGAATGGTAAGCACCAGGGGCTGGGAGAAGAAGGAATGGGGAGTTGCTGTTTAATGAGGACAGAGTTTCAGTTTGGGAAGACACAAAAGTTCTAGAGATAGATGGTGGTGATGGTTGCACAATAATGTGAATTTACTTAATGCCACTAAATTGTACACTTAAAAATGATAAAAATGACAAATTTTATGTTATATATATTTTTCCACCCCAAAAAGAGAAAAAAGGCATGGTGGTATACTTACACATTCAAATCATAGTAATTCTTCAAATGAATTATTTCTTCAATATACCCATTTGCTACATCTGGAAATCTTGCTTCCTGGAAAGGAATAAGAACATTATTTGTATTTTATTCACTAGAATGGTTTCAAATGGCAATAAAAACCAGACAGCAAAAAGTATATAAAATGACTAAAGACTAGACAAGGGCTATAAAGCAGGTTTGTGTGTGGTTTAAAATTCAATGCTACATTCCCAGATTCATCTGACTAAACAGAAGATGAAATCTAGACAGCTGAAATAATCTGGTCCTCTGCCCCTATTTTATAGATCCATTCTTCATTCTTGCAACAAATACTGAGCATCTCTGCCCAGACAAAGGGAGTCCAGACACAAATAAGGTACAATTCCATGCCTGTCCTCAAGAAGCACACAGCCTAGAGCAGGATGGAAACACCTGGGTGAAGTGGGATTAAGGAACTTACTCAAAGGCAAATAGCAGCTGGCTCTGGATGGATGTAAAGCCCTGCATTACTATGTCAGCGCTACCCAACAGAGCTTTGTATGATGATGGAAATGCTCTTCTTTCTGCTTTCCAATGAGGTAGCTATAAACATCATGTGGCTGCTGAGGCTAAAATGTGACTGGTGCCACTGGAAACTATATTTGTAATTTAACTGTAAGACATGTAACTATGAACAGCCACATGAGGCTACTGACTGCCATATAAGACAACATAGGTCTAGGTCATCCAATAAACCTACTGTAGGGGTTTCAGTATCAACTCAAAGACTTTGAAAAAACTGTGAAGACTGCAGGTATGACAGCACCAGGCCACCATGATATGCAGCTAGAATCTTAGAGGGCTTCCTGGAGGGCTAAGTATAGATTAAGGAACCTTGATTCCATTTTCATGTCTTCAGAGTTTCTCTTCTATTCTACACATCTAGATACATATCTCTTATGAAAATGAAGTCCACACACAAATTTTTTTTTGCAATGAAAGAAAACTCAGTATGCTTAGTTTCTACAATTATTGATTTGATAAAATAAAACTTACTGTTTCCTTCACTAGCAGTGCAACGAGTTCTTGATCTACCTCAGCAGCTTCTTGCCCCCAAAAGTTTTCCAAGTTGGGCTCCTGAGATCCTTGCATTGCAAAGGCTTCACCTGGCTCTTCATCATCTGTTGCTAATTGTTGGTCTTCAAACTCTTCCAGAGGATGGGTAGACTGAGGGGACGAGGAGCCTGGAATCCCATCCTGCTGGGGTTCTGGTCTTGGAAAAGCTGGCCCTGGAAGTTCATGCTGAAACAACAAGGCGACCAGTTCTGCTTCAGGCTGCCGCTCTTGAGGAACAACCTGGTTTGTTATCTCACGGGGCTGCTGGTTTAGAGACTGGAGGTAAGGATGGTCTAACCAGCAGCCTTCTCCAATGGCCTGATCATCTTCTATACCAGCTGACTCTTCGGGATTTGATAAAAGTTCTGTCTCTGAGTCTTCAGATGACTGGTTCTCAATTCCCAAAGGATCACCTTCTCCGAAAAGGAGGCTACTTTCTTCCAAGATTATGACTTTCTGCTCTGATCTGGGCTTGACAATGTCATTTGCTGCTTGGTTATGACTTGGTCCAGGTTTGGGTTCTCTTTCTGTTTGGCCACTTGTCTTAGTGAATTGATTGACTCCAGGAGGCCCAAGATCCAGAAATTCACCGTAGTCTTCCTCAGAATCATCCTGTGCCTCAGAATCATCCTGTGCCTCAGAATCATCCTGTGCCCCAGAATCAAACAATGGGTTGTTACACACTGAAAAATAGCTGCTCTTATCAGATTCAAATGCTGCTCTAGACTTTTTAGGCCTTTCTTCTCCCAATCTTTTCAGATCTTGCCACTGGGCAGCAGGTTTGATGAGATTGGGTCGTGATGTTTGAGGTCTATTTGTCTAAGAAAAAATGAAATTTCAATAATAATAATAATTTAATGTCTTTCTTATGCCTATTCCTCCTCATTGAGCTTCTAAGATAGGACAGGAAAGAAAAAAACTACTAACACCCTCCCCCTTCACAATACCTATTCTTCTCGTTTATCTTAACATTAAAATTTGATCACACTATAGTATCTGTAAGAATCAAAGTAGCTATTCACTGACTGAAGCTTGAGATACAGTTTGAATTATAATTTAACCTCTGAGACCACTAGAACAAAAACAACTGCACAGAAGAGGAAATAATAAAAGAATGCTAACACACAGCAGAGGAACAAGAAACGTTCAATGAACACATGAAAAGAATCTAAAGCTCATTAGTAATCAGCAAACTGAAAATAAAAAGATGATATTTTTTTTTCCCCTTGTAAGACGGGAAAACTTTTTAACTGGATAATATCAAGCACTGGTGAGGATGTATGAAAACTTTTATACTACAATCAGCTGCTGGTGAATTTAGGAGAGCAATTTTGCACTATTTATTTAAGTAAAAAATGTATATACTTAGATATGCCATTATCATTTTTTCATATCTATTCTACAAACCCTTAAGAGAATAGTTAACTGTTAATACATGTGTATATGTGTCTGTACATATACATACTGTAAGAAATGATTGTTTGTGTCTGATTTTTTTTTTATAAATAGAATCATTCTGTATATGTATTGTATTACAGCGTGCTTTTCTTCATTTAATGCCATTTCTTGCTGAGCTTTCCATCAGTGCATATTGAGCTACCTCTTTCTGGTGGGGCAAAGTTGTATTTTGTAGAACAAGTAATAGTTAACCATTCTCTAAGGGACAAACTTTAGAATTTCTCTAGTTTTTTTTTCTTTTTATGCTACAAGCAATGTGGTGGTAAATATCCTTGTATATGCCCTCTTTAGATACACAAGATCTTTCTCACAGATACGAAAAAATGATAATGACATATAAGTATATACATTTTTAACTTTAATAAATAGTACATAATTGCTCTCCTAAATTAAAATTCAAAGAAAAGATCTGGAAAAGTGTATCTCAAACTGATAACAACAGTCCCTCTGGGAAATCTCATGTAAGAAAGGGGCTGGTGAATGTCAAGCTTTAGGGTGAGTCCTTGAAGGGCTAACCCACTTGAAATAAGGGCAAACTAGAAATGTGCCTCCCAAGAACTGAATTCCAGTTTGGACAGTTCAACATATCCTGAATTTGAGATTGCTGGTGCCCTTGCTCTTCCTCTACAAGAGGAAACCAATGTAGGTTGTCCTCTGTAGAGAAATATAACATCACCTAGGATCTCAAAATTTTCAGACACAAAGATGACATAAAAGAATTTGGTGCAACAATAGAAAACCAAAAGCAAGAGAAGTAACGGACAACAGAGATAAACCTACAAAGGTTTTAGACAGTAAAGTTATCAGACATGAATTCTAAAATAACAATTAGCATGTTTAGGGAAATAAAAGATCAAGTTAAGAATTTCAGCAGAGAAGAATCAAATGCAAATTCCAGAATGGAAAAATACCATAACTAAGATTAGTAATCAATGGATGGATATAGAATATTTTAAATAAATATGGTTGAAGAGAGAAATTAGTGAATTGAAAGGCACGTCATAGGAAAATGGCCGGAATAAGACATAAACAAAAATGAAAATTATGTAATAGGACACACAAAGAATACAATGAAAAGGTGGTCTTAACAACTATGTAACTAGAGTACTAGAAGAAAAGGAGAGAGAAGCAGCAATATTTGAAGGCAAAATACAAATATTCAAGAAAGACAGTGGCTTGATTTCAGTTTTGAAGATCCTAGCAGGATGAATTTAAAAACCCTGAACAATATAAACCTAGGTATAATATAGTAAAAGAGCAGAAAACAGATACAAAGAGAAATTCTTAACAGCAGCAGCACATATTGCCTTCAGAAGAACAAAAATAAGACTGACTGACTTTTCAACAGAAAAATGGAATCCAGGAAACATTAAAATAGTATCTTCTTAGTGTTAAAAGAAAATAACCACCACACAGAATTTTATACTCAATGAAAGCATCAGCAGACCTGCCAAAAAGAAAATTCTAAAAGGTAGTCTTTAGGCAGAAGAAAAATAATCTCAGTTTTAAGGCTAGAGATTCAGAAAGAAACGAAGAGCAACAAAAATGGTAAATATTTGGGTACGATGACAAATACTGACTGCATAAAACAAAACATTTTGTGGATTTAAAAAATGTATACAGACTGGGTGCCTGTAGTCCCAGATACATGGGAGGAGGCTTGAGGCAGGAGGACTGCTTGAGCCCAGGAACTTGAGTCCAGCCTAGGCAACATAATGAGACCCTAATCTCTAAATAAGTAAATAAAATAAAAAATGAACACAGAACTAAAATATATAACAAAAACAGTATTTATGTTTGGAGAGTTAAATAGAGTTAAAGTGTTTTAAGGTTCTTTCCATTATTCAGCAAGAGTTTAGAGCACTAATTTATATTCATTCTGAGGCCTCTATAACGTAAGGAATCCTGAACTAGCCCTTAAAGTAAATCATATGTATTAGACATGACACCAAAAGTGACAAATGACATACGAAAAAATAAATTGGACTTTAGCAAAATTAAAAACTTTTGTGTTTCAAAGGACACCATTAACAAAGTGAAAAGATAACTCACAGAATGAGATAAAATATTTGCAAATAAGATACCTGATAAAGGTATAGTGTCCAGAATACATAAAAATAAATAACCCATTTAAAAAAAACTAGAAAAAGATACTGCATAGACATTATACTGCATATAAAAATCCAAAGAAGATTAAGAAATAGCCAATAAGTATATGAATGATACTCAACAGCAGTGGCCACAGAGAAATGCAAATCAAAATCACAAGGAAGGCCAGGCGTGGTGGCTCACGCCTGTAATCCTAGTACTCCGGGAGGCCGAGGTGGGAGGATCACTTGAAGTCAGGAGTTTGAGACCAGCCTGAGCGAGAGAGAGACCGCCATCTATTAAAAACAGAAAAAATTAGCTGGGCACAGTGCCTGTAGTCCCAGCTACTCAGGAGGCTGAGGCAGGAGGATCACTTGAGTTCAGGAGTTGGAGGTTGCTCTGAGCTAGGCTGATGCCATGGCACTCTAGCCTGGGTGACAGAGTGAGACTTTGTCTCAAACAAACAAACAAACAAACAAAAAACCAAAAATCACAATGAGATACTTCACACAACCAGCTATAATCAAAAGACAACAAGTGTTGGCAAGAATACGAAGAAACTGGAACCATTATACACTGCTGGCAGGAACGTAAGACGGAGCAGTTGCTGTGATAAACAGTCTGGTAGGGTTAAACACAAGTACTATACGATCTAGCAATTCCACTCTTAGTATATACCAATAGAAATGAAAACGTACGTCCACACGAAAACTTGTACATGAATGTTTATAGCAGCATTATTCATTATAGCCCCAAAGTAGAAACAACCCAAATGGCCAATAGATGAGTAAACAAAATGTGGTATACCCATACAATGGAATATTGTTCAACAATGAAAAGGAATGAAATACAGGCTACATCACAGATGAACTTTGAAAACATTATGTTAAAGAAGCTGGCCACAAAGGACCATATACTATATGAATCTATAAGGTATCTAGAATAGGCAAACCTACACAGACAGAAGGTATATTGGTAGTTGCCCAGGACTAGGTGGGATCGAAATTGGGAGGTAATGGTTAAGGGGTGTAGGATTTCCTCATGGGGCAATGAAAATGTTCTAAAACTAATTGTGGTGATGGATGCAAAACTGTGAATATACTAAGAGTCACTGAACTGTATGCTTTGAATTGATGAACTGTATGATATGTGAACTGTATTTCAATAAAGCTTTTTTTTTCAAAAAGGAATGAAGTACTGATATATGCTACAACACGAATGAACCTTGAAAATACTCTACTAAGTAAAAGAAGCCAGCCATAAAAGACTATAAATTGTATGATTTCATTTATGTGAAATATCCATTATGGGCAACTCTACAAAGATAAAAAGTAGATTAATGATTGCCTAGGGTGGGAAGTGGGGGGCAGAGGTAGGGAAACGATGGGCAGTTAATAATGACATGTAGCAGGTATCCTTTTGAGGTGATGAAAATGTTCTAAAATTGATTGTGGTGATAGTTGCACAACTCTGTGAATGTACACTAAACACCACTGAATTGTACAATTTAAATGGATGAACTGTATGGTGAATTTTATCTACATAAAGTTGTTTCAAGAAGAGAGAGATCACATGGACAGGCCCCGAAGACAACGATGCCTGCCAGTCTCTGGCTCCCCAGTACCCCATTGTCCCAGCTCCAGCACCATCTGACAATGGCCACATGAGAGGCTCCGAGCCAAAATCGTCCCGGCTGAGCTCTTTCCAAATTCCTAACCCACAAAAGTCATGAAAGATAATACAATGATTGCAGTTGTTTTATGCCATTAAGTTGTGAGGTGATATGTTACATGGTAATAAGTAACCAGACAATAACATAAAAGAATGAATAACTCAAAAACTTAGTAAAAGGATAGTAAAATAAATGTTAAATATACTAAAGCAGAAGAAAAGAATAAAGACAAAAACAGAAACTGAGTAAGAAAACAAATGGTAGCACTATGAGATAAATCTCAGAGTTGTTTCTCTGGTAAAAACAAAGAGCAAGGAAAACAAGGGAGGCTAATGGGTAGCTCATCAAATCAAGAAACAGGGGTGGGGTACACTAAAAGCCTTGCAAACAACCAGGACACTGGAAAAGGGACTGCCCCCGCAAGATTTCAGGGAAAGTCCCCCAAAACAGGCTGCCTACACTCTGATAATAATCTCCACATTAACCCAGGGATGGTTCAGTTTCTACTCCAGTATTCTTAGGTAGCCCTGAAGTCAGTAATCTAATCAAAAGGCTAAATTGAAAGGGTGCTCTATGGAACTAAATCAGTTTCCAAAATACAACTTTCTGATATTTAGCTAGCTATTTTGATACTCTCTGTAAAATAAGGCTCAGGCCTGTAATCTTAGCACTCTGGGAGGCTGAGGCAGGAGGATTGGTTGAGCCCAGGAGTTTGAGGTTGCTGTGAGCTAGGCTGATGCCATGGCACTCTAGCCTGGGCAACAGAGCCAGACTCTGTCATTCATTCATTCATTCATTCATTCATTCATACATACATACATACATACATACATAAATATATAAATAAATTAATGAAGTTCACATTAACAAACCTTACCTTTAAGGTGCTTTTCCCTAGCTGGTTCATCTTAACTGGGCCTTTACCTATGCCTTTTGTTGTTTGGACAAATAATGATGTATAGATCTAAGTTCTGTAAGTTGTCTACCTTTTTTCACATGGGAGTCCGTCCCTTTGGAAGTGCAAACTGAGAGATGCCTGGTTAGCAAATGCTTTAAGGACTGATGGTCTAAAGGGGGGAGAGAAACTACAGTTGACTCTTAAACAAGATTTGAAGTGCACAGGTTCACTTATATGTGGATTTTCTTCCATTTCTGCCTCCCCTTCTACTCTTCCTCAGCCTCCTCAACATGATGACAATGAGGAGGATGAAGATTTTTATGATGATCCATTTCCACTTAATAAAAAGTAAATATATTTTCACTTCCTTATGATTTTCTTAATATTTTCTTTTCTCTAGCTTAAAGAATACAGCATATAATACATATAACATAAAAGTATGTGTTAATGGACTGTTTATTTTATCAGTAAGGCTTCGGTTAACAGTAGACTATTAGCTGTTAACCAAGATCAAACAGAGCAAGAATTAATTACATGAGACTGAATGAACTGATAAAGAATTCAAGGTTTTTATGGCTTCTTTATTTGAAACATTGTTGGTTCTTTTAATGTTTCATTTTCCAAATTTAAGGAAACTTTTATTTTTTCTTTTAAGCTAAAATGAAAGTTTCCTTAAATTATCTATAGCTTCCAACAATTTGGTAAAGCATACTTTTGTAAACAAAAATTGAAACATTGCTTTTTCTCCCTATGTGGTACCAGAAACCATTGTCGAGTGTTCTCATTTTTATGGCAATATGGTTTTTTGTGCAAGTTCAATAAGAATCTGCTCTCTTTATAAGATACAATCAGAAACTGGTTATATTACCAAGTCTTTGACTAAAATGTCACATTTGAAAATGTGCATACGGTGCTTGGCTTCAAGGTTCCCTGCCTTATACTGAGTGAGTAAAAGTCACCTCCTGGCAGGCCCAGGAACCTCAAGATATTAGATACAAAGGCAAAATCTAATGTCTGCCTTGGTTTACCTTCCTAATATCGAGAGGTTTCTTTAAAGTCCAACCTGAGATTCCTTGTCAAAATTTCCAGCAAAGCAAATTTAAAAGGCGCCTGTGTGGTTATTCTTGCAGCACTTATATAAGTAAGCAAGCAAACTGGTCTTAATGTGATTATCTTTGACAGAAATGGGGGTTACTCTTAAAGAGAAAAATTACATTTCAAAAGAAAAATACAGTACATCTGTCATTATATTGTAGCCCTGTTCATTGTTTTTGAGTTTTTATTATTTACTTGTAGACTGGACTGAATTCTGAATTTTTCCAGTTTTCTCTATTATCTGGCTACAACCCTTCACTGGAGGAGAACTGCTCAGTTCCTGGAGCCCAATAAGCCAAAGCTGGACAACTCACTGTAAGTTTCAAGGGACAAGTCTCATGCCTGATGTGTGGGCCTCATAGAGAGTTTACGAGAACGGCTGATGCCACAACCAGAGACATTCAAACTGCGAACCAGGACAAGAAGTGACCAACTTCATGCTATGGACAGCTTTTCCCAACCGTTGGAATAGACTATTATAAGACTCTTAACCCTCTTAATTTCTCTTTACTTATGCCTCTTTTCCTTGACAGGATAATGCTGTAGCTGAAATTTCACAATCAGTAGCTTCTGTAGGTAGCTTGCACTCCCTGCTTTAATTTCAGCCAGTCATGCGATGCTAACTAAACGGAAAGAAATCGGTACAGCTGACAACACTTCTTGCACATAACACACTGGGTATGGCAAAGCCAACTACTTAGTTAAAATAGGTAGACTCCTTATCTAACTTGGTTTGGTTCATAGGACCAGAGCTAAGGAGAATACTCCATCCAAATTCTTGGTATTACCCTACTGGTCTCCCTGGTATACTGTATCCTCTCAAAAAGTTTTCTTTTTTTTTTGAAACAGGATCTCACTGTAGCCTGGGCTAGAGCATAGTGGTGTCATCACAGTTCACTGCAATCTCAAACTCCTGGGGTCAAGCAATTCTCCTGCCTCAGACTCCTGAGGAGCTGGGACTACAGGCGCACACCACCACACCAAGCTAATTTTTGTATTTTTTGTAGAGACGGGGTCTTGCTATGTTGCCCAGGCTGGTCTTGAACTCCTGGCCTCAAGGGATCTTCCTACCTCAGCCTCCCAAAGCACTAGGATTACAGGCATGAGCCATCACGCCCAGCCCTTCAAAAAGTTTTAAATGCTTCTATATAGCCATCTGTCAAAGGTAAAATGGTCTCTCTCCAGCTGAAGCAACAAAAACTGAAAGAAATGCATGACAATGAAGAGGACACCATAACTCACAAATGGCATGCTGGGACTGGAAAACCCAAAATGATGGTAACTGAGTAGTGCTGATGCCTCAAAAGGGGAGAACTGTTAAATAAAAACTATAGGAGGCCATTGTTTTGGACTATGTTTCTGCACTAGGCCCCAAGAGACCAGACTAAAAACCAAAATAGAGTCACCCATGCTAAAGTTCCACCTCACTGAACCTAAACTAAGTTGTCATCTGACCTTCCAAGAAATCAAGAGAGAGGTAACAAGATAACTGTCAGTTTCCCAAACAGTTTAAACCTTCAATGAGCATGATAATGAAGTTCCCTCTGCTTTAATCCTCACACAGAAAAGGTAGCCCGAAGTAACCCAACAACTAGTCATTTTTCTACTGTTCTGTCTCCCAGTCCCACCTTATAAGAAAAAAACTTTGAAAGGACAGATAAATATGCTCTTTGTTCTTTGCTTCTGCTTTCTTCAGCCCTTCTCCGTCTCTAAAGTCAACCTCCTCTCATCAGCTCATTGGAACTCTTATGCTATTTTATGGAATGAAGTGTTACCTGATTCTAGAATCACAGTAAAGACAATTAAGATCTTTAAACTTAAAAAAGAAAAAAAAAAGCAACAGAAGTTTAAATTAATAAAACAAAAACAACAGCTAAAAAGTACAATATGGAAGAAAAGATACCATTCACAAAAGCAAGAGAAAAGACAAAACAATCAAGGAAAAAAACAACAAAGAGTGTTAAAAGATTTATATTAAGAAACATTCAAAATGCTCTGGCTGAGGAATATAAAAGGCTAGACTACACAGAAAGACAAAACTTGTTCTTGGTTAGAAAGAGTCAGTACTGGCTGGGTGTGGTGGCTCATGCCTTTAATCCTAGCACTGTGGGAGGCCAAGACAGGAGGATTGCTTGAGCCTAGGAGTTTAAGACCAGCCTGAGCAACATAGCTAGACCCCATCTCTACAAAAAAAAAATTAAAAAACCAGGTGTGGTGGTGCGCGCCTATAGTCCTAGCTACTAGGGTGGCTGAGGCAGGAGGATCACTTGAGTTCAGGAATTCGAGGTTCCAGTTACCTAAGATCAGGCCAATGCACTCAAATCTGGTTAACAGAGCAAGACTTTGTCTCTTTAAAAAAAAAAAAAAAAAAAAGGCCGGGCACGGTGGCTCCTGCCTGTAATCCTAGCACTCTAGGAGGCCCAGGCGGGAGGATCACTCGAGGTCAGGAGTTTGAGACCAGGCTGAGCAAGAGGGAGACCCCATCTCTACTAAAAATAGAAAGAAATTATATGGGAAACTAAAAATATATACAGAAAAAATTAGCTGGGCATGGTGGGGCATGCCTGTAGTCCCAGCTACTCGGGAGGCTGAGGCAGGAGGATCACTTGAGCCCAGGAGTTTGAGGTTGCTGTGAGCTAGGCTGACACTACGGCACTCTAGCCAGGGCAACGGAGTGAGACTCTGTCTCAAAAAAAAATAAAAAATAAAAATAATAATAAAAAAAAAGTACTGTAAAAATTGTTCTATAGATATAACAATAACATTTGTTTTGGATTAGACAAACTGATTATCTACATATCTATTTATATTCTGCAACTAAAAAAGCTGAATGTAAAACATAAAAATATAAGTGTAAGAATATCTAGGATGATTCTGAAAAATGTGCGATAATACAGGGAGATATGCCCTACCTGATAGTAAGATACACTATAATGTAGGAATTACGACAGTGTAGACTGGTGCCTGCATAGTCAGATAGAGCAATGGTAGAGAAGTTCACGGCTTTTCAATCTAAGGGGACAGGAGGTGGAATGGAGAGGGGCTGTTCTTAGAAATGCATAACAAGTGCACAGAGAGTGCTTTCAGCTGTTCTATAATAAGGCCCATAGAGTGGCTGAAAAATCAGAGACTAACTTGCAACAGTTTAAGAAAACTCACTTCTGTCAGTATGACATCATCATCCAGGTCCTCTTCGTCATGTTGCTGAGAAGCCGGGGTGACCAGCATCGGAATCCCTTCCTCATCAGAGGAGTCAGATATGGTGATGGGCGCATCTCTGAGATTGATCCAGTCTACAGGAAGGCAGAGAACACTGTTACTGGGAGGCTGGCACAATCATATTCAATCCTTTAGTTCAATTCTGGTGTGAAAAAGGTCAGGCCTAAAGCCAAGGTCATGGCTACTACTATAGCCCACTAGCAGCACATGCACTCAAGCATTAAAACTCATGTTTCTGTGCTGATTTTTGCCAATAATACATTTGGGGACTTGCTAAAGAAAATCAGATGATTATTATGTGCAAAATATCAACTTTTTGCTTATATTAATACTAGGGTTGAAGAAATCTCTTGATAAAATCTTCTGGACTGCCAATTTCTTTGAAGTGAAACCATGGCCTCTCACCCATCTCTATTCCTCCCAGGAATAAAAGACGTTTTTATTTAAACTGCTAGATCTGAAAAAATTACCACTCAAAAACAGTAATATTTTCATTTAACATCTAAAATATTAAAATTTGCTCACCTTAGACATAAACTTTAAGAATCATTTAAGCAAACATATTTTAATGTTTTAGTCAAGCACCCATTTAGCATCTATGACAATAAGCAATTTCACTTTCCTAGTTTCCTTTTAAATATAATTTTAACCATCTAGATATAGTAATTCTGTTCAAGGTCTCTACTTTCTTTTATCTGTCTAAAGACAGAACATGTTTGATATGAATTACAGGATAACACAACTGATATTTTTTCCTGTCTGGTTTGATGGGAATGTCAAGGTCAAAATGGGCAATAAAGAGAAAATGCATTAAGTGACCTAAAAAAAAGGAAGAAGAAAGAAGAACAAGAAAGAGGCATCATCATTACAATTTCTGAAATTCCTCCATTAAAGCTGTAATGTCTTTCTCAAGAGTAATGCCTCATGTATTTCTTGGCACTCTACAATTTGAAAAGCAATCAAAAATCAATGAATTCACTTCATTCCTATAAGAAAGCAGCAGTGATGCCAGGGACAACAGTTGCATCTGTAGCATCTAAGGTCAGACAGCCTGAGTTTAAATCTCAGCTCTAGCACACATTAGCTAGTGGGATTGTTACCTAACTTCTTTAAGCATCCACTTCCTCAACATTTAAAAAAAGGTTAAAAAGGCTGCCTACTTAAAATAATTATGGCCCTGCCCCCCTCTTGCCTGCTTCTCCTAAAATAATTGTGAAGATTAGTTGAGAAAACCCAGATAAGATGCTTCCTACTTATAGTTCTTAGACTGACAAATGTAACCAACTGAACTGAGGGCCTGAATAGGTACATTATAAAGAACTTCCAGTTAAACCTGGCAGAATGAATCCAAGTGATTATCACCATCACTTCCTAAAACGCCACCAAAATGACAGCAAGGGAACTTAAAAAAAGTATATATCCTCGAGTACACAAAGAAGAGAAGGGAGCTCCTAGTACGCAGGAGGATTTAACAAAATTCTGAAACAGCATATTTACAGGTGGCAAGTGCTTTAGCAGATTGGAGAAGGCTCAAACCCACAGCCTATAGAGGGGACAACCGGAAGTGGCCTTTTTCATGCTGAATCCCAGAATAGCACAGAAATTGATGGCACAGGATACTTTTGAGAGCAGAAATGATTCAAAGTCTGTATTGTAAGCAAAGAGATTTCTACATTTCTTCTTCTATCCTACGTAGGCAAATGACAAGGCACAGTCACCCAGGCAAAAGACAAAGATGAGTCTAGGTGTAGATCTCTTTGTATTTATCCTTCTTGGAGTCCATTTCCTAGATGTACAGATTAATATTTTTCATCAAATTAGGAAGTTTTCAGCCACTGTTTATTCAAATATTTTTTCTGTCCCTTCTTTTTTTTTTTTGAGACAGAGTCTCACTCTGTTGCCCGGGCTAGAGTGAGTGCTGTGGCGTCAGCCTAGCTCACAGCAACCTCAAACTCCTGGGCTCAAGCAATCCTTCTGCCTCAGCCTCCTGAATAGCTGGGACTACAGGCATGCGCCACTATGCCCGGCTAATTTTTTCTACATATATATATATTTTTTTTAGTTGGCCAGATAATTTGTTTCTATTTTTTAGGAGAGACGGGGTCTCACTCTTGCTCAGGCTGGTCTTGAACTCCTGACCTTGAGCGATCCACCCGCCTCGGCCTCCCAGAGTGCTAGGATTACGGGCGTGAGCCACCGCGCCTGGCCTTCTGTCCCTTCTGTTTTTCTTTCCTCTCCCTCTGAGACTTTCATTACACATATGTTACTAAGCTAATGGTATCCTCAAAATTCTTCAAGGCTCTTTTCATTTTTCTTCATTCTTTTTTCCTTCTATTCTACAGATCAGATAATCTCTATCAATCACTTATTCTTCTGCGAGCTCAGATCTGTTGTCAAACAGATCTTTAGTGAATTTTTCATTTTAGTTATTGTACTTTTGACCTCCAGAGTTTCCATATATAGATATATTTTTAAAGAGATGAGGTCTCACCATATCACAGACTGGTCCCCGACTCCTGGCCTCAAGCAATCCTCCTACCTCAGCTTCCCGAACAGTTGGGACTATAGTTGCGAGCCACTGTGCCCAGCTTTGTTCTTTTTTTAAATCATTTCTAGCTGTTTACTGATGTTCTTTATTTAATGACTCACTGTCATCATACTTTCAATTCTTTAAATGTGGTTTTCTTTAGTTCTTTGAACATATTCATAAAAAGGAATTTGAAATCTCTACCAACTAACTCCAATATTAGTTTCCAGAGCGACAGCTTTTATGGATTCTTTCACCTGTGTATGTGTCAGACTTCCCTGTTTGTCTCAGTATTTTTTGTTGAAAACTGTATATTTAAGATGATATATCATAACAACTGTGGATTCTGATCCCCCCCTGCACTGGGAGAGGTAGTTGTTGCTGTTTTTGTTTGTACCTTGTATAGACTCATTCTGTGGAGTCTGTTTTCCCCAGTGTGGGGATGATCTCTGTTCAAGTCTTTTTTCTTTTTAATTCCTGTTTTCACTTTTAAGCCTTGTTTCCTAGGAGTTACCCTTAGGACAGCATAAGCTTAGTGGACAGCCATGCTTAAACATCTTGAGCCAGTAATGTTTCCACTTTTTGCAACTGGATCTGTGTGGTTTGGAGAATGCATCAGAGTTCAGGCACATTACAAGTCTGTTCTAGCTTTTAGTTCCGCCTTTGCAAAGCGTCAATTTCTGACAAGGAACAGCAGCTTGCTAGGGCCTCTTACTTATCTCAAATGTGTTTATAACCTTGAGCGTTATGTATAACCTTCCAGACCACCAAGGATATACAAGTTATTTAGGCATTTTTTGGCTGCCCCATTCCCTGATCTCCCTGTTAAATTTCTGGCCAGTCTGCTGCTTGCCCTGACCAGTATCTAGACCTCAGATTAGCTGCGATATTCGCCTTTTATGATTGTTGGCCACTGGGATTTCTGCCACTTTTGACAACGTCCCTAGGTATGGAATTCCCCCTCCCTCCCTCCATTCTTCTCCAAATAAAGTCTGCCCTTTTCACCATCAGTCTTCCCAGCCTGCTCCATGGGCAGGCCCAGGTAGAACATCACCATATGAAAGGGATGGACCTGGGAAGCCACTAAGGGAATGGGAGCAGCCCGAGACTAAAACTCCATACATTTTCACTCTTCTTACCCAGAGTCAGTAGATTTTCCTGAATAAATGCTCTCAATTATTATATGCCTTTGGCCAATTTCCAGTCTTTTTTTTTTTTTTTTTTTTTGAGACAGAGTCTCACTCTGTCGCCTAGGCTAGAGTGCTGTGAGCCTAGCTCACAGCAACCTCAAACTCCTGGGCTCAAGCAGTCCTTTTGCCTCAGCCTCCCGAGTAGCTGGGACTACAGGCATGGGCCACCATGCCCGGCTAATTTTTTCTATATATATTTTTAGTTGTCCATATAATTTCTTTCTATTTTTAGTACAGACGGGGTCTCGCTCTTGCTCAGGCTGGTCTCGAACTCCTGAGCTCAAGTGATCTACCCGCCTCAGCCTCCCAGAGTGCTAGGATTACAGGCGTGAGCCAACGCGCCCGGCCCAATTTCCAATCTTTGAATCGTTGTTTTCAACAATTTTGTATAATTTTATTGTTGATTTTTTACGGAGAGGATGCTGAGCCATTCTAGAAGACCCGCCCCATAGATGTTCATTCTAAAGAGATATTGAGAAAGAGAAGCTCTAGCCTTTGGTACACCAGGCACTGGAGTCAAAACAGAAAAGCAGCGCTGCTGAAATAGGCATAGGGAATAAGATCCCAGCTGCCTTCTGTTACTTGGTTCTCTGAATTCTTGCACAAAGTCTTATGGTCCTTATTCAGGAAACTGTAGATTCCTCTCTGGAAGAACTGGCCTAAGAAAAAGGTACACAACCCTGGGGGACCCAGTGAAAGTTGGTTTGAAACCTATCACCTTAAAGTCCAATGGTTGACAAGACACCACATACCACACATAGATAAACACATGAGATTTCAATTAGTTTTTAAAAATATAGTTTAAAAAATAATAAATAATAATGAAGCAAATGCTACAAATCATGTGGAGAGCCCCACGAGTTAATACAAAAGGCCCATCCATGGGTAACCATCACCAGGTCAGGAAATATTTCCAGCACACTGGTATCCTTCCTGTGTTTCTTTCAATCACTACTCTCTCCTTCCTCTCCAAAGGGAAGATTTCTAAATCCACAGATAAGTGTTGTTTTTGAGTATACATTCTTCTGTGTCTAGCTCTCTGGCAAATAACATGTTTGAGATGCACCCATGTTGCATGCCATTGTAGTTCTGTCTGCTGTATTTAATCCACCATGTGAATATATCATAAATTATTCTTCTGTTGATGGACACTTGAGTTGGTGCCAATTTTGGATAATGCCATTATAAACATTCTTGTACTAGTCTTTGGTGTACTCATTTCAGTTGGATACATTCTAGGAATGGAATTGCTAATTCATAGGATAAGCACAGATTCAATTTTAGTAGGCAATGCTAGAAATTTTCCAAATTGTTTGTACTAATTTACACTCCCATCTGCAGTATAGGATAGTATCTGTTACCTCATGTCCTTACTGGAACGCAGCCATGCTCATGCATTTATATTTGGTTTATAGCTGCTTTCATGCTACAATGGTATAGCCGAGTAGTTGCAACAGAGACCACATAGCCTGCAAGGCTGACTACTGACTACTTGGCTCTTTAAATTTGCTAAGCCTTGGTTTTCATTATTAATTTCTCAGCTTTACTGCTTATTTAGTACATGTATTTTAGGCCACAAGTCTTATTCAAAACATGGCATTAGAAGTATCTCATAAATTTCAACAGATTATATTAATATTTTCATTATCATGCAACTCAAAATATCTAATTTCCATTGTGATTTCTCCTTTGTACCCTGGGTTGTTCTTAAGTATATTTCTATTTTCCACACATACTGAGATTTTCTAATTTTACTTCTATAAATAATTTATGGCTCAATTCCGATGTGGATGGAGAACATAATCTGCATGATTTCAATCCTCTGAAACTTAAAATGTGTTTTCTGGCTCAAAATATGGCTAATTTTGGTAAATTCATAAGGTGCAGTATTCCATACATGCCTATTATGTCAAGTTTGTTGGCTATGCTCTTCCACTCTTCTGTGGAATGTATGGAAGGCTCATACAAATGCCTGGGCCTGCTCTCTCAAATCACTGAAAGAAACGTGTTAACTCCCATTATGATTGTGGATTTGTCCAATTCTGCTTTTAGATTTGTCAATTTTTGCTTTGTGTATTTTTATATCATGTTATTTAGAGTACAGGGATTAGCACTGTTTTATCTTCCCAGTGCTCTGAATCTTTTACCATTATGAATTCTATCTTTATTAACGCTTTTGGTTGGGGTTTCTATCAGTTTTATCTGACAGTATATAGACATACTAGCTCTTTTTTTTTTTTTTTGGCTATTTGTATGATGTATATTTATTCATTCCTATACTTTCAATCTTTCTTTATTTTACCTTCATTTTTAAGCCTATTTCCACTGGGTATAAGTAGGTAAAATAGTATTTAGCAGTTAAAAAGGAATGAATTACCAATACAAGCAACAACATGGATAAATCTCAAAAACGTTATGTTGGGCAAAAGAATTTGGGTACAAAGAGTATATACTGCATGAGTCCATTTATATGAAATTGGACAGTGACTAAAAGCAGATCAGTGGTTTCCTTAGGCCAGGAGTTGGGTAACGATTGACTGCAAAGAGGCACAAGGGAATCTTTTTGGGGTGACACAAATGTTCTATATCATTATTGAGGTGGTACATTCATTTGTCAAAACTCAATGAACTAGGCCGGGCGCGGTGGCTCACGCCTGTAATCCTAGCACTCTGGGAGGCCAAAGCGGGTGGATTGCTCAAGGTCAGGAGTTCGAGACCAGCCTGAGCAAGAGCGAGACCCCGTCTCTACTAAAAATAGAAAGAAATTATCTGGCCAACTAAAATATATATAGAAAAAATTAGCCGGGCATGGTGGCGCATGCCTGTAGTCCCAGCTACCTGGGAGGCTGAGGCAGTAGGATTGCTTAAGCCCAGAAGTTTGAGGTTGCTGTGAGCTAGGCTGAGGCCAGGGCACTCACTCTAGCCCGGGCAACAAAGCGAGACTCTGTCTCAAAAAAAAAAACAAAAAAAACTCAATGAACTATACACTTAAAAAAAAAACTACAGAGGTTAGTGCAAAATAAAAATTATTAATGCAGCTAATAAAAACAAATCTATCCACCTGAAGAAAATTCTTGCAATGGGTGCAGAGGATACATATTTGTCTAACAAAAAATATGCCTCCAAAGTCAATAATTTTCCAAAAGGAATTAGTTGGTTTTTTTAGAGATGGGGTCTTGCTCTGTCTCCTAGGTTGGAGTGCAGTGGCGTGATTATAGCTCACTGCACACTCGATCTCCCTGGGCTCAAATCATCTTCCCACCTCAGTCTCCCAAAGTGCTGGGATTATAGGCATGAGCCACCATGTCTGGCTGCAATTAGTTGTGCTTAACGAAACTCTGTTCAAGAATATTTAAGAAACAATTCAAAGACAACAACCACCACAGCATTAATTTAACATCTTAAAAACCAGTACTTCTTTTTTTTTTTTTTTTTTTGAGG
>CM052448.1:20712816-20725272 GCA_028533085.1 Varecia variegata
ACCTCAAACTCCTGGGCTCAAGCGATCCTTCTGCCTCAGCCTCCCAAGTAGCTGGGACTACAGGCATGCGCCACCATGCCCGGCTAATTTTTTCTATATATATTTTTAGCTGTCCATAATTTCTTTCTATTTTTAGTAGAGACGGGGTCTCGCTCTTGCTCAGGCTGGTCTCGAACTCCTGAGCTCAAACAATCCACCCACCTCGGCCTCCTAGAGTGCTAGGATTACAGGCGTGAGCCACCGCGCCCGGCCCCAGTACTTCTTTTGTACTTTATTTGCATAACTTGAGCAATTTCATTTTTCTCAATTTATCTGCTTAATAAAATTTGCTCAATTTAAAATGATCTGAAAGCCAAATATATATACAATTGACCACTGAACAACAACACAGATTTGTAAGGGTCCATTTGTATGTGGATTTTCTTCTGCCTCTGCCACTCCTGAGACAGCAAGACCAATCTCTTTCCTTTTGCCTACTCTTCTGCCTACAGTGTGAGGACAAGGATGAAGACCTTTCAGATGTTCCATTTCCACTTAATAAACAGTAAATATATTTCCTCTTTCTTATGATTTTCTTAACATTTTCTTTTTTCTAGCTTACTTTATTGTAAGAATGTAGTATATATTACATATAAAATACAAAATATGTGTTCATTGACTGTTACTGGCAAGGCTTCCAATCAACAGTAAGCTATTAGTAAAGCCTTCAGGGAGTCAAAAGTTATATGTGGGTTGGATGCCTGTAATCTCAGCACTCTGGGAGGCCGAGGCAGGAGGATTGTTTGAGCTCAGGAGTTCAAGACCAGACTGAGAGATCCTGTCTCTACTAAAAATAAAAAAATCAGCCAGGCATCGTGGCACGCTCCTATAGTCCCAGCTACTTGGGAGGCTGAAGCAGGAGGATTGCTTGAGCCTAGGAGTTTGAGGTTGCAATGAGCTACGATGACGCCACTGCACTCTCAAAAAAACAAACATAGGAAATTGAACTTCCCTCCTCAGTACCCTTTTCTTTCAAAAAAACAAAAGTCATATGTGGATTTCTGACTACATTGGGTGTTGGCTCTCCTAATTCCCACACTGTTCGAGGGTCAACTATAATTTACTCTCTGCTGGAAAAAAATCATCTTCATAGCACAAAATATTATCAATGGGAGAAAACAAAACCAGTAAAACTTCTGCCATGGAATTTATACTTACAAAAAATAAATATATTAAGGATTCCTTTCTTACTCCTCAGCAATTTTTTCCCTTTTAGTACAAGTGTATATGTGAATTGGGATTTGACAGGAAATTTCATATACATTTAAGAATGTTACTGAAATGCAGGCACTCTTCTTATGAATTGATGAATTTTCTGAAATTTTAAACATGGTAAAACAAAAAAATACATGTTCTAAAATTCCCCATGAGGCTAAGTCAGAATCTTCTGGCAAAAAAGAATTTTAAGTGGGGCCAAGCACGGTGGCTCACGCCTGTAATCCTAGCACTCTGGGAGGCTGAGGTGGGTGGATCGCTTGAGGTCAGGAGTTTGAGACCAGCCTGAGCAAGAGTGAGACCCCGTCTCTACTAAAAAAAAAATAGAAAGAAATTATCTGGCCAACTAAAAATGCATATAGAAAAAATCAGCTGGGCATGGTGGCGCATGCCTGTAGTCCCAGCTACACAGGAGGCTGAGGCAGGAGGACTGCTTAAGCCCAGGAGTTTGAGGTTGCTGTGAGCTAGGCTAACACCATGGCACTCACTCTAGCCCAGGCAACAGAGTGAGACTCTGTCTCAAAAAAAAAGGAATTTTAAGCATCGTGCGAGGACAAGATAACTTTAGCAGCACTTACAGTCCTTTAGATCATATGGGCCTAGAGCAGTGTTCCTCTGCAGTCACCATTCCTCCAAAAACAGAGAACTGACACTGTTCCCATAATTCTACCTCTTAAGACCCAATGACTGCATATTCACAGCTTTTTCTTGCTAATTAACAGCTTATTAATCTACTTGTGATGAATGATTCTTAAACTTCATTCAGGCAAGCAGGTATCATCATTTAACACAATTCTAGTATTCTGCCAACTCCTTTCATACCTGATGTTCTGAGGTCTAAAAATGAATTGTCTCTGGATTCTAAACGGTGCAATATAAGTTCACTTCAAAGAAGATGTAGCTACAATACTAAAAGAAGTGAGGAAAGGGAGAAAGTGAGAACGAACAAACTTACCTTGTCCCTGGTGGCAGTGAAAGTTATTCAAGTGAATTACCTCTTCACTGTTGTTTCCCTCTGCCATTTTCAAATGCAGACATACACATACGTGATTGCTAATATCTAAACATGACCACCATCTGTTCTAAAGGGTCTGAAAAAGAAGAAAAGAGGAATGTTAAGAACGAGGGAGTACCAAAACTCTTCCCAAATATCTGATCAAGGTAGCAAAGCTTATGCTGAAAACATCCCTTAAGAAAACACAAACTCAAAACACGGCACTAAAAAAATACTGTGTGTGTATGTTAAATAGACAAAGTACTGACAAAGTATTCACATCCAGATACAAATATCCTAACCAAAAAATGGGCTAAGGAGATAAACAGGAAATTCACAAAAAAGAAAACAAAAAAAGATACTCAATCTCACTAGTAATCAGGGAAGGCAAATCAGAAAATGAGTCATGTTTCAAACCATTAAGCTGGCAAAAACGGCAAACATGTGAGAAACGGGAAATCTTTTAGCAATTATTGCATGTCAGGTAAACCTCATTGGTTATAATACTGCCACCGTGTGAAGCTTGAGAAATACGAAATCTTATACATTTCTGGTTTAGAGAGTAACTTGAACAGATCTTTTGGAGAACAACTGCCAATATTAAGTTAAAAATGTACATTCCCTGTGACTTAGCAATTCCTCTTCTAGGTATATTTACTAAAGAAACTTGTGAATGTTCTCCAGGAAGTATGCATAACAGAAGATGTGAAATTAATCAGGCATGGTGGTGCATGCTGCAGGCCCAGCTACTTGGGAGGCTGAGGCAGGAGGATCATTTGAGCCTACGAGTTTGAGATTGCAGTGAGCTATGAAGACACCACTGTACTCTAGCTCAGGCAATAGAGCAAGACCCTGTCTCAAAAAAGTAAAGAAAAAAAAAGATATGGATAAGAATGATTGCTACAGTAATACATGTAAATAAAAGCAACTGGAAATGAACTTACCAAACATCAGTAAAGGAATGACTAAATAAAAGTCATACATGGATATAAGACAGTTAATAACTAGATCTAAAAATATCATGGATAACTCTAAAAACAATGTTAAATGAAAATGTGTTATTTACGTAAATTTGTGTTAAAATTTAAAATATATTTTACTTAAATATTAAAAATATCATATGCATAAGAATGAACTCACCAACTTCAGGACAGTGGCTATTTCTGTGAAAGGGGGATTGAAAAGGAAATAAGGGGCTGGGCAAGGTGGCTCACGCCTGTCATCCCAGCACTCTGGGAGGCCGAGGCAGGAGGATCGCTCGAGCTCAGGAGTTCGAGACCACCCTGAGCAATAGCAAGACCCCATCTCTACTAAAAATAGAAAGAAATGATCTGGACAGCTAAAATTATATATATAGAAAAAAATTAGCCGGGCATGGTGGCGCATGCCTGTAGTCCCAGCTACTCGGAAGGCTGAGGCAGAAGGACTGCTTAAGCCCAGGAGTTTGAGGTTGCTGTGAGCTTGACGCTACGGCACTCTAGCCCAAGCAACAGAGTGACACTTTGTCTCAAAAAAAAAAAAAAAAAAAGAGAGAAGAAAAGGAAATAAGGCTTGAACTTGAATTACATATAACATCTTTTTTCTTTCTTTTAAGAATATTTCAAGCAAACAAGGCAAAACACGAACATACGTTAAATCTGGATAGATGATTTGGGTAGCAGAGTTTTTTGTATTTTTGAAATCCTTTCCTCGCTTCCTTTTTAAAAAAAGATATAGTCGTGCTAAAGCCAAGATAATACCTTTCCATGGACCAGCAATGGAAAAGAAACAGAAGTTAGGGAAGGGGCTAAAGTTGCAGAACTACTGGGGT
Source organism: Varecia variegata (assembly GCA_028533085.1). Classification (NCBI taxonomy): domain Eukaryota; kingdom Metazoa; phylum Chordata; class Mammalia; order Primates; family Lemuridae; genus Varecia; species Varecia variegata. The sequence goes on from CM052448.1 coordinate 20,716,875, forward strand.
CTGGGGCTGAGAAGCAGGGAGAAGCACCTGGGAGATGGACTCATATGGAAGTAATGGGGACCAAAAACCCCATGTCTATTAAGGCAGGAGAAATGGAGTGTGGGGAGGGTGAATTCACTGGCAAGTAGCATGTATCAAAAGTAATATATGTATAAAACTATCCACTAAAGTGGATAGATTTTAATTTTAATTATATATTTACATATATAATTACAGGTTATTTTAATTATGTATCAATAAAGGTTTTTAAAGAATAAAACAGATAAAAAAGGGAAAAAAAATCCCTCCACAAGACACTATCACACACCCACTACAATAGTTAAAATGTAAAATGGTACCACTCTAAAGAACTGTTAGGCAGTTTTTAAAAAATTAAATATGCATCTCTATCTATGTAAATATACATGAATGATCTAACAATTCTACTCCTAGGTATTAATCCAAGAAAAATCTAAAAAATATGTGCAGAAAAACACTTGTACAAGAATGTTTAGAGCCACTTTATTTACAACAGCCAATAACTAGAAGTAGCCTAGATTTCCATCAGCAGAACAAATACACTGGTGGGTACTGGCACAATGAAGACTACTATGAAATAAAAAGGAATTAACTTTTGATACATGCAACATGGATGAATCTCTGAATAGTCCCCCCCAGTTGTTGGCCTGTGCTGCATCCATGCAAGACCAGACTTCAAATAATCTAGCAGAAGAAGGCTAAAGAGCTGACCAGAAATCTCAGCAACGACATATTGCTGAAAGATGATGGAGGTCAAGCCAATTAAAGTGGAAAGGCCATGGTAAACACCCTGTGCTTTCATTTGAGATCCCAGCAGACCCACACCTTGAGAGTTAAGAGCAACATTAAAATAGACCTAAAAAAAAGCCTAAAACCAAACATTGACAGAATCATGATGATTTACCAGTATACCATTTGCCCACCTAAAAACCTTAAACCACAACAGAAGAAGATCATTTGGAGCCTCTTTTTTCACCCATAATGTCAAGTCTCTGATAAAAAAATTACAAGGCCATGTGTGACCTAAAAAACACACACACACACAAATTAAAAGGAACAAAGGAAAACAAACAAATGAACAAAAATACAAGGGAAAGACTAGAAACAGAAACCAACTTACATGTGATTCATGCACTGGAGTTACTTAGTAGGGACACAGAAATAACTATGTACCCCAAAACAGGGGAAAAGGATGAAAAAATTGTTGAAAAGATAACAACAACATTGGAATTTATAAAAAGCATCCTGGACAAAGCAGAAAAAAGCACTAGTGAACTGGAGGACAGATGAAGAGAATATTTCTAAACTGAAGCAGAAAAAAAGGAATGGAAAACACAAAAGAATATAAAAGATAGTCAAAATTTATAAAATCTGTGTAACTGGAGAGAGGGAGAGAGATTTCTTCTTTTAACATATGAGTTAAACATGGGTTAAAGAAGAAATCACAATGAAAATTAGTAACTATTTTGACTGAATGAACTGAAAGATAATGAAAATAAAATATATCAAAATTTGCAGAATGGAGAGGGAGTGGCAGATATTTGAAGAAATAATGGCAAACTTGCCAAAAACGATGAAAGATATCAACCCATAAATTCTGGAAGTTTTGAGAGCCCCAACAAGAAAGAAAACCATATTTAGGCATATCATATTCAAATGACTTAAAACCAAGACAAAGAGATCATTTTGAAATCAGCCACAGGAAAAAAGATGCATTATTTTCAAAGGAACAACTGTAAGACAAATGACTACTTTTCAACAGAAACTATGGGAGCTAGATGACATTGGAATGGCATTTTAAAAGAGCTGAAGACAAAATGCCAACCTAGAGTTGTTAACACAATGAAAATATCTTTTAATAGTGAAGATAAAGACATGTTCAGACAAACAAGAGCTGAATGAATTTGTTGCCAGCAAACTGAAGGGAGTCCCAAGGAAAATGGTCCTAGGAGGAGGCATAGTGGAATGTAAAAGAATACTGACTACATAATAGAGTAATAATAATGACTTATGGGATTTAAAATATGTGTAGAATTTTAATACATGATTGAAACAGCACAAAAAGCTAGAAGGAATAAATAGAGTTAAACTATTTTAAGTTTCTTGCTGGGTGGGTAAGGCAGCTCATGCATGTAAACCCCAGCACTTTGGGGGGCCAAGGTGGGAGGATCGCTTAAGGCCAGGAGTTTGAAACCAGCCTGGGCAACACAGTGAGATCCTGTCTCTACCAAAAATTAAAAAACTAGCTGGGTGTGGTGGTGTGCACCTGTAGTCCTAACTTCTGGGGAGGCTGAGCCAGGAGAATCGCTTGAGTCTACTGGGAGTTGGAGGCTGTAATGAGATGTGAACATGCCACTGTACCCTAGTCTGGGCAAGATAGTGAGACCGTGTCTGTCTGTCTGTCTCTCTCTCACATACACACAAAAAAGCTCTTGCAGTGATTGAGAAATGTTAAAAATTCTAATTTAAGGTACACAGTATTAAGTCAAGGATTCATAACCACTAAGAATAATAAAAGAATGTGTATATTAAAAGCTAATTGAGGAGACAAATGGTGTAATTAAAAATAAGCAATCACTGCAAAAGAACACATAAAAAGAGGAATAAAAGATCAAAGAACAAATGGGACCAAAAGAAAAATCACTTAAAAACTCAATTATATCAGAAATTATGTTTTATAAACTTACTATGCCAATTAAAAGACATATTTTATCAGAATGGATAAAACTAAGTGGCATTTTACAAGATACACACTTTAAATATTAGAAAACTGAAAGCTTTAAAGGATGGAAAGCCATTAACACCTCATCTAATAAGTTCTTAATTTCAGATATTATATTTTTCAGTTATACAATGTCCATTTGACTTTTTAAAGATAAATTTCAATTCTCTGTTCAATTATTTTGTTTACCGTTTCCTCTTTTTTTGGTGCAACAAAACCTTTAAAAAACTGTATGAGCACATTAATAACAAAGTAGACATCATAGTAAGTATTATTAGAGACAAGTACAGCAATTTCATCCAGATAAAAGGGTCAACTCACAAAAAATGTAATAATCCTAAATGTGTATAAATCTAATAGCATAGCTTCAAAATATATATAGCTTAAATGGACCTTAAGGAAAGAAGACAAATCTACTTATAGCTGGATAGAGGACCTGAATAGCACTATCAAACAGCTTGACCTAGCTGACACTCCACCTGACAACTGCAGAATACACATTCTTTTCAAGTGTATAAGGAACATTCACAGACTACATACTGAGCCATGTAGTTAGCCTTAACAAATTTTGAGGGCTTGAAATCATACGCCATATATTATCTGACAAATCAGTAAAAGAAAGATAACCAGGAAATTTTGAAACATTGGAAATTGAGAAACCTAAACAACACATGGGTTAAAGAAGAAATCACAATGAAAATTACACTGACTGAACTGAAAGACAATGAAAACAAAATATATCCAAATTTGTGGAATGAAGTTAAGCAGTGCTTAGGGGACAATTTACAGTTCCAAATGCATATTTTAAAGAAAAAAGGCTGAAAATCAACGATCTAAGCTTTGATCTCAAATAGTTAGAAAAATGCAATAAATTAAATCCAGAAAAAGTAGACAGAAAAAAAAATTATAGGAGCATAAATCAACAAACTACAATTGAGAAAAATCTAAACAAAAAGTTGGTTCTTTAAAAAGATTAAAACACAAATTACTATTATTAGGAAGGTAAAGGAAGACATCATTACGGATTCTCCAGGTATAAAGAAGGTAAGATAATATTATGAATAACCTTATATCAATTAGCTTGAAATTCTGGGTGAAATGGATAAACACCTTGAGGCATAACTTACCACAAATGAACAAAATAAATTTAAAAATATGAATAGTTATCTAACAAGAAACTAAATCAATAATCGATAACCTTCCCCCCAAAATTCTGTAAGCCCAGTGAAGTCTTCTAAACATTTGAGGAAGAAATGCAACTAATATTACAAAAACTCTTTCAGAGAATAGAAGGAACATTATTTTTCAAATCATTTTATGAGGCCAGCATAACTTTGATACTAAAAACTGATAAAAACAATACAAGAAAAGCTAATATTGCTCATGAACACAGATGCAAAAGTCATAATCACATCAATGTAACTTACATTAATGGAATAAAAGAGAAAAACCACAGAATCAGTCTCAATAGGTGAAAATAAGCATTAAAACTGAACACCTGTTCACACTTAAAAACTCTCAGCAAATTAATATTAGAAGGGAACTTCCTTCATCTAATTAAAAGCATTTCAAAAAACACTAGAGCAAACCTCATATCTAACAGTGAAATACTGAAAAGCTTTCTCTCTGAGATTAAGGACAGTTTTTGCCGTTTCTTAACACTGTACTGGAGGTTACAGCAAGTGGAGTAAGGCAATACAAAGAAATAAAATATCAGGTTGAAAGGACAAAATAAGCGTCATTATTTGCAGATGATAAGATTGTGGTACTAATGCAAAGACAGATAAAAAAGTAAAATAAAGGGCTCAGAAAAAGACCCACATACATGCAGTCACCCACTGTTGCTGGGTCAAGTGGCTACCTCTATGGGGGAGAAGGGCAGAATCAATCTTTGTCCATTCCTCATACTATACATAAAAGTCAATTCCAGATGAATTATGAAATAAAAGGTAAATGATAAAAATTCTGGAATTTTTATATGACACAACTGTCCTCATAGGACACCATTACATATATTTGTATATGTAACTGTATACAGAGATACCACTGGAATGAATAGGTGAATGAATGGTTGAATCACAAGGTCTCTTGGTACAAGGCCAATAAACAAATATGAACACTATATTAGTAAGAAACAATTAAAAAATGACATTTAAAAAGGATATTTTTTAAAGTAGCACCTAAAACCATCAAATACTAAGGAATAACTACAACGAAAGATGTGCAAAATCTCTACACAGAAAACTGTAAAACATTTCTGAGAAAAATTAAAGATTAAATAAATGTAGAGACATAATCACATTCAGGGGTTAGAAAGCTCAGTTTTATAAAGATGTCCATTCTTTCCAAATTGATCTATAAATTTAATACAACCGATCAAATTTTTAAAATGGATATATGCTAGATGACTTTAGAATTTACAGGAATATGCAAAGGTTATTCTTATAACCAAAGCATTCATAAAGAAAAACAAAAGATGGAGGATTTATACTATCAAATATTACATTATTATAAAATTACAGTAATTAAGACAATGCTGTATCAACAAAAGACAAAAACAGACCAATGGAACAGAGTCCAGAAAAGACTCATTCATAAATGGATGTTTGATTAAGACAAAAGTGGCATTGCAGGGCAGTGGAAAACATGATCTTTTTAACCTATGATGCTATACTAAAAAGCCGTATTTGGGGAAGGGGTAGGGAGTGACAATCTCTCTTTCATGCCTTATACAAAAACAATTTTAGATGAACTATGGGGATTTAACCTTTGTAAAATAGTAAGTTTCTAGAATAAAAAATACAACTTGGCAGTGGGAAAACTATCCTAAACAGGACATAAATAGTACTATCCATGAAAGATAAGATTGAAATATTACACATTAAAATTAAGAACTTCTAATCACCAAAGAAATTACAAGTGAAAAGGCAAGCCACTGGGAGAAAACATAAAGATTCCTGCATGCTAACAGAAAAAAAAAAAAATTAGATAGTCCAAAGGAAAAATGGCACAGAAGATATGAGTTCGCAATGGCTGAGTACCTTGAGGAAACCTAGAAGGCCAATAGATAAATGAAAAAGTGTTCAATTTCATGAGATACCAGAGAAATGAAAACTAAAACCACAAGGAAATTCTGGGAAGTTGGCAGGAATGGCAGCAGCATAGTCTTTGAATTTCCCCAAATTCTCCAGTAAAAACAGATAAAATTCCTGGACAACAGTCAAAAAAAAAAAAAAAACAAAAAAAAAAAAAACTAGGTAAGACGAAATCTCCACAAACTGCAAAATATAAGTAGGTAAAGACAAACCATGAAGAGCCACAAGATCTCTGAAGTATCAGCATTTGTGCCTCAGAAAGCACAGGATATCATTTGGACCTGAGACGAGGATAAACCCAAAATAACCAACAAGTATTCACTGGAAAGCACACAGGCCAATCTGAGAAAGCAGCTAACACTAAGAAGGGATTTTGTACAATCCAATAGTGATCCAATTCCTAAGTGTAAGGAGTCCACTAAGGTCTGAAAGATGTAGTCGTCTAGGACCCATGATATTTTCAAACTGATCAACCAGGGCTCCCTTGCAGGACATGACCCTATAATGAGAAAAAAAAAAATGCTGGGAATAAAACTAAGTAAGACGGAGACAACAGAGACAAAGGAAAGAGAAGGTAGTTACTGATGAAAGTGGAGAACAGAGCCAGGAAATTTCAAAAAACGAGCTGTCATATTTTTGAATGCTGCATCAAGAGGGAGCTCTGTGAAGTTAGAAAAAGTTACCATACCTGCTTCAGAAAAGGTTCCAGAAAACCAATTTCATTAAAAAGGAGCAAGGAGCCTAGGCACCGTGGCTCACACCTGTAATCCCAGCACTCTGGGAGGCTGAGGCAGGAGGATCACCTGTGCCCAGGAGTTGGAGGTTGCCGTGAGCTATGATGACACCACTGCACTCCAGCCCTGGTGACAGAGCAAGACTCTTTCTCAAAAAAAAAAAAAAAAGAGATAGCAAGAGGAAGCAAAACATCCCTACAATGAAAACAGGCAAGAAAAACAGATCAAAATGCAACTTTCTATTTAAAAACAAGACACTAAGAAAATAATACAAACCATGAAATAACAACATAAATCAGAATTAGAAAAACCCAAGAAATGGAATGTGGCAACTCAGGAAAAGAAACACAAATGAAAGAAAAAACTGTTTCAGCAATGAAGACTAAACTAGAAGGAACATAAGTAAATCAACACAACACATACTGCTTTAGGAGAACCAGAAGGTGACAAGGGATAAAATTCAAAAAAGAAAAATAAAAGATAAAGGGGCAAATATTCAAGACCAACAGAGAAGATCCAACATAACAGAAGATAAGAGCTCTTGAAGAATAAATTAAATGGGGAAAGAACAAATAGAAAAAGTTATTTTTTTTTTTAAAAAAAGCTCTCCTAAAATAAAGATTTTAAGCTACATTTCAAAAAAGCACAATTCATACCTAAGAAAAATCAACCCAGAATGACAAATACCAAGACACATTCTATTAAAATTATTGGACTTCTTCAAGTTAACACTTTTTAAACAAACAAATACTAAAATTACTGGACTTTAAAGGAAAAAAAATCTTTTAGGACACCTGTCCTTGGACTTATAAAAGAGAAAAGTAGATAATGACTTTGACAGTGATGCTGTATACCATAATAAAATACTGTAAAATATTTAAGACATACACTTTAAAAATAATGTGATTCAGAGATTCTATATCCAGCAAAACTGATTCTAAGAAAAAGGGGACAAACTTACCAATTTAATATAAGAACTTAGTGAATATTATTCCTACAAAGAGTCTGAGGCATTGATAAAACACAGGCTTTGAGCAAACAAAATGAGGGACACTGACATAAAGATTGGTAGTGAACATTAAATACATAATTACTTGTAGAACTAAGATTAAATGACAGTTACAAGGAGATAATGTATAATAGTTATATACTCTGGGAGGGTGAAAAAGGACAATTATAAAAACTACAGGGAGGAAAAGCACATGTAAAACTTTTGTTTATAGTAATTCCACTGGTTGTGACAATCTTCATTTTGAGACTTTAGTGTGTAATGAAACAAATGAACAGTTACAGAACATTCTATCAATCCTTGCATCCTTCAGAATTAAGATTCTTAGTGTGGCAAAAAAGAACTACACTTACATACAAAGCACAATCAGCACAGGGGAAAAAAAGAATTACGCTTGTAATATAGAAGTAAAAACCTTATAGTCCTAAATTTGAATTACATTAACTCATAGTTTAGTTCTGTCAAAAAAAAAAAAAAAGCCTAAAAAATGATCTGCTTGTAGCAATGAACATCTATAGTGCCTCAATTATACTCTTCAAGCATTTTTCACCAGAAGAAACCAGGGCTTTTTAGACAAATCACTAATTCCAAGTCTGGGACAGGAACTATACATAATGAGCCTGGAACATCTTGTCTCTTGTCATATTAAATACTAAAGCAGCTACCAAGGACCATTTATCAAGACTGGGCCCTGTCTGAACCAGAAAAAAGAGGCCTGAAGAGGCACCCATTGAACATATGCAATATTTTGAGTTTCAATAAGGATAATCATTGATGTGGCATGAAATTCTTAAGAAAATGTATAAATGAAAGTTCCTAA
>CM052448.1:20725372-20900941 GCA_028533085.1 Varecia variegata
GGACTACAGGCATGCGCCACCATGCCTGGCTAATTTTTCTATATATATTTTTAGGTGTCCATATGATTTCTTTCTATTTTTAGTAGAGACGGGGTCTCGCTCTTGCTCAGGCTGGTCTCGAACTCCTGAGCTCAAACAATCCACCCGCCTCGGCCTCCCAGAGAGCTAGGATTACAGGCGTGAGCCACCGCGCCCGGCCAGTTCCTAATTTTTTTTTAAAAAGGTCATCTTCAGAGGATGATAGGCAGTGGATATACCTCTTTAAAGGCAAAGAATCAGGCATTTTCTTACCTTTCCTGAATTAACTCTATCACTGGGTATCTAAGACAAAGAATGGTTTCTTTATAAAAGTGTTCTAACATAAATGAAGAAAATGTCAATTAAAATACCATCATTTTGCACTCCTCAATGGATTACTGGATCTAGACACTGCTGCTAATATCATCATCAACATATATATCATCAGCTGCTAGCGCCACAGACACAAGACACTGAGGAAAGAACACTCCCTATAGTCTCACCAAAAGAAGTGAACCCGAGTAGCCAAGGATCTGGACCCAGCAGCCAAGGTTTAGTATAGAGGCTCAAGGAAAATCTTATTCCTTAGTATTTAATGAGGGAGAGGCAATTAGGAAAAAATGTCGAAAACGACTCTATGAGGGAGATTGATAACTTTTTGAAAAGGCTGACAAATACTTATCTAGCCTCTGGGAAACTACAGGTCAAACAGCTCAGGTTCAACAAAAGATAAACTGTAAGGAAAAGAGGAATAGAAGAAAAAACTTAGGAGATTTAAAAGATATACAAAAAAATTTTAAGGGGTAAGATTAAACTATAGTTTCTAGGGATGTACTCTTGGGTGATAAAACCATAAAGTAACACAAGAAAATGATGATGAAAGTCAGACTAATGGTTAATTTTAGAGGGAGAAAAAGAGCAGTTGCCTTTGTGAAACAGTAGTTACAGGTCAGTAGAACTTTCTAGTCTTCCTCTAGTTTGATTTTTAAACTATTTTCTTACTTTGATGAAAATTAGAGGAATGCAAATCAATAAATAAGAATAAAACTGGGCCAATTATAACTGCTATGGGGCCCTTTTAGTTCCAAGAGCCTATCTGTGACCTACCCAGTCACTCAACTCTTTTCTTCCTGAGAAAATCTCAATCTTCGTTGCCTTCCTTGGAGAAACCATGTGTTCTAGAGGAAGTTAGCCCCAGATCCTGGCCTCTCATTAAATGGTGTCTACAAACAGCTAATAATCAACTAATATCAGCATTTTTCCAACTTATAGAATACAAAGTTTTATATAAAGTACATCAAAACCACATTAAAGTTTTACAGTAGAACTTTATGGCATCTATAACTTAACAAAGGTATCCACATTTTTAAAAATTACAAATCCAAGCCATAGTTTGGGTCTCTCACTTAAAATAATGATATTATTTATAAATAGCATAGCATAAAGGAAAAAGCTCTGATATCAAATTTGAACGGCATCTAATCAAGTACTGTACTTTTTCTCCAAATAAGATTTTTTTTTTTTTTTTTGAGACAGAGTCTCACTCTGTTGCCCGGGCTAGAGTGAGTGCCGTGGCATCAGCCTAGCTCACAGCAACCTCAAACTCCTGGGCTTAAGTGATCCTACTGCCTCAGCCTCCCGAGTAGCTGGGACTACAGGCATGCGCCACCATGCCCAGCTATTTTTCTTCTACATATATTTTTAGTTGGCCAGATAATTTCTTTCTATTTTTAGTAGAGACAGGGTCTCGCTCAGGCTGGTCTTGAACTCCTGACCTCCAAACGATCCGCCCGCCTCGGCCTCCCAAAGTGCTAGGATTACAGGCGTGAGCCACCACGCCCGGCCCAAATAAGATTTTTAAAAAGTATTTTGAACATTAATTCCAGTAGCCAAATTTCTTATTTTTTCTTTTACCCCAATTAGCTTCCTTCAATTTTACCCTAGAAATCAAAGGGAAATGTGATTCATTTATACTACATTTAGTTAGAATGTCACGTTTCTGGTTATGCAGATTACTAGAGGTGCTTTAAAAAAATTCCTCATGAGAAGCACATCAGTGGCCCCTGTTGCGAGAAAAAGAGTCTGATGATGGAATTTCTATTCTTGACTAGAAGCAGGTCTTTGTAACAGGTCATTTAACTTCCTGACACTCAGTCCCTTCATCTGGGCTTTGGATCAGACAGCCCAGGTTTAAATCTTGGTCTCACTATTTAGTGAATCAGTGGCTCTGAGTAAACTGCTTAATCTCCTGGGCCTAGTTTCCTCATTTATAAAATGAGAATAATATGGCTGTTTTAAAATTAATTGAGGCCAGGTGTGGTGGAACAGGTCCGTAGTTCCACCATTCCAGAGGCTGAGGCAGGAGGATTTCGCCTGTCAAGTCACTCCACTCCAACCTGGGCAAGAACAAGACCCCATCTCTACAAAAAAAATAAATTAGCTGAATGTGGTGACATGTACCTGTAGTCCCAGCTACTCAGGAGGCTGAGGCAGGAGGAAGGCTTGAGTCCAGGAGGCAGTGAGCTATGATCATGCCACTGCACTCCAGCCTAGATGACAGAGAAAGCCTCTGCCTCTAAAAAATAAATCAAATTAAATTAAACATAACAAATTTGAGTTACACATATATAAAGTGTTTAGCATAGTGCCTGCACATAGCAAATGTGACATTACAGCTATTATTATTATGTGGAAATGGAAATAGCTATTCTTACCTTGTAAGGCTGTGCTGAAGATTAAATAAAATACTGGAAGCCACTTTGTATATGGTAAATGCAGTCAAAATAGCAGCTCTGGTATCACTGTATCAGTAGAAACAGTGTTTATTAAGAGTTGATAATACAGCCAGATGGAGGCAGAGGGAAGAACCTTTATTTTCCCCTTCCAAGTTACACTTCACTAGCATGATAATGATTCACAGTAAAATTTTTATTTCCTGCTGTAACAAACTTCATTTTTCCTCTGGAAGTAGCAAGAAGCTATATATAAGCCTTATCGTTTGCTTCTTGATCAGAAAGCTGAAAAAAACGGTTAAAAGTGGAGTCTAGAAACAGAAAATGCCACCCAAGAAAATTTCATTCTCCCCTCTTCCCTTTATTATAAAAATTATCACAAGTACATTTATGACAATACTCTATAGTCAAATATATGGGTTAATGCTGCGGTCCCCAAGACCTGAGCCACAGAGCTCCACTGTCTCCCCACCACCCAGGTCTGCGGAAAAATTGTCTCCCATGAAACTTAGGAATGGGGGCAGGGCACAGCAGGAGGTGAGTGGCAGGCAGGCTGGGCTTCATCTGTGTTTACAGCAGCTCCCCATCCCTCATCACTGCCTGAGTTCCACCTGCTCCCTACTCCCCACCCTCATCTGTGGAAAAACTGTCTTCCATGAAACCGGTCCGTGGTGCCAAAAAGGTTGGGGATCACTGGGTTAATACTTATAAATTAGAACCAAATATCAGCATATATTTCATCATCTCATTACTGAGAATCTTATATTTAGTATTTCTACATTGTAAAATTTTCAGAAAATTAGATGGCAGTTGTATGTTCTCTTTCATCTCCAACTGTCCTAATGATCTTTTTATCCCCTTCTGTTCCTTGTATGAATCAACAGACAATGAGAAAGAGCTGGTATTTCAATTATCTTTTCTCCAAATGCTCTTGATATGTCTTGTTAAGAGCTGTACTTGCAGTGTTTAGCACAGCTGCTGAATGAGTGGCTTTAAAAACATCTTCCTACGTCAAAGACTGGAGCTCTTGTTCATCATAGTCATATAACCAGAGTCAGGTAACAGCCTAAGCAACAAAAAGTTTACTAGGATTTCCTTCAGTTACCAAGTACTGCCATTACAAAAAATTTGGAAAACAAAGTCAGGAAAAAAAGGACCCACCCATGGTTTTCTCACCCAGTTTTCTGGTTTTCAAAATTGTACCTTCTCTTCCTCGTGACCAGAATGCTTGAGTCTGTCTCTGACCAATCATTGTCTTCTCATTCTTCTATTCATGTTGCTTCTCCATTTTTCCTTCCATATGCTCCTAAAATAATACTGTAGGATCCTGGAGATTTGTAGTGTCCTTCCTCTCCAGAATAATTTCCATAAATACGTATGCCTGTCACTTTTGCAACACTAATAAAAATGAGTTAATCTCTTTGACTTCCCAAGTGGGCAAAGCAGAGCTGGGCTGGAAGAACCTGACACACCTGTAACACCTCTTCCTAGCATGTTTTCTAAGTGTCTACAAATGATTATTGTTTTTCATTCAACTACTAGTTGCTCATCTTAACCATTCTTTGGATAGCTATCCTTTATAAGCCTGTGCTAATATTTAATCAATATAACAAAAATAGTTACAAAACCTGTGGATATGGAGGGACAACAGTACTGTCATTTTATATAACAATTTGTTATATAACAAATTTTTATACTTTTTATATGAGAAGAATTTGTTATACATCATAAGGAATACAAAAAAAATCCCGCATGGATCTTGCTTCAAAGAACTCAGAGTTCCATCAGTAAGAGAAAATATGCACAAAATTAAGTCCACTATAAAGTCACTAGTGGAATAAAGAGACTACTCCAGTTGGGGGAAAGCAGACAGTCAGGGAAGGCTGAGAAGGGACAGTCACATTCAAGCTAAACTGAGCACTGTGCCAGATCTGGACATAGCATTTAAGAAGACAGCAGCTTTCACCCAGGGCTCCCAAAGCCACAGGATAAGAAGTCTAAATACCCTGCGGAAGAGACCACATAGAAAGCTCTGACACTACATGGAAAGAGAAAGGGCCGGCTGAGCCCAGCCTTCCAGCAGTCTCTAACAAGGCACATGAAGGAAGACACCATCTTGGAAGTGGATCCTCCCGTACTGGCCACCTCTGCTAAAAGCATATGGACCAGAGGTAAACAGCCCAGGCAAGTTCTTCCCAATCTCAACTCAAAACTGTCAACAAATAAAACTGCTGTATGAAGTCAGTAAGTTCTGGGATGGTTTGGTATGCATCAATGGATAACTGAAACAGATTAAATCTTATTTTCTAGCCAATGGGCAGCAACACAATGAGTTGTTATTTAGAAAAATTAACCTTGCTGCAATGTGTAGGACAGCCTACAGGAGACATCTGGTGCCAGGAAACAAGAGCCAGTGAAGTCTAAATTAGAGATAACAGTATGTAGAGGGAGGAAAAAAAAAAAAAAAAAGATACTGACTGCAGAGTTAGATCCAATGGGAGTTTTGTATGTAATTGGCCATCAGGGCAAGAGGAAGGAAGGAGTCAAAGTTAACCTGGATGTTGAGATCAGGTGGCTAGAGGATGGTGATGCTATTAAGGAAGAACAAGGCAGATGATGAGTTCAGAATAAGAAAGCACAATGTGTGTTAAATATGTAGACAAAATGAAACTGAAGTAAAATAACATCCATAATTACAGATATAATTATACAAACAATTAGTGTAGGCTTTAACACACTGACTGCCATGCTAGAAAAAAATTTTTTTCCTTGGGGCCATGGGTGTTTCATTATGAAAACAGAATAAAAACTTCGAAAACAAAACGATTCTTTCTAATTTAATGAAAAATTTGTTATTTTTTATCGTTTCTGTCCTTGAGTTATAGGCAACTTGAAAAATAGTTCTCTAGGCTCGCAAAGCGAAGAGACGTGTGAGTTACACATGCTTCACGAGGCCCAAGGCTCAAAACTAGTGTGAGTTAAATACAACTCACATGGCAGTTAATGTGTTAATTTTGGTCCCCTCCGCTAAAACTTTAGTTCCCAGAAGGCAGGTCTTACTTGCTCCCAAAGCCTCAGTACACAGCACATTGCCTAGCACAAAACAGATGCTCCAGAAGTACTTTCTGAATAAACAGCAATCACAGGTATAGCAGCATAATTAGGGCATGAACCCCGGAACTAAACTGAGTTCAAGTTCTAGCTCTGACCTTACAAACTTAGTGACTAGACAAGTTATTTTTCAGGGCCTCAGTTTCTCGCCTTTTAAAATAAAGATAATAACAGAAGCTAATGTTATTGAGAGGATTAAAAGAGCTAACATATAGAAAATATAGAACAGTGTTTGGCACATTAGGATTGTATATTTTGTTCTATTATTATTAACTATGCAGATATAATGATGACATTGTCAGGTATGAAAATTAGTTATGCCCCCTGTAACGATCTAGAATATAGTAAAGCCTAGAATTTAGTAAACACATTAAATAGGAGCTCATATTATAGTTAGCAAACAGGCTCTCACCCGTCCTACTTCATAAACTTCCAGTCTCTGTGACTCATATCTCAACTTTATTAGATTTCTCCAAAGGGGCTTCAAGGCCCCTTTTATTAGCCACTGCTAGCCTTCAGGATAAAAACCTAAACCCTCTAATGAGGTTTACAAGGGCGTGTACAATATCTGGCCCCAGGCTCTCCAGCCATTTCTTCAAATTCACCACCACTCCCTACACTCAAGCACAATAAATTACAGACACAAAACCCAAAGCAAAGCCAGGCCATTTCCTAGCTGTTTTCTACAAGCAAGTTTACCAAACTGACATGTGTCACAAAAACCTTCCCGGTCTTCTCCCTTCCTCCCGGCAGTGTTCTCTCTGCGTGATCAAATTACTCAGGGCAACTGCTACCAAGGCACTTATTTATCACAGTGTAAGAGTGATTAACAGGGCCCCAGGTGATTTATATCGGAACCAGGAACGCAGAACAGTAACTGGCACACCATAGGCTCTCTGAGGTTCGTTACAAGTTGCCCCAAGTTTCGGATCATCGTTCAACCTGGTATGAGGGCCACCTTGCAAGCACGCGCATCGGCCTTGCTCCCCGCCCAGAGCCCAGGCATATGCGTGGCGCTGTGGGAACGTGAGCTGGACTAGCACGATCCGCGCTGCAGAAGGGTTTTGAAACATTTGCTGTGTCCTCACGAGTGGTGGGTGATAGTCGCCAACTTTCGCGGAAAGACACCCCTCCAGAACTGATTGGGGAAGGTTGGAAACGACTGGCCGTCACGCGCTCGGAGCCGGGGCTGGAGTTCAGAATCACACAATCCATCTCCCCCCGCTTTTCCAGGCCGCGGTCGGGGGCACGGGCAACGCCGCCTCCCCCGGCGGCTTGGGGCCCAGGTGAGGGAAATGAAAGGGCCACCGAAAAAAGCTCGGTCTTTCGCGGCTGTCGCCCCCGGAGCAGCAGGCCGAGGAACGGCTCACGAAACTTCCCGAAGTGAAGGGAGCGGTGGGAAGGGGTCGCCCGGGCGCCCAGCGCCTTTGTCGCTCCTGCCTCGCCGCTGGCCCCCGCTTCACGGGGCTCAGCGGCACCCAACGAAGCCCCCGGGTCCGCCTGGGCCTCTGCCCGCGACCCCCGCCCCCCGGCTCGGCGGCCCTCAAAGCCCTCGCCCCCGCCCCCGCCCCCACTCCGGGGCTTAATGGAGGCGCTCTGAGGAGAAGCCACCTTGCCTTCCAGGGCCTGCCGCGGAGGCCGGGCGCGCCCCGCGGCCGACACTTACTCGCCACTCAATTCGCGGGCTCGCGAAGCGGGCTCTGCAGCCTCCGCAGCCGCGGCGTTTAGTCGCCAGGAGCGGCCGCCCACAGCTCCTTCGCCGCCGCCGAGGACGCCGCTGCGCTCCTTCCGGCCGTGCCGCGGCGTCACCTCGCGCCTGCGCACAGCGCCCCCTCCCGACTAATGACAGGAAGAACCATAGAGGCACGCCGGGCGCTGGGGAGGAGGGGCCTGGGGAGCGAGACCATAGAGAGGGCCGCCTAGCCTCTCCTGCATCCGGGCTCACCTCCTGCGGAGTCTTGACTCCCCCATTAGGTGGGAGGACGAAAGGACCTGAGCCCTGCCTCGACCCACAAGGCGTCCCTGTCTCCCTCTGCGTGAAAAGTGTGTGGGGACAGGTGGCCATGGAAATCTGCTGGATAGTCACTTGTTTGCCCCCATTGCCTTTGGCAAGTCATTCATTCATTCCACAAATATGTTCTGAGAGCTTCCTGTGTGCAGGCGCTGTTCGGGGAATTGGGTATACAACAGTAAGGTGGGTCCCCGTTCTCGCGAAGCTTGTGTTTTAGTTGGCAAGTCAGTAACTAAAATACACGCTCAAGCAGGATGTGTTCAGGTAAAAATGCAACCAGGAAAAAATAAAGCAGGAAAAGGGATAGAGAGTGTGGTCACGGGAGACGGTTCCTGAGGAGCAGACGTCTGGGCAGGAAGCTGAATGAGGCGAGGAAGTGCGCCATGGGGACCGCCGCGGAAGGACACCGCGGGCCGAGGTGTGGAAGGGCGAACGCCCTGCGCTGGGAATGTGCCTGGTGCGTTCCAGAAACAGCAAGAACGCCCGCGTGGCCGCCGCGCGGTGAGAGAGGGAGAGTGGTGGGGACAGGGGTTGTCCAGGTGGCAGGGGCCAAATCGTAAAAAGTCTTACTAAGATTTTGGTCTTACTTGGATTTTATTCTAGGTGGGATGGGAAGCTACTGGAGTGTTGGGAGCAGGTGCGTGAGATGATCTCTGTTTTCCAGAGATCACTCTGGGGTCTGTTTGGAAAGTTCTATAGTAGAAGCTGTATACAGAGGTCCCAGTAGAGGCAGGAAAGCCAGTTAGGAGGCTCTTACTAGAGTCAAAAAGATAAACGATGGTGACTTGGACCACTGTGGCCAGGAAGGAGGTTGGTGGGGAAAGGGCCAGATTAGAGATTTTTTTTTTTTAAAAAAAGGCAAAACAGGATTTGCAGGTGGATTGGATGTTAAGTGAGAGAGAAAGGGGTCGAGTATGCCTACATGGTTTTTGGCTTGTGCAGCTGGGTGAATGGTGGTTCCATTCACAAAGATGGGGAACACAGGGGAAGGACAGATTTTGTGCTGGGTAGGGAGAAGTGAACATGTTTTGGACATGTTAAATTGCCAAGTAGACCTTCAAGTAGAGATAACAAGTGGGCAATTAGATCTGTGAGTCTGTAGCGTAAGGAGGACAGGCAGACTCAGAGGCTAGGGATTTAAATGGGGAGTCACTAACACATAGATACTATATAAAGCCCAGTTACGTACACCCAGGGAATGAATACAGTTAGAGAGAGAATAGCTGAGCCAAGGGTTGAGGAGGGGGATGATAAGAAGAAAAACTCAAAAAGCGTGGTATCCCGGAAGCCAAGGAAAGCGCTCCCGATGAGAAGGGAGGGAACAGTGCTTCCAGATGCTGCTCAGTGAAACAAAAAGGACATTTGCTGAAAATGAGGCCAGGGAGGGGATCTTGGAGGTTTGTGGAGGAAAGAGTGGGGAGCGAAATGGCTAGCAGAATGTTGTTAGCTTACTGGATCTGGAGCTTTGTGTGATAAACTTAAAGTGAGGCCAGGCAGCAAGGACGTGGGTCTTTCTCCAGCTACCTCCTCAGGTGCCCAGGAAGGGAGCTGGAGAGATGGGAGGGGTCCCAGAGAAGGTTGTCTGAAATTGAGATTTTGGAGTTGGTGCAGATGTTGGTCATGACGAAGCCTAGGGTGTGCCTGTGAGTGGGTGACTGAGCTAGAGGGGAGGTCAAATTCATTGAAGAGGAGGGACCAGGAAATGAAGAGGCCTGGGTGTGGATGGGTCATTTAAGAAGGTGTTAAATCGTCAAGAAAGATGTCAGAAATGGGGGTGGGGGAGACCATAAGATAGGTTTTTAAATCTTCAGTGATAAAGAGAATGACAAAGAGGCCAGCAGATAGCTACACAAGAAAGAAGGGGTACAGTCTGGTGGCACACGCTTCCTAGGAGTCAGTTCATTGTCACGTTGTTGTTTTTCTTTTGCTTTGTTTTAAGGAAAATGGGAGGAACAATAGTCTGGATGCAGCAATGAGTGCCCCTCCTCCAGGCCAGTGGAATGAGGCTCACAGGGGTTTACACGGGAGAGAACATGACCACTATCGAGAGGGCTATGGGGGAGCAGTGTCCTGAGGGAATAGCCATGTTGCAGGGAGGCAGAAGATGAAGGGCTGCTTAGAGGAGAGGGTAAGTATGTAGGGATCTTCCTGATGACAGAGCCCGAGTTCCAGAGGATGCCATGCACGGGAGATTTTAGAGGGTGAACAGGAGTGAGAGGTTAATAAATAATAATAATGGAGCTTAATAAATAATCTTATCTGGGGATGAGATCCTGGAATAACCTGGAAGGTAAAACAAAGGCAGCAGGCTTGATGGGCTTATCCTCCTTGCGGGTCCTCTTGGGGAGGTGGATGATCGCATTCAGTTATAGTCAACTCCTTAGGACGGTTCTCATACACCTTCTGTGATGGTGAGGCCGGCAGTATTGGAGTGGGGCATTGGGGCATGGTGGTCTTAGCAGGAATACAAGGATCCGTCTGTACCCCTGAGCCCTGGTGTTGTTGGTGTCAAATTCAAGGCAGGTATGATCAAGTAACCTCTCTGAGTCTGGAATTTTTTATTTGTAAAATGGGGATTTTTTATATTGTCTGTTGCCCAGTGGCCTTGCAAGGGTGAAATGGGATCATGCATGAATTGAGAAGCTCTCATAGTAGTTATTAATATTCGTCCAGATGTTGGTGGTGTCTTAAGCATTCTATGAACCATAAAGACTCTTACCTTACCTCTGTATATCTGCCAGTGAGGGCAAGAGGGAGCCACTGTCTCCTTCCGGGTTTCCTGGAATCCTAGGGATCTTTGAAGCCTCAGGCCTTTGTAGCAAAGGCAGAGTGATTCAAGCTAAGGCTACCAGGGTGATAGGATAATGTTTTGAGATGTGACTTACCCATCTTTGTTTTTCTTCAGGTATTTCTCCTTTTCTCTTCCATGGCATTTCTCCTTTTTTCTTCCCCTCTTTGGAAAGGTTTGTGGTGGGACTGCTTGTCTTTGTGTTTCCAAAAGCTTAACCCTGCTGGGGAGATGATGCCAACTTTCCCTGAAGGAGACTTCAACACAGAAGGTGCACATTTGAGGGGAAAATGCCAAGTGATTTTCCACTGTGATTTTTACTAATCACAGAGATTAGCAAAAGGAATCCCCTGTGCTGGGAAAAGGAAGAGAGAGAGGGAAAATATTGAGAGTGGTGATGATGGTGGGTCCAAAAGCAGTGTCTGGGAGTGGCTGAAAAAGGTCAGAGAGCAATGGATATGTGGTGCTGTGTCCAGGCAGGCAGAGCCTGGTGGTGCCACGAGAGTGGCCTCAGAGCCACTGGACCTGAAGAAGCCAAGGACTGGGCCGAGGATGTGCTCGGCTGACGGCTGGCTGAGAGTGTATTGCATCAAGAGCTGCCTGTGTGGCAGGTGACTTGAGTACCAGATACTCCCTCGCATCGGCTTGGAGCAACCCAAGCCCTGTGTCATTTAGATATAACCTGGGGAAGGAAGCAGCATGCAGAGGACCCTACATGGCCTGAGATGTAGGTTCTGGCTCCTCCGTGTATTGGGAACTCAAAAGAGAAAGGAAATTGAGTCCCAGAGAATTGGAAAAGTTGTATGTTCTGTGCAGAGGATTGAAGGGAGCCCAGGAAAGCCAACAGGAGAGGACTGAGGTACGGAGTCATGAGATGCAAAGGGCCAGAAACAGTTGTAGGGATCAGATGGTTCTGAGTTGACAAGTGACATGTCCAAGTCACACTGACTCTGCTCCATTGTGTGTAGATGCCACAGCTGAGGCCATACCCTCCCTGTCATAGAGCCACAAAATGCCAGAGCCAAAAAGGGACCAGCCTTTCCCAAACCTCAGACACTGGAGCAGGACCACACTATTCTTACCATATGCTTATTGCTTGCTAGTAATATTTTTCCTTAGACTGATTTATTTTTCACTAAAATACCTTTATATCCCAAGGAAATGGACATCACTACTATCACTCTCTATCACTACTGTCAATAGAAAACAAGTCTTACTTTCCCATAAAAATAGATTCAATGAGGCCAGCCATGGTAGCCCATGCCTGTAATCCTAGCACTCTGGAGCAGAGGCGGGAGGATCCCTTGAGCTCAGGAATTCAAGAGCGGCCTGAGCAAGAGCGAGACCCTGTCTCTACAAAAAATAGAAAAATTAGCCCGGCATGGTTGTGCGTGCTTGTAGTCCCAGCTACTTGGGAGGCTGAGGTGGGAGGGATTGCTTGAGCCCAGGAGTTTGAAGTTGCTGTGAGCTATGATGACACCACTGTACTCTAGCCAGAGACAGAGCGAGAAAGTCACCAAAAAAAAAAAAAAAAAAAAAGATTCAGTGACATAAAACAATGTTATTGAATGTTTTAAATGTTTAAGCAAACAAACCAATGAACTACAAGTAAAAATTAAGTCTAAGCAAGGTGTGAAACATACAACTAAAAATAAGCTTCTTTAAGAGAAGAATGGAATAGTTTGTAATCAGTCAGAAGCAGAGATATTTGCTCCATGTCGTATAGTTTAAGGGAAAGATGAAGTACTATGTCAATAGAGTGAGTTTTTTTTTTTAAATGTTAACCAGCATCAAGAATCAGAAAAGGTGAAAAATATCTAACTGCAGACTGAACTATGGTCTGCAAGTGACGTTTTGCTGTTTTCCTGGGAAGGTCCATCTATGAAAATCTGTATCATTGGACTGTCTCTAACCCCATGAAGTTATAGTCTGCCATAACTGTGTCTGAAACATGCACAAGCGCCTCTGAGCTTGCCAGAAAGCTGTGGCTATAATTCATATACCTCTGTGAGTCATCACAGAACTACATTATTTCATTTTCTGGTTACAGTTAGTTTAATGTGCACCTGACCTATAAAATCATTTTCGATGGTAGAGGACTGCCATTATTCACAATTTGTGCATCATCATTTTGTTCCCAAGAGCTGTAAGTATTGCCATCAGCTTTATCTAGATGAAAGTATGCTGGTCTTATCATGGAGGAAATTATTCCTGAACTCGGTCTGCTTTCAGAAGCAGTAATTTCCTGCCATTCTGGTCCATTACTTGTAAAAAAAAAAATCAGTGTTATTGAGGTATAATTTATAGACAGTGCAATGCACCCAGTTGAAGTGTACCTTTCTATCAGTTTTGACAAATTTATATGTCCATGTAACTACCCTCACAATCAAGATAGAGATCATTTCCATTCCCCCAAAATATTCCCTTGTGTTCCTTCCCAGTCCATCTGTCACCTCCACCCCGGGCGCTAGGTAACCATTCACCTACTTTCTGTCACTTTAGACAAGACTTGCTTTTTCTGTAGTGTCATACATATGGGATCATATGACATATGCTCGTGTCTGGTTTCTTTTAGTCAGCATGTTTTTGAGATTCCTCTATGTTACATGTATCAATAGTTTATTCGTTTTTATTGCTGAGTAGTATTCTATGGCAAGGATATAGCACCATTTCTTTATCCATTGGATGGATGTTGGATTGCTCCCAGTTTGGTGCAATTATGAATAAAGCTGCTATGAACATTCATGTGCAAGTTGTTGGGTGGATGTGTGTTTTCATTTCTATAGGTGTGGAATTGCTGGGTCCTATAGTGAGGACCAGACTATTTTTCAAAGTGGTTGTATTATTTTGTTTTCCCACTGGCAATGAATAAGAGTTCCATTTGCTTCCCATTCTCATCAGCACTTGGTATTGCCAGTCTTTAATTTTAGGTGTTGTAATGGATGCGTAGTGGTGTATCATTGTGGTTTTAATTTGCATTTCCCTGATGACTAATTGTGTTTAGCATCTTTTCTTGTGCTTATTGGCCTTTTGTATATCTTCTTTTGTGAAGGTTCTGTTCAAATTTTGTGCCTATTTTAAAAATTGAGTTTTTTTGTCTTCTTACAATTTTTTTTTCTTTTTTGACAAGGTCTCACTCTGTCTCCCAGGCTAGAGTGCAGTGGCGTCATCATAGTTCACTGCAACCTCAAACTCCTAGGCTCAAGTGATCCTCCTCCGTCAGCCTCCCGAGTAGCTGGGACTACAGGCATGAGCCACTGAGCCTGGCCATCTTCTCATATTTGAGTTGTAAGAGTTCTTTGTGTATTTTGGATGTAAGTCCTTAGTATTGCATATATTTTCTCTCAGTCTCTGGCTTACCATTTTATTTTCTTAATCATGTCTTTTGAAGATCAGAAGCTTTATATTTTGATATTTAAAAAAATTTCCATTTAATTCTGGCTTGGTACAGTGGCTCATGCCTGTAATCCTAGCATTTTGGAAGGCTGAGGCAGGAAGATTGCTTGAGGTCAGGAATTGAGATCAGCCTGAGCAATATTGTGAGACCCTGTCTCTACAAAAAATAGAAAAATTAGCCAGGCATGTTGGCACATGCCCATAGTCCCAGCTACTTGGGAGGCTGAGGCAGGAGGATCACTTGAGCCCAGGAGTTTGAGGTTGCCGTGAGCTATGATGATGCCACTGCATTCTAGCCAGGGTAACAGAGCGAGACCCTGTCTCAAAAAAGAAAAAAAAGTCCATTTAATTTAAAACATTTTCGTATTTTCTTTGTGATTTCTTTGTTGATCCATGGATTATTTAGAATTGTGCTCTTAATTTTTCTATTATTTGGGGAGTTTTATAGATACTGTTCTCTTACTGACTTCTAATATAATTCCTTTGTGTCTAGAGAACATACTTTGTATGATGTCACATTGAAAAAAATTGTTGAGACTTGTTATATGGGCAAGTATATGGTCTATTTTGTTGAATTTTCCATGTACATTTGGAAAGAATGTTTTCCAGTGGCGTGTTCTATACCCATCAACTAGATCAGTGTTCAAATCATCTATATCCTTGATGATTTTCTGTCCCTTTGTTGTGGCAATTTATGAGAGTGGAGTCTTAAAATCTCCAACTATCTCTGTAGGTTTGTGGATAGCATATGGTTGAGTCTTGTGTTTTTACCAAATCTCAAATCTGTTATTTAATTAAAATGTTTAGATCCTTTTAATTTAATATGATTATGGATATGGTTGGGTCTAAACCTACTGCCTTGCTATTTGTTTTCTGTTCGACCCTCCTAATTCTTTGTTCCCCTTCCTCCCTTTTCCTGCCTTCTTTTGAATTAATTGAGTAATTTTGAGATTTCCATTTTATCTCTACTATTGTCTTATTAGCTATTACTCTTTGTATTAATATTTTAATGATTTCACTAAAGTTTATTGCATCCTTACCTTATCACAACCCATCTTCAAATAATGTTATACCACGTTGTGTATAATCTGAAATCCTTACAGGATTCCTTTCATTTCCCCATCTTTTGTGCTTTTACTTCCACATATAATATAAATGCCGCAATTTTAGCCTTTGCAGAATTATGGCCTGCAATTTCTAGCTGCCTTGACCTTCTTGAACACTGATCTCTGTCTCCTCCACTCAATAAGCTGATGGGCTCTGGTTAGGTTTTTCCTTCTTTGTCCCTCTGGTCCGGATATTGCTTCCAGGCAGGAAGGTGGGGAGATTATAGGGCCCATCTCATTTCTTATCCTTCTCTCAGGCATCCAGTCTTGCTCTGTATGCTGTACTATGTCTGAAACTGTTGTTTCATATGTTTGTTCGGTTTCCAGTTATTTACTGTGGGAGGATAATTCTGGTTCTTGTTACTCCACTGACACAGAAAGTAGAAGTCCTAGGACTACTTACCTTAACATTTTCCCGACCAATAATGTTTTTGAAATCATGGATTTTATATGGTATTTGGATCATTTGTTGTTCACATTAAAATAGACAACTATTAAAATGCAAACATGTATCAATTAAAATAATCTTGCTTAGCACCAGGGGTACATGGACCTGCTTTGGAAAACCCTGAGCCAATCTAATTTCAAAGTGTTATAAATAGGTGGGAAACAGAGAGCAAGTGACATAGGCTGTCAATGCCAGATTCTGGTCTAGAACCCAGGAGGTCTCCCAGTTTCCAATTTTTGCTGTAGCTGCCCACTGCTTTTTTTTTTTTCCCCCTGCTTTCTCTACCTCTCTCTGGATCCAAATTTTAAAAGGAAGCTTCTAGACCCCAAGTGCGGCCCTTCAACCGAATCCAAACTTCACAGAACAAATCCCTTTATTAGGTACTCAAGGATCCAGAAGGCCACATGTGGTCCCAAGGCCACCCCTGTTCTAGGGAAAGAATCAGGCTCTACAGATGTGTGTTGAGTGCCTACTCTCTCTCTATTCATCATTCGGTTATCAGATCAAGTGCTATTTTTCTCATGGAAACCTTCTCTGACAATTTGGGCTAGATCAGTTTCCCCTTTGAAACATTCCTTCATAGCCCATCTACAATTGGTAATTATATACGTGTTGGTGTGATTATTCAATTAATGCTTCCCTCCCACTGGTGGTACAACATATGAGGACAAGGACTGAATCTGGTTTTTTTGCTTTTGCTCTTTTCTCACCACTCTTCCCTCAGTGCCTAGCACAGTGCCTGGAATGTAGAAGGCAATAAAATACGTATTGAAAGAATATAGTGAGATTGCCGAAGCTGTAAACCACTCAGAAACTCAAAGAGATTGCCTGATTAAGATCTGATTACGACTTCCTGGCTGAGCTCCAAAAAACAAGCTGGAGAGTAGGTCCCCAGACAGGTCGTAGCGCCCCAGTGTGCAGGGTCTGCTGCTGTGGCCTCCTCGGGAGGAAGAAATGATGCCAGTTGCCTTGTAGGCTCCACCTTGGCAGAATGCCAGGGCACGCTCAAGCCAGCTGAATCAGCCAACATCACCAAGGTCTCGAGCAAGATTTGGAGTTTGAACACTGACCTGAGATCCTGCAATCCCAGATGACCCCATCAGAAACCCAGACTCGTAACTATCATGGGACTCAAGGTCAGGAAGAAAAAAAAATAATACTAAAAACCAGAAAAGCAATCTTTGTACACAGTACCAGCAGCCAGCAGGTGGAGGAGCTGTCCCATCAAGGAAGGACTTCCAGGGTTGGTGTCCTCACTGTGGGCCTGGGGACTTTACTGCTCATCAGCGGCTGGTATTATGGAAGATGCCTGGTTACAGAATCTTGAAGGACAGAAGCCTTCATGCCGGTCCTCCAAATGCTGTGACAAAAAGGTGCCTGTGTGTGTGAGGGGCTTGGTCACCAGGAGAGCAAACTGCTTTTTTTATTTTTTTATTTTAAGACTTGGTCTTGCCCTGTCTCCTGGGCTGGAGTGCCATAGCTTATTGCAGCCTCTGACTCCTGGGCTCAAGAGATCCTCCTGCCTCAGCCTCCCGAGTAGCTGAGACTACAGGCATGCGCCACCACGCTCAGCTAATTTTTCTATTTTTAGTAGAGATGGGGTCTTGCTCTTGCTGAGCTCAAGCAATCCTCTTGCCTTACCTCCCAGAGTGCTAGGATTATAGGTAGGAGCCACTGTACCCGGCCTCGATGAGAAATATTAAAATGAGAAAACTTCATTAAACATTGTAATGCATGATACTAAAAATTAGTGTCAATATATAATGTAGCACAGGCACTGAGGGGGCACAGAGAAGGGGGTGATTAGTCATTCCTGGTGGAGGCAGGAGGGGGAGGCTCCACACAGGGTGAGGCTACCCTTGAGCAGATTCTGGAAGGATGAGCAGCCATCTATTAGGTGAAAAGATTGGGCTGGGAGGGTGGGGGAAAAGCATGCAGGGATCTCAAATGCAAAGGTGTGAAGATGGGCGTGTTGTCAAGGGAAGAGGAAAGGCTGGAACTAAATCTCAGGAGGCTTGGGGCACCAGGCTAAGAAATTTGAACCTTATTCCAGGGGCAAACAGAGCATCATAGAAGGGTCAGAAGTCATTGGACGCATGCAGACTTCCTTTTTAAAAATCCACCTTGAGGATGGATCTCTCCATTTAATAATGGCAGAGGTAATTCAGGCAAGCCTCCCACTGATGACAAAGAAAGCAATGTGGATGTCATGTAAATAAAACAATCTCTTAAAATCATCAAAGAGCTAACAAGACTTTGAATTATTATTGGACTGAGATCCAGAAGAGGACAGTAGTCCAGAGAGGTGCACCGGATATTCAGGGGTACTTGGGCCTAGGTGTGAAGCAGGTTCACTTTGCACCAATATCAGTCCTTGGGCTGTGCCAGCGTCTGTCACTTGCATGAGGCTGGTGAGACAGAACACTTGTCACAAGTTAAGCAAAGCAACTCTATTACTTACAGACAGGCACGAGGAACAGTAGAAGCCTAGAAGTGGTGACAACCTGGTTCCCCCTCCCCCACAAGGCTAGGAAAGCTGCCCAGGGTGGGTAGAATCCCATCTGTTCATGTCCCACTTGCATCACAGCTGAGGGACCTCAGAAAGCAGTCTGCCCCGGGTTTTAAACCCCAGGGGAGAAAAGAGTCGCTGAGCTAAAGTGTCATAGGACATCATGTTCTAGGAGGGACTGGGACAGAGCCTAGGCTATTCCAGCCAGTTCCCCCTTTTCTTAGGATGTTGTATTCCCAGCACATTCTGTAGTTACTCCTGAGAACTACAAGCAAGAAAGGGGGTGGGTGGGGACTGCATCAACCCAAGGCCACCTGGAGAACTGTTCTGTACTGGAGTCATTGACCATTTCCTAAGAGAGGGTCTGAGGGCTTCATGTGACCAGGGAAGGGCTTGAATTTCTCTGACTTGAGAACCTAAACAGACAGGGCTGTCTTTCATCGAACTGGGGCACAAATGGAGCTCCTATTGTGAGTGTAAGACCATGAGTTCAGCTGGGACATCCTGAGTTTGAGACGCCTGCCACCCCGGCACCTCTGCGTCTTTCATCATAGGTGCGTCAGGGGAAGGAAAAGATTCATCTTTTCCTCATCCATCACTAGGTCCCTGTAGCAAAAGACAGATTGACAAGCAAAAAAGCATACAGATCTATTTAAGTTTGACATGACATGGGAGCCTTCAGAAATGAAAACCCAAAGAAACAAGTAAACTTGTATATTTTTATGCTTCTGTCTGATGAACCTCTCCACTGACAGTCATGGAGAAATAGGGTTGGAGGACAAGGGTCTGATCTGATGGCAGTAAACTGGGGGAAACGCGGCAAGGCCTGTTTGTTCAGATTCTTGTTAGTGTCTTTGTGTCTTTATTAGCTCCTCTCCTCCAGGTATAGGGAGGGCATTGCTCACATGCGTAGGGGTGAAGGGAAAGGGTGAGAGTGACCTTTTTGCTTCTGCTGTTTTCTCAAATGCCAAAGTGCTCTTTTTGGGGTAGCATGTCCTGAGACTCCTCAGTGGAATCTATACTGTGTAACCCTTGTGCCTGGCTTCTTTCACTCCACATTTCGATTGTGAATTCATCGCTGCATGTCTGCATGTAGTTGTAAGTCCTTCATTCCCATTGTTTTAGAGTACTAATTCTCAAGGTGTGGTCTGTGGAATTCTGGGGGTCCCCAAGAGCCCTTCAGGGAGTCTATAAAGTCAAAACTATTTTTATAATAATGCTAGGATGTTATTTTCATTTTTCACCCTGTTGACATTTTCACTAATGGTGTACAAGCAACCATGGGTAAAACTGCTGTTATCTTGGCACTAATCAGGACAATAGCACCAACCTACACTTGGAGTCACTCTATTAGTCACTGCCACACACCTGCGGAAAAATAAAATTCTGATTTCATTTAAGACTATACCTCAGTAAGCTGTAAAATGATTAATTTTATTAAATCTAGGTCCTTGAATACACATCTTTTCAATCCTCTGAATGATGGGCTGGAAAGTGTGCACAGAGCACAGGATTGTCTTGAGAAAAAGCCTTGGTGCAATTGCTCAAGTCTCGAGCCGGATGACCACTTTCTTTACGGAGCTTCATCTTGAAAGAATGACTGCCTGACAAACTGTGATAATTCAGACTTGGGTGCTTCGCAGACATTTTCTCAAAATTGAACAAAGTGAAACTATTGCTTCAAGGGAAATAACTGTGCATTTGCTGCCAATGATAACATTTGAGCTTTCAAGAGAAGATTAGAATTTTAGAAGATTTATATCCGTCACTGTGAGCTTGACAGTTTCTTATTACTTGAAAACTTTTCTGATGTGACGGGTGGTGATAGTAATGAATGTGATTTTCTGATATTTTATGAAATGTGTCAACATTGAAAAAGCCACGGTGATCTTGTGATATAATAAGAAATATGTGTTTTGGTCTTCACTCCTGGCCAGAGCTCCTAAAACATTCATAATTTTCTAAGTGATAAGAGCGAAAGGATCATCTTTCATTATAAATTTGGTTTTTGTCCCTGGTTCTTGAAACAGCTCCAGAGAGATTAAGGTGAAAGAAGTGTCTTTTGTCATTCATAACAAGCCCCTTTCAACCACACCTGGGTTTATATGAACGAGGTGACTTTTGGAAAGATGCTAAGGTTAGGAGCTGATCACCAGAAGAACCAACCCCATTATTACAGGGCTGGAGGTTGAGTTAATCACTAATGGCCAGTGATTGAAGCAATCGTGCCCAGGTAATGAAGCCTCCATAAAAAAAACAAACAGAAAAGGCCAGGTGGTGGCTCACACCTGTAATCCTAGCACTTTGGGAGGCCAAGGCAGGAGGATCGCTTGAGCCAGGAGTTTGAGGTTGCAGTGAGCTATGATGATGCCATTGTACTCTAGCCTGGCCAACAGAGCTTGACCCTGTGTCAAAACGAAAACAAAAACAAAAATGAAAAAACAAAAAAGGATGGTGTTCAGAGAGCTTCTGGGTTGGTAAACGTGTCGAGTTGCTGGGTGGGTGGGGCACCCAGATGGGACGCGGAAGCTCCACAGCCCTTCCCCATACCTTACCGTAAGCATCTCTTCTATTTGGCTTTTCCAGAGTTGTGTCCTTTTATAATAAACCAGTAAATGTAAGTAAAGTCTTTCCCTGAGTTCTGTGAGCCATTCTGGAAAATTATTGAACTCAAGGAGGGGGACACAGGAGCTGCCAATTTATAGCTGGTCAGCCAGAAGTATGGGAGGGCCACACTTGCAATTGTCATCTGAAGTGGGGGGCAGTCTGGTGGGACTGAGCCCTTAACCTGTAGGGTCTGATGCTAACTCCAGGTAGAGAGTGTCACAATTGAATTGTTAGGCACCCAAATGGTATCCAAAGAGAATTGGATAATTGCTTGGTGTGGAAAAAACCCCACACATTTGGTGTCAGAAGTAAAGAGTGAGTAGAGGGAAAAACAGTGTTGGGTTTTTTCCCTGCTGGATAACTCAGTAAACCAGTATTTTCCAAATGATCAATGCTTGATGGTACAAAACCATGTACATGTAGAAGATCCGTTCAAAAATGCAAGACAGACCAATGGATATTAGTGAAACAGAGAACAAAAGGTATAATGGTATGGTTTCAGCTGACTTATTGCAACTGACCTTTAAGAAACTACCGCTTGCCAAGTTTTCCTGAGATATCAAAGAAGAATATCCACAATTATCTTAAAAGACTGTTAAAACACTCCTTCCTTTTCCAATCACATAGTTATGTGTGAGGCCATAATTTCTTCATACCTTCAACCAAAACCATATATTGCAACAGACTGAATGCAGAAGCAGATATGATAATGCAGCTGTCTTCTATTAAATCTGACATTAAAGAAATTTTTTAAAATGCAAAACAATGCTGTTCTTTTCTTTTCATGAATGCATTTTGTTTTGTTTGGGGGAAATATAGTTATTTTCCATAAAAATAAAAATTTACATTCTTTGTAATGAGTTAATTATTATTTTTAGAAATTAATTGTTAAATATATAAAGAAGTCTTAGTTTTAAATCCTAATAAGATAAATACTGGTAGCACTTTGGAGTCTTCAAAAAATTTTGAGAGTGTAAAGGGGTCATGAGACCAAAACGTTTGAGAACTGCTGCTTTTATGTATTCAATTGTACTGTACCACATTTTGTGAAAGAAAAATTTTAAATGCAAAAAAATTAACCTCCAATGAATTTAATTCAATTTTATTTTATTTTTCAATTAACTGGGAATAATTTTCATTCCATTCTGGGTCTAGCTGTCATATGTCATCGGTGCTGGCTGGAGCAGAAGTTCAAGACTGCACAGGGGTCTGAGATAGAGTCTGCAAGCGTTCCTCCAAGAGTGGACTCAGCTGTCCAGATGGTGACTACTGCAGTTGGTTTTTGCAATAAGAACTCCCCTCCTGCATGAATCATGCCTCCGCCATGTCTGTGCAATTGACAGTTGACATGTCTGTGCAATTTACAGTGTGACTTTAACATGCCTCCCAAAAGAGGCGGGGGTCTATTTTCCCTCCTCTGGAATCTGGGCTTGCCTTGGGACTTGCTCTGACCAGTAGAATGCAGTGGAAGGGCCACTGTGCTACTTCCAGGGCTAAATTTTAAGAGGCTTCTTTTGCCCCCTTGGCTCATTTCTGCTACCAAGTTAAGAAGCCAGGTCTAGCCCCCTGGAGGATGAGAGACCACATGGAGAGAGAGACCCAGCCAGCAGCCAGTACCAACCCACAGACGTATGAGCCCATCAAGCCAAGGAGCCCCCACTGACCACGAATGTATGGGGTACAAGATGAATTGTCTAAGCCTAACATGAATTGCCAACCCATGATCAAATATGCTATAATTGTTTTAAGCCACTAAATTTTGGAATGATTTGTTATGCTGCAATAGATAACTGATACACGGACTCTGGGAACCTTGTGTGGATCTCATCTAATGTAACTTCTTAATTATGAGTATGTGTTTGCATCCTTCATGGGTTTCATGTCCTGTGTAACTACCATTTGTCCCTCTAGATCCACTCTCAACCCTTTTCTGCCTTGTTCTCTGTGCTGGAAGGCCAACCTGGGAACACTACTGCATTATTTGGCTCCTGGGCCTCTGGATTCTGTTTGGGTTTGGGCAGCGGGAAGCCACAGCAGGAGATTGGCAGGGATTGGGGTATTTTCTCCCATTCTCTCTCCGTGAGGTCACCTTGCGTTGACTGAGCTCCTCAACCAAAGGTCACTTCTCTCAAGATTGCTGACTCTACATGACTCTGTGTCCTAGTTTCTGACAGCTGCTCTCTCTCTTTGCCCCTTTGAGTTTAGGGGCAGTAACAGCTCAGCTCCTAGCAAGCCCTTGTGAGTGACTACCCTTTTTCTGTGGTTACCATCACTCATATCTTTGTAAATAGTCTCTTAGTATATAAACCCTCCTTAAATGTGTTGCTTGGGCTACTTGTTTCCCATTGGAATCCTAACCGATAACTGATGTTAACCCCATGCCTCATCTCAGAAATTCTCCTGCTCTTTTTTAAATGAAGGCATTTTGGAAACAACCAAGATGTCCATTACTAGGGAACTGGCAAAATTATATTACCTAATGGGGAAGAATTCCTGAGTCATTGGGACCCCCAGCACAGAGTTCCTGTCTCTAGCATCCACTCATATAGGTACCCAGAGTGGAGATTGTAGGAGGTTGGTTTCCCAGGACCAAAATCTAGTCTTCCAATCTCCTAAGTGCCCCAAAGTCTCTTGTAGTGTGAGCACAGAGGACTCTGAGCTTCATGAGTGTCCAGAGGGTGGGACTTAATGGTGTGCAGTGGTGGTGAATTGGGCAGAGGTTAGGTTGTAATGCTTTTGTTCCATGGCCAGCCCCTGGCTCAAGCCCCTTAGTCCCACGACACAGGGGACAGCTCCCCTTCCAGAGAGCAATCCCATGTGGTAGATGGTGTTCCCAAAGATGAGTGCAGCAATAACTCCTCACACAGGCTCTTTGGCAAAGTGACCTTGCTGCTCTCCCATTAAGAGGTGGAGTATATTCCTTCTCTCCTTGAATCTAGGCTGGCTTTGTGATCTGTTTAGACTGATAGAACATGGCACAGGTGATGCTGTCTAACTTCCAAAGCTGGGCCTTAAGAGATCTGCGGCTTCCCCTTTGCCTCCTGCAGCATGTTGGAACCCGGATGTCATACTGTGAGGAAGCTCAAACAGCCACATGGAAAGCCCAGAGCCATGCGACTTTCTGTCATCAGCCATCACCACCTGCCAGCCATGTGAGTGACTCATTTTGGACCTTCTAGCCATCCCAGCACCCTGCCTAACACCACATGAAATAGAACAATAGTGTGGTCAACCTACAGATCATGCAAAGTAATAAATTAACATTTTTAAGCAAGTAAGTTTTGGGGTTTGATGTTTCTCAGCAATAGATAAAGGACACACTCACTTTCTGGGGACCCAGGGAAGGCAGCCCTTATCGGAGCTTCAGTGCTACCTCCTTTACCCTCCACCTGGTGAGTCATATCATGTGGTTCCTGAAGGCTTTGTGCCTTGCCAGGGGGACCCTCCCAGAAATTTCAGTTTTTGAAACGATAAACGTTCATTGCTCATATAACCTGTGCTTGCCCATCTCCCAGTGTAAGCTGATGCCCTAGGAAACCGAGGGTAGTGGTCATTTGAACATTTGAAAATGCTGTCAAGAAGGGGAGCTTAAACTCTGGAACCAAATATTCATCATCAAACAACTGAATGCCTCACCTTCAGGGGCACCATCCCCTACCTTCCTTGGTGAGCCCGGATGGCCTGGCTGGGATGCCAGCCCAGGGTTAAGCAAAAAGAGTCTTCTCCCCCAAGGCCAGCATGGAGGATTCTTGTAAGAGATGGCCCAGGAAACCAACAAGAAAATGGGGGAACGTCTAGGGTTCAAATGCCAATTATAGGGTCAGAGGAAGAATTTGAGCCAGAGGCCTCAGAGCTGAGTTATTAAATCTAAGTACGTTCAGGGTTGAGGTCAATGCTGTAGTAGATGTTGATTTCTTAAATTTTATGAATGACAGGCTTGTGAGGTAGGAATGGGCCAAGTGTAGTAATGGCCAAGGCTGGGATGTACAAGTAGAAACTCTTCCCTGCTCACTCCTCATGTCTTTATTCCCAGAGGTCTATTGAGGTTCCCCTAGAGGTGGTATCCTCCATTGTGTTTAATTGATTCCTGGACGTTCACTCTTCTTTTTTTTTTTTTTTTTGAGACAGGGTCTTCCTCTGTCACTCAGACCGGAGTGGAGGGGCATCATCATAGTTCACTGCAAATTCGAACTCCTGGGCTCAAGGGATACTCCTGCCTCAGCCTCCTGAGTAGCTGGGACTACAGGCGTGTGCCACTGCACCTGGCTAATTTTTCTATTTTTAGTAGGGAAGGGGGTCTCACTCTTGCTCAGGCTGGTCTCGAACTCCTGACCTTAAGTGATTCTCCCGCCTTGGCGTCCCAGAGTGCTAGGATTACTGGCATGAGCCACCACGCCCGGCCTGGATGTTCACTCTTAATCTTAATGGGCTGGCATATCATGGGAGCTAGCATGTGCCAGGCACAGATGTCATCACACTTGTCACGTGCTGGATGCATTTGGGGCTTTTTCCGTCTGTGAGAGACATATGGTGGTGCCAGGGGCTCCTCCAGTGAGAATCAGCTTCAGACCTTCCCCTGACAGATTCATGCTTCCTCTTTTTCTGGGCCAACTTTGACCAGAACACAGTGGTTTGCTGGAAAATGTTTCACAACATGCTCTCCAGGAGAAGAAGAAGAAAGAAGAAAGAAAAAGAAGCCATGGTTTGTATTGTTTGATGATTTCCGTGAGTAAATGCTCCCACTGCTGCCAATTTCAACCTACCAACTTGATGTCAACTGGCTTGCAAAATTCTTAAACATTTGAAAGTCTTTTCTTGAGCTGGCCCCAGCACTCTACCGCCACGACAGGAGGTATTTTGGAATCTCCTGTTCTGCCGGATTCTCAAGTTATTCCTGCTGTTTCAGGCTTTGTTTTTGAAGCACTAGGTTTATGCCCTGGTTACCCCCCGTAAATATCCTCCTCTGTCTTCTCCCTACCCCACCCCTGCCCGCTGGAGGCCGCAGCTGTCCTGAGTTCTACAGGCTGCTCGGTCTCCATGCCCATTCAGCTTTTCAGAGGCTTTCTCGAGTTATGAGGTTGCCACTGGCTGACTTTGCACATCTGCTAACTGAACACATTCAGCCCCGAGAAAAGCCTGGAACTTCTCTGCCCCTCCCCAGGGCTGCCGAGAAATCTCCCACAGCAGTGTGGGTTGAGGCCACTGCAAGTCACAGGCTCCCACTCAGCTGGATCTCAAGGTCACTCTGCAATTCCTTAAATCGTCCATTATCGAATCCATATCAATTGAAAGGTTACATTGAGACATTCTGCATAGACTCCCTCAAATGTCCATCTCTGTCTATTTATTGATTTCTAAATGGGCCCACCACTACCCCTACCCCTCTGCTTTGAGGAGAAGGTGCCTCTTCTATTTGAGACGGACGTTCACCTTCCTTTTGAAATCTATCTCTTCTCTCTGCTAGAGGGTCCTTCCTATTAATAAATCACCTGTCCTCTCTCTCCTAAATATTCAAAATTTCCCTTTCAGTTGGATCTTCCCCACACATATTCTGGTCTTAAACCATTTCCCTTCTATACACACACACACACACACACACCACACACACCCCTTGTCAGTTCTGGATCCCACTCTAGTTATTATTCTATATTCCATCCTCCCTTTGGAGTACATGTTCATAAAAAGGGAGTCCCTGTTTGCCACTTTCACTTCCCCAGTCTCCGTTTGCTTCTCAATCCCAGCATTCTGGTCTGCCCTCACTAGCCCTGGAACCCTCTTAGATATTGTAGTGAACCACCCCGTCAGTGATGTGCTGGAATGGGCAGAGCCCACTGTGCCTAGTTATTTTCAACTGTATCTTTGGTGATGTTGCATTAGTAGCTCCAAATAAGCTGTGGTGGGAGCATTTACACCTTAGAAATCAGCAAATGCTACACACCAGGGGTTCCCCCCCAGTGGGCCTATTGTTAACCTTTTATTAGCATACCACTAAACCAGGTGGCTGCTGTTGCAAGGCAATGACTGACCTCCCAGATGTTTCTCTGGTTTTCAGATTTTTCTTCCACTCACCACTTGATAAAGTCTGATCCATTCTTATTTATCTGAACTTTCCCACTCCTGCTTCAGGTCAGGCTTGCTCTAACCCTATCATAACCTTCATTGTATGTGAACTGCAGTTACATAAAATTTACAATTGAATTTGATGATAAGCATAGTAAGGAATGTACTATTGATGAGCATTGACGTATGATGCACTAAAAGAGATAAGTTGACTAAAATTAAGCATGACTTCCATTTACATATTGCAACATATTTGTGGCAGTAAGTTTTTGGACACATTTCCAAGTACTTTTGAGGCTCAAGGTTTCATTTTCATTTAACTTTGTCAATATCAGTTGCCAGTGGAGAACCTAGTCTATCAAAATAAACATTTATTAAAAATTACTGAGGTTTATAACTCTACCAGAAAGACTCAAATCTAGAGACCATTTCCATAAAAAACAAGATATTGGAACCAATAAGCTTTGAAATTGTGATAGTGGCTTAAAATACAAAAACCATTTTATTACCTCTCATGATTCTGTGCGTTGACTAGTCTCAGCTGGACAGTTCTTCTGCTCCTCATGGTGTCACCTGGGGCTGCACCATCTGCACTGAAATGACTAAGATGACTTATCTGCATGGCTCATAGTTGGTGCTGGCTAATGGCTGGGAGCTCAGCTTGAGCTATGAACCAGGGAGCCTTGGCTGTCCTCTCTGTGGCCTTCTCTGTGGGTTGAACCATCTTAGAGAAAAACAGCTGGATGCCAAGGGAGAGCATCCCAAAAGCAAGCATTCTAAGAGGAAGGAAGCAGAAGCTGCTAGTCCTAAGGTCTTAGCTTGGAATTCTCAGAATATTACTTCTATTGCATTCTACTGGTCAAGTAGGAGGCAGGGGAAAGTAGAATTACAGTGTTCGAGTGTCCTGGCATTGTCTTGGGAACAGATAAATATGCAAATGCATAGTAGGCTCTAATAATTCAATGACATGTTGTAATCTCAAGGATAACAACTAAAAGATAATAAAAATATATGTAATAACACATTAATAGAGAGGGAAAAGAATAATTAAAATACCCAATCCAAATGAGGCAAAAGGGGAGAAAAATCAATCAAAAAAAGATTGATTAAATGTAAAAAGTCAGATGATTGATTAAATCTCAAATACAAGAACAAATTCTCTCCAATTAAGAAACAAAGATTTGCTGGATGCGGGTGGCTTGTGCCTGTAAGCTCAGCACTTTAGGAGGCTAAGGCAGGCAGATTGCTTGATGCCAGGAGTTCAAGACCAGCCTGGGCAATGTAGTGAGACCCTGTCTCCATAAAAAATTTTAAAAAATTAGTCAGGCATGGTGGCACACACCTGTAGTTCCAGCTACTTGGGAGGCTTCAAGGCTGCAGTGAACTATGATTGCACCACTGCACTCCAGCCTGGGCAACAGAGCGAGACCTTGTCTCAAAAAAAAAAAAAAAGACAAAGATTGTTTAATTGGATTAAAAAAACAAAACTCTAACTCTATTCTTTGAATAGGAGACACACTTTAAATATAAGGCTGAAAGTAAATGGATAGAAAAGATATTTTATGCAAACATTAACCAAAAGAAAAATTGATATAGATACATTAATATAAAAGTAGACTTTAAGGTAACACACATTATTAACATAAAGAGGATCAAGTAATAAAAAAATTCAATAACAATGATAAATATACCTAATAACATAGACTCAAAATAGTAACATGAGAAGTAGGTAAATTCACAATTGTATTTGGAGATTTTAAACCTACCTCTCCAGAGAACAAACAGATAAAACATTACTAGAGATATGAAAAACTTGAACCACATGATTAACAAACTAGAAAAAATGTACATAGAGCAAGGTGGGGGTGAGGAGGAGGACTCTGCACTCCTAAAAAATGCAGAAAGTATATTCCCTTTAGAATATTTTCATTACCCCATGAAGAAATCCTGCAACCATCAGCCATCACCCCCCAAGTCCCCATCCCCGTCTCCTCTAACCCAGACCTAGGCAACCACTAATCTACTTTCTGTTTCTATAGATTTGCCTATTCTCAACATTTTATATAAATGAAATCACACAATATGTGGTTCTTTGTGGGCTTCTTGCACTCAGCATAATGTGTTTAAGGTTCACTCACATTGTAGCATGGAACAGTACTTCATTTTATTTTATTGCTAAATAATATTCCACTGTATGGCTACACCACATTTGATTTATCCATTCATCAGTTGATGGACATTTGGGTTGTTTCCACCTTTTGGCTGTTATGACTAATGCTGCTATGAACATTTGTACACAAGCCAGCATGTGGATATATATTTTCATTTCTGTTGAGTATTACTGTAGGAGTAGAATTTCTGGGTCATATGGTAACTCTTATGTTTAACCTATTTGAACTACCATACTCTTTACAAAGTGGCTGCACCATTTTACATTTCCATCAGCAGTGTATGAGAGTTCCAATTTTTCTACAGCTTTGCCAACACTCGTTATGGTCTGTCTTTTTGAATATAGCCATCCTAGTGGGTGTGAAGTGGTAGCATATTATTTTTGAGTAAATGTTGAACATTAAAAAGAGGTTATGCATTAGTCTGTGAAGGAAACCTTAGTAAATTTCCAAGGTCCAATATCATTCAATATTCTCCAACCTTAATGTGATAAAATTTGAAATTAATAATAAAAGTAATCTAAAAATCTCACATTTGAACATATTATAGCCATCCTAGTGGGTGTGAGGTCGTATTAATTATTTTCAGTAAATATAGATCATTAAGAATAGATTGTTGGGCCGGGCACGGTGGCTCACACCTGTAATCCTAGCACTCTGGGAGGCCGAGGTGGGTGGATCGCTCAAGGTCAGGAGTTCGAGACCAGCCTGAGCAAGAGTGAGACCCCTGTCTCTACTAAAAATAGAAACAAATTATCTGGCCAACTAAAAAATATATATATAAAAAAAATTAGCCAGGCATGGTGGCGTATGCTTGTAGTCCCAGCTACCTGGGAGGCTGAGGCAGTAAGATTGCTTAAGCCCAGGAGTTTGAGGTTGCTGTGAGCTAGGCTGACGCCACGGCACTCACTCTAGCCCGGGCAACAAAGTGAGACTCTGTCTCAAAAAAAAAAAAAAAAAAAAAAGAATAGATTGTTCATTCATCTGTAAAGGAAACCTCAGTGATTCCCCAAGCCGGTCTCTGGGAGGAATGGGAAAAGGAGCCCACTTCTGCTTCTACCCCTTGGTTTGCAGACCACTGCATTTTTTAAAAGTTGACGTAAAATTCACATAACATAAAATTAACCATTTACCATTTTAAAGTGTTCAATTCAGTGGTATTTAATACACTTACAATCTTGTGCAACCATCACCACTACCTAGTTCTAAGACATTTTTATCACCCCAAAAGGAAGCCCTGTGCCATTAAGCAGTTACTCCCCATTATCTCCTCCTCTGGTAACTCCAGTCTGCTGTCTGTCTCTATGGATTTACCTATTCTGGATGTTTCATAGCAACGCAGTCATGCAACATGTGACCTTTGTGTCTGGCTTCTTTCACTTAGCACAGTGTTTTTCAGGTGCATCCATGTTGTAGCATGTGTCAGTACTTCATTCCTTTTTATGGCTGAATAATATTTCATTTTATATATGTGCCACATTTATTATTCTCTCATCCACTTATGGACATTTGGGTTATTTCCACCCTTTGGCTATTGTGAACAGTGCTGCTATGAACATTTTTGTATAAGTATTTGTTTTAAATTCTTCAGGATATATTATATATATGTGTATGTGTACATATATGTGTATGTGTATATATACACTCACACATATAAAATCTAAGAGTAGAATTACTAGGTCATGTAGTAGTAACTCTATGTTTTACTCTCTGAGAAATTGCCAAACTGTCTTCCACAAGCAGCCGCACCATTTTGCATCCCCACCAGCAATGTACAAAGGTTCCAATTTCTGCACATCCTGGCCAACAATTGTTATTTTCCTTTTTTTTAAAAAAAAATTATGGCCATACTAGTGAGTGTACAGTGTCTCATTGTGGTTTTGATTTGCATTTCCCTAACGACTAATGATGTTGAGCATGTTTTCAAGGGTTTGTTGGCTATTTGTGTATCTTCTTTGGAGAAATAGCTATTCAAGTCATTTGCCCATTTATTAATTGGGTTGTCTTTTCTGTTGTCCAGTTGTAAGAGTTCTTTTGAATTCTGGTTAAAACCTTTATATTACTTATATAATTTGCAAATATTTTCTCCCATTTCATATGTTGTTTTTTTTCATTTTTTTGGTAGAGTTCTTTGATGCCCTGAAGTTTTTAATTTTGATGAAGTCCAATTTATTTTTTTATGTTGTTGCTTGTGCTGTTGATGTCATTTGCTAAGAATCCATTGCTAAATCCAAGGTCATGAAGAGATGCTCCTATGTTTTCTCTCAAGAATTTTATAGTTTTAACTCTTATTATAGGTATTTGATCCATTGAGTTAATTTTGTATATGTTGTGAGGTAAGAATCCAACTCCCTTCTTTTGCATGTGCATATCCAGTTGTTCCAGCACCATTTGTTCCCTGTTGAATGGTCTTGACACCCTTGTCAAAAATCAATTGGCCATAGACGTATTCATTCATTTCTAGACTATCAATTCTGTTGCACTGATGTACATTTCTATGTACAACAGGACCACGCAGTTTTGATTAGTGTAACTTTGTAGTACATTTTGAAAAAGGAAATGGGAGTCCTCTAACTTTGTTTTTTTCAAGACTATTCTGGCTGTTCAGGGCCTCTTGCAATTCCATATACATTTTAGTATCAGCCTTTCTGTTTCTGAAAAAAGGGTCGTTGGGATTTTGATAGGGATTTCATTGGTGGGTTGTTTTGGGTAGCATTGCCATCCTGACAATATTAAGTCTTTCATCCTATGAATACAGATGTCTTTCCATTTATTTAGGTCTTCTTTGAGC
Source organism: Varecia variegata (assembly GCA_028533085.1). NCBI lineage: Eukaryota > Metazoa > Chordata > Mammalia > Primates > Lemuridae > Varecia > Varecia variegata. Next base: position 20,757,118 of record CM052448.1, read on the forward strand.
AACGTTTTGTAGTTTTCAATGTGGAAGTCTTGCACCTCCTTGGTTAAATTTATTTCTATGTATTTGATTGTTTTTGATGTGATTGTAAATGGAATTCTTTTCTTTATGTCATTTTCAGATTGTCCATTGTTATTGTATAGAAAGACAACTCGTTTTTGTATTTTGATACTGTATCCTGCAACTTTCCTGAATTTATTAACTATCTGTAATAGTTTTTTTGTTAATTCATTAAACTCTTCTATGTTAGGATCATGTCTTTTTATTTTTATTTTTTTAAGAGACAGGTTGTCAGTCTGTCACCCAGGCTGGAGTACAGTGGTATGATCATAGTTCACTGCAGCCTCAAACTCCTGGGCTTAAGCAATCCTCCTGTCTCAGCCTTCCAAGTAGCTGGGACCACAGGCATGTGATACCACACCCAGTTAATTTTTCTTATTTTTTTAGAGATGGGGGTCTCACTATGTTGCCCAGACTGGTCTCGAACTCCTGGCCTCAAGTGATCCTCCCACTTCAGCCTCCTGAGTTACTGGGATTATAGGCATTGGCCACCATGCCCAGCTCAGGATCATGTCATTTTTGAATGAAGATAATTTTACTTCTTCCTTTCCAATATGTATGCCTTTAATTTCTTTTTCTTGCCTAATTGCTGTGGAGGTGCATGCATTTTGCTGATAGTAACACAGATCTGTACGTCAGACATTCCTTCCCTGTACATATCATACCTTGAAAAACAGCACTCCAACCCCATAGGGTGTCATCTTCAAGCTGATGACTTCGCTGTGTCTTTAAGAGGCCATTCCAACATTTTATCTGGCCATCAGCTTTCAGGTGGTGTGACACATGTGGGATTCCATGGTCACATGCCCATTGTCACACTCCTTTGATCCTTGGTCTGAGGCAATGCATGTGGGATCTCATGATGTTGTATCAGACTCTGTGAGCCCTTGATTGGTGATGCAGGCTGAGGCATGGAGGGCAGGAAAGGAAAAGCCAAACCTTGAATGCATATCAGGTCCCAGTAGGGATAAAGTAGTTATGCAAGTAATTGGTTGATCTTTTTGAGAGGTGGTATCACACCGAGGGTAAGCAGCTTGGTTAGATGGGTGTGATGGCTCCCGTGCTCTTGGACACACATGTAGCTTCCATTCCTGTTGCTACTGCTGTGGGCCCATTATGCAAGCACTGCTGTGGCTGAGCACAGAGGCTGGCTGACACCCACTGACAAGTCGTCCTGTCCTGTCCACATGGTCATTCAGAGTCTCTACGATGGTACTCCTTGGTAGGTGTTAGTGAGATGCAAAGATTTGTTCACACAAATATACACCCTCTTTCTTCTCCCAGGGACCTCTGTGTTTCTAACTTTCCAATCTTCTTGCAGTCTCCTGCTTGACCAGACGTGCCATTTGCCACTTCCCAGGAGTCCAAGAACATCTTTGTTTTAGGTCACTTCTCCTGCTACACCAAGCTGCCCGCCAAATGTGCTGTTCAAAATGCTGCTTGCTTAGAGGAGGTCCCTTCCCTGCTTTATTTCAGGGCCACCCCTGAGTAACACAGCAGTGTACCCTCAGTCCTTTTCAAGATTGCACCAATACATTGAGCTGACATATCTGTGACCCAGTCTTAGGGTTTTCCCCCTTCATACACTGGTTGTAGAGAATCCCCCCAAAAGTCTATGGCTGTGAGTTGGAGAAGGATTGTTTCAATGAAGGTAGGTGACATGGGGGTCTGGGTTTCTTGTTTATGTAACCTATTTTTGCCCTCTGGACCAATTCAGGCCTTATCTAGAACATGCCATTTCCATCACATAATGGATTACTGCTTTGCCCACTCAGCAGTATAACTTGGTGGGTCTGGTAAAAACATGATGGCAGCTGCAGTCTCATTGTCACTTGATGCCCCACAGTCAAGTGCTTAGTCTCTCCTAGGGCCCTACGGCATGCACAGAGCTGCATTTGAATCATGAATGTGCCAAAGACTGAGGCTTTGTTCTATTAGTAGAATTCTAGGTATTTCAGCTGTAGCTTTTCTATCAGGGCTTGCCAGAGGCTCCACACACCACTGTTAGCTCTAGCACCATGGATCTTCCATGGATACATGTAGCGCCTTGGGATACACCACTAAATGTGGCTGAGGCAGCAGGACCATTTGGAGCACACCAGAACCCGCTGCAGAGCTCTCTCCTGACGATGGCAGCACTCAAAAATGTCATCCTTCTGAATCACCTAAAAAATAGTAGCACTGTTCTCAGGTGTGATATGTTTTGAGGCGGATCAACAAAATCTAGAGGCCTATCAAATGCTCAGCCTGTTTCTTTTCTTTTCTTTCTTTTTTTTTTTTTTTGAGACACAGGCTCACTCTGTTGCCTGGGCTAGAGTGCCATGGCATCAGCCTAGCTCACAGCAACCTCAAACTCCTGGGCTCAAGCAATCCTCCTGCCTCAGCCTCCCGAGTAGCTGGGACTACAGGCATACGCCACCAAGCCCAGCTAATTTTTTCTGTATATTTTTAGTTGTCCAGCTAATTTCTTTCTATTTTTAGTAGAGACGAGGGTCTTGCTCTTGCTCAGGCTGGACTCGAACTCCTGAGCTCAAACTATCCACCCGCCTCGGCCTCCCAGAGTGCTAGGATTACAGGTGTGAGCCACCGCGCCCGGCCTCAGCCTGTTTCTTAAGAGTAGGAGGTATAATGTGTAATAACTTGTCCTTTACTTGGGATGGGATGTCCTGGTGTGACACATCCCTGAATATTTATGATATTTATCTCTCATTCTTGGCATATATTGCCAGGGCACCCAGCGTGCTTGCTACTTTCTGTTCACTGGCTTTGTGTAAGATAACATTTTCAATATAGTGGGCCATCATCATATTTTTGGAATGTTTGGGCAATGAAGGTCCCTTTAGCCTGTGTTGAGACAGGAAGCAGGAGAGTTAACAAGGCCTTGGAGAAGACAGTGAAGGTGTCCTGTTATCCAGCTCAAATAAATGGAAACTGCTTTAGATCCCTCTTCCTGCTGGAGATAGGAAAGAATGTGTTTTCCTGATCAATAGTCTTGTAAGTCCCAAAGCTGTGTTGATCTGCTCTAGTAAAAATATACTTTCAGCAGAGCAGCTGGTATCATGGTCCCTCTGGGTTTTGTAGGAGCCAGACTGGTAAATTAAAGGGGAAATGATGGCACCAGTGTCCTTGCATCCTTTGCCTCTCAGCAGGTAGCAGCAACTCTTGTCATTCGACTGGAGATTCAGTAACAGTTTCTGATTTGCCATCTTGGCTGGGTGGGGTGGGGGGTAGTTTAATAGAGTCTGACATGGCCTTTCCTACTACAATGGCTTTTACCCCAGAGGTTAGCAAATCAATACGAAGGTGTGCCAGCTGCTGGGTACATCCAGTTATGTGTCCAGAGACAAGGGCACACAGGAACCCGCTGGATCCACTGTGAGATTGATTTGCACTGGGAATCCACCTACCACCTGGATCTGGTATTGCCCTCTCTACCAGGGGCCATATGAATGGCATTTCGAGTCCTCTGATATTGTAGCCACTCCAGAGGTGGGATGGATCACCCCTCGAAATTTGGTTTGGATGTCAGCACTGATGACGTTACACACACACACCAAGAAGGTATGGAGAGATTTTTATTCACACAATGAGGCTTTTTGGGGAGAGCAGGGCAGGTCTCCCAAGCTGGTCTAAAAATGCCTTGAGAGAGAGGGAAACGAGACTGGCTTGGGGCTTTTATGGTGGGTGTGCGGTGTGGGTGGGGAGAGGGTTCGTGTGCGCTCACAGGGGCTTGTGTGATTTGGACCTCCCATTGCTGGCAGAGGAGGGGGCACCCGGGCTTTCTGAGTCACAAGCAGAAGAGGGGAGGGTGAGGCTTAAAATCTTTCTGCAGTATATATGATAAAAAAATACATAAAGAAAGTGTGTTTTGGCCGGGCGCAGTGGCTCCCGATTGTAATCCTAGCACTCTGGGAGGCCGAGGCGGGAGGATCGCTCGAGGTAAGGAGTTCGAGACCAGCCTGAGCAAGAGCGAGACCCCCATCTCTACTAAAAATAGAAAGAAATTATATGGACAGCTAAAAATATATATAGAAAAAAAACTTAGCCGGGCATGGTGGCGCATGCCTGTAGTCCCAGCTACTTGAGAGGCTGAGGCAGGAAGATCGCTTAAGCCCAGGAGTTTGACGTTGCTGTGAGCTAGGCTGACGCCACGGCACTCTAGCCCTGGCAACAGAGTGAGATTCTGTCTCAAAAAAAAAAAAAAAAGAAAGAAAGAAAAGTGTGTTTCCTATTCCCACACCATTCAACACTCAACACAACACTTCTGACACCAGATGTGTGGGTTTTTTTTTCCCCACACCAAGCAATTCTCCTGCAGACACCAGCCAGCATCCTCTAAATTCAATTCAATTCTGACACTATCTACCTGGAGTTGGAGTCAGACCCCACGGGTTCAGGGCTCTGTCCCACAAGAATGCCCCCCACGTCAGATGCCAATCGCAAGCCCCAGGTTGTCACCTGGACTTCTGACCGGTTTGCTATAAACCAGGGTTTCTATGACCCCCTCCTCGGGTTTGGTTAATTTGCTAGGATGGCTCAGAAAAGCCAGGGAAACACATTTAGGGCATTACATGGGTACAGATGAACAGCCAGACGGAGAGATACACAGGGCCAGGTATGTTCTGTGCTCTCTCGAGGCACTCCACCCTCCAGGCACCCCCACGTGTTCAGCAATCTCTAAGTTCTCTGAACCCTGTCCTTTTGGGGTTTTATGGTGGCTTCATTACGCAGGCATGATTGACTAAATCATTGGCAACTGGAGATCAACTCAACCTTCAGCTTCTCTCCCCTCCCTGGTGGTTGGGGCTGGGGTGAAATTTCCATCCCTCTAATCACATGGTTGATTCCCCTGGCAACCAGCCCCCACATCCTAAGACTGTCCAGGAGCCCCCCAGGAGTCACCTCATTAGAACAAGAGATGCTCCTGTCACTCGGGAAATTACAAAGGTCTTAAGAGCTCCATGTCAGGACACAGACACCAAATATTAGAACGAAAGATTCTTCTAGTACCTCTGTCTACAAGACTTTTAGCAGCTGTGTCTCAGGAACCAGGGGCAGAGAACAGATATATATTTCGTGTTATATCGCAAAGTTACAAGCAGTTAAGCATCTGGTATCAGTGTCAGTTCAGGCTCTGATCCAACAGCCGTCAACAGATCTGGGCATTCTCTTCCCTACGGTGTACAGTTGCACTGGCAGAGGATAGTGGGTCCCTTTGGAGAGAAGTTGGGAGAATCACGACCATAGATAATACTTGCTGTGGCATTTCGGGGTCCTACTTTGAAAGGACCTGCCTCTCCTTTGATGAGCTGCTTGCTGCAGATGCGGGATTCATTTCAGAGCCCTAGAGATCTGTGATGGGACCTGGCAGAGATCTGGAAAGGGGGTGAATTTCCATTCTCCATTGCAGTGGCTAACATTGGCCGTCATCTCACCCATTCAGGACCTTTGTTGTTGCTGTGTGTCTCTCTGTCCATTAGGGACACCATGGTCTGTTACCCTCGCACAGACTCCTCCGGGCGAGGGTTAGGATGCCCTGGTTGCCATTCCAGCCTGGCTACCCAGGTGATCATTATGCCAACCTCATCTCTGATGGCTAAGTGCCACCTCCTGGGATCTGAATACCATGAACTGCTATCATTTCCACCTGCCCCAGCGGTGGGAGAGTGCCATCATGTCACTAACCTCTTCCTTGTCCATTGTATACTCTGTGCCTCTCTCCTGGCCCCAGGTCTAGCACTTCCAAATTCGACATCCAGGCATGTTCTGCTGCAGCTCTGTTGATGAATAATCCCCTTCCTCTGTTGGCAGGGACAGTAGGTCCCTAGTCAGGTCATACATATTCAAACGGCAACAAGGGGAGGCAGGGCCTGATCTTCGGAAGGGCCAGAGCCGTCTTGCAAGGGGTGCACTCTAGGCGAGCCCTTTGCATGGTCTTGGTGAAGGAGAGAGAGGGTTCTATCTTTCAGCAACGAGAAGGAGGCCATGGCTGATGGGCCACAGGGTTCCAGGGGACCTGAAGAGTCAAGGCTCTTATCATTTGCACCCCAAGATCTGTTCCTTCTGGCCCCTTCCTCGTCTCCCCCACCCCATCAGATCCTTCTCTTGCAGTTACACCCAGTATCCAACCCTATCTGAATCCTGTGCCCAGCAGTTCCCTATAAGGGTGAGGTTCTCTTCTTCTAGAAGGAAATATTTCCTAAGATTTATAAGCTTTTTAGGAAAATTAAGATTCTAGCAAGGCATGGTGGTGCAAACCTATAGTCCCTGCTACACAGGAGGCCAAGGCAGGAGCATCGCTTGAGGCCAGGAGTTCAAGACCAGCCTGGGCAACACAGTGAGACCCTGTGTCTACAAAATAAAAAAAATCAGCTGGGCATGGTGGCACACGCCTGTAGTCCCAGCTGTTCAGGAGGCTAAGGTGGGAGGCTTGCTTGAGCCCAGGAGTTCACTCTTGCCTGGGCAACAGAGTGAGACCCCGATCTCTAAAAAAATAAAAATGGTCCCAGCTACTTGGGAGGCTGAGGCGGGAGGATCACTGGAGCCCAGGAGTTCAAGGCTGCAGGGAGCTATGATGGGGCCACTGCACTCTAGCCTGGGTGACAGAGCAAGACCCTGTCTCTAAAAAATAAAAATAAAAAATTAAGATTCTTCAGCCCCTTCCTTGACCTTCCTGTGCCCCAGTCAAGGTCCTCCTGAGCCACTCCTGTTCCGAGTTGCCATGGGCAGCACTCCCCACACCTGGAGGTGCAAGGTTCTCTCTCCTTGGTCACCCTCAGTCACCCATCCTGCTGCCTGTCTCAGACCCATCCACAGCAGCTGCTGCTCAAGGGTGGGGTCTTCTTCGGGAAATATCTTTGCATGACTTCTGTGAGAGATGCATGTGCCCTGTCCCTTTTCTTACCAATGCTCACTGTGTCTGTTTTTTTTTTAATAGTCTGTATTTTTTAGATCAGTTTTAGATTTGTAGCAAAATTGAGCAAAAGGTACAGAGAGTTCCCATATATTTCCTGCCCACACTAATAGCCTCCCCATTATCCACATCTTCCACCAAAGTGCTACATTTGTTACAATTAGTGAGCCTACATTGACATGTCATTATCACCCAAAGTCCACAGTTTGCATTAGGGCTCACTCTTCTCCCATTTTATGGGTTTGGATGGGTGCATAATGACATGTATTCACCGCTATGGTATTTTACAGAGTAGTTTCACTGCCCTAAAAATTCTCTGCACTCTGCCTCTTCATCCCTCCCTCCCTCCAACCTCTGGCAACCACTCATCTTTTTACTGTCTCCATAGTTTTGCCTTTTTCAGAATGTGATATAGTCGGAATTATACAGTATGTAGCCTTTTCAGATTGGCTTCTTTCACCAAGTAATATGCCTTTGAGGTTCTTCTGTGTCTTTTCATGGCTTGAGAGCTCATTTCTTTTTAGTGCTGAAAAATACCCCATTGTCTGGATGCATACCAGTTTATTTATCCACTCACCGACATCTTGGTTGCTTCCAAGTTTGGGCAATTATGAATAAAGCTGCTATAAACATCGCGTGTAGGTTTTTGCATGGATGTAAACTTTCAGTTCATTTGGGTAAATACCAAGGAGATTGGTTGCTGGATCACATGATAAGAGTATACTTAGTTTTGTGGGAAACCATCAAACTGTCTTCCAAAGTGGCTGTACCATTTTGCATTCCCACCAGCAGTGAATGAGAGTTCCTGTTGCTCCACATCTTCACCCGCATTTGGTGTTGGTCAGTTTTCTGGATTTTTTGCCATCCTAATAGGTGTGCAGTGGTATCTCATTGTTTTGATTTGCACTTTCCTAATGTCATATGATGTGGAACATCTTTTTATATGCTCACTTGCCATCTGTGTATCTTCCTTGGAGAAGTGTCTGTTAGATCTTTTGTCCCATTTTTTAATCAGATTGTTTGTTTTCTTATTGTTGAGTTTTGACAGTTCTTTGTATATTTTGGATAACAGTCCTTTATCAGATATATCTTTTGCAAATATTTTCTCCCAGTCTGTGGCTTGTCTTTTCATTCTCTTGACAGTGTCTTTCACAGAACAAAAAGAATTTTAATTTTAATGAAGTCCAGCTTACCAATTCTTTCTTGCATGGATCCTGCCTTTAGTATTGTATCTAAAAAGTCATTGCCAAGCCCAAGGTCATCTAGATTTTCTTCTATGTTATCTTCTAAGAGTTTTATAATTTTGAGTTTTACATTTATGTCTAAGATCTGTTTCAATTAATTTTGTGAAGAGTATAAGGTCTGCCTCTAGACTCATTTTTTTGCACGTGGATGTCCAATTGTTCTAGCATGATTTGTTAAAAAGACTATCTTAGCTCCATTGTCTTGCCTCCAGGAGGCACAAGCTTCCCCCACCCCTTCAAGGAGAGATGGCACCAGAGGTCTCCCGCTATTAAGAAGAAAGAAGAAACCAATTCCTCTTATCCACCTGCTACATGAGAGACAGAAAAGGTCAAACTCGGCAGTTTCTCAGCTGGGCTATGATTGTAAACCTCCCCCGCCGTCCCCAGCCTGCCTAGTAAAGAGTTAGCGTCATTTGGCCTCAGGGCCAACACCTCTCTTTATTTCTTGGTGCTGTGCCTTCTTTCTTTTGGAGAACGAGTAAATAAACTTGGGGTAAATAAACTTGGGGCTAAACTCTGTCCGAGAGTTCTTTCTCTTCTCGTGTGTGAACTTCACCCCCTAACATTGGGTGTTTCTCTCCCCTAGGTCAGGTGGGCACTGATTAAACCCAGCAGGTTAGGCTCTGGTTAACTGGTTTCTCCTGAGGGCAGACCTTGTTAAGAACAGAATGTTCTGGCTTGTTAGTTTTTCCCTCCCCCTGCTGCAAGCTGGAGGGGATTTTTCCCTAATATTCACTGTGAGAACCTGGTGGAGCTCCTGGAGTTGAAACTCACAAATGCACGCGGTCTCCTGACTGGGTCCCCGTGGGGATTTTGTCTCTCAGACTTGTCCACACGGAGCTACAGCCTTGGTTCCTTACAGTTCAGGTGTTCCTGTCCCTCTCTGCTGGTGGGTGTCTACTCAGGTAAGTTGTGCTTCTCTGTGTTCCGTCCGGCTCTCCGATTCTGGGGCAGCAGTTTGCCCTGTGACTTCACTTCTCTGATGGATCTAAGAGGAGTTGTTGGTTTTTCAGTTTGTTCAGCTTGTTACTTGTTAGCACAGAGTGGTGACTTCCAAGATCCTTGCGTGTCGAACTGGAAACCGGAAGTTCTACCTGTCTGTTTTTAGGCAGTTTGTCCACCTGTGTGTGAATTTGGAGGTTTGTGGGGATTTAATGGTGGATTTTTCCACCGTTATCCTTGGTGGCTTATGTTCAGTTTTTGATGGAAATGGGGATATTTAAATCAAATACACTCCTGCCACACTAAAACATAATTTTTTCAGTACCCCATATATGCCAGAAATTGTGCTAGACACTGGGGCTGTGGCAGCAGCTAAGACAGAGCCTTTCCTGCCCCCATGGCATTTGCCTGCCTGGAGAGGATCAGTGCATCCTGCATTTGCCAGCCCCAAATGCTCCCTGCTCTGGGAATCTCAGCTTGGAGCGTGCTCCTAGGGAGGCCATTGAGGTATCACCCTGCGCCAGAGTTCTTGGTTTTGAATTAGTGCAAGAAAGCAGATATCAGGGAGGGGTATCGAACCTCTCCAGATCTCGTGTTGACATTTCATATTGTTACCCTTTGCCCTGAAGAGCTGTCTCGAGGCCAGGAGTTGGTGTTTTGACTGTAGAGAAGATATTTTCCTATTACAATCTCCAGCTGATAAAAAGAGAAGGTCATTCTTTGCATGCCGACCTCAAAGGCAGAGAATGATGCAATCTCGCTTATGAAGACACATTTAATAAATGGATGAGGAATTCTTGCCACGGCTCTGTGGTCTCTAATATCAACATATCTATATTCAGCGCTGGTGGACTTGCTCTTCCTCCATCAATCAAAAAATTCTCCTTTGTTCCTAATAATATGGGACAAAGGCTCAGATTTAAATCAGCTGAAGAATCAGCAGCCCAAATGGGTACTCTCTGCTTATTGTATTTGTATCAACATTCCACCGTATTTCCAAACGAATAATATGTACAAAATGTATGTATGAAAGCTATCTGGGCAGTAAATTACTTTTTGCTTGTTTCTGTTTTTGTTTTAATCTAAGAGGTTGGACAAAGCGAGCACACTGTCACCGCTTGGCTCCAAGGGACCGTGATTCTGTGATTCTTTGTTGCTATGGGGATGAGATTACATGATTCAAATGTACAGCATGTTCTGTTGCTAAGGTAATTACAGGCATCTTCACCCTCTCTAGTAGGGCCTGCTTTGTCACAGATTTTAGCTGTGGAAAAACCGAGCTTGAGGTCGTACATGCTGAGACAGAAGGAAAAATAAGCTTTGTGCAAAGTTTTAGAGGAAGTGAAAAAGTCCTCTTGCTGCTTGATCTGGGTGGCCCCATGGTGACAGCAGCAAAATGGATAGCGTGGTTACTCGTCACTTCAAGGCACTGGCTGGCGACTGCCATTTCACAGGGGCCTGGTGGCATGATGGATTAGACGGCTTGCCCAGAGCCACCCAGAAGGCTTGAGTACTCTAGAATGCCTTAGGACCTTTCAGACTTGCAGTCCAGCGGGCATTAGAATGGAGTAAGAGGAGACGGGAAGGAACTGTCTGAGATGATGGACTGTTCTACATGCTGGTTCGATTTTAGTTACAAGGGTGTACGTATTAGTCAAAACACATCAAACTGCGCACTTCTGCGCACTCACATAAAATGTAAATTCTATCTCAATAGAAGCAATCCTTCAGCTCTCTCAGGATGGAGAGGGAGGTGGGGGATGAAGATAGAGGTGGGAATGTGACGATGGTGGTGATGGGTTGATGAAGATGAGACTGGAGTTTTAAATTACAGTGTGGTCACCCATTATGTGCGGTTTCAGTTACTTGTGGTCAACCACCGTCTGAAAATGCTCAATGGGAAAAAATCAATCCTTCAGACTAGACAGGGAGAAGGCAGCCTTGAAGAACCACAGGAGTACAGCTTAGAACGTCTGAAGTTTTTTTTTGTTGTTGTATAGGATAGAGCTAGGTTAGCATTTGCTGCAGTGTGTGTTGTCTGTTTTTTCAAGGCAGGCCATGGAGCTCGGGCTTGTTTTTCATGCACTCGGTCCTGTTGTAACCTCTGAGGGTGACCCTGCCAGCCTCACACTCCTTCTCCTGCAGTCCAGGATATCAAGTGTCCCCCAAATTTCTTGTCCTTTGTTGTCGTCCTTCCAGGGCGTAGACAAAGGTGTCCAGAGAGCATAGCATTGGATTAGGAATTCAGGGAGCGGAGTTCTAGTCCCCATCTGGTCACCAACCCACTGAACTCTGGCTAAACTCTCTGGGCTACAGGTTCCCCAGGTTCAAAATGGGGTTAGTAGCTCTCAGGGCTCCTGTGAGGGGACAAGGCACACTGGAGGTGTGCCATACAAAGGCGAGGTAGGAGCTCTGCAGACGAGACCGGAGGCTGCCCTATGATGGAGAAGATACGGGCAGAACGCCAAACAGGTGGGCAGCAATCGGGCACTCAGGGGCCTCCATGGCTTCTGTTTTGGGGAAATAAAGAGATGAATCAGGTGAGGCAGGTGTTTTAGAACAGGGCAATCAAGTCCAATTCCAGCTGCCGCTTCCCATCTTTGTGATTGGATCAAGTCACCACTTTAAGTTTCTCCTAGTCTCTAAGTATTGCCTGCCTCAGATTACACATTTGTAAAATGAGGATAACAATAACATCTATGCAGCTGACTGTGGAAAGAGTTTAATCAGATCACGTATGTGACAGTGTTTCGCCGGTGTTAAGTGCTCAATAAATTCTCATTCTCCCATTCTCCCCCCCTTCCTTCTTGTCTTTCGTCTTCACCTTTTTTGTGGTTGTTGTTTCTGCAGTACCAGCTCTTTCCTCCTCTTTCTTTGCTTCCTTCGTAGATCCATTCATAGTTTACAGTGGGGTTTGTGGGGAGTCTCAGTGTTTATAAGATAAAGACCTGGGCTGGGCTATTGACCTCTGTACGGAAGGTGGAAACCACAGGGGGAGAGGAGGGAAGTGGGGAGTGAATTTCAGTGGGAGGCCTTCCTGGACAACCGAGCTGTAGTCCTTTGCTCAGCATGCAAGCGGTTTGGGTGAACAGAGACAAGGTAATGAGTTGGGGGTGGGGGTGAGTTTTCAAAGGGGAGAAACCATGCTCCCCCTATCCTGGAAAGAAAGAGCAGGGGGAAAAAGATTTAGGAGCATTCACACACAAGCCGGGTCCCCCAGCCTGGAGAAGGGCACCCCTCTCTCCCTACCTGCCCCTGGACATGGGGCCTAGTACACCAGCTTGAACTATGACACCATATCCACCTGTCTGTCAGAGGGGGTGAAGGACAATGATGAGAGAGAGACTGAGGAGAAGGAAGAGTCTGGAGCCTTGGTCTTCCATCTTAGAGCCAGGACTGTCAGAGATCCAGGGCTGGATCTTGTCGTGGGTATAACTTTAAGGGTCTTGTCGGCACATGGCCCCTGATAAAATGCAACTATTCCCGTTGCTATTTTTGTCCCCAGAGGAGACCTGGAAGCAGAGGATGGCACAGAAGACACACAGTATGAACCAGTGCAGTTAAAAGAGAAAGCAACGAATTGGGAAAGAAGTTAGATTAGCTCTAAGTTTAGATATTAATAATAGAATCCACAGAGGGTCGACAAATGGCCAATGATTAGTGTGTTCCTTAATTCTCTTTTGATCAATAGATTCACCCTCCATCTCTTCCTTCCCTCCCCCCTCTCTCTTTTATTTGTTGCAGAAACTGTAGAATCTCCCACAGCCTGGGTTGTGCAGATTGTCTCATTGTGGTGTCATTTGACACACTTTCCTGCTGCTACTTGTATTTCCTGTGATTTGGTAGTTAGATCCAGGGGGCAGGTTAGATCCAAGATCTTTTTTTTTTTTTTCAAGATTACTCACAAGCGATATTGTGTACAACCATATGGAGGGACAGGATGTCTAGTATTCTTATCTTCTCAAAACAATGTCAGTAGTCATCGGTGATCATTGCCTAAGGGTTCATTAGTGATGGCAAAATGGCAAATATTCTATTCCCATCGAGACTTAATTCATTGGTTCCCCCTTATCAGTTACATGGTTACTCCAAAAAGTAGCATTTATATATAGGAAAAGCAAAATAAAGGTTTGGTTCTTCTTTTTCCCTTTTATATACCAATTTTCAACATAATGACTTGGTCTCCTTGCAATTTCCACAGATAATTAATCAATATTTTTTGAATGCATTGTCAAACGTTTGGATTTTTGCTTTTCATTAAGTTTCTCTTATAATGAATGAGATTGAGCAACTTTTCACGTTTAAGGGAATTTGCTTTTTTTCTTCTTTCCATGGACTCTCTGTTCCTATCTTGTGCCCGTTTTTCTAAGGGGTTTTTGTCTTTTTCATCTCTAATTTTAAGAGTCCTTTATGTGTTAGGCATAGGTACCCTTTGTCTATGACATATATCACAGATATTTTCCCCAGTAAATCAATTGCCTTTTTAATGTGGTCATAGTATTTTATGCTATGTTAATGTTTTGGTTTCCATTTTTTTTTTTTTTTTTTTTTTTTTTTTGAGACAGAGTCTCACTCTGTTGCCCAGGCTAGAGTGCCGTGGTGTCAGCCTAGCTCACAGCAACCTCAAACTCCTGGGCTCAAGCAATCCTACTGCCTCAGCCTCCCGAGTAGCTGGGACTACAGGCATTCGCCACCATGCCCGGCTAATTTTTTCTATATATATTTTTTTAGTTGGCCAGATAATTTCTTTCTATTTTTTTAGTAGAGACGGGATCTCGCTTTTGGTCAGGCTGGTCTTGAACTCCTGAGCTCAAAGGATCCACCCGCCTCAGCCTCCCAGAATGCTAGGATTACAGGCATGAGCCACCGCGCCCAGCCTATATGGCTATTCTTATTTGCTTTTTCCAAATTATAATCAACTTGTTATTAACTCAAGGGAGAAAAAAAATGCATGGTATTCTTATCGAGTTTATATTAAATTTATTGATTAACCTAAGAAGGATGGATGTCTTTAGGAAATTAAGTTATCTTATCCAAGAATATAGGATGTCTTTTCATTTGTTCAAGTCTGGCTTTTTGTCATTCAAAAGTGATCTTAGAGCCAGGTGCAGTGGTGCATGCCTGTTGTCCTAGATACTCAGGAGGCTGAGGCAAGAGGAGTTTGAGGCCATGTGGCCAACAGAGTGAGACCCTGTCTCTAAAAAATAAAAATGAAAAAAAATTAAAATGAGTGAAGGATTTGGAAAACGAGTGTTTTTATAGTTTTCTTCAAATGAATTTTGAACATTTCTCCTCCTGCTTTATGGCTTACTATATTTAATTTATTTCCAAAGTCATAAGTAGGGCATCTCTTCCATAATAACATTTTTTGTTTTTTTGAGTCTCTCTTGTTGTCCAGGCTAGAGTGAAGTGATGTCGTCATAGCTCACTGCAACCTCCAACTCCTGGGCTTAAGCAATCCTCCCGCTTCAACCTCTTGAGTAGCTGGGACTCCAGGCATGCAGCGCCCAGCAAATTTTTCTATATTTAGAAGAGGGGTCTCACTCATGATCGGGCTTGTATTGAACTCCTGAGCTTAAGCAATCCTCTTGCCTTGGTCTCCCAGAGTGCTAGGATTACAGGTGTGTGCCAACGTGCCCAGCCTCTTGCATAATAACTTTTAAGTGGCTTTTGTTTATACATAAGATTTTTTACATGGTGATTTTATAATCAGCTTCTTGTACAAAATTCTCTTATAGTTTTTCCATTGATTCTTTTGTGTTTTCTAGATATATGATCATATCATCTGAAAACAGTTTTCTCTCTTTCTTTCCTGCTCTTTACCTTAATTTGCTTTTTCTTGTTTCATTGCCGTAGTGAATATCTCCAACACAATGTTGAAGTGTAGTAGTCAAAGTGGCAAGCTTATGTTATTCCTCACTGTAGTGGTAAAGCCTCTAGTATTTCTTCATTAAGTAAGATGTTGACTTTAGGCTGAAGTACATCTATTTTTTTATCACATCAAGGAAGTATTTATTACTCCTATTTACATAGCATACATAGTGTTAACTTTCATTAAATGCCTCTTCTGCCTCCATGAAAATGGTCATAATTTTTTCCATTAGTTTCATTAATATGATATATTCATGACTTTCTATAGAGAGAGATATATATTATATATATATATATTTTTTTTTTGAGACAGGGTCTCATTCCGTCACCCAGGCTTGAGTACAATGGCGTGATCATGGCTCGCTGCAGCCTTGAACTCCTGGGCTCAAGCAATTCTCCTGCCTCAGCCTCCTGATTAGTTGGAATTATAGGCACTTGCCACCGCACCTGGCTAATTTTTCTTTTTCTTTTTCTTTCTTTTTTTTTTTTTTTTTGAGACAGAGTCTCACTCTGTTGCCCAGCCTAGAGTGAGTGCCATGGCGTCAGCCTAGCTCACAGCAACCTCAAACTCCTGGGCTTAAACGATCCTACTGCCTCAGCCTCCCGAGTAGCTGGGACTACAGGCGTGCGCCACCATGCCCGGCTAATTTTTTCTATATATTTTTAGTTGTCCAGATCATTTCTTTCTATTTTTAGTAGAGACGGGGGTCTCACCCTTGTTCAGGCTGGTCTCGAACTCCTGAGCTCAAGCGATCCTCCCGCCTCGGCCTCCCAGAGTGCTAGGATTACAGGCGTGAGCCACCTCGCCCGGCCTAATTTTTCTTCTTCTTCTTCTTTTTTTTTTTTTTTTTTAGAGATGGGGTCTCACTATGTTGCCCAGGCTGGTCTCAAACTCCTGTCCTGGCCTCAAGTGATGCTTCCACCTCCGCCTCCCAAAGTTCTGGGATTACAGGTGTGAGCCACTGTGCATAGCCCGACTTCCCCAATATTTAACCACCCAAATCCTGAAGGAAACTCCATTCGATTATAATTTTTTACTTTAAAAATAGGATTCTGTTTGCTAATATTTTAAGATTTCTGTGTCAGTATTTCATAAGATTGGTCTGAAGGTTTCTATTTGGTATGTAATCTTTGTCAGCATTTGACAGAAATGACACACTTACTTCACAGAAATATTTTGGAAATTTTCCTTCCTTTTCAATGTTCTGGAATGGTTTGAGAACAATCAGCATTATGTGGTCTTCAGAGGTTTGGTTTAATTTCTCTATGAAACTATGTGGACCATATATGTAGGAGCTCTTTAGTTATTTTCTCTGTTCCTTCTATGGTCATTGGTCTCCTTAGACTTTCTGTCTCCACTGGAGTCAATACTGCAAAGTTATATTTTTCTAGAAAATTACAAATTTCTTCTAGATTTTCTAATTACTTGCATAGAGTTCTAGTTTTTCTAATTTATTTGCATAGAGTTGTGTAAAATCGTCTTCTGACTTTGTAAAATTTCCCTGTTTTGATAGTTGTTTTCCCCTTGATTTTTCTTTTTCTTTGAGACAGGGTCTTGCTCTGTCTCCCAGGCTGGAGTGCAGTGGCGTCATCATAGCTCACTGCAGCCTCCAACTCCTGGGCTCAAGTGATCCTCCTGTCTCAGCCTCCCAAGTAGCTGGAACTACAGGTGTGCGCCACCATGCCTGGCTAATTTTTTCTATTTTTTTGTAGAGACGGAGGTCTCACTCTTGCTCAGGTTGATCTTGAACTCCTGACCTCAAGCAGTCCTCCTGCCTCGGCCTCCCAGAGTGCTAGGATGACAGGTGTGAGCCACTGCACCTGGTCCCCTTTGTCATTTCTAAAGGAGACTCATCAGATTAAACTGAAAACACCCTGCAAGTAAAGGCCAAGGACGTGTTCGTGGGTAGAGCCTGATGGAATTCCACTTCACTCAGGTGTGAAGAATAAGGGCTGCAGTGGGAACAGAAACTGAGGGGTCTAATTTAGGTGGGAAAATACATTAGGGAGAAGGAGGCAGCCTCAAGGGGACCTGAGGACTCGAGGTGCTGTTATATAATATTCAGGAATTTTTCAAGAAGATGAGAGTGTTCATATGGTGTGAGCATCACCCCTACTCCATCCACGTGGTATATGGGAAGCCTGGCATCACTGTTAACCTTTTGAAGGGGTGTATTTTTCTCAAATGAAATTGTAAGTTCATAGGTTACAAATTCCAGGCAACTGGTATCTTGATGAAGACGAAACCGGGAACGTGTTTTCTTTCATTCCTGTTTTATCTACTCTTGTCACATTCTGCTCTGGCCCTTGGCTGGTAGTTCAGGTCTAAATGACAGGGCATTGTCCCTGAAGGTGTGGGTTTGGGAGTCAGAAATCCTGAATTTTTAATCTTGGCTTCTAACTATGTAAGTCAATGTGGACAAATCATATCATCTTTCTAAACCTCAAGCTCCTCATTTGTAACTGGAGATTCTGATAATACCTCTCTTACAAGGATGCTGTGAAAATTCAATAAATCCTGTGTGGAAAACAATTAGCACAGCGTCTGGCATCTGTTAAGGAGTCAGTTAATGTTAAGTAGTGATTCCAGGGCTAGTGACAGCAGCATGGCAGGCCCGTGGGATGCCATTTGGCCTAGGACATGGCATTTGGATGTTAGCTTTGAAACTGCTGTGATGGCCATGACTTTGCTGGTGTTTTCTTGGTTTAGTGAGTGCAGGACTAACACTGTAGTATTTTTTTTTCTTGAAATTATTCTTCACATATCTTTCTCTTCCATCTCAAATCACATTTATTAGCAAGTCTTGTTGACTCTGATTTTAAAATATATAAAATATGCAATCTCACAACTTTCACTACCGTCACCGTAATTGATGCCACCAGGATTATTGCAGTAGTCTTCTAACTCAGGGGTCAGAAAACTATTGTCTGCTGGCTAAACTATTTGTTCATATCATTGGTGCTTTTTTATTTGGATAAATTTGTAGGATACAAGTATAATTTTGTTGCATGGATAGATTGCGTAGTGGGGAAGTCAGGGCTTCTAGGGTATCTATCACCTGAATAATTCATTGTACCCATTGAGTAATTCTCATCATCCATCCCCCACCCTTCCAAGTCTCCACTGCCTGTCATTCCACACTCTATATCCATGTGTACATATTATTTAGCTCCCACTTATAAGTGAGAATGTGTGGTATTTATCTTCCTGTGCCTGGCTTATTTCACTTAACATAATGCCTTCCAGGCTCATCTATATTGCCATGAATAACATAATTTAGTTGTTTATTATGGCTGAATAATATTCCATTGTGTCTATATACCAGATTTTCTTTATAGAGTCACTCACTGATGGACACTTAGGTTGATTCCGTATCTTTGCTATTGTGAATAGTGCTGTGATAGATATAGGAGTCATTTGTATATTTTTATATGGGTTGTTTATTGATATGTAGGTGCTATATATATATATATATGTATAATTTGTCTACTGTATATTTTGCAACTATCATCTCCTAAACTTTAGCTTACTTTTTTACATTGTTTATAGTGTTATTGGTATATAATTTTTCACATTTTTTTTTAGTACTAGCTTACTAAATTTTAAACTCTCTGAGGGCATAAGCCTTGCCTCCTATAACTTTTTTTAAATTAATAAACTTTATTTTTAAGAGCAGTTTTAGATTCAGAGCAAAATTGAGCAGAAGGCACAGAGAGTTCCCATATAGTCCCTGTTCCCACACATTCACAACCTCCCCCATCAGACATCCTGTGCCAGAGTGGATGTTCGTTACGATTAGTGAACCTGCATTAACATATCATTATCACCTAAAATCTGTAGTGTATACATTAAAGCTCATTCTTGGTATTGTACATTCTATGGATTTGGACAAACATATAATGATATGTATCCACCATTATAGTATCATACAAAGTAGTTTCCCTGCCCTAAAAACCCTCTGTGCCCCATCTGTTCATCCCTCCTTTCCTTCAGCTTCTGGCAACCACTGATCTTTTTACTGTCTCCATAGTTTTGCCTTTTCCAGAATGTGATATAGTTGGAATCATAATAGTAGACAGCCTTTTCAGATTGGCTTCTTTCACTTAGTAGTATGCACTCAAGGTTTGTCTTAGTCTGTTAGTGCTCCTATAAAAAAATACCTGAAAACTGGGTAATTTACGAAGACCAATTTATTTTTTCACACTTCTGGAGGCTGGGAAATCCAAGATCAAGGCACGTGGCTGTTCAAGACAACCTTGGAAACCGGGGTGGAGGGAGCTGTGGCACAGCTCTTGCACTCTGTGCTCCTGCTGAATTGGGACCATGTGGGTGCTGTCAGGGCTCACCACTTGTGCCAGCCAGAGCTGCAGCTCAAGCCACACCTGGGCATGCCTGTGAGGTGGCCCTGGGAAGTGAGTGCTGAGGTTCCAAGGCACCCTGGGCCCCTCCCTCAAAGCTGTTCTAGCCTCAAGGCCATAACACTCTGGGCCTGTGATGGGCCTGGCAGCTTTCCAAAAAGATTTCCAAAAGGCCTTCTCCCTTCTCTTGATTCTCCCTTCATCTTGATGAATAGCACCTGGCTCCCTTGTAGCCATACTACTCTCCTTACCACATGGGCACTTGGCCACACCCTTGTTTTTCTAACCTAAGCATGGTTTTTATTCCTTACATGGCTAGGCTGAGAATTTTCCAAATATTTCCATTCTACTTCTCTCTCTCTCTTTCTCTCTCTCTTTTTTTTTTTTTTAAGAGACAGGGTTTTGCTCTGTCACCCAGGCTGGAGTGCAGTAGTACAATCATAGCTCACTGCAGCCTCCAACTCCTGGGCTCAAATATCCTCCTTGAATAGCTGGGACTACAGGCACGTGCCACCATGCCTGGCTTTTTTTTTTTTTGGTAGAGATGAGGTTGTTTTTTATTTCCTTCAATGATCAAGAGCAGGTAGAGATGAAGTCTTGCTATACTGCCCCAGGCTGGTCTTGAACTCCTGGCCTCAAGTGCCTTTCCCACTTCGGCTTCCAAAAGTGCTGGGATTACAGGTGTGAACCACTGTGCCTGGTCTACTTCTCTTTTGATTATAAATTCTATCTTTAAATTGTTTTTCTCTTCTCATATTTTACTATAAGTAGTTAAGAGAAGCCATGTAGCTCCTTCAACATTTTGCTGCTTAGGTCGGATGTTGTGGCTCACACCTGTAATCCCTGTACTTTGGGAGGCTGAGGCAGGAGGATTGCTTGAGGCCAGGAGTTAGAGATCAGCCTGGCCAACATAGCAAGACTCCATCTCTACAAAATAATAATAATAATAATAATAAAACTAGCCAGGCGTGGTGGCCCATGCCTGTGGTCTCAGCTACTCGGGAGGCTGAGGCAGGAGGATCACTTAAGCCCAGGAGTTTGAGGCTGCAGTGATCTATGATTGGGCCACTGTATTCCAGCCTGTGTGACAGAATGAAACTCTGTCACAAATAAATAGTTTTGCCGCATAGAGATTTCTTCCACCAAATATCCTAGTTTATCACTCTTAAGCTCTGCCTTCCACAAAGTTCTAGGACATGGATATAATTCAGCCAAGTTCTTTGCCACTTTATAACAAGGATGGCCTTTCCTCTAGTTTCCAATACCTTGTTCTTCATTTCCATCTGAGACCTCATCAGAATAGTCATTACTGCCTATATTTCTACCAGCCATCCTGGTCATGACGACTAAGATAATCTCTAAGAAGACTGAGGCTTTCCCGACAGCTCTCTTCTTCGTCTGAGCCCCTGCCAGAATCACTCTTAATGCTCCATTCATGTCAATTTAGGCTTTTTCCAGCATTCACTTCAAAACCGTTCTAGCCTCTACCCATTACCGAAGCCACTTCCACATTTTTGAGTATTTGTTATAGTAACACTCCACACCTCTGGTACTAATTTCTTAGTCTATTATGTGCTGCTGCAACAGAATAGCACAGACTGGGTAATTCATAAAGAACAGAAATTTATTTTTCATAGTTCTGCAGGCTGGGAAATCCAAGATCAAGGTGCTGGCAGATTTGGTTGTCTGGTAAGGGCTGCTCCTCTCTTTGAAGATGGTGCCTTGATACTATTACCTCCTTGGAGGTGAGGGGTGCACTGTGTCCTCGCAAGGTGCAAGTTGAAAGGACGAGAGAGCTGAATGCTGCATGAAGACTCTTTTATAAGCACCTTAATCCCATTCATGAGGGAGGCTCCCTCAAGGCCTAATCACCTTTTAAAGACCCCACCTTTTATTATTTATTTATTTTTGAGGCAGAGTCCCACTCTGTCACCCTGGCTAGAGTGCCGTGGCGTCAGCCTAGCTCACAGCAACCTCAAACTCCTGGGCTCAAGCAGTCCTCCTGCCTCAGCCTCCCAAGTAGCTGAGACTACAGGCATGCACCACCATGCCCAGCTAATTTTTTCTGTATATGTTTAGTTGTCCAGCTAATTTCTTTCTTTCTTTTTTTTTTTTTTTTTTTTAGTAGAGACAAGGTCTCACTCTTGCTCAGGCTGGTTTCGAACTCCTGAGCTCAAACGATCCGCCCACCTCGGCCTCCCAGAGTGCTAGGATTACAGGCATGAGCCACCTTGCCCGGCCTAAAGACCCCACCTTTTAATATGATCACATTGGCAACACCTGAATTTTGGAGGGGACACATTCAAATCATAACTTGGTTCCTCCATGTCTTTTCATGGCTTGATAGATCATTTCTTTTTAGTGCTGAATAATAGTTCATTGTCTGGATATACCAGTTTATCCATTCACCTACTGACGGACATTTGGTTGCTTCTAAGTTTTGATAATTATGTATAAAGCTGCTATAAACATCTGTGCACAGCTTTCTGTGTGGACATAAGTATTCAGTTTATTTGGGTAAATACCAATGTGGGTGATTGCTGGACCATATGGTAAGAGTGTGTTTAGTTTTGTAAGAAACTGCCAAACTGTCTTCCAAAGTAGCTGTACCATTTTACATTCCCAACAGCAATGAATGCAAGTTCCTGTTGCTCCACATCCTCACCAGCATTTGGTGTTATTGGTGTTTTGGATTTTGGCCCTTCTAATAGATGTGTAGTGTTAACTTGCTGTAATTTGTAATTCCCTAATGGCACATGCTTGCAAGGCAGGTCTATTGGCAAGAAATTCCCTCATTTTTTGTTTGTCAGAGAAAGTCTTTATTTCACCCTTCACCTTTGAAGGATAATTTCTCAGGGTATAGAATTGTAGGTTGATGAGGTTTTTTTTTTCTCTCTACACTAAATTTCACTCCACTCTCCTCTTCTTTTGATGGTTTCTCAGGAGAAGTTGGGTGTAATTCTCATCTTGGCTTCTCTATAGATGATCCATTTTCTTCCTCTGGCTTTTCTTTGGGGTTTTTTTCTTTATCTTGATTTTCTGTAGTTTGACTATGATACATTGACGTGCAGTTTTTTTGACATTTATCCTGCTCGGTGTTCTCCGAGCTTCCTGATCTGTGGTTTGGTGTGTGACATTAATTTGGGGAAATTCTTGGCTTTAATTTCTTCACATATTGCTTCTATTCCTTTCTTTTTTCTCCCTTTGGCATTCCCATTACAGATACGTTATACTTTTGTAGTTGTCCCACAGTTATTGGATATTCTGTTCTGGGTTTTTTTTTTCTCTGTTTTTTTGTTTTGGAATTTTTTGTTGTTATGTTTCAAGTTCAGAGATTCTTTCCCCAGCCATGACCAGTCTGTTGGTGAACCCACCAAAGCCATTCCGCAAAAGTGTCTTTAATCTCTAGCATTTCTTTTTTATTGTTCCTTAGAATTTCCATTTTTCTGGTTACATTATCCTTCTGTTCTTGCATGTTGCCACTTTTTCCATGAAAGCCCTTAGCCTGTTAATTATAGTTGTTTTAAATTCCTGTTTTAATTCTAACATTCCTGCCATATCTGACTTGCATTTTGATGCTTGTTCTGCCTCTTCAAACTGTGTTTTTTGCCTTTAAGTATGACTTATCATTTTTGTTGAAAGGTGATCGTAATGTACTGGGTAAAAGCACTCGCTGTAAATAGGCCTTTCGTGTCTATTGCCTTGTGAGCGGGTCTTAGTCATTTAGTGGATTTTGTGAGCCTGTTTATCTGGACTGTGAATGTCATGAGTACTTCTCAGTCCCCTGCCCCCTTAAGTGGAACAGAGTGTCTGGAAGGAGCTCGAGTTGGGTATTTTCTTTCCCCCAGCAGGTTGGGCTGTGGTCAGGGGTTTCTCCTGAGGGCAGATCTTGTTAAGAGGAGGAAAAGAATGCAATGCATCCGTGTACTTCAAAATGGTTACTTTCCCCTGCCCTAATGCAAGCTCAAGATTTTTCTCTGATGTTCACTGTGAGGACCTGGAGGTAAAACTCACAAAAGTGCGGGCCCTCCTTGCACTGGGTCCCCTGGAGTTTTTATCTCTTAGACTTGTCCACACTCAGCCCCCAGCACTTGGTCAATTACAGGTCAGGTTTTCCTATGCTGGCATGGGGTCCATGGAGGTTTCTGCTCTGGGCAGTTTTGATTCTCTGCACTTGCTTGTCAGTCTCTTTAATTTTGGTGGCAGGATTCTGCCCTGTGACCTCATTCCTCTGACAGATCTAAGAAGAGTTATTGATGTTTCGGTTTGTTCAGCTTTTTACTTGTTTGGATGGAGTGGAAACTTCTGAGCTCCTTTGATCTGCTGTATAATTTTTAGATATATAGTTGATTGGATTTTGGAAATGTGGGGACACAGTAGTCTTGGGGAAGAATTAGTCTAATTCTGGAGATGTTGAAGGAAACATCAGCTCTGATGGAAGATGGTGTGGGCTTTAGAAGGAGGGAGGCAGACTCTACCTGGGCACCTGACACCTGCATAGGTGGGGCTATACAGACTTTTTTTTTTGCTTTAAGTAAGAGACAGGAGATTTAGGTATTTACATTTTTCCAAGAAAGGGATTTCATTATGGGTCACTGATTCTTCAGTTAAAGCTCATGATACCAGGGGTTCATATTACTGAAATCTGGGACTTTTTGTAAGTGTTGGCAGTATGTCATTTTAAATATGCTGTTATTGGTTGCTTGTTGAATTGTTACTGATTGTCTCAAGACATTTTGGGGCTACTTTATCAACTTGGGTTAGTTTTCATATTTGGAGAGAGATTTGAGGCTAACCTATGACCTGGAGCTGCTCTCCAGGGCAATATTTCTCACGAGAATGAGTGACAAGCCCTGTTTTATAGTTCCATTCCAAGTTGAGACCTCCAAATGGAGATGCTGAGGGAACCCCACCAGTTCCATGGAAGGTGGCCCAAGCTTCAGCTCTAGAAGAAGGAAGGCTGATTCTACCTTGCAGGGCACTTGCTCAGAATAGGAGATAAGTTGCTCATCATCTAAGTCTCAAGTCTGAAGAGTCTACAGCCCAACTTGCATAAGCCACTTACCAATGTTCACTGCAGGGCAAGTTTCCTCCACTCCACCGTGCCCCCTCTCCACCCCATCACACATATGCCAGGGACATTTGGCAATATCTGGCAACATTCTTTGTTGTCACAACTTGTGGGTGGTGCTATTAGTGTCTGGATGCTGTTTCACATCCTACAATGTACAGGACAGTCCCTTACAACAAAGAGTTATTTGGGCCAAAATATCAATAGTGCTGAGGTTGAGAAACCCTTCTCAACAGTATATACCTACAGGTGGAATTGCTGGGGCACAGGGCACATGTATGTTTAACCTTCCTAGATAACACTTAAAATGTTGTTCCATGTAGTCGTGTTGATTTCCACTGTCACCGGCAATGAGTGTTCGAGTGTTCGAGTTGTTCCAGTTGCTAGTCCTTGGTGTAGCCAATACCAGTGTGGTGGTTTGTAATTTGCATTTCTTGGATGATTACTGAAGTTAAACACCTATTTATAGGTGTTTATTCACTGGCTATTTAGATTTTCTTTTCTGGAAAGTGCCTGTTTAAATTTTTGATCATTTCTTTTTCCTATTGCATAGTCTGCTTTTCTTAGTGATTTGTAGGAATTCTTAGTTCTGCACATAATTTTTTGTAGGTTATATTTAATACATATTATAAATATTGTCTCCTACTCTGTGGCTTGTTCATTTGGTCTCTTTATAGTATACTTAATCTTTTCCTTTTTTTTTCTTTTCTGAGTCAGGGTCTCTGTCACCCAAACTGGAGGGCAGTGGTGCAATCACAGCTCACTGCAGCCTCGAACTCTCAGACTCAATTAATCCTCCTGGCTGAGCCTCCTAAGTAGCTGGGACTATAGGTATGTGCCACCATACCTAGTTAACTAAAAAAAAAAATTTTTTTTTCTGAGACAGGGTCTTGCTATGTTGCCCAGGCTGGTCGCAAACTCCTGGCCTCAAGCGATCTTCCTGCCTTGGCCTCCCAAAGTGCCATGCTGGGATTGCAGGGGTGACCCACTGTGCCCTGCATGTCCTTAATCTTGATATAATCTTACCAATCTATTTCTTTACAGTTAATTTTTTGTGTTTTTCTTAGAAAATCCTTCCCTATTCTAAAAACACAAAGATACTGTCTTATATTATCTTCTAAAAGTGATATAATTTGGCCTTTCACATTCAGGCATTTTGGATTTTTACCCTTCCTACTTTAACTTCTATTTTATCAATTTATCCTCCAATCTTCTTTTCCTTCTATTTCCTTTGGGTTTGCTGTTCTATTGCCGAAATTCTTTTTTTTTTTTTTTGAGACAGAGTCTCGCTTTTGTTGCCCGGGCTAGAGTGAGTGCCGTGGTGTCAGCCTAGCTCACAGCAACCTCAAACTCCTGGGCTCAAGCAATCCTCCTGCCTCAGCCTCCCGAGTAGCTGGGACTACAGGCATGTGCCACCATGCCCGGCTAATTTTTTCTATATATATTTTTAGTTGGCCAGATAATTTCTTTCTATTTTTAGTAGAGACGGGGTCTCGCTCTTGCTCAGGCTGGTCTCGAACTCCTGACCTCAAGCAATCCACCCGCCTCGGCCTCCCAGAGTGCTAGGCTATTGCTGAAATTCTTAATATGGAAGCATACAAATATTAAACACAGTAAAAAATAAAGTCAACTTCTCTACAGAGGAACAAGATAAGAAACTATGGCAGCCAGAAGAAAATCAAATGACTTTTTAAGTGCTGAAAGGAAAACAAATGTGTCAACCTAGAATTCTATTCTCAAAGAAGAGAAGCCAGATAAAGTCTGGTGGACTCCCTGAGATGCGGAGCTGGACCTGAGAGCCCAGGGAGACCAAAGTAGTTCAAGTTCTCAGGACGGAGTGCTCTCGAGGGGTATATGTGATGTGGCAGAATATCACTTGAAGATAGAGTGGGGTAAGTTAAAATGGCTACTATGAACCCTATAGCTAACAGTGATATAGCAAACCACAGAATCATAGATAATAAGCCAACAAAGGAATTAAAATGAATCTAAAAAATATTCAGTTAATCCAAAAGGAGGCTTTTATAAAAAGATGAAAAAGAGAACAAAGAATAAAAATGGAACAAATAACCAAGACGAGAGAGTAAAACCCAACCATATTAATAGCATATTAAATGCGAATGGTCTTTGCATGATTTTATATCATTGCATAGAGGCAGGAGAATGATACAGAAGAATACATACTAGGCCATTTATATTCATTACTTTGGGATATGGAGGCAGGGGAATTAGCTGTCTCTATATATTTATATTTGATTTGTTACAACACATATTTCTTACGCTTTTCAAGTAAATTGAAAAAATGAAAATCTATAATCAGAGAAATTGAATTCCCTCGCCTCCAGCCCAGTACAGCATACCCAGGCAGCTACTCCTGCTTACCCTTTCTTCTCCCAGCCCTAGAACAGCGACGGCTTATCCTCTGGTGAAATGGAGAAAATAGATAAATAAAATTCATTGCCGTGTATAGTCTAATTTGGCGAAGTGGGGGGAGGTTTGTGGTTAGTGACTCATCAGCTTCACTTGTTTGGATGTCATTCTCTGTGATATCCTGCATCTTCTCTTATCTCCTGCAGTACAGACTGCTAGTTATCTACCAATGTCTGCTCTCTCCTAAAGTAACAGAACCCTCAATTTTTAGCTAGGGAACATTGCCTTCCCAGAATAAAGACTCTATTTCCCAGCCTTTTTTGTAGATAGCATCGGTTATATGACTGAGGTCTGTTCAGTGGCGTATGAGCAGAAGTGACTTGTGCCCCTTCTGAATTGTGCCCTTCAAAGAAAGGGCTTTCTATCCACTTCCTTTTTCCTTTATACTGCTGGCTGAAGTACAGATGTGGTGTGGGCCATCTTTTTTTTATTTTTTATTTTTGAGACAGAATCTCACTCTGTTGCCCGGGCTAGAGTGAGTGCCGTAGCATCAGCCTAGCTCACAGCAACCTCAAACTCCTGGGCTCAAGCGATCCTACTGCCTCAGGCTCCCGAGTAGCTGGGACTACAGGCATGTGCCACCACGTCCGGCTAATTTTTTCTATATATATTTTTAGCTGTCCATATAATTTCTTTCTATTTTTAGTAGAGACGGAGTCTCGCTCTTGCTCAGGCTGGTCTCGAACTCCTGAACTCAAAGGATCCACCCGCCTCGGCCTCCCAGAGTGCTAGGATTACAGGCATGAGCCACCGCGCCCGGCCGTGTTGGTCATCTTGAACCATACGGATGGGGAGAACACCCTAGAGATGATAGAGCAGTAATTTAGAAGGAGTCTAGTTTTCTGACTCCTTTGGAGCCACCTGGATGGTTTTATGAGAAATAATTGTCGATGATTTTTAAGGCACTTTTTTTTTTTTCTTTAAGAGACCAAGTCTGGCTCTGTTGCCCAGGCTGGAGTGCAGTGGCATGACCATAGCTCACTGCAGCCTTGAGCTCCTGGGCTCAAGTGATCCTCCTGCCTTAGCCTTCTGAGTTGCTGGGATTACAGGTGTGAGTTACCACCCCAGATTTTAAGGCATTTTTGTTTTGGGGTCTCTATTCCAGCGGTTTTATCCACATCCCAATTAATATATTTTTATACCTTTTTTAGTTATCCTTTTGTAATTTGTTAGAATTGGAATGTTCCCCTTCCTCAGTTATTTTAAAGTAGTTTTCATGTTATCTTGATGTTAGAAGATGATAGCTATCAGAGTTTTATTTTCTCTTTTACCAGGGAAGAAAAGGAAAAAAAAACAATAAACAAATCTAAGATTTTATCTTTGGAAAAATAAACAAGTGCTTTGTTACCACTCTGGTTACACTAATCAGTACAAAAGAGAAACCAATTCTTGGAAACCTCTAAAAGTAGATTCAGGCTGGGCAAGGTGGCTCACGCCTGTAATCCCAGCACTCTGGGAGGCCAAGGCAGGAGGATCACTTGAGGTTAGGAGTTCGAGACCAGCCTGAGCAAGAGTGAGACCCTGTCTCTACTACAAATAGAAAGAAATGACCTGGACAGCTAAAAATATATATAGGAAAAAATTAGCAGGGCATGGTGGCACATGCCTGTAGTCCCAGCCTATTCGGGAGGCTGAGGCAGTAGGATTGCTTGAGCCCAGGAGTTTGAGGCTGCTGTGAGCTTGACGCCACGGCAGTCCAGCCTGGGCAACAGAGCAAGACTCTGTCTCAAAAAAAAAAGTTGATTCAGAAATTTTATTTATTTATTGTTATTTTTTTAGAAACCATGAATTTATTGGGAATGAAAACATATTTTTTCCCTATCATTTTAAAATATAGTCAGCCCTTGGTATTTGAGGGGGATTGGCTCCAGGATACACACACTGCCCCATACCAAAGTACACCATACTCAAGTCCCATAGTCAGCCCTATGGAACTGTGTGTAGGAAGAGGCGGCCATCGGAATATGTGAGTTTCACCTCCCTCAAATGCTGTATTATTATTTTTTTTTTTAGAGGCAGGGTCTCACTCTGTCACCCAGGCTGGAGTATAGTGGTAAGATCGTACGTAGCTTGCTACAGCATGGAACTCCTGGGCTCAAGCAATCCTCCTGCCTCATTCTCCGGAGTAGAATACTATAATTTTGATCCAAGTTTGGTTGGAAAAAATCCACATAGCCAAGTGCGGTGGTCTGTGCCTATAGTCCCAGCTACTCCAGAAGTTGAAGTGAAAGGACTGCTTGAGGCCAGGAGTTCAAGGCTGTAGTGAGCCATAATGATTGCACCTGTGAATACCCACTGCACTCCAGCCTGGGCAACATAATGAGACCCTCATCTCTAAAAAATGAATAAGATTTTTAAAATCTTCGTGTAAGTGGACCTGTGCAGTTCAAACCCTTATTATTCAAGGGTCAAGTATAGTGTATTTTTTCCCTGCTGATCTAAAATGCAAATTTATACAGAAATTGTAAATAATTATAGTAATATATTAAAAAAATGAGTCAAACAATTGAAAATACTGTTTAAAGGACAATTTGGAAGAAAAAATATATTACCAAAATGAGTCAAGAAGAAAAGAACATCCCAAAAAGATTATCCTTAAAAGGTTCTACACTCAGAAGATTCATAAATGAATCATTTTTATGGAGATGATTTCTACTGTTTATAATTCTCTCTAGAACAAACTATAGGGTAGGAATCTATGTAGTTTAATGTGCAAAGGACTCAAATCCCTGATATCCAAACCTGATACAGGAAACCTGATGCAAAACCTGTTTCCTTTTGTAGAAACAATAGGATTCCTTTTTTTTCCTCTCTCAAAAAGAGCATTGGCTGGGCACGGTGGCTCACGCCTGTAATCCTAGCACTCTGGGAGGCTGAGGTGTGTGGATTGTTTGAGCTCAGGAGTTCAAGACCAGCCTGAGCAAGAGCGAGACCCCGTCTCTACTAAAAAAAAAAAAAAAAAAAAAAAGCAAGCAATTAGCTGGACATCTAAAAATATATATAGAAAAAATTAGCGGGGCATGATGGCGTGTGCCTGTAGTCCCAGCTACTCGGGAGGCTGAGGCAGGAGGATTGCTTGAGCCCAGGAGTTTGAGGTTGCTGTGAGCTAGGCTGACGCCATGGCACTCTAGCCTGGGCAACAGAGTGAGACTCTGTCTCAAAAAAAAAAAAAAAAAACATGAACTGAATCTAATGGTATATTTTAAAAATTCTCACTGGCTGTGCCAATAATGCAAAATAGATTAATTGATACATTTGAACATATTAATAAGTAACTAAAGTGATCATTTTGATTTATTATTTTTAGAGACAGGGTCTTGCTCTGTTGCCCAGGCTGAAGTACAGTGGCATGGTCATAGCTCATTGCAGCCTGAAATTCCTGGCCTCAGGAGTTTCTCCTGACTCAGCCTCCTGAGTAGCTGAGCCTACAATTAATAGATTTTTATAAAATCACATGGAGACATTCATTGCCCACTGCCCCCACAATACATGACACCATAAAGAATATCTATTTTAGACCAACATCATGTTTGTTTGTTGAAACTCATAGGCAATTTCATTAACATTGCAAAACAAGAATTCTGATTTATTAATACTGTTATGTAATACAAGTGATCCCAAAGTTTTTCATAACTTCAAAGGTATAAATGGTCAAACATACAAAAAGCATCATTTTAAACTTATTTCTTATACCTTCACTTAACTTTGTAAATTTTGAATAAATTTTTAATGTTAAACGATGTAAAATCACACTAAAGGAGCAGGTTGATAAGCTGGCCACAATAAATAGAATCTTCAGAAAAACACTGACATTTAATTATATCTATGGAAATAAACCTACTACCCAAACGAGAACAGGTGAAGGCTATTTAACTTATTGAGAGCTTGCTATATGGTAAGGGAGCCAGCCACCCTCCTTTGCATTTCGGCATAGACTCAAAGGCAGGTGGAGGTATAGGAAGCTTTATAATGGAAAAAGGGAAGGGTTCAGATGTTGCCTAATTGCAGACTCTTGGCATAGGGAAGCTGGAGGCAGCCGATATGATTGGTTAGAGGTATTTGGCTTTCTGTGGTTAGTTCTACCTTGGAAACCAGAACAAAAATTAGGGAAGCTGTTCCTCATTGATCAAGTCCTGGCTGTGTAGGGCCTTTAGTTACAAAAGTTATCGTTTAGCTTACTGGATTTTTACTAGAGATAGCAATCTGCTTTTTTGTGCTATTTATTTTAAATAAGGGTTTCCTAGTTTTCCTGGGTTAGTTGCAGCAGGGTGGGTCAGAGTTCTCTTTTTATATACGGCCTGGTTGTTGTTCATTTGTACATCATTCAGTCTCTTACATGTAAGATTTCATGATCACTTTTTGTTTGTTTGTTTTGAGACAGTCTCGCTTTGTTGCCCGGGCTAGAGTGAGTGCCGTGGCGTCAGCCTAGCTCACAGCAACCTCAAACTCCTGGGCTCAAGCGATCCTCCTGCCTCAGCCTCCCGAGTAGCTGGGACTACAGGCATGTACCACCATGCCCGGTTAATTTTTTCTATATATATATTTTAGTTGGCCAGATAATTTCTTTCTATTTTTAGTAGAGACGGGGTCTCGCTCTTGCTCAGGCTGGTCTCGAACTCCTGACGTCGAGCGATCCTCCCGCCTCGGCCCCCCAGAGTGCTAGGATTACAGGCCTGAGCCACCACACCCGGCCCCTTTTTTTTTTTTTTTTTTTTTTTTTAAGAGACATGGTTTTGATTGGCGGCCAGGCTGGAGTGCAGTGGGAGTTATAGCTTACTTACTACAGCCTCCAACTTCTGGGCTCCGGCAATCCTGCCTCAGCCTCCTGAGTAGCTGGGACCACAAGCATGCGTCACCATGCTGGGCTAATTTTTCTTTTTGTTGTAGAGACAGGAGCTTGCTGTGTTGCCCAGAATGGTCTGGAACTTCTGGCTCAAGTGATCCTCTGAACTCGGCCTCCCAAAGCGCTAGGATTACAGGCATGAGCCACCTGGCCCAATGATCACCTTATCTCACCGTGAGCTGCAGACATAATTTTTATGCAGGGAGTCCTTGAGATTGTTTCACAGGTTCCTCCAGGGCAAAGATTGAGACAGGCTGCCTCTGATTCCTCATCTATGAAATGGGGATAATGACACCTATTTGGGGGGCTTGTCATGAGGTCTGAAGGATAGGCCTTTATTTAAAAATAAAATTCTTATGACGAGACCACCCAGCGCCAGCCCAGGTTGGACTTCTGAGCTCGGCGCAACCATAACCCACAAGATGGCGCAGGGCTGGGGACAAAACAGACCAGGTCCGCGTGGGGCCCGGGGGTCACCGTCAGTGGAGTACGTGGGAGGGGGCGCGTCCTCTGGCATACTGTGGACACCGCGGAGGTATCGGGGTCAGGCCACGGCGCCACGTCCTGCCGGCCCATGCCAGCCTCCCGTGGCTGTGGCCGGGCCGTGGCCGGAAGCACGTCCCGCTGACCGGAAGCGGGATGATGCGGTGGCTTCTGGGAGTTGTAGTGCCTCCTCCCGGGAGGGGGTCTCCTACACAGTGTTTTGGGGTGTCGGACTGGACGTGCGCACTTCCGCACCACGCCGTTCCCACGGCGACCGTGGCACCCTGGACCAGCGCTGTCCTGAAGCCCTCGTGCGGCGTCGAGGAGGCGGTGCCTCGGCTCGGGGCTGCTTATAGAGCGCGAGCGTGGCCGGACCCACTTGCTGCAGAGACGGCACGGCGCGAGGCGGGCTCCGGGCGCGGGCTTGCAGACGCCCTCGCAGGGTGTCGGGGTGCTGGCGAGTTGGGCTGGGGGACTCTACAGGTAGGGGGTCCGGGAGCAGCGGCAGACCTCCCGTCTCACGGCTCCTCTCTCCTCTCGCAGCTCTGCCTCCTCGGAGCTGACCGTCCCGGAGGCTGGAGCAGGGGACCCCGAGGTGAGCTGGGGGCTCGTCCTCTCTGCCCACACGACCCCGTTCTTGCCCAGGGTGGGTTCGTTCTCACTCCTTGACCTGGAGCTTCTCCACCGGTCCGGGCCCCTGAACTCCACTCCACTCGTGCCTCCTCCCCTGAACTCTACTCCACTCGTGCCAAGTCTCTGGGTGGCAGGATGGACGCCGCGGAAAGCCTCCTCCCCTTTCTCTCCAGCCTTCCGTGGCTCCCGCAGACCCCACGTCGCGGTGGGTGGTAGGCACTGAGATGCGAGGGACACGGAGCATGTGAGATGGTTGTCATTACAGGGGTCTTTGGGCATTCGACAAACGTTTGCCGAGCGCCAGGGTCAGGTGCCGGGGACGCAGAGGACTAGGTGCCGGGGACGCAGAGGCCTGGGTCCCGTCCTCGCTGGAGTCCTGTGGAGATGCCTGTCACCTTAACACATACAGGCCACTAAGGGGTAGGCGTCCGGAGAGTTGTCCCGGCTGGACGCGCGCACATCCAGGGGAGGGAGGGTCCTTCTAACGGGGACAGGGGTGGCTTCAGGTCAGATTAAATAAAAATAAGGTCTGGGTAGGCGAAAGGAGCAAAAGGGAATTCCGGGACAAGGGAGCCACATTTGTAAGGGGTAAGAGGCGCAAGACGGTGGGCGCAGCCTGGGGCGACGAAACTGGCGGCGGTGGGCTCGGAGCGGGTCTGGCAGCCCGAGCGCGGTCCTGCTGGGCAGCCCTCGACCACGCTCGGGACGCGGTCGGGCGCAGCGCACCGGCAGCGTGGAGGTGCCAGGGCTGGACAGGGCGGTGAGAACGTCGAGTGGGGAGATGGGACGCAGACCGGGAAACGCCTGGCCCGGGGTGCGGCGGGCGGGACACTGTGAGCGCGGCGTCTGCAGACTGCTGGGCTGGGACAGTTCAGTGTAGACTGTTCTTTTCCAGCACATGGTGAAGGGAGGAGCGCGACAGGGTGGGCTGTGATGCAGAGATGAGGAAGATTTGTTTTAAGATGCAACGGACTTCAGTTTGGGGGAAAATATGAGACTGGTACTATGATTTTAAATCTCGGTAAGGCCAAATGTGTCCATTTTTTCCATCGCGCCTTGCGCTGGGGTCTTACTGGAGGAGGTTTCCCTACTACACGTCCATAGTTCTTTTTTACTATTTTTAATTAGTTATATTAGAAAATATATAGAAAAGTAAAAAAAAAAAAAAAGAAAGAAAGAAAAGAAAAGAAACCTTTGTACTCATCCAGACTGAGCAAATGTTAAAAGTGTACGTGCTTCAGATTTTCTAAAGAACTAAACACTGGTGTCTCTTTGCACTGTTCCCAAAAGCGCTGTGTATCCTTCTATGTTTATGTTTACTTATTAGGTGTGAATGTAACAATGAACAGTATATAAAATTGTTTTGTGTATTTATCACCTTTGCCTGTATTTCTTTTGGGCTGTCCTTTTCTTATTTATTTTTAGAATTTTTTCATATGTTCTAGATATGAATCCATTTTGGCTCATACACATTGCAGAAATTTTGAATAGAATTTGATAAAATTCCTGGTGTTTCTCTGGGTGTATTTTTTAGTATGGATCCATATCATTTAATGTTTACTGGTTTATTCTGGTTTTCTGCTTGTCAGTCAATTTTAGTAATTTATATTTTTCTAGAAAATTGTCCCGTTTAATTTCAAATTATGGCATTAAGTGCTTTATAGTAATCTCTTATAATTAAGAAACACTATTACATCTGAAATTGTCTACTTTTTCACATCCAAAGTGGGGTTTTTTTTTTTGCCTTCTCTTGATCAATTATGCCTGATTTGTCTATTTTATTAGTTTTAAGCAATTAATTTTTTGTTTTAAAATCATTTAAATATTTGTTTTAAATAATTTAAATCAGTTTTAAATTAGTAAAATACTAATTATTTCATTAGTTTTAATAAAAACCTTCCCAATAATTGATTTTAGTTTTTCTTTTTAACTTATTATTATAGCCCTAAGATATATATTAAATAAAAGACTGAAAATTAATGGCATTCAACTCAGGAGGGGAACATAGAAAAAAGGAGTACCCCCCCTAAAAGTATGAGCAGAAATTTAAAAAGAAGAAATTACAGAAATAATATAGCAGGTTAAAAAAAATTCCTGCCACAAATGTATCTAATCATGATGAGACATTAAATAAACCTAAACTGAGGAACATTCTACAAAATAACTGGTCTGTAATTCTTTTAAAAATATCAGTGTTATGAAAGACAAAGGTTGAAGAACTGTTCCAGACTAAAGGAGAGCACAGAGACATGAAAAGAAATGCAGTGGAGGATCTGAGATCCTTTAGTGAGAAAGGATATTTTGGGGACAGCTAGTGAGATCTGTGGCTTAGACAGTGGCATTGTATCCGTGCTCACTTCCTGATTCTGATCATGATGCTGGGGGTTGTGTGATAGAATGCCTTTGTTTTTGGGAAGTGGACATTGAAGTATTTATACACACACACACACACACACACACACACAGAGCAGAAGGAGAAGGATAAAGTAAATTGATAACGTAAGTGAACCAAAGATGGCTTCTGTTTAGTGACCCCTAGGTGGTTCTTTCACAGCAGGCTGAGACCCCTTAGCTCAAAGCCCACCAGCACTAAACTCAAAGTTCAAAACATCCGATTGTTTTAATCATAGCCCAGATATAGGCAGGTTTTTGGTCATTTAGAGCTCTCAGTCTTTGCATACCCCAAGAAACTGCATGTAACATCTGCCTGCCATAAATAAGACCCCAATAGCTGTGACCCAGAGATACCTATGAGTTGCCTTGCCCCCTCCCATTTTTGGATAGTAGCCCCCTTGCCATGGCCCCACTTGCGCAAATCCTCACCCAGCTAACACTGGCAGTGGTCCTGCCACCTCATGAAGGAATCTTCTTTATCGGCGCTGAAATCCATCCAACCCCCGGCGCAAATGTGGTAAAATGTTAGCATTTGG
This sequence comes from Varecia variegata, assembly GCA_028533085.1. NCBI lineage: Eukaryota > Metazoa > Chordata > Mammalia > Primates > Lemuridae > Varecia > Varecia variegata. The sequence continues at coordinate 20,792,894 of CM052448.1, forward strand.
GGGCTCTAGATGAAGGGTATTCAGGAATTCTTTGTAATATTCTTTTTTTTTTTTGTAATATTCTTGAGACTTTCCTTTAAGTCTAAAGTTGTGCACAAATTAAAAAAAAACCTAAGAAGAAAAACCTAAAATCAGTTCTTCGACAGGCTTTGTTAAAACTAATAAAATAATTCGTTTGTATTTAAAACTAATAAAATAGACAAACTTTGAGCCCGATTGATGAAGGGAAGGCAGAAATAAACCATTTCTAGACATGGAAAAGGAGATAATTTCAGATATAGTTTTTTTAATTGTAAGAGATTACTATAAATTATTGCTATAAATTTGAAATTAAATGGGGCAATTTTCTAGAAAAATATAAATTACTAAACTTGACTGATAAACAGAAAACCCAAATAAGCCACTTACACATGTTACAAAAATCTTGTAGAATTTGATAAAATTCCTTAAAAAAAAATGTGGGCCTGGTGTTTCTTTGATGGGAATATTTTTGAGCATGGATTCATTTCATTTAATGTTTAGTGGTTTAGGTATTTTTTGCATTTTTTATTACTTTATAATTTTATTGCTTTTTGTTATAGAGTGGGGTCTATGCCACATATGTTTTTTCTTTTGGTATTGAGGGGTTTTTTTTTGTTTGTTTTTTGTTTTTAGCTTGTCAGTTTTTATAAATATTCCAGATGTGGTTAATGAGAATATATTCTCCAATTACTGAGTGTATTCTTCTGTCTGTATCCAATAGATCAAGCTTTTAAGTTGTTATTCATATCTTATATATCCTTACTATGTTTTGTGTTCTAGATCTTAGTTTCTAAAAAATGTATATTAAAATCTTTCACTGTGAGGGAGGATTCATCAGTTTCTCATCATGTCTTTTTTTGTTTTTTATACGTTTGTGGCACCTGCAGACCTAAGATGGAGCTGGCGTCTGTTCATGGCTTTGTCTCTTTGCAGTGGGTTGTATTTTCTTGCTCTCTGCACATCTTTTTTTTTTTTTTCTCGAAGGCTAGACGCTGTGCGTAGAACAGTGGAGACTAGGACATGGGCACGATTGTGCTGGGCTGTTACTGCTGTGAACCAGGGAGGCCAGGAGGGTGATTGCTCCTGGTCCAGCCAGGAGCCAGTGGGCAGTGGGCTTGTTGCTATGGCTACCCCCAGTGGTCCCCTAGCTTCACAGTTCTGTAGCATTACCCTGTGCTTCAAGTGGGCCCTTTAGCTCTTGAATCTCTCCTCCTGCTGTCAGCTGTCACTTGCTTCTGAGCGCTTGCTAGCTTGGCGGTGGAGGGGTGGGCCCTGGGTCTCTCGGTCTCAGTGACCCTTCCCCTTCCTCAGTGGTAGGAGACCTCTGAGCCTGAGCCCCGGACACATTCCTGCCCCTCTCCCATGGGGAAATGCAGACGGCCTCACCTGTCTCTGGGGGCAGCAGGGTTGGCTGCCGTTCTCCCAGCAGCTTAAGGCTTTGGTTCCTCAGAAGAGAAAATTGTGGATAGGGCTTCATGTGTTTCCCTCCACGGCAGCCACACCCTCCTCCAGACCTTCACTCCCAGGGAGTCTCTCTGGTCCCCTGTCCAGCCCCGATCTTTCTTGTGAGCACCCAGGGAAGGCCTGTACTAGTTTTCTATTGCTGTGTAAGAGATGGCCACAAATCTAGTGATTGAAAACCACACCCATTTGCTAGTTCACAGTTCCGCAGGTCAGAAGTCGGGGTGGGCTCGGCTAGGTTCTATGCTCAGAGTGTTACCAGGCCAAAATCAAGGTGTTGCATGAGCTGGGCTCTTATCCAAGGCTCCAGGGAAAACTCCGTTTCCAGGTGTGTTCAGACGGTTGGCAGAATGTGGTTTTAGGCCTCAGGTTCCTGATTCCTTGCTGGCTGTCAGTGTGTGGGGGGGCTTCCTCAGCTCCTTAAGGCCACCTACTTTCCTTCTCATGGGCTCCCTATCTTTTCAGAGCCAGAAACAGAGGATTGACCACCCCGTCTCAAGTTTCCAGTCTCTCTGACTTTCCCTTCCACCACCAGTTTCCGACTCAGAGGTAAAGTACCTGCCGATGTTTCCGTGGGAGCCTCACCGTGTCGTTTTATTTTCAGGTTTTCCTAGCATCTTTGCAAAAGCTTTAGGATCAGCTTTGTAGCTAAGGCGGCGCCCTCCTCTCTGCATAGCCAAGCTTGTTTCTACTCCACAGACAGTCTCAGAGGCTGAAGCTGAGCCTCCAACTGAAGGTGAGTTCTCAGCAGGACAGCAGAGCTGTGGCAACCAAGCGAATTTGCCCAAGTTTTCAAGACCCAGGCATTCCAGGAATAAAATAATTCTTGTAAAGACCACACCCCGGGGAGCAGGAATCTACTTTGGAAAGCAAGATGCCTGTTCTGAGTCCTTTTTATGTAGCTTAAGGCCAAAGCTGGAGAGTCACCCAGAGGGTGACAGCAGCTCCTGGGGTCAGAGTACCTGCAGCAGCTCCTGGCCTGCATGCTGGCAGAGCAACTTTGGCTGATACCACCTCAAGGGATCATCTGGGATTTAGTTTAGTGGAAAGTTTGCTAGGAGGAGGCAGGGCGTCTTGCTTTAGGGTACACGGGGGCATGGGCTAGGAGCCAGAGGATCTCCCCGACACTCAGAGGAAACCCCCACGCAGTCTCTAAACTCACACAGTTACTTTCACCCTCTCCTGTCTGTGTAGCTAGAGCGCTAGCTCGGTGCATGCCATGGCCACCTCCATACTTGGTTTCTAGCAAGATATAACCCCCCTTATAGTATAATCAAGGCATAGAAGTTGCTTTCTTAACCTAAGAGTTTTCTGTTTTTCCTTCTCATGTTAAAGACTAAAGAAAATGGTCGTGAGAGAGGTGTTCAGAGCCACCCAATTCACTAGAGGCCGAGCCAGCACTAGCGCCCAGGGCTCCTGTCCGCCAGGCAGGGGCTTCTTCCACTGTTCCACAATTCAGCGCTAAAACTTGCCCCTTCTCACCTTCTGCTCCTTCAGACCTCCTCATGGATTTCCTTCCTCCAGGGGAAGGACTTTGATAGGAGCTCATGGGGAGAAAACACAGTAAGATGATGAATGTATGCTTTTATGAAATATTTAAATATAAACTATGAGCACATGTTTATTGTTTAAAACAATTAGAAAATGTCACTGTGTTAAAAAAAAATCTTACCGTGCAAAGATAACCATTGTTAACATGATTAACATGTATTAAACCTTCAGAATTTTTTCTTTATAGATACATGCTTATGAAAACCCATTAAATGTGCTGCAGTCAATGTATACAAACAGGAAAATGGACTGAAGTGTCTCCAGCTACTGTTTTTGACCCACACTGTTTTGACCCTACCTCCCTGTATTTAGTCTCCTGGGGCTGCCATAACAAAGTACCACACACTGGGGGCTTAAACACCATAAATTTATCGTCCCACGGTGCTGGAGGCTGGAAGTCCAAGATCAGGGTGTTGGTAGAGTTGGTTCTTTCTGGTGCCATGAGGGAGAATCTCTCTAGGCCTGGCCCCTCGCTTCTGGTGGCTGCTGGCAGTCTCTGGTGTGCCTTGGCTTGTAGATGCATCACCTTGACTTCTGCCTCCCTCCTTACCTAGCGTTCTCCCTGTGTGTGTCCGTGTCCAAATTTCCCTTTCTGATAAGGGCACTGTCATATTGCATTAGGGCCCACCCTAATGACCTCACTATAACTCCATCACCTCTGTAAAGACCCTGTCTCCAAACTCACATTCTGAGGTCCTGGGGGTTAGGACTCCGGCATGTCTTTTTTTTGGCAGGGGGTGGGGATGGACATAATTCAACCCATAACACTTCTCTGGCAGAATGGTATCCAGGGAGACCCCATAGCTGCATGGTCACTTCAGGTCATGACAAAGGGTTGCCTCGCCTTGGTTGCTGAAAGTCTCCTCGAACATTCTTCTCATGTCCAGCTTCAAGCTTCTCTCCTCCTCTCTGCAAGAGCTGCCAGCCTGGGACCTCCCCGGGGAAGGACCTGCAGTCTGTTCTTTCACCACCTGTGGCATCCCCGCCCTTCCTCGGCCTTTAACTCTTCCTTCTTTTCAGAGGCTTTCTCCTCCAGGATCGGGCTACAAGGAAGGGGAAATAGAGGAGAGTGGCAGTTTTTTCCTTGCTTGGTGTTGTAGCTCCCCCCTGCCTGTCGCTGGCCGCCCTCACTTATGCGGGAGGCCACGTGGTGGCTCTCTGTCAGGTGCACAGCTTGTGACACCAGGGGGTGGGGACTCTCCAGCAGACTCTGTGGGTCCCCACCCCCCAGTTCCTGCCTCGGTGGTGCCCGCCCCTCGGGGCTGGCTCTCCTCCCATTTGGTTTCCCTGCGTCCTCTGAACCCCCAGGAAACTCTTGCATCTTTGTTCTAACAAATGCTGGGAATGCAAGGCTCCCCTCTGGTCCTCTCTCCTGGCAGGCACCCTCCCAGCTCCTGGACTGTCTTTCTTGGAACGCCCCTCCCTTCGCTGGGGAGGGCAGGAAAAACCGCCTTCACCTTCCATAGACTACACTTTCCATAGACAACCCTTCAATTAGTTTCTTCTCCCAAAGGAAGGAATTTATCTTAAAGTGTGTCTAGCAGCTCCTCCTTAGAAGTTGGGGTATTTGGGATTTAGCTAAAATTCCAAGGTACCTGGAAAAATCCCATGCAATCTCCTGTTGCCCATCTGTGAATCATACTCGTGTACCTTGCTTTTTTTTTTTTTACCTACTGGTATTGCTGGAAGGTCTTCCCATGTCAAATATATTTTAAATTGATTCATAGCTTGGCATGCTTTAATTGTTTCGTAATTTTTTAACCAATCTCTATTTTTATATATATATATTTTACATAATTTTTATTTATTTATTTATTTATTTTTGAGACAGAGTCTCACTCTGTTGCCCAGGCTAGAGTGCCGTGGCGTCAGCCTAGCTCACAGCAACCTCAAACTCCTGGGCTCAAGGGATCCTCCTGCCTCAGCCTCCCGAGTAGCTGGGACTACAGGCATGCGCCACCATGCCTGGCTAATTTTTTCTATATATATTTTTAGTTGTCCATACAATTTCTTTCTGTTTTTAGTAGAGACAGGGGTCTCGCTCTTGCTCAGGCTGGTCTCAAACTCCTGAGCTCAAACGATCCACCCGCCTCGGCCTCCCAGAGTGCTAGGATTACAGGCATGAGCCATGGCTCCTGGCCACCGATCTCTATTTTTAAGCTCTTAGATAGTATCCAGTTTTTTTAAAAATACCCTCAGAATTCTTTGCAGAGTTACCATAATTTCACAGTTTTAATGTCTCTGCAGAATTCTTGGATCCAACTCAGGGCTCAAGGCCACCTGGGTGACCTTGCTGACTCTGGCCTGTCTGTCCTGAAGGGACCACTCCTGAGGTTAGCCTTGGGTCTGCTCAGGAGTGATGGGTGTGGGGCCGGCTGGTGCTTCTGGCCTGCAACCCGTTTGCTTCTGAGCCCTCCTGCTCCCTGGAAAGTGAGGAAAGGAGGGGAGGGCGCCAAAATCCTCAAATCTTGCCCCATATTTTTTGTAAGTGGCAGAGCCAGACCAGAACCACTTCCTGGGCAGAGATCAGCCCAATTTAGCCAGACCGATTCTTAATAAGTTACTTTTGACAAACTGCAACCATGAGAGGACAAAACTTAGCAGGCTTTGTGGATAGAATGGAGAGCCCCACGTTAATAAACCTCCAGTTGCCTCAGCTAACCTCCATTTAATAACCTCTGCCTGTAAGAACCCATTTTTATATTTTCCTGTGAATTTCCTCAACGCCAAGGGCAGGGCTGTGGTGGTAGAAGCTTTTGGTTGGAAAATTGGTAGGCTATAAATGTTTTTAAAATAACTTTAAAAAATGATCATCATATCTGAAATATGTTTGTCATAGAAAAGCTCAGAAATTCGTCTAAGTACAAAGAAGAAAATTTAAACATGATCATTATCTTACTCCCCGAAGCTAACTACTACCAGCATTTTGTCTCACATTGTTTCGGAGGTTATCTCGTGAGCGTGCGGGTGTGTGTCTGTGTATTGGATCAAATAGTTTTCTCCCACATTTTCAAGTGTCAGTATGCTGTCAAATAGTTTCCTATGACTTTATTTTTATTAACTACATAATGTTTTTTTTCCCCTTTGGATGTTGTATATTTATTTAACTAGTCCTCTAAAGTTGGATATTTAGTTATTTCTGTTTTTTTTTCCAGGGTTTTACCAAACTGTAATAAATCTCTTGGCAACTAAATCTTTGCCTGAATTCATGATTGTTTCTTCAGAATAAATTTCTGTTAATGACATTTCTGGGAGCGTGTGGGGGGGGAGTTGTAGTAAATTGCATGTTGATGACCGAGACAAGGATATACATATTCAATAAATGGAAAAAAAAGAAAAAGTCAAGTTCAAGCCTCACAAGAGTGTAGGTCTCCATCACATTTTGAAGGTGAGGGCTTCACTCTGATAATGGGGCTCCCTCAGGGCTCTTTGCACGTGTGCCTGGGGTGTCCCGGCAGTTGTTTGGGAGGCCACCAGGCAAGCCTGGCCTCTCATATCCTCTCTCTCCCACCCCGATGTCTACATTCACAGGTGTCTGCTTTCCCAGAACAGCAGAGAAGAGCCATGTCACAGGTGAGTGTGGCATTTCCTTATACTACACTTTGTTTTACAAGAGATTTCAGGATGCTTGTAAGAAGGTATCCAATAAAACAAAATGCAAACAGAAGTCGGGATCAGTGAAAATATGAAGGGAATGGGAAGTCGAGATATAGGAAAGGCAGGGTGGAGACACTAAAGAGGCTGCCGGACTCATTAGGCGCCCTGAAAATTTATGTCTGACATTTCTGTCACTTTAAAAAGGCAGGAGGATTCTATCTAATATATGACTTGTGTTGTCTGTTTTGGACAAGCACGTCCACTTCTCAGGGGAAATAAAGCTTTTTCAGGCATTTAGAAATTTATTTGATGGATCTTCGTATTCGAGATGTAGCTAGCAGGCGGGTTCCTCAATAATAACAACCTTGAAAGAAACACAACAGCAAATCTCTTGTGACTTCTCCCCCCTGTATAAACAGTAGATATTATGCCAAAGCAGACATCTATGATTCCAGTTGTTCAGGGATTCAAAACACTCAAGTCTACAGAGACAGCCTCTTACGGTTCAGACTGTCCTAGATATACCACCACATTATCTAGAGGAATGGATGAATCGCACGTTCAGATTATTTTTCATAATGATTTTTGACACAGATGGAGCGTGAACTGCTCGAAGTTTCAGTCTTTGGCAGAGGAATGAAGGGAAGAAGATCTGAGGTCTTCCAGCTTTTTCTCCTCGAGTCTGAGGAGGTGACCTCCCCTCTCTTTTCCAGGCTTGGTCCTCACTCATCTGCCCTTGGTCTCCTTTGAGTGCTTTCTCACTTGATTGCTATCTTTCTTCGGACGTCAGTGACTTTGTGTTTTCAGGGAGCCTGTCCACATTCTCAGATTCCTCCACTCCTTGCCCCGGGTTCTAGGAACACGTGAATGTGGAGTTTGCTGGTCAGAACACTTGAAGTTATGCAAGAGCCAGAAATCCAACTAGAACTAGGTTAGGATTAGGGGAAAATAATCTTACAAGGCAGGCAGCACCCTGAACTCTGGAAGAGCAGGTTTTTAGCAGGGATCAGAGGCCCTCGCACCCAGGAACCCAGCTATCCTCGGAAGGCTTTCTTGTTCCTTTGTCCCTGCGTCTGTGACTTCCTTCTTAAACCGACTTTATCTGTGTGGCCAGAAAAAGCACAGCTGCAGCCTCCCCGCTCACGTTTACACGTTCTGCCTTGGAAAGGGACCAAGTCTCCTTTTGTAGATCCAGTTTGAAAGGTCTCGTGGAAATGAGGCCTCATGGACAAACACCACAACCGTCCACTCCAGGCAGGAGAGCATCCCCAGGGCCTTGGTTTGTATGTCTGTGCTTACTAAAGCCAGGGCCAGTTGGATGTGTGACATCAGAAACCTCTCAGGCTAGTATGACAGATTGAAAACAAGGTGGTGGCTCCACACGCAGGCTTCCCAGAGGAGAGAGCTGATTCCACCTGTCTGCAAACCTGGAAGCTGGAGGTTTCATTAGGTGTCTTTCTTGGAAGCTATTGTTCTTTAGGAAACGAAGTCTCACTGGGAACTTCTCCCTGGTAGGATAGTCTGTAATATAGGTAATAACAAAAGTTATAAAACTCTATCTGTTGAGCGCTTACATGCTGGTTTCTGTGCTTTTTCATATATTATTTCACAAATAAACCTTTGAGAAGAGGGTATTATATGTAACCCACCTCTCCCCATTTTATAGATGGACAAACTGAGCCTAGAGATGTTAAACAAATTGCCTGAGGGCTCACATCTATTAGGCTGAATGCAGACAGACTATAGAACTGGGCCCTTAATAACTGACCTTGAACTGTGGTTTTATCTACCAATACCTTGTGCCCAGCAAAGGAATAACACTAGTATTTGTGTAGTCTAGACCACACTGTCCAATAAGGTAGCCATTAGCCACATGTGGCTACCAAGCACCTGGAGTGTGGTTAGTGTGACTGAGGACCTGAATTTTTAATTGACATTTAAGTTTTAAAACTGGGCCAGGCACAGTGGCTCACACCTGTAATCCCAGCATGTTGGCAGGCCAAGGCAGGAGGATCACTTGAGGCCGGCCAGGAGTTCAAGACCAGCCCAGGCAACAAAGCAAGCCCTCATCTCTATAAAAAATAAAAAAGTTAGCCAGTCATGGTGGTACGTGCCTATAGTCCCAGCTACTGGGGAGGCTGAGGTAGGAGGATAGCTTGGGCCTCAGAGGTCGAGGCTGCAGTGAGCTATGATTGTGGCACTATACTCTCCAGGCTGGGCAACAGCAAGATACCATCTCTAAAAAAAAAAGTTTTAAAACTGAACCACGGGAAAATATTTTTCTGTTAAACACAACTTTATCATTTTAATGGGACTGCATTTTAATATAAACATTTAAAATATGATGTCTTAATTGGGATGTGCTGTAAGTATAAAATACACACCAGATTTTGAAGATGTGGTATGAAAAAATGAAAAACAGTGATTTTTGAAATAATGCATATATGTCAAAATGATATTTTGGATATATCAGGTTCCATGAAAGACATTAAGGATAATTTTACCTGTTTCTCTTTTTTACTTTTTAGGAAAATGTGACTAACTAGAAAATTTTAACACATTGACTGCCACACTAGACAAAAAGAAATTTCCTTGGGGCCACAACGTTTTGTTATGAAAATAGAATAAAAACTTCGAAAACAGGCCGGGCACGGTGGCTCACGCCTGTAATCCTAGCACTCTGGGAGGCCGAGGCGGGTGGATCGTTTGAGCTCAGGAAGTTCGAGACCAGCCTGGGCAAGAGCGAGACCCCGTCTCTACTAAAAAATAGAAAGAAATTATATGGACAGCTAAAAATATATATAGAAAAAATTACCCGGGCATGGTGGTGCATGCCTGTAGTCCCAGCTACTTGGGAGGCTGAGGCAGAAGGATCGCCTGAGCCCAGGAGTTTGAGGTTGCTGTGAGCGAGGCTGATGCCACGGCACTCACTCTAGCCCGGGCAACAGAGTGAGACTCTGTCTCAAAAAAAAAAAAAAAAAACTTCAAAAACAAAACAATCCTTTCTAATTTAAGGACAAATTTATTTTTAATTGTTTTCTGTGTGTGAGTTATATGCAACTTGAAAAATAGTTCCCACGGCTCCCAAGGTGGAGAGACGTGTGAGTTACACTTGCTCCACGAGGCCCCGGGCTCAAAACTAGCGTGAGTTAAATACAACTCATGTGGCAGTTAATGTGTTAAGTCACACACCTGGCTCACATTCTATAGTTCTGTATATCTGTGGGACAGTAGAGGTTTAGTATGTGGATAGGTCAATATTGATTGAAGAAGTCACTGCCTTAAGCAGACGTTAGCCCTTGGTCGCATGTGTGCTAGAGATCAGGGCATCATCTTGGAAGGGAGCCAGGCTCCTTAGCACGGTCTGGGCTGTGCCTTCCTTTCTGCCCCCCACCCCCCCACAGCTGGTGCTCCAAGGCCTTGTGCTGCTTCCTGTCCCTCTGCTGCACATTCTTTTTTTTTTTTTTTTTTTTATAGTCACAAAGAATCATAAAAGTTTTACTCTTCTTATGTAAAGACCTGACAGTACATAAAATGTTCCTCTGTTGGTTTGGAAGCAATGACAGTTTTCTACTATAGTCTGTACATAATGTTGTATAACTGTTAAGGAGAAAAAGGGAAAAATCTCTGTTTCTTATTGGAACTGTATTTCTTATTTGAGGTTTCTTTTCCATGCCCTGAAACTACAATGACCCATCCACAAGTTTGGGAAGTTTGGGCCACCCATTTGCCTATGCATGTCCTGCCCATCCTTCCTCTCCCTGCTGACGCCAGGTTTCCAGGGTGTCTTCCCCTGATGTCTGTCGCGGTGAGGAAGGCCCCCCCCCAACACTTATCTGCATACTTAATGCAGTTTGCACTCACACTTATCATGTGATAATATCGGAATCCCCCAAACAATATAATTTTGCTGTTTCATCTTTTTAACACTTCAATCTTAATTGGATTTAGATTTCTTTTAGTCAAGGTTATAGGGTAGATACCTAACTTGATTTTTTCAGATACCCATTGCCCCAGCCCCAAGACTGTTTTATTTTGCAATCACTTGAAATGCATTCCGTGTGATGTGATAAATTCCCACAGGGTTCTGGGTCTGTTTCTTTATTTACTATTTGCTGATTTGTTCCTGTTCCAAATTCATGCTGTTCTTGTTCCTGAAGCTTCACGTTGTCTTTTCCTTTCTGGAGGACGACTCCTCTAGTGCAGTCTGCCCTCGTATTCAAGCATCTGGGAATTCAACCAAGCACAGATGGAAAGCATTGCAGCATTGTCGGGCTCCTTAGAGCTGACGGTGGGACTTGACTATCCGTGTATTTGGGGGAGTGTCCTAGAAAAATCCTCTGCAGATACCACAGGATGACTGTATTCTGTTTTTTTCCTCAAAATCGTTTTGCTACTCTTTAGCATTCTTTTTGGATTGGAGGAGTGGTTGGGCAGGGATCTTTTTTAATCTTGAAAAATTAAGAAAAAATGTATAAGTACAAAGGATAATATATCAAGAGACCTTATACTTGTCACTCAAAATGACTAAATGTTAACATTTTGTCACGTTGCTTTCAGATCTTTCATTTTAAAAGAAACCATTTTAGCCAATAATAACTGCAGCTGACACTGAAGACCACAGTAACAAGTATTCTGTGTGTGATGACTCCTTTAATAGTCAACATTCCAGCAGATAGTTATGAATACATTGTTCCCATTTTGCAAAGGAAGCAATTAAGGGCCAGAGAGGGTAAGTAACTTGTATAAGGCTACACAGCTAACAAGTGTCAGGGCTAGGATTTGAACTCAGGCAGTCTGTCTCCAGAGACTGTACACTTAGCCTGTGCTAGTCTGTTTCTCAGCTGACATGCTCTGTCCTTTTTCCCCATTCCAAATATTCCTCCTTTCACTGAGGCAAATGCTTCTGTGATTTTATATTTTTATGTCCATATATATATATATATTTTTGAGACAGAGTCTCACTCTATTGCCTGGGCTAGGGTACCGTGGCGTCAGCCTAGCTCACAGCAACCTCAAACTCCTAGACTCAAGCAATCCTCCTGCCTCAGCCTCCCGAGTAGCTGGGACTACAGGCCTGCACCACTATGCCTGGCTAATTTTTTCTATATATTTTTAGTTGTCCAACTAATTTCTTTTTATTTTTAGTAGAGACGGGGTCTCACTCTTGCTCAGGCTGGACTTGAATCCTGAGCTCAAACTATCCACCTGCCTCGGCCTCCCAGATGCTCGGATTACAGGCATGAGCCACCACACCTGACCTGTGTCCATATTTTAATATTTTTATTGCATAGAGATGTATCTATGAACAATCTATAGAGTTTGCAGTGGTTTTAAATTTTCATAAATAGTATCATTGTAATATCCGGCAGTGTCCTATTTTTGCCCACCATTGGGTTTCCAAGAGTGGTCAAGGTCAGGTTCTTTCATTCTAGCCCCTGTAGATTGAGATAGTAGCTGTCTTTTCATCTTTTGTTATTGCAAACACCGTCATTGTCATCTTTGTTCAGCTCCCTCTTTGGGCAACTAGCATTGTGAGGGTTTAGGGAGGACACACCTAAAATCAGAAACCTTGGCGTTTCGCTTGTACTAGCTGTTGCTAAGTTGCTCTCTGTGCTACGTGCATCTGTGTACGCTCCCACCCGTAGGGTTCAAGCTTCCCTTTTCCCCACCTTCTTGGGAACTCTAGGTTCTTCACTGTGAAATACCTTGAAAATGTGTTTGCTGATTGGATAGATGCAAATGGGTATTTTTTTATTTTGAAAATTTGCATTTTTACTATTACTATTAATAGTTACATTGAGCACCATTTCATTTATTTTCTTTTTTCTATGAACTGACTCTTCCATCCTGTATGCATTTTTCTGTAGAGTTGCTTGTCCTTTTCTTATTGGTATGTAGGAGTTCCTGTTGCCAATTCTAATCCTTTGTCACTTACATTCTTGAAGATTTCTCTGGTTTTTTTTTTTTTTTTTTGCTTTTATTTTAACTTTTTTTTAAGTGACATCTGTATAAATTAAGACGTAGGTAAAACTGCCCACCTTTTCCTTTATGATCTTTGTCTTTTGTGACTTAAATCCTCATTTCTGGTCCACAAGTATATTCTCTTTTTTTCTAATAGATATAAGTTTAAAAACGTAAAATTTGGGCCTTTAATTCATGGAGAGAAGGGGCAGGCGAGCCAAGCCCCGCTCTGTCTGTGGAGTCGCTTCTCTGCTTTCCTCTTGCTGCCGCCTTAATTGTGACCGTCTCACGTCAACGATTACGATTGTGCCCTAATTTATCTCCTACGACGTCTCCCTTCCAGTGACTCCCCCCACCATCAGATCATCTTTTGTACTTTTTCTCCGTAAATACTGTGATGTGGGAGTCCCTATGGCCCACAGGAAAAAAAAAAAAACAAAAAACCTTAATTTCTCCTGTGATCTGCTTGCATGATCTCTCTGTCACACAAGCCTTACTCCTTACATGGTCACTCTCACCTCTTTGCAGTTCCTACCCTACTTTGCTGCGAAGTGATTCCTTTGCTCGCGCCAGGGCTGTTGACAGGAATATCCTCCAGACGTCAGATCACTGTTTATCTTTCATGACTCTGCTCAAACATGATCTCCTTTGAAGCACTGTGCTCGTGCTGTTCGTAACTACACTGTGTCTCGGCCGTCGGTGTGATCTCACTGTACAGCTTTCATGTTCTTCTTGTCCCACCGGACTCTAAGCACCTTAGAACAGGAGCGATGTTGTGTTCAGTTCTTGCCCCGGAGCACTTAGTAGGACGCCAGCAGCACCCAGGTCTCCAGTAGGTGCTCGCTCACTGAAGGAATGAATGGAGACCCAGTAGTGAGATTCTTTTCTAAGGATTTTTTTTTTTTTTTTAACTCTCCCACAAAGTGTGGTACAAAGTTAGGAGTGTGCCAAGCTTCCTGTATAACTTAACACGGGGAAGCCTGACTCCGAAGGTGGTAAGATCATCTCCATGCCTTTGCCGTGGTGCTCAGTGCCGACCACGCCAGGTTAATCAGGAACGTGCTTTTCCAGGGGTCACTGTCATTCGGGGATGTGGCTGTGGGCTTCACTCGGAAGGAGTGGCAGCAGCTGGACTCAGCGCAGAGGAGCCTGTACCGGGATGTGATGCTGGAGAACTACAGCCACCTGGTCTCCGTAGGTGAGGACGGCTTCCCGGTGGTCCGCAGGCCGTGTCTGAGCTGCTTTCCTCGCTCAGTTCTGTAAAACCGGGAAACCTCTGAGATTCTAAAAGCGCTTGGCCTTGGGTTTCAGCGGCCAGAGCCTCCATCTCACTTGGATTATTTGTGAAGTTACCTCCCAAGTGAGACATGTTCTTTGGCCGAGACGTCCCGTGTGTTTGCTTAGAGCACCTGGCTCGGCACAAATCCTGTACCTGTTTTTCACGAACAGGGTGTCAAGTCAGCAAACCAGCTGTGATCTCCAGGTTGGAGCAGGGGCAAGAGCCATGGGTGGAGAAGGAGGAGATGCGCAGGTGGAGCTTCCCAGGTGAGTGGACAGCCTGCAGGCGCCACAGAGCAGGACCTCGGGCGCTTTCTTGCTCCAGGCAACCATTCTTCATGGCCTTGGGCCTTTGCAAGCAGCTGTGGACATGTGGCCCCAGACCTTGAGATGCCTGAATGATCCTGCCACCTGTACACACCATTCACTACACGATTACTTTCCTGTCCCTGGATTGTGGAGAAAGACATAATCTGTCTTCATTTATCCTTTTATTCTGCCCTGATGTCTCTACCAGGACTTTGATTGTTCCGTCTTTCTCTAGAATCTGTCTTACGCTTTTCCCCTGGTCATAGAATCGGCTTTCCCATGTGTTCAAGGATTCATAGGTTTGCCCTGTTTTAAAATTGCTGTTATTTTGTGCCATTTATTTTTCTTTTAATCTTTTCTCCTCCTTTCTTTCACTGTGAGATGCCTTGGGAACTTACTTGCTACACCTCTATTTCAGTTCCCATCTGCTCCTTCACACCTGCAAGCAGGTGACAGCCATTCCTGTCCTTCAGTGCAAATTGATGGCTTTCAATCACCATTGTGTCCCTTAGAGTTCACCTTTGTGTTGCATTTACTCATGTTGATTGCTGAATTTCTGCCATAGAAATGAAAGGGCTGGGTTATTGAGAGCTGGATGTCTTTTCTGTTAGATGCTATTTCTTTCTTGCATGCTCTGGCTTAGCATAGCTTAGTCACCACGGGGCCACAGAATCTTCTCATCGTGCTGTCTTTTCTTTCTGATCCCGTAGGTCCTTTTTATTTTTTTGAGGCAGAGTCCTGCTCTGTCACCCTGGCTAGAGTGCCGTGGCATCAGCCTAGCTCACAGCAACCTCAAACTCCTGGGCTTGAGCACTCCTTCTGCCTCAGCCTCCCAAGTAGCTGGGACTACAGGCATGTGCCACCATGCCCAGCTAATTTTTTTTCCTGTATATTTTTAGTTATCCAGCTAATTTCTTTCTATTTTTTAGTAGAGACAGGGTCTCGCTCTTGCTCAGGCTGGTTTCGAACTCCTGAGCTCAAATGATCCGCCTGCCTCAGCCTCCCAGAGTGCTAGGATTACAGGCATGAGCCACCGTGCTCAGCCCCGTAGGTCCTTTTTAAAAGAAATTCCTTTAATTTCCTTCCATCTTTTCTATTTCTTCTCACATATCATATGCCTGGAGGGTTTAATTACTCGTTGGCTCTCCCGATTCTATTACTGGTTCTAGTTGATCTTGGATGTTAATGCCAACTTCATTTACTTAATGCATCTGGTTACTCTGCTACCCAGCCTTAGTGTGTTACCTTTTATATGACTTTTAAATTTCTCCTCTTTCAAAACCATGTGATACGGTCCCATCCTGCCTCATAGTTATAGGTGCAGCTTCCCCCACCTCGGTACAGCCCCGGGGAACAGAGCCTTTCTTTCATTTGCTCTCATTGCCACGGGAAGCTTGCGGTGGGCGCTCACTGAATCCCTCTTCAAGGGAGAGATTTTCCTTTCCTTCCAGGACAGGGATTCGTTGCCAGGCTTTTGTTCAGGGCAATTGTTCTTAACTGGGATCCACACCAGAGTCACGTGAGGAGCTTTAAAAATACCCCCGGCTGGGCCCCACCCCAGACAGTTTGATGGGGGGAGGGCAGTAGGTGATGGTCTCTACCTCTCGGGAATTCAGCAGTTGGGCTCAGGAACTGAGCTTCTAAGCAGAAGGGTGGCAGGGGTGCCATAGGTGAAACAGCACGTAGAGTTTTTGGTTGAAAATGTAAGTAAAGATGCAAGCATGTAAAGATCTAAGCACAGAGTGAAGACGCTGCCATTTAAGATTCTCAAAGTGGATTCCACAGTGGTGTCAAAACCAACATGTCCAAGGACATACAACATGTGTGGGTTTAGTGGGAGGCTGGTCTGAAGCCGGGCCCATCAGGCATACGGAAAGGGGCCCAGTGAGGGTCTGCCTGTCAGCCAGGTAGGGTGTCCCTGGAGGAAGGGGCAGTACGGGTGTCAGAATAGCAGGGCACCTGATTCTGGGGCCAGGATGGCTTGTACTTACTCTCATGTCCTTCTATTGGACATGATAAAGATGTGTAGGTCTATGGCAGGACAAAATCATTGCAGAGTGGACAATGAAGGATGTAATGCTTTCAGAAAATTGACTTGGTATGCAGAGTGAAAGGGAACTTAAGGGGGAAAGGACACAGGAAGTGCAGACAGTGAAGAGCCTTCCTGTACCCCAGGAATACAGCAAGGGACTGGCGTCGCTTTTACCTCTTTCAGCCTGAGTCCCTTGCTCAGATTTCTTAAACACTCTTCTCTCTCCATTCTCCTGGAAACCCTAGTCTTTCTTTAATCTTTGCTCAAATTTCCTAAATGCATACCCTCATCTCCTGATGGGCTGTCCTTGTCATGTCTCCCTCCTCACATAGGGATATGCCAGAGCTGTCTGGGACTGGCCTGTCATAGCCAATTATGCCAGAACCTTCCCAGCTGTGTACTCAGCGACATCATTGTGGCAACTCGAAACCAGCCATGGTGTTTCCACCAGGAAAGTGGGGAGCCACTGCAGATCAGGGGCTCCTCCTTGCATGCCGTTCAGTGAGCTGGTTCATATCGACACATCCCTGCCTCGAAGCCACTTACCTTGCAGTGTCTCTTGCTGGCTCACTTCAACTTGTCTGTTTCTTCTGCCATATAGTCTCCTGTGTGAAACTCGATAACAGCAAACCTACTTACACTCATTGATGTTTTATTCCTTTCCGATGTCTTGCTTTTTTTTTTTTCCTTTTCAAAATCCAAGTGACTAGAAAGTTGTTGTCGTGGAGGAGTTATTATTTTAGCCTGGGCAATTAGACTCAAAAGCACAAAATTAATCCTTCTCCCAAACATTTCTGAAATAATTTAATTCTGTGATATGATACTAGAACGATTAACAAGTTTATGTCATTTATTTTTTTTCTAGAAGTTTGGCAAGTAGGTAGACAACAGGAACACCAAGACAAACGTTCAGGTGATGCAGACCTAGACCAGAAAAATGTGAACAAAAATGATCTCCAAGGATGCAATGAACTTGGAAAAAATTCCCATCAGAACACAGACCTCATCCCTTCAGGACAAGCAGCCCACACATGTAAGTCGTGTGGAAAGAGTTTGAAATGCAATGTGGACTTCAGTCCTACTGCATACCTTGCAAGAAGGAGATTTGAGTGTGACAGACATGGGAACTTATTTCTCTATTCTAAGCTTGAAACTCCGCCTTCCGGAGAGAATCCACGTGAATGTAACCAGTGTAGAAAAGCTTTAAGCCACAACAAAGCCCTTAATGCAGGTCAGGGAAACAACAGCGGTGAGAAACCCCACAAGTGTACCAAGTGTGGGAAAGCCTTCCCTTGCAGGGCACAGCTCATCGTACATCACAGGGTCCACAGGGGTGACAGAGCCTATGGCTGCAGCGAGCAGGGGAGTGGATTCAGCAATCAGGGAAATCACACAAAAGAAGGACCCAGTGGAGGCAGCAGTTGTGGTAACACCACCTCCCAGAAGCCAGGCCTCTCTGTATCTGGGACGATTCGTGCTGCAGAGAAGCCTTATAAGTGTTCGGAATGTCAGAAAACCTTCTCCCACAAGTCGCGCCTCGTGGAGCACTACCGGTCCCACACTGGGGAGAAGCCCTACGGCTGCAAGGAATGTGGGAAGTCTTTCTCCCGGAAGTCCTGCCTCATTATACACTACAGGATCCACACGGGAGAGAAGCCCTACGGCTGCAGCGAGTGCGGAAAAGCCTTTTTCCAAAAGTCACACCTCATTCTGCATCAGCGCACGCACACGGGCGAGAAGCCATACGGGTGCACTGAGTGCGGGAAAGCCTTCTCCCAGAACTCGTGCCTTATCATCCACAAGAGGACTCACCTGGGAAAGAAGCCCTACGCATGCTCCGAGTGCGGGAAGTCCTTCTCCCAGAAGGCCAACCTCATCCGG
Source organism: Varecia variegata (assembly GCA_028533085.1). Classification (NCBI taxonomy): domain Eukaryota; kingdom Metazoa; phylum Chordata; class Mammalia; order Primates; family Lemuridae; genus Varecia; species Varecia variegata. Next base: position 20,810,988 of record CM052448.1, read on the forward strand.
CACCACAGAATTCACACCAGGGAGAAACTGTATGGGTGAGTGCGAGCAAAAGTTATCGTCAAGAAGTCACAACACATCTGGGAATGAAAACCTGTGGATGTTCCAGGTGTGGAAGAGCCCTGAGCCAGGCAGTCATGGCCACCATCTGCAGAGCGCCACACCAACTTGAAATTCTGACAATTTAGTAGATTAGGGACAGCTTGTTCTGTTAACACTAATGATGGGAGGATAATAGCGTGCTAGAGTGATATATTTTTATAGGATATGCTTAATTATAAAGGGTATCTATATCAACTGTGGATATTAAGCTTTTAAATATGGGAATAGATTATTATATCTGTTGTCTTAATGATTTACGCATTGGAACAATCCCAGAGGTATATAGGGGTTATGTTCCTGAGCGTGCTACAAAAAAAAATCATTATTTATTTTTTAGTTGCATTGGCGAGCTGAACGTAATTTTGAATTTGTAGAGATACACACCATAATATATAGAAGAATATCTATCAAGACTTTCTATACTAAAGCACACCCTTGTCTTTGTGTTAGATATTATACCTGGAACAAGATGAATTCATTACCAAACCCGAGGTCCATCTGCAGCACCACCTGCCATTTGTCCTGCTGTTTGCTGGCAAGTATTCCAGAGCCCCGAGTCTGGAAGCTAGCAATCTCGTGACATCTTCTGATACCTCTCAATCGACTAGTTTATAAGTTCTGTTTACATGTTAAACGTGTAAGGTTAGGGCTCCCATTTCGGGCAATCTGGTGGACGAAGTGGAAACTCTTCCACTATAAGCAGCTAGAAATGATGGGCAACACAAGGCTAACGTTCTTTTCGATGCATAATTCAACTCGTAAGAAAATAAGAGAAGTTTCCAGATGCCAGCTACGCAGAGGGAACTGAAAACCAGAAATAAAATATGTGAGTCGATGCTGCAGCTGCACTGTGGGTTTAAGTGTGACAGACTATAGAGGACAAGCAACAGGCCTTGGGGCCACACCAGGCAGAGAGCTGGCCTTGACATGACTCACAAATTCAGAACTTTCAAAAGGCTGTACGTCCAGGGAGGAGAGGTAGAGCAGAGTGACCAAAAGCTTGTCTGTCTCTTGGTAGGGCAGGAGCTTACCTGGTTGAGTCAAGCTCTGACCTGCATATCTCGTGTAAGTTAGAATTTTGACTTTGTTCTGTTCCTGTCCAGTAGAAAAACTGAACAATTAACACCGAAATTTGTTGCAGTCTTTGAAACAACTTTCAGAAGCAAACACAAAACATTCTGGGAGGAAGACCCCTTCAACCCACGTTTCTCAGGATTGTGACAGATAACCTCAAGTGGAGTTCGTCTTGTGTGGGGGCGGGGTACACGGGAGATGTCTGTACGTCCTCTCAGTTGTGCTATGAACCTGAAATTACTGTAACAAAATAAAGTCTTGTCTTGTTCTCTGTCTGGCCTGCTTAGCTATAATTCTTCCCGGCTTCCAGATCAGCCTTGATAGACGTACACCTTTCTCCAGCCAGGAGGGCAGGTAGGCCGAACTTACCTGCACCAATTTCGCTTCTAAGATTCCTGGTTCCTGAATGGGCCCCTCAGGAAATGTTTTTAGGCTGAGGATGGTCCTTAGTCATATCTTAGGGAAAAGTTCCTCCCGTGGAATCGAGGACACTGGCCTCGGAGATATGATCAGGGTGTCAGGTTTTCTGAATGCAGTTATTTATACCAACTTACACGCCTGTTACTTGCAGGGCCCCTTGGCATTGGCAAGTTGGGCCCCAGAGTTGCCACCTGGGGTCCTTCCTCACCAGCCCGTTCAGACCCTCTTAGAGAAGAGACTCCAGAGGAGGATTCAGTCTCGTAGGATTCAAGAGGTATGTCCCCGGCCCTATAGTTAGTATGCGAGACCCCGGAACTACTCAGGGCATTTCTATGGTTTATTCCTCTGTCAAATATTTGTTAAGAACGGCCAAGTTCATGGCTCTTGAAATGAAATAATAGGGTCTATCAGAGATCTGGCTGTAACGAGCTCACAGTCTACGGCAGATACCAAAATTATTTTTTTAGAGTAACAATGGTCACTGAGATGAGGAAGGAAAGATACCCAGGAGGGCTTTGCAGAGAAAGTGGTATCTGGGCTGATCCCTGAGTAGTGTAGGGATTGTCAGAGGAGGAGAGAGGAGGATACAGGGACCTAAGGCAGCCCGAGGAGGGCGTGAGAGTCTGGAAGTCCTGCCTCTGCTCCTGACTCACATGAGTCAGCCACAGTTTATTTTGTATACAGTCGGCCCTCTGCATCCATGGGCTCGCTCAACCACAGATGGAAAATAAGTATTTTTTAAAAATCAAAAATATAAGTACAGCATGATTAACAGCATTTACATTGTATTAGGTATTATAAGCAATCTAGAGGTGACTTAAGTATATGGGAGGATGTGCATAGGTTATATGAAAATACCACACCATTTTATATCAGGGACTCGAGCATCTGTGAGTTTTAGGGGTTTCCTGGAACCAGTCCCCTGAGGATGCCAAGGAAAGACTGAATAGTAAAGTGCACAAACCTTAAGTGTGCATCTTGATGGAGTTTTACACACGTACACAGCCATATAATTACCACCCAAATCAAGATACAGAACGTCTCCAAGTGTCCGTGCAATCTCCCCTTGGCCCCCGCCGACACAGATCCTTAACCCAGGTAACCACCATTATGACATCAACCATCAGCCACCGTCAGTTTGTCACTGGCCTTTGTTTAGATGAAATCACATGGTAGGTACTCACTGTGTCTTGCTTCTTAGACTCCATATTACATCTGTGTTGTCCTTATTTTTTTTTTTTTTTTTGCTGGTAGCAGCAGTTCATTCTATTTTATTGCTGTGTAGTGTTCCATCGAGTGAACATGCCACGAGTTGTTTGCTGTATATTCATGGACATTTTCAATTTCTATTATAAATAGTGCTGCTGTAAACTTCTTGTGCATTAACACTCATTTCTCTTCAAAAGATACTGTGTGGCCAGAGTTTAGAGCAGTGGTTCTCAGCCAGGGGTGGTTTTTCCCCTCAGGGGACCTGTGGCAATGTCCGGTGATGTTTCTGGATCATTGCATCTGGGGGTGGGGTGGAGGATGCTACTGGCATCTAGTGAGAAGACGCTTGTGGGGTCTGAACCTCTTATAGTGCTCAGGAGATACCCTCACAACCAAGGCCTGTCCAGCTCAAGCCGTGAACAGAAGCAGAAGGACCAGGCTGGAGTCAGCTTTTGGAGGTCCTTGTAGGCCGTGCTCAGGTTTATGTCCAGCAGGTACTGGGGAGCCACGGATGGCTCTGGAAGGGCAAGATTTCCATCAGAGGGGAAAGTCTCAGGACAGATGCCACCACCTGGACTCAGCATCAATTGAGATCTGCTTGGTGGGCCAGCCCCGGGGTCCTCTGGCTGATCACTCGTTGCAGGGCCCCCTGCATGTCCCGGTTCCGCAGAGTGTAGATGGCCGGGTAGAGCAGTGGCGTGAGGTTGATGTAGATGAGCGAGACCAGCTTGTCCTCCTCCAGGGAGCGGCTGCTCAGGGGCCTGGCGTACATGGCGGTGGCACAGCCGTAGTGGAGCACAGCCACGGTGAGGTGGGACGCCACCGTGTTGAAGGCCTTGCGGCGGCCGGTGACACCCCCGACTCCCAGGATGACCACCAGCACCTGGGTGTAGGACAGCAGGATCAGGACGAGAGGCAGCACAAGCAGCAGCAGGCAGGCCGCCAGGAGGACGTGCTCCTGCAGGTCCCGGTTCCCGCAGGCCAGCAGCAGCACGGCCGGGAGGTCGCAGAAGACGTGGTTGACCAGGCCACCGCGGCAGAAGGGCAGCTGGAACACGGCAGTGGTGAGGCCCAAGGCCAGGATGGAGCCGCCCGCACAGCAGGAGGCCAAAAGGCCCCAGCAGAGGCCAGTGGTCATGAGCTGAGGGTAGTAGAGGGGGTGGCAGATGGCCAGGTAGCGGTCCAGGGCCATGGCGGCCAGCAGCAGGCACTCGGAGCCCCCCAGTGCCACAAAGAGGCCCATCTGGGCGGCGCAGGTGGAGGGGGCGACAGCCTGGCCCCCGGGGGGCAGGAGGAAGCCGGCCAGCATGCGGGGGGTCAGCACCAGCGTGTAGGCCACCTCCACGGCAGATAGCGCCCCCAGGAAGAAGTACATGGGTGTGCGCAGGGTGGGGGCCACCAGGGCCAGGGCCAGGATGAGCAGGTTCCCCACCAGCGTGGCCAGGTAGAACGGCAGGAGGAGGGCGAAGAGCAGCACGCGGAGCCCCTGCGGCCACCCGGAGAAGCCCAGGATCACAAACTCCTGCGGGCTCGTCCAGTTGGACTCAGGCCAGTGGCGCGTGTTGGGGCCTGGGTGGGGGGGAGCAGACAGGAGCATGGGCTGGAGGAGTCACCGTGACGCCTCCCTCCCAGAAAAATGTGTGCCTTTTGCCTCTCCTGGCCTCAGGAGCCCCACGCCCAGGCTTCGATGGCCCACTCCTGCCCCCACAGCCCCAGGACTCATGTCCTCGCCCCGACCCAGGCCGGCCACCCTGCACTTCCCAAGCGCTAACGGCCTCCAGAATTCAGATGTCAGAGCCTCTGGCCACCCCTGCCCTGTGCACCTCCGGGCCCTGCCCAGCGTCTGCACCCCACCTCGTCTGTACCCAGGGAGCCGGGCATCCTGCCTCCCGGCCACGGTGAGGGAAACTGAGCACCTGGGGTGGAAAAGTTACTGGAGGGACTCCAGCTTCTCCCAGTGACCTCTGCGGGGAGCGGGCTGGTTGCCAGTGACACAGATGGCCAGTCCTGCAGAAAGAGCCCCGAGCGCTAAGGGGCTGCAGCAATGCTAGAATCTTCTGCTCGTAGAGGCCCATCTGACCCCCTCCCACGCCTCCCAGCTCTATGCTGATGGACCACGTGTGTCTCTCTTCTCACCTGCCCTGGGTCGGTTCAGTTACGTTTTCCGTTTTTTCTCCCTAGCTGGGTTCAGGACAAGCCCATGGTAATCCTGGGTCTGTCATTTCTCTCTCAGTTATGGGGGCAAAAACCTACAAAGGAAGAGGGTCCACCCTCTCCACGGAAATGGCCGCGGTGGGGAAGTACGGGTGTGTCATCCCGCGTGAGAAGGCCGCCTGCTCCCGGAGCTCGGGCTGCAGTGACAATTGCCAAATCCATCTCGAGACCCAGTGCCGCCCCTGAGTGCACTTCCGCCAGCCCTTCCAACCCCGCCTGGCTCAGCTCGATTCTCAGTCATTTCTAGCCCACACCTCCCCTCCGCCTGGGAGTGGAGCTGGCCCAGTGCCAAAACCAGCAGTCGGGAAGATTCTAGATGAATTCTCTTTCCCGCACCCTCAAGTACAACTGGGCACCACATCCTGTCACGCGCACCTCACACCTCCAGAGGTTCTCCCTTTCGTGATGCTCGTTTTCTCTTTCCTGGTGATTCTGACAGATACTCGCCTTTTCTCACCACCAACTCGCATGGCCTTCACTACCCTGTCCTCACCATCAGCACCGAGTCCACGCCCCTTAGCGCAGACTCTGGGCCTTCACGACGCTGTCCCGCTGTGAGCACCCCTCACTCCACTCCCCAGTGCACCTGTCTTTGGACAGGCTGTCCTCAAGTCTTGGAATTCCCTGGAGTCCCTCGTCACCCACCTGGAGAAGTTCTATTCATCCCCCGAGGCTGTCCTCCTATGCCACGTCCTGAATGCCGACAGGTGTCATCCTCCAGTCCCACAGTTGTTATGGCGACTCCACTAAACTCAGTTTCCTGGAATCAAAGATTGAAGTTGGATTTGTCTGTGCTGTTTGCTGAATTATTATAAGTAATTGACTGAATCACTCAATCCTCATTTCTCCCAAATTTGTGCCTCCTCTCAATGTCCCTATTAGTCCCTAGCAGGGTTGCTGGCCCTGAACTCAGAGCCAGAGGCCCCACCCCCATGCCACCACCGGTTACTCCAGATTCTGTTGGATCCTCCCCTAAAGATGCCCCATGATATTTACCAACATTGCCACCGGTCTCAGATGAGGGGCACGGAATCTGTCACCTTTGCGATCAACACCTCCCCAAACCACTGGAATCACGGCCACCTCCCCACCCCGCCGTCAAAGGTCAATCACCCTGCCTTCCCCTCGACTCCCTCAACTAAGAGGCCATTCTCCTCCTCTTCTTTCTCTTCATATATCCCAAGCCTTAAAACTTTAGTCCTTTGAAACCCAACTCAAGTTCACGTTCCCTAAGAGGCCTCACCTGGCCAGATCGAATCACTGCTTCTAGGCACTTACATACCTGCATGGCGGGTGTCCATCAACCCCAAGCTGCCAGGTCAGGCTGAGGTTGACGTCCCATCATCGTCAGAGCCTTGTTATTTAGCCAATGGCTCCTCTCCCAACAGGAGGCAGGTAGTGCACTGAGGTCAGCTGGGTAGAGCTTAGAGCAACAACCACTGCGTGGAGAACCTTGAAATCTACCCTTGAGCAGCTGTTGTGTGAGGGTCAGCTGATCACAAGGTAGCAGAGCCCATTTCCTCACCCGGAAAATGAAAGGGGGTTGGACCAGATGATCTTTAAGTCTCTTCAAGTTCTGATATTTTAGGGTTCTATCAAAAGTTGTGTTTGTGATTATATTTTTATTCCCAAATAAACCATCCTTTTTATGAAAGTCATTTTGATGTTTCAGGAGCCTATAAAGAAATTTGAAGACTTCAGTTTAATTTAGAATTGTAAGTAAGGGAAATGTTAAATTAGGCACAAACATGATTGATGTCAATCTACAGATCTCAGAAGGGCCTTAGACCAATGTTATATTAATACTTATCTAAAAGGCTCTTTTAGCCAGGCACGGTGGCTCATGCCTATAATCCTAGCACTTTGGGAGGCCGAGGTGGGAGGATCTCTTGAGGCCAGGAGTTCAAGACCAGCCTATACAACATAGCAAGACCCCATCTCTACAAAAAATAGAAAAGTTAGCTGGGCGTGGTGGTGCATGCCTGTCATCTCAGCTACTTGGGAGTCTGAAGCAGGAGGATAGCTTGAGGCCAGGAGTTTGAGGTTGCAGTGAGCTATGATGAGGCCAATGCACTCTAGCCTGGGCGACAAAGTGACACTCTGTCTCAAAAACAAAGGCTCTTTCTAGCTACACCAATGTGTTTGTGTAAGTGTCCATTTGCACACGTGTGCCAGTGTACAACGCATTCTGGGGTGTCTGCTTCGCCATCCGACTCCAGGGTAGCCTCAGGTAACAGGGAGTTTGGGGGCTGGAGTCGGAAGGTTTGGCTTCTAATCCTGCCTGGCTTCCCAGATGGTATGTGATGTGCCCAAGTCACATTTTTTCCTCTGGGTTTAAGACTCCCTATTGGTCCCCCTTGATGAGGGACTCAAGTGCGGTGGCCCCCAAGAGCGCCCCAAGATACAATTTTCCACTTTCCTGAGGGCAGGAGCCTGTCGTTTTCCTTGGAGCCAGCACGGCACAGTGGGACACACAGGAGCTTTGGGCTCACGCACATCTGGGTTTTAGTCTCAGCTCCTTCACTCACAACTTCTTCTGAGCAAGAGCTTAGGGGGAGTTTTTAACCTTTTCAAGCATCAGCGACATTTTCGGGCCCACAGGAATGTTTTCATGATTAATTAAAGTGACATAGGGAAGCGTCTGGCGCAGCGGCCCCTGCATTTAGGAAGTATCGATGAATGAAAAATCCCCAAAGAGCAAGACGTGCTCAGTCCTTTCACTTTGCTCCCTGCTCACCATGCACCTGTCACAGTCTACCCTGGTGAAAATCTCTGGATGGAAGACTTATCTGGAGAGATTAAATGGTGCGAGAGGAAGGAAACACATGGATCTGGACGGCAGAAGCAGGCAATAGACCAGCATTACCCTTCCTGGCTGCTCTGAATCCAACACCTGAAATGCCTTTGCGTTTCCAGCCCCGTCTCTCTGCTCCCTGCTTTCCTGGACACTTGGCAAGAGGCACTGACATTGCTTCCAACTTACCCGTCACTGGCAATATCCCCATGTTCCCTGTAGACTCTGACGAGAGTGAGATAACAATAGAAACAACACAACCACCACTGCTGCTGTAACTGTCACTGCTGTAACCATTACTGCTCTTTGTTGAGCCCTTACAATGGGCGAGTAATGTTCTAAGCACACCACAAGCACAATATTATTTAATCCCTGCAAGACCACCACGTAGTAGTAGGCATCATTATTATTAATTTACACGTGAAGAAGTTGAGAATTAGAAACTCACTTGTTAAAGGAGTCACATAGCTTCGCCCTGGGCCAGGATCTGTCCCCAGGTCTGATTTCAAAGTCTGTCCTCTTACGTAGGACTCTGCTTCTCTGCAGCACTCTTATCTGTCTGCATTTCCCCACCCAAATGAGGGGAAAATGAGAAGACACTGAAAGAGAAAGACCCGGCAGACCTAGAGGCGCCCACGGAGACACAGAGGTGCAGAGCCAGAGTGAGGCATGGACCAAGGGCTGTATGGCGCAGAGGCGTGCCTGCCGGCGGCTGGTAACCAACATGCTAAGACTGAAGACATTTGATGGAGTGCCCCCAGCTCAAGTGACTCACCAGGCTCTGGGCTGCAAAAGAGGTGGGGAGGGAGAAGGAAAGGGAGGTATATCTGGAATCTTCCATGTCCCATCAGCCTTCTGGACCTAAGACTCCCTCCTTATAGGAATTTCTCTACTTTAAATATGAGTTCCAGCTGGTAAATTCTATCAGGAGCTTTGAACTCAGTCCCCAGCACCCACACCCTACAAGGACACACCTTCCATGGCCTCTTCTGTGCCATCCCTGGAGGGAAAAGGCCAGAGTGTGGGATATTCATTTAAGAGGAACCTGTAGACTCAGGACCACCATACTCCAAAGTCCAGCCCTACTCTCTCAGCTCTTCGACTGGCCAGGCTCATTGCCCACCCTCCTACCCTGGAGCCAACATAAGACTTAGCAATGACTCCTGAGAGAGAGCAGGGCTGATTCTGGGTCGAGGAGAAGGTGACTTGGATTCTGGTTGGAGCAAGTCCAATTCCAGCCATCACAATGTGGCCCTACCATAGAGTTTCGGTCTCACCCCACACCATCTTCTGCCTTACTCCTTGCTGGCAAGCCACACGACAACCTGAATACGCCACAACCACCCATTTCTCCCTGATCTTCCGCATACTTCTCCAACATCAGAATGTCCCTTCCCCACCTGGAGATTTGCTCATTCTTCCAGGCCCAGATCAAACATCAGCTTCTCCATAAACAAAAATAATTAAGTAGCAGAGTTGACTGTAGAAGGATTTTGTAGGCAGTGGGAGCAGATGGACTCCACCACAGCTTTTCCCCTCATCTCCTCTTATCTTCCAACTTCTATTCTAAGTAAGGAGGGAATACTTACTCTCAGTAAGAAAAGTTACTTAATAGGTTTCCCGGGGCCCACTTAAGGGTCTGGCTTGATCCAAAGCCCCAGGGCTTCATTAGTGATCTTCTCCCCGCATTGCGGTACCTAAGGAGTACGATGGTCTCAGAAGGATAAGGGCTGGATGCAGGAGAGGACTTGGGAATTCTGAACTGTGATATCCTGGGAGAGTCTGAAACTTCTGAGGCAAGGGGACAGGAGACTACCTCCCTTCAGTGATGAAGAGATTGTCTGTAGGAAGAGGTGGGATAAACTGGAACCCAAGGGAATGAATAGACCAAAACACTTTGGTAGACAGCTCCCTGGAGAAAAGAGAGGAAAGTTACTGTTCTGTCCACATTTTCCCAAAATTTGAACCAAGGGGTGGCTGGGAGACTGATGACCTCAGAATGAATTGTCTGGGTAAAAGTTCAGGAATATGGAAGACTAGGAGGTCCTAGCCCTTGTACCCCCAACAAAAACAATGATTTAACAATTATCCACAGACTAAAATGGCTCTGGGAGAGCTCCAGAGTCCAGTTAAGAAGGCACATCAACCCAGTATAACACAAAACCCAAGAATAACTGCATACAAAAGGATAGGAAGGGGCCGGGTGTGGTGGCTCATGCCTGTAATCCTAGCACTCTGGGAGGCCGAGGCAGGTGGATTGTTTGAGCTCAGGAGTTTGAGACCAGCATGAGCAAGAGTGAGACCCCATCTCTACTAAAAAAAAAATGGAACAAAATTATATGGACAACTAAAAATACATATAGAAAAAATTAGCCGAGCATGGTGACACATGCCTGTAGTCCCAGCTACTTGGGAGGCTGAGGCAGGAGGACTGCTTAAGCCCAGGAGTTTGAGGTTGCTGTGAGCTAGGCTGACGCCACGGCACTCACTCTAGCCCGGGCAACTGAGTGAGACTCTGTCTCAAAAAAAAAAAAAAAAAAGGATAGGAAGGACCATTTCATTTTTCCTATGTCACCACATTCCCCAGGCACAGTTCAGGGCTGCGAGAATCTTCTTAGCTGCACGTTCCCTGCAGGGGAAAAGGAGAACAAGAGGACTCCAGAAGCCCTGAGAACTACCACAACCCCCCACGCCATTCACTGCTGAGGACACATACAGTGTTGACTGACATGGATCCTATCTGCCAGAGCCACCTGGAGCCTGTGCCACCATGTCTCCCTAAACTGAAGCTACTGCATCCTCTCCCCAATGCTGGCACCCCTGTGTATCCCACCTCACCCCTGGTGAGGCCAGTACCCTCATGTTCACCTGCAGGTAAAAGTCTTTACCTACTGAGGCCAGTCCCTAAAGTCTGGAAATGACAACTGCTTCTTCAAAAGAATAGACACCAATGAAAAGCTACAAGGAAAACACACACACACACACACACACACACACACACACACACTCTATCTCTCTCTCTCTCTCACTCACTCAAGGAAACATGACACCACCAAAGAAAAACAATATCTTTCCAGTAAACAAACCCAAAGAAAAGGCTATCTATGAATTACCTGAAAAAGAATTCTAAATAATTATAAAGAAGCTCAGTGAGCTACAAGAGAACACAGATAACTCAACAAAATCAGGAAAACTATACAAGAACAAAATGAAAATTTCAACAAAGAGAAATCATCAAAAAGAACCAAACAGAAATTCTGGAGCTGAAGAATACAACAACTGAAATTTTTTAAATACAATATAGAGCTCCAACAGCAGACTCAATCAAGCAGAAGAATCAGTCAACACAAAGACAAGTCATTTTAAATTATCCACTCAGAGAAGAAAAAAGAAAAAAGAAGTATAAAGAGTGAAGGGCAAGTCATGGTGGCTGATGCCTGTAACCTCAGCATTTTGGGATGCTGAGGGGGCAGGGGGAAAAATGCTTGAGCCCAGGAGTTCGAGATTACAGTGAGCTGTGGTCATGCCACTGCACTCCAGCCTGGGCAACAAACTGAGACTCTGTCTAAAAAAAAAAAAAAAAAAAAAAAAAGAGTGAAGGAAGAGGAAGAGTGAAGAGAGATTTATAAATGGGCACAGAAATCACAAAACCACTATTAGATAGAAGGAATAAGTTCTAGTTCAATAGAGCAGTAGGGTGACTATAGTTAACAATCTATTGTATATATTTCAAAATAGCTAGAAGAAAAGGTTTGAAATGTTTCCAACACAAATAAATAATAATTGTTTCAGGTGATGGATATCTTAATTACACTGACTTGATTATTACACATTGTATGCAAGTATCAAAATATCACTTGTACCCCTATAAATATGTACAATTATGTACTAAATTTAAAAAGTGAAGAAAGCCCACAGGATTTATGGGACACAATCAAACAAACCAATATACGCCAGAAGGCATGAGGGATGGACAAACTAATTTAAAGAAATAATGACTGAAAAAGTTCCAAATCTGGGAATGAAAATAGACATTTAGATTCAAGAAGCCCAAAAGACCCCAAATAGGTTGAACACAAAGAGGTCTTCACTGAAACATTATAATTAAATTGTCAAAATTCAAAGACAAAGGGAATTTTGAAATCAGCAAGGGAAAAGTGACTCATTGCATAGGAAGGAACCTCAATAAGAGTATCAGAAGATTTCCCAGAAGAAACCCTCAAAGACCATGAGAAAGTAGAGTATATTCAAAGTAATGAAAGAAAAAACTGTCAACCAAGAATACTATACTTGGAAAAGCTATCCTTTACAAATGAAATAAAAACATGCTTAATAGCAACATGAAAGCAGAAGAAAAATCTCACTGGTAAAGGTAAATGTACAGAGAAATATAGAGCATGTAACACTGTGAAGGTTGTGTGTAAATTACATTTAACACTAAAAGTTAAAAAACAAAAATATTAATAATTGTAATGACAAAAATTTGTTAATGGGTACACTATATAAAGGAAGTAACTATGACCTCAAGAACACAAAGTGTGGAGGGGGGAGTAAAAGTGTAGAATTTTTATATGCACTTGAAGTTGTTAGAAACATAAAATAGATGGTGTAACTACTCCAATTCAAGCTTCATGATAACCACAAAGACAAAATATGTAATAGATAGACAAAAGATAAAGAAAAAATAAAAAATCACTTTTAAAAAATCAAATAACAGGCAGGGCATGGTGGCTTATGCCTGTAATCCTAGCACTCTGGGAGGCTGAGGCAGGAAGATCGCTTGAGGTCAGGAGTTTGAGAGCAGCTTGAGCAAGAGTGAGACCCTGTCTCTACTAAAAACAGTAAAAATTAGCCAGGTGTGGTGGTGCATGCCTGTAGTGCTAGCATCTGGGGAGGCTGAGGCTGGAGGATCACTTGAGTCTAGGAGTTTGAAGTTGCAGTGAGCTATGATGACTATGATGATGCCACTGCACTCTAGCCAGGAAACAGAGCAAGACTCTGTCTTGAAAAAAGAAAAAAAAAACAAAGGAAGACAGTAAGAGAGGAAGGAGAGGAATAAAACAACTGCAAAACAGATGAAAACCAATTAACAAAATGGCAACAGGAAGTCCTCACCTGTCAATAATTATTTTAAATGTAAATGGATTAACCTCCCCAGTCAAAAACCATAGCATGGCTAAACAGATTTTTAAAAAATCCAGCAATCAATTGTCTACAAGAGATTCACTTTAAATTTAAGTATTCATATACACTGAAAGTGAGGAGATGAAAAAAAAAATATTCCATGCAAATGGTAACTAAAAGAAAGGATGTGTGGCTATACTTATATCAGACAAAATAGACTTTAGGTAAAAAACAATTCTAAATATATATGCACCCAACATCCTAGCACATAAAGCAAATATTGACAGATCTGAAGGAGAAATTGACAGTAATACAATAATAGTCTGTATTATTGAAGAAGACTTCAATACCCCACTTTCAATAATGGATAAGAACATCCAGACAGAAAAAAACTAAGAAACAGCTGACTTGAACAACACTGTAGCCCAAATGGACCGAACAGACATACGCAGAACTTTTCACCCAACAGGAGAAGAATACACATTCTTCTCAAGCATACATGGAACATTCTCCAGGACAGCTCACATGTTGGGTCACAAAACAAATCTTAACACATTTAAGACAACAGAAATAATACCAAGTATCTTTTTGAGCACAACAGAATGAAACTAGAAATCAGTAAGAAAATGGAAAAATTTACAAATATGTAGAAACAAAACAGTACACTCTTGAACAACCATCAGGTCAAAGGGAAACCAAAATGGAATTTAAAATATATCTTGAGACAAATGAAAATAAAAACACAACATACCAAGAACTTACGGGATTCAGCAAAAGCAATATTGAGAAGGAATTTTATAGTGATAAATGCCTACATTAGAAAAGAAGAAAGATCCCACTGCATTTCAATAGGATCTTTCTTAGCATCAAAACAATGACTTTAAAATGTCGACTGAGAGCTCAATCAATTCAGTCTGTAGCTCTTTAGGTGCCTTGGTGATATCAACTAGGTGAGGCTGAAGTGCTAATTTGAGTGGGATGTCATGATTCTCAAAGTCAGTGAAACTTTCATTGTATTCTCCAATTAATAGGTCTATAACAGCTTCGTATTCTTCAAATGATTCATGACCTTTGCTAACTGGGGAAAATATTCATCTGAAATTTCCTTTTCAGTAAGTGTTTTGAAAAAAGATAGTTTTTGAAATGCTTGGGGTTTTTTTTTTTAGCCACATATCATATATAGACTTAGTTTTACCTTGTAAAGAATATTCAAGTCATTTTGATCTGACATGATATCACACAGAAATGCTGCATTCCTATAGAAATCTGTCAATAATTCGCATTGCTGATTCTGTTCTTCATAAAATTTAGCTATCTGTTCTCGCAGGGATAAAATTTTGGCTTACACCTGTCCCTGTCACAGCCAATGGACTTTAGAATGATATAGCAAATCCACACCAAATAACCTCATTCAACTTTAGCATGTTATGAAACTGAAGATGCCATGTTGCATTTGCATGAATATAATTAACAATACTTACAACTTGTTGCAAAGGGTCACTTAAAATAGTAGTTTTGGCACAGAGATTTTGCTGATGCAAGGTATAATGAAAACAAATGAGAGCATCTGGAATACTTTTTTTTTTTTTATCTGTGCAATAAACCCTTCATGTTTTCCTGCCATGGAAGGCACACTGACTGTACATACCTCACTAAATTTACCAAATTCAGTCCAATTTCACATTTATCTTGAAAGTTGAAGATATCTATTCCCTGTGTTCTGTTTGCAAGAGTGCCCAAAGCAAGTTAACTCTTCATAGCAAAGAAAATCTTCTGTTATGACCTGAATGAAGTACAAAACCTGTGCTAAATCAGTAGTATCAGTTGATTCATCCAAAGCAATTGCATAATATATATTTTCCTTTTGAAGTATTGCATGAAGTTGTTCTGTGAAGTTGAAGACTAATTCATGCTGCCAATCAGTTATGGCTCTCCTAGAAAGAGGCAGTTGTTTGTATTTTGAAACATTATCAGTCACTAACCATCTTACAACTTCAACAATGCACTCTTTCACAATTTCTGCATATTTTAATGGCTTCTCTTTTTTCTCTGAGTATATAAGCCACTTTATAAGTTGCTTCAGTGGCATTATTTCCAGGTCTTATTGCTGCTTGAAATAATTGTCTTTGCTTTTGCTTCTCGTCTTTTAATTTCTGAAATACAACCCTTTTGCACTTCTCCCTCTAATGTAAAATATTTGTGGTCCTTATGAGTGATATAATGCTGATGAGCATTGAGTTTCTTTAACGTTGACATTGCAGTATCACAAAGCAAGCATATCATCTTCTCTTTAGCAGAAACAAGATAATATTGCAATTCCCAACCCTCATTAAAAAAAATCTGTTTTCTTCCTTCAGCGTTCTCTTGGTCTTCTTTGACATGATGGGCTGTTAAGCAGACAGAATTAAAAAATACTGTTGAGCTGTGCAACTATTCACAAATTCCACTTCAAACAGAAATGCAGTGCACCGTTATCAAAAGCTGATAACAGACTGGTGTACTTGACCCCGATAAACTCTCACCAACCAGCCCTGTGCGGCAGTGGCACCAGGCAGGTGGTGGAAGTTAGAACTGAATCATGAGCGTAGCAGTTGTCACTTTAGAACATTAGTAAGCCATAAGGGCTAATTGTGTCAGTCAATCTGGGAGGATTATTTCACTGAAACTTATTTTATTCTTTGGTATTTTAAATACACTTAATTTAAAACTAAAATAAAAATATAAAAGATGCGCCAAAATGTATTAATAAAAATAAAAGAATTTGTTCTGTAAAATTTGGATTCAGTCAAAAGGTCACACTTAAGGACCTAGAAGGCCACATGTGGCCTTAAGGCTACAGGTTCCTCACCCCTGGTGTATATAATAGTATATTCTGCCCCAAGAACCCTGCCTCCAACCTCACTCAGAGGCAATAGCTTTTATGAAGTCCTTATTTTTTCTTACAGAGATAGTCAACTGTATGTAAGATGTTATGCACATGTATGTGTTATTTGCTATTTGGCATTCTTAATTAACAAAATATTAGCAGTGTCCTCAATTAAGTACATGTTCGTTCTCACTTAGCAATATTATCTTGGAAATCATTCTATATCAGTATATTTTTAGTTTATTTAACAAACACTAATATAGTGTTTACTATCGACCAGACGCTGTCCTATGGTGATTCAAAAATATGAATCCATTCAACACTAATAAATCTAATTTTATATGTACTCTTATCACCACTAAGGCATAAAGGCGTTGACTCACTTGCCCACGCTCACACAGCTACTGAGTAGGAACAGGTAGTGTGGCTCCAGAGCCCATGCTTTGGTTTATTTTTTTATTTTTTTACATTCCAGAGAGGAACAGGTCAGTCTCCACAAGTGGAGACCCAGCGCCCATGCTTTGTAGTTACTATGCTGTGCAGTCTGTGGCTATACTGCACTGCCCTGCACATGATCACCCTTGTTTATTTTTTTTTTATCATGGTTGCATCCCATGCCATTTTATGTATTAATAGATGTTGTAATTTCTTTAACAAGTCCCCTTTTGAAGCACATTTAAAATGTTTTCTGATCTTTGACTATTATAATCAACACTACTACATTAAATACCCTTGTCCATGTGTGCAATTATTAGCTCAAAGGGTCTGTGCATTTTAAATTTTGTTATTTTGTTAGTTGTTGACATATTGCTCTCCACTGTAGCACTTCATGCTTTCCCATGGAATATATGGAAATGTTTATTTCTCTACACTTTCACCAACAGTGCTATCAGGTTCTTTTGTTATTGATAATTTGATAGAAATGTGGTGTCTCAGTATCATTTAAAAGTGCATTTCTCGGCCGGGCGTGGTGGCTCACATCTGTAATCCTAGCACTCTGGGAGGCCGAGGTGGGTGGATCGCTCAAGGTCAGGAGTTCGAGACCAGCCTGAGCAAGAGCGAGACTCCGTCTCTACTAAAAATAGAAAGAAATTATTTGGCCAACTAAAATATATATAGAAAAAATTAGCCGGGCATGGTGGTGCATGCCTGTAGTCCCAGCTACCCGGGAGGCTGAGGCAGTAGGATCGCTTAAGCCCAGGAGTTTGAGGTTGCTGTGAGCTAGGCTGACGCCATGGCACTCACTCTAGCCTGGGCAAGGGAGTGAGACTCTGTCTCAAAAAAAAATAAAATACAATAAAAGTGCATTTCTCTTATAAAGTTCAGTTTTCTTTCATACTTTTAAAAACCATTTGTATATTTCGCAGCATTTAATAGTATCTATTGCTCATTTTTTTCTGTTTGCTTTGGCTCTTTTTCTTACTGATTTTAGGTAGTTTTAAAAATAGGTATTAAGTGAATTAAATTTTGTTTTCAATAGGAGTTGTAAATCTTTTCCCTAGTTTGCTATTTGCCTTTTGATGTGGTTTATAGCAGATTTTTGCCATGCAGATTTTTAAAATTTCAATAGTCAAATTTATCAATATTTTCTTTTATGGCTCCTAGATTCTGTGTCATACTTGGAAGATTACTTTGGCATGGTATATATTTTTCCATCATTTTACTTTCAACCTATTTTGTCTTTGAATCTAAAGTGAGTATGTTGAGGCGGCATATAGCTGGATCAATGTTTTTTAATTAATTCTGCCAATCTGCTTTTTGATTGGAGTGTTTAATACATTTAAAGTAATTATCAATAAGGAAGGACTTCTGCAATTTTGTTGTTTTCTACATGTCTTATATCTTTTTGTTCCTCTATTCCCCCATTACTGCCTTCTTTTGCGTTAAACAGATATTTTCTAGTGCACTATTTTAATTCCCTTGTTGTTTCCTTTACTACAGCTTTTGGAGGGGGTGTGATTTTCTTGAGGATTGCAATTAACAACTTAAATCAATCTAGTTTGGATTAATACCAACCTAATTTAAATAGTATACAAAAACACTTTTTTTTGGAGACAGGGTCTGTCTCTGTCACCTGGACTAGAGTGCAATGGTGTCATCATAGCTCACTGCAGCCTCAAACTCCTGTTCTCCAGCAATCCTCCTGCCTCAGCCTCCCAAGTAGCTAGGACTACAGGCATGCACTGCCCATGCCTGGCTAATTTTTATATTTTTTTGTAGAGACAGGGACTTGCTCTTGCTCAGGCTAGTCTCAATCTTCTTTCCTCAAGTGATCCTACCACTTTGGCCTCCCAAAGTGCTAAGATTACAGATTTGAGCGACCCTGCCCAGTCAACACTTCTCTTTGAACAGACCAATTTCAAGCAATGAGATTGAATCAGCAATAAAAAGTTTCCCATCAAAGAAAAGCCCAGGACCTGATGGCTTCTGTGCTGAGTTCTACCAAACATTTAAAGAAAAATCAACACAAATTCTTCTCAAACTCTTCCAGAAAATTGAAGAGGCAGGAATTCTTCCAAACTCATTCTACAATGCCAGCATTACTCTGAAACCAAAACCAGACAAGGACATCATAAAAAAAGAAAATTCTAGGTCAATATCCCTGATGAACATGATGCAAAAATCCTCAACAAAATACTAACCAACCAAATCCAGCAACATATTAAAAAGATCTTTCACCATGATCAAGTGGGATTTATCCCAGGAATGCAAGGATGGTTCAACATATGCAAATCAATAAACGTGATACATCACATCAACAAAATGAGGGCCCCAAACCACGTGATTATCTCAATAGATGCAGAAAAACCACTTGATAAAATCCAACTTCCCTTCATGATAAAAACTCTCAACAGATTGGATATAGACGGAACATACATCAACACAATAAAGACCATAGATGACAAACCCACAACTAACATCATACCAAATGGGGAAAAGTTGAAAGCCTTTCCTCTAAGAACTGGAACAAGACAAGAATGCTCATTCTCACCACTCTTATTCAACATAATAACTGGAAGTCTTGCACAGAGCAATTAGGTGAGAGAAAGAAATGAAAGGCATCTAAATAGAAAAGGAGGAAGTCAAATTGTTCCTGTTTTCAGACAACATGATCTTATAGAAAAATATAACAATTGTACCAAAAAACTCTTAGAACTGATAAACAAATTGAAAGTTGCATGATACACAACTAACATACAAAAATCAGTAGTGTTTCTGTATACAAACAGGGAACTAGCTGAAAAAGAAATCAAGAAGGCAATCACATTTATAATATCTATAAATAATACCTCGGAATAAATTTAACAAAGGCAATGAATGGTCTTGACAAGGAAAACTATACAACACTGATGAAATAAATTGAAGACAAAAAAAATGGAAAGACACCATATTCATGAATTAGAAGAATGTTATGAAAATTACCATACTACCAAAAACACTCTACAGATTTAATGCAATTCCTATCAAAATACCAATTACATTCTTCACAGAAATAGAACAATCCCAAAATTCAGATGGAACCATAAAAGGCCCTGAATAGCCAAAGCAATCCTGAGCAAAAAGAACAAAGCTGGAAGCATCAAACTACCTGACTTCAAAATATACTATAAAACTACAGTAATCAAAACAGCATGGTACTGGCATAAAAACAGACACAGGAAATAGAATAGAGAATCCAAAATTAAATCCACATATTTATAGCCAACTGCTTTTTGTCAAGGGAACCAAGAACATTAATTGGGGAAAGGACAATCTCTTTAATAAATGGTGCTGGGAAAACTGGGTATCTACATGCAGAAGAATGAAACTAGACACCTATCTCACACCGCATACAAAAATAAACTCAAAATGGATAAAAGACTTAAATGTGAGACCCAAAGCTATAAAACTACTAGAAGAAAATACAGAGAAAATGCTTCAGGACATTGGTCTTTACAAAGATTTATGAATAATAGTCCAAAAGCAAACATAGATAAATGGGATTATATTAAACTAAAAACCTTCTATACAACAAAGGAAACAATCAACAGAGTGAAGAGACACTTTGTAGAATGGGAGAAAATATTTGCAAGCTATTTATATGGCAAGGGATTAATATCCAGTGTATACAAGGAACTCAAACAATTTAACAGCAAAAATAAATAAATAAATAAAAGAATCCTATGTTAAAAATGGTTAAATAAGCTGAATAGATATCTCTCAAAAGAAGACATACAGGTACATGAAAAAATGCTTAATACCACTAATCATCAGGGAAATGCAAATCAAAACCACAGTGAGACATCACCTCACTTCAATGAGAATGGCTATTTTCAAAAATACAAAAAAGAACAAATGCTAGTGAGGATGTGGAGAAAGAGGAACTCTTATATGCTGTTGATGGGAATGTAAATTAGTATAGCCATTATAAAAAATAGTATGAAAGTTCCTCAAAAAACTAAAAATAGAACTACCATATGATCCATCAATCCCACTACTGAGTATATATCCAAAGGAAAGAAAATCAGTTTGTGGAAGAGATATCTGCATTCCTATGTTTATTGCAGCAATATTCACAATAGCCAGGATATGGAATCGACCTAAATGTCCATCCACAGATGAATGGATAAAGAAAACGTGGTATACATACACAATAGAATACTATTAAGCCATTTAAAAAATGAAATCTGTCATTCATGGCAACATGGATGAGCTCAGAGGGCATTATGTTAAGCTAAATAAGCTAGAAACAGAAAGATAAATACCAGGTGTGCACACTCACATGTGGAAACTAAAAAAGTGGATCTCATAGAAGCAGAGAGTAGAATAGTGGTTACTAGAGGATGGGAAGTGGGAGGTAGAGAGAGGTTGTTGAACAAATACAGAATTGCAGCTAGACAGGAGGAATGAGTTCTAGAGTTCCATCGCACTGTAGGGTGGCTACAATTAATGATTTATCATATATTTTCAAATAGCTTGAACAGTGGATTTTGAACATTCCCACCACAAAGAAATGATCAATGTTTGAGCTTATGGATATGCTAATAACCCTGATTTGATCACTACATATTAAAAACATGTATCAAAACATCATACTGTATCACACAAATATATACAAGTATGTGTAAATTAAAAATAAAAGTGAAAAAAAGCCTTCTGTATTATAGCTGCATTCTCTTCCCCCTTCCTTGCACTATTGTCATGCAAATTATCTTATACATCTATCAACATGGTTTTTATAATTGTTTCTTTATGCAGTTGTCTTTTAAGAAAAGAGTTACTAACAAAAATACACCATTTTTTACATTTACCTATGTAGTTACATTTACTGGTGCTTTTTATTTTATCATGTGGATTCAAGTTACTGCCTAGTGTCCTTTTATTTCAGCCTGAAAGATTCCCTTTAGTATTTTTTATAGGACAGGTCTTCAAGTTCTTCTTTTTCTGGGACTATATTTTTTTCTCCCTCATTTTCGAAGGCTAATTTTACTGGATATAGAATTCTTGGTTGCCCATCTTTTTCTTTCAGTGCTTTGAATATATCATTCCACTGCTTCTGGTCTCCATGGTTTGTGATGAGAAGTTATCTGTTAGTCTTATTAAGGATTCCTTGCATATGATTATTTTTTTCTTTGCTTTCAAGAGTCTCTGTGGCTTTATTTTGACTATGATGTGTCTAGATGTGGATCTCTTTGAATTTATCCTATTTGTAGTACATTGATCTTGGATATGTAAATTAATATTTTGCATCAGACTTGTTGAGTTTTGGCCACTATTTCTTCAAATATTTTTTATATGTCTTTTCCTCTCTTCCTACTGGAACTTCTATTATGTGTATGTTGGTCTGCTTGATGGTAAAACACAGGGCTCTTAAGCTCTATTCTTTTTCTGCTCCTCAGATTGGCTAAGCTCAGTTATGTCACAAAGAGAAAATCTAGATCGAGAACATAAATAAACATAGAAATTATATGAAAGATCAAATAGAAATCTAGAATTAAAACTTCACTAGAAGGGTTCAGCAACAGATTTGAACCGGCAGAAGAAAGAATCACCATGTTTCTATATTTATTTATGTTCTCTATTTTGTGGAACATTGTTCTCATAGTTTTAATTCTTTAGACAAGATTTCTTTTAGTTATTTTAACGTATTTATAATAGTTTATTTAAAGTCTTAGTCTAGTTAAGCCCATCACTGGGATTCTTCAGTGTCAGTTCCTATTGACTGCTTTTTAATTTTCTCTGCATGGGCCAGACTTTTCTATTTCTTTGCACGTATTTTTTTCCATAAAACTGTATATTTTAAATACAGTAGTCCCTCTGTATCTGAAGGGGATATCTTCTAAGACTCCCAGGAGATGCCTGAAATCACAGATAGTACCAAACCCTTTATACACTATTTTTTTCCTATATATACATACCTAAAGTTTAATTTATAAATTACGCACAATAAGATATTAACAACTAATCATAAAATAGAATAACAACAATATACTGTTCACAATTTCATGGATTGAAGATTTGTTCTTACTGTAGATCTTAGCAATCTCAACATATGATTTTTTTCTTTCTTATTCAGTCAAGAACTTTCACCTTTTCATTTAAAGGAAGAATTTTATGGCTTCTCTTTGGAATATCCAAATTGCCAGAATCACTACTTTTGTTCTTTGGGGCCATTATTAAGTAAAATAAGGGTTACTTAAACACAAGCACTGTGATACTATGATAGTCAATCTGATAACCCAGATGGCTACTAAGTGATTAAACGGAGAGTATCGTATACAGTGTGGATATACTGGACAGAGGAATTATTCACATCCGAGGTGAGACAGCACAAGATTTCGTCACACTACTCAGAATCGTGCACCATTTAAAACTTATGAATTATTTCTGGAATTTTTTATTTAATATTTTTGGGCCACAGTTGATCAAACATAACTGAAACTGTATAAAGTGAAGCCACAGATAAGGGAGGGACTAGAGTAATATAACATGGTAACTCTGGTATTCAGATTCCCCCTCACTCCTCAGAGTTCGTGGGTGTTGCTCTTTGTTGTTGCCTCTGCTCAGTTACTAGTGTTTAGTCAATGACTGGACAGAACTTTCCTGAAGCCAGTAAGTCTTCCAGTTTTTGCCAAGGGGTCCCTTTTGTGTTGGGATCCACCTTCACACACCCCGGCAGTTAACAACTCTGCCTTAGTCTTCACTTCCTGCTTGCTCAGACTCTCAATGTCAGCTAGATGTGAGAGTAGAGCTATTCAGGGCACTTTCTGGGCATGCGCACAGCCTTATGCATATGTCCGGCCTTCTAGGTCAATGGGGTATGTCAGAGCTTTTAAAAGCCCCTTATGGACTTCTCATTCTCCAAAATTTCCTTTTAAGTTCTTGTTTGCCTCAACTGGTATTGTTACCACAGACAGCTGCAGTGTTATTCAATTTCCATTGATTGTTTTAGAAAAATGCCCCAGGGATCAGGCTTTACTCACCAAATGAGCTCTTAGGGCAATTCCAGAGAAGCCCTGGGCATGGGGCTTGTCTAGGGGGTTGCCTTAAGGTCGAGTATTGACAAGTCTCTGGGCATAGGGCTTTTTGGGGAATTTCAAACCTACTTGCTCTCAGGTGGCTGCCGGGCTGCTGGTTGTCACAGCTGCTGTAGTTGGAGGCTGTAGGTTTTTAAGGCTCCCACAGAGCTGGGAAGAAAGGAATGGAAAGTTAAAATGCCACAAAGCTCACAGATCTTATAAATATTCAGCTATTTTTCTTAAATCAATGCTCCCCAAATTGTTGGAAGTCTTAGGTTGATTTCTAAGGTTCTTGAAAGGGGCAGCCCTGCAAAATTTGCAGGAAAAGACCTAATCCCACAATTTCCCCAGTCACAGTTAGAGATAATCCTATGAGTTCTCTCACTAACAGCCACCCTGCAGGAGTTCTGTCTTGCACAGCTTCTGAAAAGAGCTGAAAAGATAGAAAAGAGATGTAAATCTTTCTCTTGAAAATTGTTTTTTTCGAGAGTTCCTGAGCAAACAGCAGAGTGCAAGCTCCAGGCCTCAGCCATATCTCCTGCGATAATCCTTTCTCCAAGGAAAGGCGGAAGAGCCAACTCTCGGACTTGGACATCCTAGCAGTTTTTGTTATCCACCTGCCACCAAGAAGAAAGAAAGGAGCAGATGTAGCAGTTTCTCCAATGTACCTGCCATTCTACAACCCCCTTCAATAGCTGGTTTTCTGGCCAGCACATTCTTCCTTTTGCACCTCTGTGCTGGCCTTCCCCACCCCCAGAAAAAGTAAATAAACCTCTTCTTTCTACCCTAATCTTTGGAGAAATCTTTCTCAAAATCCATGTGCACTAGTGTCTCCACCCTGACAGTTCTGAAAATGTTGATCTTGACCATTTTCCCCCAGTATTTTTATTGCTTTTATGGAGGAACAGATCTTCAGAGGTTCTTAATCTGCCATTCTGGAAGTGAGTCTCCCTCTCAATTTGCCTTTTTTTTTTTTGAGACGGAGTCTCGCTTTGTTGCCCGGGCTAGAGTGAGTGCCGTGGCATCAGCCTAGCTCACAGCAACCTCAAACTCCTGGGCTCAAGCAATCCTTCTGCCTCAGCCTCCCGAGTAGCTGGGACTACAGGCATGTGCCACCATGCCCGGCTAATTTTTTTTCTCTCTCTCTCTCTCTCTATATATATGTATACATATATTTTTTTTAGTTGGCCAGATAATTTCTTTCTATTTTTAGTAGAGACAGGGTCTCATTCTTGCTCAGGCTGGTCTCGAACTCCTGAGCTCAAACGATCTGCCCACCTCGGCCTCCCAGAGTGCTAGGATTACAGGCGTGAGCCACCGCGCCTGGCCTCAATTTGCTTTTGATTCAATAAATTAAAAAAAAAAAGAATATAAAGGCAATATTGTGTTTTTGCAAAAATATCAGCAAAAATTTTCAAACTTTCTAACATCCAGGGCTGGCAAAGGTGAGAGGAAATGAGTTTTCTCACCGTTGGTGGGAGTGTAACTTTGTCAAACTTTCTGGAAGGAAATTTTGTTCCTACACTTGTTCCTACAAATGTGAATCTTTTTTTTTTTTTTTGAGACAGAGTCTCACTCTGTTGCCCAGGCTAGAGTGCCGTGGCGTCAGCCTAGCTCACAGCAACCTCAAACTCCTGGGCTTAAGCAATCCTTCTGCCTCAGCCTCCCGAATAGCTGGGACTACAGGCATGCGCCACCATGCCCGGCTAATTTTTCTACATATATATTTAGCTGTCCATATAATTTCTTTCTATTTTTAGTAGAAATAGGGTCTTGCTCTTGCTCAGGCTGGTCTCGAACTCCTGAGCTCAAACAATCCACCCGCCTCGGCCTCCCAGAGTGCTAGGATTACAGGCGTGAGCCACCGCGCCCGGCCCAAATGTGAATCTTGAATTTCATGTTTATCTGGGGGAGCCCCTTGGGTCAGAGATTCCATTGAGTTGGAGAGGGAGCATTTTCCCCCAGGCCTGAAGGCATTCAATAGAGTAAAGGTGCAAGCCTGGCACCTGGAAGCCTAGCACTTTGAGAGGGTGAGGTGGGAGGATCGCTTGAGCCCAGGAGTTTGAGGTTGCAGTGAGCTATGAGGACGCCACTGGACTCTAGCTATATAGGACAGACTTTGTCTCAAAAAAAGAAAAAAAAAAAAAAAAGTGCCCAGCTCCTGGGAAACTGCAACTCCACAGTTTGCCAAAAGAGGGCAGGGTTCCAACCTGTACCCCCGCAGAGAGGCGGGGCTTCCTCCAGGTGTCTTCAAGAGGCCCTCATGGATGGCTCAGGAAATTGGGGACCTGGAAGGGTCCCGTTTTCTTCACAAGCCCAGGCTCCCTACTTCTGAACCAAATATGCCAGCCCAGGAGGGTGGGAATCCCTCTCCTGTGGGAGCTGCTATTCTTGTTCCCATTTTACAGGTGAGGAAATGAGACCCAGATGGGGGTAGCCAAGGAGGGGTCACTTCTCAGCAGAGACCATCCTCGGGCAGGATTGAATCCAGGTGTCTGTGCCTGCAATATTGTTCCCATTTCTCTCGCACACACAAACACTAAACCGTACCCGTCTGTTCTTGCGATGGACCGAATGTGCCTGCAGAATTCACGTGTTGAGACCCGCCCACCAATGTGATGGTATTAGGAGGTGGGGCCTGTGGGAAGTGATTAGCTCAGGAGTGGGCTTAGTACCCTTATAAAGGGGACCCCAGAGAGCTCCCTCTCCACCCCACCAGGTGAAGACACAGCAAGAAGGCTGCAGTCTGTAACCCGGAAGAGAGCCCTCACTGGAACCAGACCACGCTGGCACCCTGATCTCAGAGTTCGGAGAAATACTGTCTGTGGTTTATAAGCCATCCAGTCTATGGTACCTCGTCATAGCAGCCCAAGCTGACAAAGATAGCTCAAGGGGCTGTGTGCCCACGAGGGGACGGGTCACTCTCTGCTTCACTTCTCAGCTGCGAATGTTCTCCAGCATTCTTGGGCTTCCAGCCCTTCTCCAGGCTCCGCGGAGTCCCATCTGGGTAGAATAGGCGGGTACTAGACACCCCCTCGACCCCTAGCACAGTCTGTCCCCTCCAGGGGCTCTGGGCTTTTTTCTAGGGCAGCCTGACCTGGGGGTGGCACAGGAGTCTCCTCAACACACACCCCATCTCTGAAAATCTCTGCCTCCATCTGTCTGAGGGCTGGTCCACAGCATCAGTGACTGGGGTCCCCCCTTTTCCCAAGACACTTGTCCACGCTCCTGCTTTCCCCCAGGCCCAAAGATCCTGCAGGCAGGTAGGTCCTGCGGAAGAACCCTGTGGGTCCTCCCTGTGTGGCTTCAGGATACTGATGGGAGATGTGAACAGCCACTGCCCCGCCCCCCACACCCCAGGGCTGAGGTCGAGCAGACGCTGCGCCAGCCATTCCTGGCATCTCCCATGGTTTGGTCCCTGCTCTATCATCTTATTCACACACCTGCTCACCTGGGTCTTCTTGGCCCTAACTGCAGGGCCAGAACCAAAGAGCCCAGAGCCTCTGAGCCCAGAGGAGAGGCAGAACTCAGGCCACTGCACAGCAGCGACAGAGACCCCACACCCCAGGGAGGGACTGAGCCTGCAGCCCACCGCTGAGCCTGGAGTGAGGTGCCCAGGTAAGAGCCTCACACTACAGCCCAGGGGAGCACCAGGGACGAAGCCAGGCCAGGTGAGCTCTGCGCTGGAACCCAGCGGCCACCTTCGAGTCTCATACCTCTTATAGACATCACCCTGTCCCCAGTCTTCAGGTGGCCCCTCTGAAGTCACCTGCCTCAGCCCCTCGTTCTCTCAGCAGCAGTAATTGGTTTCATTTTTTAGAGACAGGGTCCTTTGAACTCATGGCCTCAAGTGAACCTGCCGAGTCTCCCAAAGCGCTGGGATTACAGGTGTCAGCCACCGCAGCCTGGCCAGTACCTGGTGTTAATAAAGCTTTTTCCTGTCTTCCTTGTTAGGGTGTAGCCCACAAAGGCACTGCTGTTGACCGTGGCATCGCCGGGTCCCACCCCCGCGCAGTGGGTATTTCTGGGAGGAACGAGCCGGTGTCGGTGGCGCAGTTCTGCGCGCGGCCACCAGGGGGCAGGGCCGCCCACAGTGTCCTCCGAGACAAGGCGCGTGGCAGGTGGCCTTTTCCCTCAGGGGGCCGGTCTGTACCTAGGGGTCCTCCGCGCTCCGCCCGGTGTGCACAAGGATGCTGTCACTGCGGGAGATAGTCGTGGTGCTGCTGTTGGGTGCGCAGCTCTCGTGAAGTCCTGTCACCCTGATCCTCAGCTGTGCCAGCACCCCAAGCTAGCTGGGGCGGGCGGCCCGCAGCCTCGAACTCCCGGGCTCCAGCGATGCTCCTGCTGCAGCCTCTTGAGTAGCTGGGACTACAGGCACGCGCCACCACACCTGGCTAATTTTTAAATTTTTCTGTAGAGACGGAGTCTCACTACGTGGCCCAGACTGATCTTGAAGCCCTCAAGTGATCCTCCTGCCTCGGCCTCCCAAAGTGCTGGGATTCCAGGCGTCAGCCACTGTGCCCTGCCCTTCCCCCGCCCCCCAAGTCCCCTCCCGAGAACTTGGGCTCAGACATTGGCCTTGGCACATCCAGGTTTCTCCTAGCACGGCCTAGACATCTCTCTTCTGCAGTCAGCTGTTTTCATGCCCCTTTATCTTTGTTGCGGGGGAAGAAGCTATTTTATTTTTAAGAAGGTCCTTGTGGGTTTTGAGATGGAGTGGGGATAAATGGGTGTGGAATCCTCCAGATTGTACAGGCTCCTCAGCGGGTTTCAGGGGCAGGGCCGATGTTGCGTGGCTGCATGTTGCGGGCAGGAAGCGCAGCTCGGTGCTGTTATTGCTGCGAGGCGGTGGGATGCAGTGGGGAGAGCAAGGTGTTGAAGCGGGTCCCCATGTCCACATATGCAGGCAGGTGACAATGACTCGAATTTGAGGGTTTGAGGAAGGCAGTTGATGTCCTCCCCCTCCCCCCTTAACTTTGTAGTCCCCTGAGAGACAGACACTGAAGTCAGAGGCACAGAAGTCGAAACATTAGTTTCATTATAAACAACACTGAATTGGAGGAAGTAGTCAGGCTGGGGCCACATGGGTTTCCCAATATTTTGCACCTGCCAGTCACAGCCGAAGATAGAAAGCCACAGGTGCCTTCTGTTAGGAAAAGGAGACCCGACAAGACTCTCCCTGAGGGACTGGCTGGGCAGGGGGCAGGGTGGGCTAGGGTTTTCGAGCTTAAGGACAGGAAAATATTCCGCGCTCACTGGAGGGCGTGAGAATCCCTTTCCGGAACCATGAGGAATAGGAGCTCATGCCACACCTAAATTGAGCTGCATGCCGATGGCTTGAAAGCCACCGATCTTGTGCTCCAGTGGACTCAAGGGGTGGGGGCAGCCAGCTCCATAAGTAAAAATGCCTTTTTATATAGTTCTCTTATGTTTCAAACTCCCAAGCCAGTAAGATTTGCAGACCAGAACTTTGTAACTTTCTGTTGCACCGATGCATTTCCTATTGAGTCCCCCCTCCCCAGACATGGTGGAACTGCCTTGCAGCCAGGAGGTAACTACAAAGCCTCACACCACCTGTTTGTCCAGAGAAGACAAGATAAGCGACACCCCAACACAGATCATGCCTAAGGACCCACCAAGCAACCTACTCCCTGCATCCCGCCTGCACACAAGGCTGAAAGAATGACCAGTGTTAACCCCTAGCTCATCGTACTACTAAAATCTCAGCCCTGGGGGGACTTATCCATTTTTTGATCACACGGTGTATGTACTAGCATGATCTCTTACTGTGCTTGCGTGCCCTGCGCTCTGCCCCAAACGTGTAACGATGCTCACTCCCCTCATGCATTATTCATTTCACCTCCAGGAAAAACCTTGACCCTGTTGGTCAGGG
The DNA here is from genome assembly GCA_028533085.1 of Varecia variegata. Lineage (NCBI taxonomy): Eukaryota > Metazoa > Chordata > Mammalia > Primates > Lemuridae > Varecia > Varecia variegata. Next base: position 20,840,180 of record CM052448.1, read on the forward strand.
AGGTGGGTTTGAGGCAGTCCAGTCCTCCCGTCTCCCGGTTGATGCATCCTCCATGCTAAATCTCCTTTTTCCCCCGACAGTCCTCTTGTCTCAGTAACTGGCCTTCCATGCAACAGAGGGAACCCCCCCTAGCAGGTTCATCAAGGGGGTAGGATGTCTTTTCCCAGGAGGGGAAGAGAGCTGAAGAGCTCTGTTCCTTTAAGGTGACCGTTGCCACCCCCACCCCCCAGAGAGAGAATCCTGCCACCCTGTGGGTCAGAGGGTGACACGTCCCCCCATTCACTCGAGGAAGAGCCAATTAGCTCCTCAGGGCACCATTTCCTAAAGCCTTTAGGACACGTTTCAGAAGACCAGACCAGCTGTGCCAATTTCCCTTGAACAGGAAGCCTGGACCCTTTCCTCTTTGTGCCTTTGCAAACACCTGTGACATCACTCCCAGAGCGCCTGGGGAGGTGAGAAACAGATGGCATCACCCGTGAGCTCAGCAGTCTGAGGTGTGCTGCAGCATTTTGTGAGCCAGTTCACATCACATCAGAAGCTTTAAATGGGCCACTGTGGGATTAGTTACATTGTAGAAATTGGCAAATGCTTCAAACCAGGGTTTTTTGTTTCTTCAAAGAGCCACCTGTTGACATTTACCGTCTTGCACCACTGCCCACTACGCTCCCCTGGCTACACTGGGCTCAGGTACCACCTGGACCCGCAGAAAACAGTTTCCCTGCTACTGACCAAGCCCCAAACCTGCTTCTCCTTCTGTCTGCAAGAACACACACAGAGAGTGTGTGTGTGGTGTCTTCCTCTCACAATTTAGGGTTTTTTCTTTTACAATAAGAGCCCAGGCAAGTTTCTTCCCAATCATAAAGAATAAAAGCTGTCCTCCAGGCAGAAGAGATTGCAAATCAATGTCATCAATTAGAATTAACACTAGTGACTTGCTTTTCTGTCCTGGAGGGAAGCCCAGGGGCCTGACCTCTGTGGAAAGTGGGTTGTGGATTCTTTCCTGCCAAGCGGGCTCCATTCTGGAGTGAGGCGTCACGGGTAGACCACAAATGAAACCTCTTGAGATGCATCTGTCAGCAAATCTGAGTCTTGCAACAGATCAAAACCAGACTAGAAGGAAAGAATCTGCCATGGGTCAGTTTCTTCCTTGCTCTACATAAAGTTCATATTTCATGAACAAAAGGCGATGATATCTATCTCTACTGACCCGGCACTCAAGTTCTACAACCTGTGAAAGCTCATTAATATCTTCAAGTCCTGGATCCTGTTCTGTGTGGGCAGCTCCTTACAGCTGAGGTTAATTTACCTAATTAAGCCAGAATCCCCACAATTATCTGCGGATTTTTTGCACCTATGTTTATGAAAGATACTGAACTGGAAATTTTCCTTTCTTCCATTTTACTTTCCAGATCTTAGCAACAAGGCTATTTTGGCTTCCTAACACAAGTTTACTGTTCTCTGACGGAGTTTATGTAGGACACCCAGAAATATTTTCCTAAAGAAGAATTTACTAATGAGGTCATCTGAGTATATGTTGATTTCTTGGTGGGAAGATTTTAAACTGCAGGTTCAATGTCTTGTGACAGTTTCAGTCAGTTGTGTTTTCGAGAAAGTTGTCCATTTTATCTAAATTTTCAAAGTCATGAAATGTTGGTATTATCCTCTTATAGGCTCTGTAACGATGTTTCACTTTTTCCCATCCTTAAGGGACTGAGATGAGGATGAGCTGGCGTTCCAAATGGTGGAACAGAATGAGCAAAGCTCCAGCACAGAGGCTGGAGCAGCGGCTGGCCCTGCTTATCTGTCTGGCACAAGCCAAGAATGCAGAAGGTCCCAGTACCAGGTCCTGCTGGTACTCGATGGGTGTTCACCTGTTGGCAGAAGTAGCTGCCATTTGACTGGGTGGTTCTATCAGCCTGGGATCACAGATGCAACCAGAGAGCAACCTGAGTCACGCTGTGGCCTGAAGCCAAGGGACAGGTGGCTATCACAGCTCCTACAATACACATCCTTCCCGCTGTGCCATTCTGGCCTCCCTCCCTGTGTCTGGTATCTTCCTTATGCCTGCTCACCCCGGCCTGGGTGCAGGCTGCTCCTCCGCCCCTGCCCCTGCTGTCTGCACAGTGCCACCCTCTCTGGCCTCCAGCTCAGGGCCCCCTCTTTTCTTGATGTCCCCACATCCCCTGTGCCCCACCACCGAGCCTGAAGGCTGACATCCCCTGGCTTGGCTCAAGCCCGGACCTACCCAGACAACGGCCAGGACCCCCGTGGGCTGGAAGCAGAGCTGGGTGTACCCGGGCTGCCACGGAGCTCACGCCCCACCCCTCATGGCCTAGGGTCGGACCTTGGCCCCCAGGACAGAGAACAGAGCCAGAAGAGGAGACGCCATCACTTTAACCTCAAACCCTCATTTTAACTAACAGCACTTTACCTCCCGACAGTGACCAGCGTGCTCCTTTGTGAGGGACCCACTTATTTTCACCCACTGCCAACGTGCCCACCTACGTGTGAGAGTGTTTTGACTTTCAGTCTTGGGACAATAGGACTCTGGTGCTTTAAACAGTCCTGCGTGATCGAGCTTGAAGTGACACTGAAGTGGAAACCAGGGGTTGGAGCATCAGGGAAGTGGCCCCCGCCACACAGTGCGCGATGACACAGTTACCGGCACAGTTTCCAAACGTCCGCCAAGCTCTCTACTAAGCGTCCTGCGACACAGCAGGAAACATGGCCATTCCTGCCCCGGGAGCTTGTAGAGGCATCGTGGGAAAGTAATCGCTTTAGTGCCCACGCCGCTGGGCTCTGCAATGACATCTACACGCTTGTGGGCAGAAAACAGCCCGCCCTGGGTTCACAGCTAAAACCGCCAAACACCCAAACCCCATTTCTGGAAATTACTGGCCAGACATTTCATTAGAACGGAAAACAAGTCCGCCTGAGACCTGTGAGGAAACTCTGGGGGCTGCACGTTCCTCAAAACCCGCGTGCCCGTCCGGGTGAGGGGAGCCTCGCTCCACCCGCGCAGGGTTGCGATTTCTTCCTACTCTGGTCTTGGGGTCTCTGTCTAGAGAGTGGCTAGAAACTAGCCCCAACAGGGTTCCAGGGGAGGTGGCTGTGGGTGGTGACTGTACCTTTCATGGGAGACTTCCTTGTCCCAGCAGGTGGCCCGATGCCTCAGTGTGTGACCGGTGACCAAGTGGCCCTCTCTTGGGTAGCTTGTTCACACTGGACGCCCTGTGGCTCTTGCCCAGTTTGTGCCTTCCGAGACAGCCACAGCTCTGGCCAACACAGAAGTCAAGTCGGGGCGTGCGAGGGACATGAGGCCCGGAGGAGGTGGCACAGCAAAGCGGGTGAAGTGACAGAGCGTCTATACTACTCACACATCCGGAAGTAGACGGACCTAAAGAGCGCGCCTTTATTAAGGGCCCCGGGGCTGTCCTCAGGTGGGGGTGTGGCCTGGCGGGTTTACAGAAAACACGTGCGAAGGAAACTGATTTATGAGACTCTGGTGTTGACCATCAGGTTTTCACCGTGGTCAGTGGCTGTGGGGTGAAAGCTCGTGCCACAAACAACCACATGGGGCGGGGACCTTAATGAGGCCAAAGGTGCCTGGGGTATGACTGGGTTCCAAACACTTAAGTCAGGCCTAACAGTGGATGCAGAGGTGGCGACTATATGGAGCAAATGTGTGACACCAGAAGACACCAGGCCTTGAGGCAGGGTCCCCTAAATCACATCCCTCCTCGGGCACTCTGGTGGCCCAGGGAGGCCGGGGGAGGACCAGCCAGACCCCCAGGGTGGGCATTCAACAGAGGAGAGCAAGGGCCCTGGGAGCAGGGAGACCAACAGTCACGTCCTCCCGTGATGGCGGGCAGGGGTGGGGTCAGGTGCCAGCGCCCACCTGTCTTTCCCCACAGTGTAGAGGCGACTTGTCTCATGTTTCCACAGAGACCAAGGGGACTGGGAGGGGCACAAGGTCCCGCTGGGTTTGGAGGGGCAGAATGCAGAACTGGTATTGCGTGAACAGCTTCATTGAGGTACGACTGATACACAATAAACTACACCTGTGTAAGTGCACCATTTTTGCAAGTTTTGAGATCTCCCTGCACCTGTGAAACTATCACCACAATCAAGAAAATGAACCAATCCACTTCCAAAGCTCCCCTGTGCCCCGTTGTAACCCCCACCCTCTCCTCAAGCCCGTCACAGGCGACCTCCAATCTGCTGTCAATGTAGACTCATTTTGCCTTTTCTACAATTTCATAAAAGATGGAACCATATATAATCTTTTTTATTTGGTTTCTTTTGCTCAGGATAATGGTTTTGAGGTCCATTCATGTTCCATGTGTCAGCAATTCTTTCCTTTCTATCGCTGATTAGTATCCATCATAAGGATAGATTACAATTTATCCATTCACCTGTCGATATTTGGGTTGTTTCTCAGTTTTGACAATTACAAATAAACCTGCTATAAGCATTTGTGCACGTCTTTGTGGGGACATGTGATTTCATCTCTCTGGGTTAAGTGCCTCCATGTGGAATGGTTGGTGGTGCTGCAGATGTGTGTTTAACATTTTAAGAAACCACCAGGGCTGGTATATTTCAGTCTATGGGACTGAAAGTAGCAGGGGCTACCCCAATGTAGGATGGCACAGAGATGCTCCTCGGAAATCACAGGTAGCCTTGGATAAAAGTTAAGTTCCCGGCCATTGGAAAGATTGGGGACCAGAAGTGGGGCAGCCACAGGCTGCAGCATCTAGAGGTGACAGGATCAGGGACTGGGTGCACAGATGGGGCTGCAGGTGACTGTCAGGCAGGGGATGGGGATGTCAGGTGGAGACTGGGGGATAGAGTGGCTTTGTCAGATGACAGTGACAATACCCGAATGGGAACACTGGCTCAGGTGCCTTCAGATGTCAGGTCAGGCCTGGTGGACCAGGCCTTGGGGGCCCATCCCCCCAAAACCAGCACTGCTAACTAAGAAAGAATTTTATTTCTAAATGGTGCTGGGGGTGGGCTCTGGTGAAGGGCCATATCTGTCCCCCTCCACTGCCTTCATGTCCACTCCCAGCCTCTACAGCAGCTGATGGGCCTGGGAAGGAACAAGAGGCGGGCTCAGGAGTCGGGTAGCCCCAGGATCGCCCCGCCCGTGATCTCCTTGGATGTGTCTCTCAGAGCTGCAGGTCCTCCCAGGGGTCCACGCTGCACCGCCGCCGCAGCCACCTCAAGAGCCGGGAGGACAGCCCAAGCGGTGGGCCGGGTTTGAGTCCACCCACGGCTCTCCGTCTGCGCCAGCTCGGGCTCCTGGCAAAGGGGGACAGGCTGGCCTTCCCGGTGCTGGCTGGAGAGGGTGCCGCTCCCCAGCCGGGGGCCCCGGTCCGCTGCGCAGAATCAGGGCCTGGGGAGGCGCTCAAGTCCAGCCCGCAGCTGGGCCTCCGCGGAGGGAGCAGGCCCACCCCCTTCTCTGTCCACCCCCGGCCCTCAGGGCAGCTCGCCCCCGCCACTGTCCCGTCCCTCTGTCCTGTCCTTCTGTCCTGTCCTCTAGCCCTCCACTCCTGCCGCTCGTCTGTCCCGCTGCATCGCCTGGTCTTTCTGCCCGGGTCCCTGTCTCCGCCTCCGTCCCTTCTCCTCTCTGGGTCCCTGGCTAGAGAGGTCCTCCTCCCTGTCCCCGGCCCTCCCCCAGCGGGGCGGTGGAAACCTTGGATCAGACTCTGAAGGCCTTCCTGGGTGCCGGCGTCCGGGAGCGGAGCGGCCTCGGCGGTGGGGACGGGGGCGGCGGGGAGCAGCAGCAGCAGCAGCAGCAGGACCAGCGGGGGCCACATGGCGGGCGGGCGGGGCGGCTGGAAGGGGGCAAGCGGGCCTTCAGGGCGCCCCCCACGGCCACCCTCTTGTTCCCCTTCCTCCCATTCCCTCCCCTCTGCGCGCCAGGCCCACATGTCCGTGCCCGCCCGCGGTAGCCAAGCTGCCCAGGGTCAGCCCCTAGCCCGGTCACCCTTCTCCGGCTCCACAGGACTGTTAGGTCGGGACAGTCCTAGCCTGGAGCTGTACTGGAGCTCAGACGCCCCCTCGAGCCCCGGCCACGCCCCGCGAACCCGAGCCACGCCCTACCCACTGTTAACGTATCACCCTAACTCTCTGCGTACCAGGGCTGTGCCACGCCCATTCATTAGCCACGCCCCCAGAGGAACCCAGAGTCCCCACCCACTGGCCACGCCCCTCTCGATAAGGTCACGCCCCTGAGGCCAGGCCACGCTCTGGCCTGGAACAGTGGTTTTGGGGTCGTCACTCTTGTCCATGCGCCACTCTCATTGAACGTATGCAGTATAGTCATAACAGCTGTTTGAATGTGCTGATCTACTAATTCTATCCCCTGTGTCATTTCTGGTTGTCTATTATTTTTCTACCCATTATGGGTTGGTTTTCTGCTTCTTTGCATACTTGGTACCTTTTAATTGAAAGTTAGACGTTGCAAATTTTATGATGTTTAGGAGCCAGAATTTTTTTAAATTTCTTTAACTATTTTTGACTTTCGACTGGGATGCACTTAAGTTACTACGTGCGAGCAGTTCGGTCCTGCTTGGGCTAGTCTTTAAGCCTTCTAACCGGAGGAAGGCGCTGGCGGGCAGCGCAGGCGGCGGGTGACCGGGACGTGCAGCCAGGGAGTGGTGGCCAGCCGGGGCGGCGCGGGGGCCGCAGACCCGGGAGGCTGGTGGCGGCGGAGGCTTTGGAGCTTCTGACCCGGGACGAGGAGACGCTGCTGAACGTGGCGCTGGGGGCGCAGGTGGCGCGGGTGGCGCTGGGGGCGCTGGGGACCTGCTGGCTGTGCGTGCGCCGGGGCGGGCCGGCGAGAAGAGCCCCGCCGCCTTCCTGCCTCGCGTGGAGAAGCCGGACTTGAGCTCGGAGCAGCTGCGCCTGCACGACGGGTCCCGCACCCTGCGCATCCTCCTCCTGGTCGATGGAGAGTCTTCGACGTGACCAAAGGCAGCAAGTTCTGAGGCCCGGCCAGGGGGAGGGGGAGTTGGAAGCGGAGCGGGAGGACCCCTTGCAGCTCACGCACGACCCCCTTCTGGCAGGGAGGCCTCTGGGCGCTTGGCTGGCTTGCCCCGCCTGCTTGTCGCCGGGACCCTTGCGCCTTGGCTGCCGCACCTGGGCCTGCCCGGCCATCCCCCGCCAGCTGCGGGCTCCTCCAAGCTTTCCGCCCCCCGCCCCCAAGTCGGGTTCTCCGCGTCGCGCCAGGGACCACTGTCGGCATTCACCTTTCTTCCATCTCATTTCTCTTCGCAGTCTTTTCTTGTGCCCCATTGTTCAAAATCCTTACAGTTGTCGCCGGTCAACTCTGGCCTTTAGCCCTTCCTGAGTTTTCTGATCTTTGGGATGGGTGGGGCAGCGGGAGGGAAGATTTCTAAAGCAAGGAGCTGAAGTTTTAGGCCCTGTAATTCACAGCTTTCTTTTTTTTACCCTCCCCCCCCCATCTCCCTTTCCCTCTCTCTACTACTCCCTGTAAGGCCACGTTTAGGGACACGCAGTTCCAAGTCCCAATCCTCTGTCTGCGAAGTCCAGGCGTATAAGCAACATCTCAGACTCATTTTTTAAAACCAGTTTTAGTTCGGAGATGCTTTCCACGGTTAACAATGTTACTGGAAAGGCTGTCACTGGAGATTGAGTCCTTCACTGTCCCCAGGAATTGGCCAAGCCTGGGAGGGGCCGTCCCTCCGGGGTCAGCCAAGCCCCAGAGGTCAAACCTGAAACATACAGAATATAAAAGCCATGACTAATACACATACATTCTGCTGTGTCAAATAACATTAGTCTCCTAGTTGGGGAAAAAGAGGAAAATATGAGGAACAGTTAACATTGCGAAGTGTCACCCCACTAAACACTCTGCGTATTCTGTAACACGGAACTTTGCCAATCAGGATCCTTACATGTTAGCCGCGGATTTTTTTTTTCTTACAGAGGTCCCCTGAGTATGCTCTTCTGCATTTGTAAAAGCATCTTCAGTTCGGATGGCTGACACACCTGAAACAGAACTGTGGTGCAAGTGGTTTTCAGATCCTCACTGATCATCCTAGAAGCTTAACTAGTTCCAGGGCCTTCCATGATTCCAAATGCAAAGGACTTTGAATCAAAGCATTCTTTGCTTATTTTGCGACTCAAGAACATTGCATTTATCCAATCTCTGGAGGTGTCAGCAGCTGGTGAGCTACTTTAGGCTCTGGTGGCACCCTCCATTGTGACCTTTGACCTTCTATTCTCCTGAACTGATGAAAACATAGCTGTGTAAGCTGAAATAAATATTTCTTAACTGCCCCCCCCCAAACCCCCCAAGATTAATAACATATGTGGGATGAAGACAGAGCAGAATACAGACCTTATTAAAATGACCAGCAAGGAGTTTTGGGGGTGGAGTTTCTATACCCAACAGGCCTGTCTGTCTGGTTTCTTTGTTTCCTTTTTTTTTTCTTTTTGTGTTTTTGTTTGTTTCTTTTTTTTTTTTTTCTCTTTTATTTTACATTTTCTCAAGCACTTGAGTCAGATGTTTGTTTGTTTCTAGTAGGATAGAAGGAAGGCGAGTATTCAAATACACGTTGATAAGGTGTTTTCACTTAGCAGAACTGAGGAGAAAAACGTAGAAGAGCTAAGCTTTCTCCGCAGGCCAGAGTGGCCTTTAGTCTGAAGCATCAACATCTTCTGAATATTGGACCCAGTGCCTCCTATACTGCGAGATTCTCCCACTCCAGCTGTGAGAAAGGCTATCCCTAGCCTGTGTATGTTTCATAGTCTTTCCTGCCTCTTTCTGGCAGTAATTTCCATGGCTTCAGGTAGGTTCTGGAACCCACAGCAGATCTCTGAAGCTCTGTGCAGCTGTCTCCCGTTGGGCACTGCCCTGCGATTTCCAGCCTTCTTGGACTTCCTGGATGCTCAGCTGTCTCATGTCAGGGAGACCACCCAGCTCTGTCTGGGTCCCCCTTCCTGGCAATGAGGCCTGAAACATTTCTCCAGTTACCTCGGCAATCATAGGGGTCACCATCTCTCTCCACGATCACTGTCCTGCACCTGTTGACTCATATCTGAACTCATTTTCTCCAGGGAGGTCCTGCAATCTTGACTGGAAGAAAGGCCAGTCACATTTCTATTTCCTAGTATGGCAGAGGGTCAGTCCCATTTCTGCTTCTAGAATGGGTTTATGGAGAACATACACGGCCCAGAACAGACACACAGCAGCGCAGTCTGGGACGGATGAGCTAAATCTACCAACCCCTCTCTGGACAAGTATCCACAAACCAACTACAAAGGGATCTCCCAACCCCCTTTTAAAAATCACCACTAAGACACGTCAAATTTCTTCCACTGTCGTAAAAGCTTAGCTTTTGGATTGAGGAGGAAGCACTCCAGCTAAACACCCTACCTGTGCTTGCTCCACCTGGCCCTCACTCCAGCCAGGCTCTGCTGGTTCAGGTAGTGCCCACTACTAAGTGCTTGTGTCCCTGTCCCACTGTGTCATCAGGTCAGGTGATGAATTGACTTGGGTAATGTGTGGAGAAAAGAATTCATGTTGGACGTTTTGCGCCGATGCCATATTTGCACCAGTGTCTTCATTGTCACATCTTTCTCCCCTGAGAGACCACAACTGTCCTACCTTCCCTCAGAGGATTTTCAACATTGCTTTCACTCCATGCTCTTTGCTCACAAGCCAGCAATTCAATGGGAGCTCACCAATTTGACAGAAACCAAATTTCTTTCTTTAATGTGAAAGGGAATTTATTTTTTGACACGATTATCTATGTGGCAATTGGGGGGGGGGAATTACATCTGGTTTGTGGCCTTCACATAATTAAAGTTGGGGCATACTGTAACACTATTGTGCTGTATGTCATAGACGTCCCCTCTTTAAAGAGCTTGGTTTCCCCATATTGGGACATAATTTGAGATAGAATAAGGAACAGTGGGTGAATTTTTGGCCTCAAGTAGTTGTCTTGCATTAATGTCTTTTAACATATTTTAGAGACAAAACTGAAAAGTTAACTGACCCCAAGTCAAGTAGTAGTAACATCGCCTGATAAAACAAGCAGCTTCCCATGATATTGAAGGGACAGCCACAACCTCACCTGTAGTGGTTACACCCAGTGGACTGAGAGTGACATTTGCCCATGTGGGGAATCACACCTCCAAGTCCCACACTCTTCCTCCTCCTTCGGCATGCAAAGCATTAGTAATCTGTTCACACCTCAAGCTTAATCCCCTATGAGAAAGGTGAAACAAAAGGCAGGTAATGTCCACACCATCAGGTGTCATATGTAGTTCTTGCTGTGCTTTAAAAGCTCAGCCAGCATCCACTCAAAGAGCTTCTATTTTTTACAGTGCAAAGTTCTTGTCACCTGTTTCTTCACTCACACTTGTGCTGTTAACAACTGTGTATCTTACATTTGCTCAGAGGGTTAGCTGAAAAATTTTCAATATAATTTTTCACCAAATCATTCCAAATTCCAAAATGTGAAAAACAATGTCAGAGAAAACATGAAATGTTATGCATTTGCTTTTTTATTGAAGAGGCAGTTCACACCCACTTATATATGCAAAAGTGTAGGATGACAAAGTATGTAATGACCCTTTAACCTTTCCAAATATTTTATTTAAAATATACATTATGCTAAGCTTTAAGGACACAGTGTAGGAAATCTTAGTAGTTGCCATTGAAACTACTATAAAGAGTATGCATTTCCTGTACAGAATTCTGCAAAATCTACCATTCGATTCCTGTTATGCAGCATATTCACATACATCTAGAAAAATATGATGAAAGAGTGCTGAGCAACACAATGTTAGCCATTTGTGGTTTTATAAAATGTTTATGGAAAGCATAATACACATGCAGAAAAATACACTTAAGGACACAGCTCAGAACACACTCAGATATTCAGCACCCAGATTTAGAAACAGATTATTTCCAGCACCAGATAAATACCCCTTTTCAGCCTTGGTCAAAGCTAACCTATATCCTGATTTCTAATTGTGTAGTAGAGAAGTTTTGCCTGTCCTTATGCTGTACATAGATGGAATCACACACATTTGCTTTTGTGTCTGGATTCCTTCGTTTAGCACTGTTTGTGAAAGTCAGCTACATTATTGCATGGACTTACAGATCATTCATTCTCATTGCTTTACAGTATTTTACTGTGGAAATAAACCCCTTAAGTCTATTGATTCTACTGCATATATGCCACAAGATAGTTCTGTTTTTTGTAGTTTTACACTATGACTATTCTAGTGCATGTCCTTTGGTAGACATACCGTGTGTTTCTGCTAGGTTTGGGTACATGGGTATACACATGCTTGGCTGTAAGTGCCAGCTTTCCAAAATGGCTTTGTCAATTGGCAATTCCCCCAGTAGTAAAAAGGTTCTGTTTCTTACATCTTTGCAAAACTTGATGTTTCTTCCTGCTTTTCATTTTAATCATTTCAGTGGGTGGGTAGTATTAATAGTATTACATGGTGTTTCAAATTTGCACCTCCCTGATTACTGATAAAGGTAACACACCTTTTCATGTTTATTGGCCATCTGGATATGTTTTGCTAAGCCGATGGGCCAAGCGTTTTGTCTTTTCCATTTTTCCCCTGCCTTGATTTGCAGGTGCTCTTTATATATTCTAGATATATAGGGGCCAGAAAACTATGAGCTACAGACCAAATCCACACTGCCACCTGTGTTTATGAATAAAGTTTCACTGGGAAACAGCCATGCTCATTTGTTTATGTATTGCTTATGGCTCCATTCACACTACAATAGCAAAGTTGAGCATTTGTGACAAAGCCCAAGATTTACTATCTGCCCTCTTAAGGAAAAGTTTACTAACTTTTTTTCTTACTCAAGCCTGTTGTCACATGTATGAATTGCAAATATCTTCTCCCCTTCTGTGGCTTCCTATTATTCATTTTCTTAATGGTGTCTTTCTGATAAACAAAAGTTCTTAAACCTAGTATATTCAAATTAGCAAGTTTTCATTTTTTTTTAATCTTATGCCAAAACCACATCTTCATAATTTCTATGGCTTTATAACAGGTCTTGATATTTAGGACAATATAATCCTCCAGCCCTATTATGCAAAATAGCCTTGACTATTATTGGTCTTTTGAATGTTCCAATGAACTTTAGAATCAGCTTGTTAATTTCCATAAAAGAACTTGCTAGTATTTTTAAGATTGACTATATGAATTAAGTTAGGGAAAACAGACATCTTTTTATATTGTCCTGGAATCCCACGAATAAGATATATCCCTCTGTTTTGTAGTTTTTTTTCTGGATACAGTTCTTGAAAATGTTAGACATTTTTCACCTAGGCACTTGAGGATTTTTATAAGTAGTACTGCTTTTAAAAATTTCACTTCCTATGTTTTTTTGCTGGTGTATTAAAAATAATTTTTGCATAACCTCATATGCTAAGTTTACTAATTCTAATTATCTGTATATTCCTCAGAATATTCTATGTACAAAGTTATGTCATCTGCAAATAAAACCTTTACTTCTTTTCCAATATTTATGCCTTTTGTTTCTTTTTCTTGCCTTACTTTCCTGGCTAGGTCCTTCTGTATAAAGCTGAATAAAATTACTGACAGCAGATATCATTGTTTGTTTTTTTTTTACTTGAGAAAACTTTCACTATTTTACCATTAAGCATGCTGCTTGTTGTAGTTTAAGTTACTCTTTGTCCAATTAAGGAAGTTCCTTTCTATCCATAGTTTGCTAAGATCATAAATGCATATTAATTTTACCACATGAATTTTCTGGATACCAGACTACTTTCCTTCACATGATGTGTAACAACAACTGACTTTTTAATATTAAACCACCCTTGCATTCCTGGAAGATCCATTTGATCACCATTTTATCCTTTTCCCAGAACCCACCTCCATTTTGTTTACCCAGGATTGGGTCATACAACCACTATAAACAATTCATCAGAATGAAATTATCATTATTGGTTTAGACTAATCAGGATTGGCCCTCTGTGTCATGTGAAGAAATGCTAGGTACCCAAACTTTTCCAACAAGGAATGGAGAAAGGACTTTGACCAAAAAATGTCTGCTAGAAACTTCTATTAATTTGTTCCAAAATACTGAGAATAAGGGGCAATGCACAAAATAATGACACTGTATTTATACGAAATAAAAATTCAGATAAAATTTCTGAATTACATAGTATTGGCACTCTGCACACTCAAACCTATGGATTAAAAAGAGTGGTATGAGAGTTGGAGATATTTTAGAGAGGATGAGCAGTAGTATGCTTGTTCTTTCACTGAAATAGAGTTAAACAATCCCAAATTACATACGTATAGTTTATCAAAATAGTATTTTTAAAATCTTTTTTCGCTCAAGTGCAGTTGAAAACTTTACAAAATCCACTGTCTCCTCTACTGGTGAGGCAGTCACTAAAAACCCATTTGTAAATTCCTCTAAAGAATAGAAAATTATACATTTCACCCTTATACCTATCAAATATTATTTCACCAACAATATATCCTGTGTTAACACATTTTGTCATCCTAATAGTCAAATAAGAATACTGCCTTTTCACAAATTATTCAAATCCAAACTTGCATAGAATTACCATTAGACTGCATTTTAAAAACATGATAGGAACTGCCATGTACTTAATTAACACTACTGTCCTCATGATCAACTCCTGATGATTCTGTAACTTCATTTTATACAATGAAGGTTTATTCAGAGCTGTTACCTTCTAATGTCTTTCCTATAAACATCTGATTTTAAATCAGTAATATGGCTTTTAGTATAATAATTCCAAGATTATATAATTTCCACATTCATCATATTGACAGATTTCTCCTTAGTATGATTCCCTGATATATAAATACAATTTGAATCCAAAATAAATATTAAATATTTATAAAATTTCACTCCTGCATAAATTATCTTGTGTCCAATGAGTTATACAGTCTTGCCGAAGGCTTTGCTTGCTGCATTCTTGGGGAGTCTTCTCTGTGAAAATTCAGATTAAAATGGATCTAATGCCTAAATGCTTTTCTCTATTCAGGAACATGAACTCTCAGATGAACAATTACATTTGATTCCCTAGTGGATTTCCCATATTCATTATATCCAAAAGATTTTCTAAAAATTGAGATTTGACTTCAGAGATTTCCTACATCAAGTACATTCATATTTCCTCTTCTATGAATTCTCTGATGGCTATTGAAGGCTGATCTGTGGTGGAATTTTTTCCCACACTCATTACATTCATAAGGTTTCTCTCCTGAATGAGTTCTATAATGTACGGTGAGGTATGATTTCTGAGAAAAGACTTTCCCACATTCATTACATTCATAGGGTTTCTCTCCTGAATGGCTTCTATAGTGTACAGTGAGGTTTGACATACGAGAGAAGACTTTTCCACATTTACTACATTCATAAGGTTTCTCTCCTGAATGAATTCGATGATGTATAGTGAGATATGACTTCTGAGAGAAGAATTTCCCACATTCATAACATTCATAAGGTTTCTCACCTGTGTGTACTCTTTGATGTCTAAATAGGGATGAATTATGGGAGAAGGTTTTCCCACATTCATTACACCCATAGGGTTTCTCTTCTGAATGACTTCTATAATGTTCAGTGTAGAATGACAACTCAGAGAATAATTTTCCACATATATTGCATTCATAGGATTTCTCCCCTTTTGGAAGTGACTGGTGCCCACCGAAGGCTGAATTTACAAGGAAGGTTTTTCCACATTCATTACATTCGTAGGGTTTCTCTCCTAAATGAGTTGAGTGATGGTCAGTGAGATATGACAATTCAGAGAACTTTCCACATTCACTACATTGATGGGGTTTCTCTTCTGTATGTACTTTCCGATGTCTGATAAAGGCTGAATTTAAATTGAAGGTTTTGCCACATTCATTACATTCATAGGGTTTCTCTTCTAAATGACTCCTATAATGTATAGTGAGGTATGACACCCGGGAAAAGAATTTTCCACATTCACTACATTGATAGGGTTTCTCTCCTGTGTGTGTTCTTTGATGCGTAATAAGGGTAGACTTTCGGTAGTAGGATTTTCCACAATCATTACATTTATAAAGTTTCTCCCCTGTGTGTGTTCTCTGATGGTCACTGAGAGCTGACTTGCGGGAGAAGGACTTCCCACACTCATTACATGGATAGGGCCTTTCTCCTGAATGATTTCTCTGGTGGAGGGTGAGGTGTGTCTTTTGGCAGAAGGTTTTTCCACATTCATTACATTCATAGGGTTTCTCTCCTGAATGAGTTCTCAGATGTTGAGTGAGGTGTAACTTCTGGCAAAAGGTTTTCCCACATTCATTACATTTATAGGGCTTCTCCTCTAAGTGTGATCTCCGATGTACAGTGAGGGTTCCCTTTTGACTAAAGGATTTCCCACATATGTTACATTCATAAGGTTTCTCTCCTGTGTGAGCCCTCTGATGTATAATAAATTTTGACTTTTTACAGAAAGATTTTCCACATTCATTGCATTCAAAGGGCTTCATTTCCATTTGTGATCTCTGATATGTGTTAAAATTTGACATCTGTATGAAGTCTGGTCCAGAATCATTCCACTCATAGGGTTTATCCCCCATGTAGGCCCTCTTGTGAGTAATGAAAACAGCTTCACTGTCTAAGGCTTCCATGCATTCATTGTATTCAAAGGGTTTTTCCAAAATATTAATTTTCTGAAGAACACCTTCTTCATTTTGAGAATAAGTGTCCACATTTTGATTAAATTCATAGGGTTTCTCTCGATATGTTTTCCCACATTCATTACACTCATCAGGCTTTTTTGTGGCATAGCTTCCATCACTACTAATTAATTCTGAAGTGGATTCTAAAGTCTTTCCACATGAGACACAATTATGAGCTATTATGCTTGAAGGAACAAGGCTTGTTTCCATATAAGTTTTATCAAAAGTATTCTCTCTCTCTTCAATCAGGGGTTTGCTACTGATATAAACAGAT
This sequence comes from Varecia variegata, assembly GCA_028533085.1. Lineage (NCBI taxonomy): Eukaryota > Metazoa > Chordata > Mammalia > Primates > Lemuridae > Varecia > Varecia variegata. The sequence continues at coordinate 20,856,174 of CM052448.1, forward strand.
TGCATTGAATGTTTGTCTTCATTTTCTTGGATTCTCTCTATCAGGTCATCAACTTTCCAGACTTCTTCTAAAAAGGAATAAAAATCAAACAAACTTTGTGAATCTGAACATGCCAGCTATGAAAATGGAATGGTACCCAAGAGCTCTGTTGTGAGGTTGACTCTGGCTTTAGGGCCAATCTCCACACAAAATAAGTACAAATGTAAAATTCTCTTTTTCCTTTGATTTCTAATACAAAATGCACACACACACACACACACACACACACAGGTGGGTGGACATGGGGAAGGGATAAGGGTGGGACAGAACTAGCAATAGTAGAAAAAGGAGGAGTAAATTCACATTAAATACAAGTACCTTTGTTACTTTACAAATATTATATTCAAAACTGATAGAAAAGGTGAAATAAACCCAGGAAATTATGAGCAGAGAATAAAGTCACTAAAAGAGTGCTAGATTCAGGCAAAAATGGGAGAACTCAGAGCAAATCGGGTCAATGGGAGAGAAAAAAAAAAATACTGAGTGTATATGCAAAGGAAATATTCAAGTATGGATTGTATCTGGGAGAAAGAGATTACAATTTATATTAAACTACAAGATATCACTTCATACCAAGATGACTATGGTAACATTCCCACTAGCCTAGACCCTTCCAAAATCTTTGCCTTTCTATTCTGCACATAAATCCAAAAAAAAAATTCTAAAAGCTCCAATTTCTTCATGTTTAGAGACAGACTCACAAGCAGGGCTCCAACTCTCAAACTGGATTCACACTCACCTGGAAAAGATATCCAGGCACAAAGGGGGCAAAGTATCTTAAGAAAAAAATCAGATCTTTGAAGTGTTCTGATACTGTGATACTAACTGACCTTATTTGACCATCAAAAAATTCTGCTTTTCCTGCTTGCACAATACAGCATAGTGGTTAAGAGCAGGAACACTGGAGCAGGCTACATCAATTCAAACCCCAGCTCCAACAATTTACTGGCTGGGGGACCTTGGGCAAGTTACTTTGTGACACAGTTTCACTTACCTGACTTGTGGATAATAGTGCCTAAATCATAGGATTGTAAAAGGACTAAATTAATTAGTACGTGTAAACTGCTTGGAATGGTTCATAACACAAAGCAAATGCTCATTAAATTTAGCCATTAATTTTCTTTCAATTTGCTGACTTAAATTTCCTAAAACCAGTCACGTCTCTTTTTACTTGATTTTAAATACAAATAAGAGTTCCCATACTCCTGGGTTTCATTTGGTGTAAAACCTTGTATCAGATTCCAAAAGCTGCCCCTGCAATATTAACTTTTATTATTACGTATCTTACATATTTTTGGATCCTTTCAACTACTGTTAGCTGCTATCACTCACATTCAATGCAACACTGACAGTACTTTGTTCAGAAATCTACAACATCCCTGAACCCAAACAACCAAAACACAAACAGACAACACAGAAAAGTTATTAACAATATTTTTCATACCTGGATTCACAATATGTATTCAAGCTAGCACTGCGTTAATCTTCCAACAATATCTTCTGCTCCCGGAAGTCTAGGCTATGCCTTGTTTATTCCCAATCACAAGTCTGTGCTCATGTTCTTTTTCACTCATATTTGACTTCCAGCATTGACTATACTCAAAGCCTATCTTCAGGGGAAGCTTTAAAACATTTATCTAATCTCTTCCCATCTTATTGAATCTCTTCCCCTTAAATTTTAAAATAGCTTTAACACAAAGTTGTAAAATATGCATTAGAATATAAATTTTCCATATGAAGGCTAGATTTTAAACTAGTTAATGCAGCTATGTTCTTATTTCCTAAACAAAACCTATGCTCCTAGAAAGTATTCATATTTTGAGTCTCTCCACATAGAAATTAAAATAGTAGTTCCTAATCTGAATCAAATGGGTACTTACAGGTTCTACTCTAACCCCTATCTGTTTTATCAGAATCTATAGTTCAGAATAAATGATGTCTCAATGGATGAATAATAAAGGTCTTGCATTTACCTAGCTCCCCAGTTAATAAAAAATTTACTGAATGCCTACTTACTATATATCAAAGAAGAATAGAAAGGTCCTTCCTCTTTGGAGGATTATACTTCAGGTACAGAAAGCTGAATCAACAAATATATGCAACTACATTTCAGAGTATATAATCACATCTCATTTTCTGTGGTAACAATCATTAAGTGGAATTGATATTAAAAGAAGAGAAAGACAGGAGTCATGAATGAGTAATGAAGGAAATTTCATGGCGTTAAACTGTTAAGCTTAAATTTAAAGGATGAAGTTCTAGAGATCTACTGTACAACAATGTGAATACAGTTAACATTACTAAACTGGATACTTAAAAAAGGGGCAAATGGTAAATTTTATGTTATCTGTTTTTTAAATACAATTTAAAAATAAAAGAATGGATGAAAGGGAGAGAAGGAGAGAGGGAAGGAAAATACGTATTAGCTGGGCAAGTAAAGTACACACAAAAGAAAGGCACAATGACCATCTGAATGGAAGACATTGAGAAATCCAGGCCAAATGGAATGTAACAAGAGTTTGGGGAAATAGAAGAGTATTAATTCTAACAGATCAATATAGGATCATATTGTGGGGGCCTGAGGGGAAAAGAATTTAAATTCCATTTAGGAAGCAACAGAATAGTCATAGGCTTATCTTGTCAGGCTAGTGGTAAGATCAAATATATGCTTCAGAGGAACAGACTTCACAATTTCCAAATAGGAATCACTATAATCCAGGTATGGGAGAATACTGATGGACACTGATGTCAGAAGACACTGCGAATATGCAGACAAGCTGTATGGCATTGTCACAGAAGACAAAAACAAAAACCATGGAGAGAAGACTAGAATGATTTCACAAATAATGGGAGCTGAGGAAGGTGGACAGAATTCATGATTTGTGGAAGTTCATAGTTTATCATCAGACATTCTGAGAAAGAAGGAAGTAGATAGACTACCTCACTGGTGCTTCCAAGTTGTCAGGTAAAATATTCAACTAGACTATAGGTTAAAGGTGTTAAGAGATATCATTATGGATGTCAGCAGCACAAATACAAAGGGGGAAAAAGCCTTAAAAATGGAGACGAGATGAACCCTTACAAAGGATACAATGAAGACCAAAAAAGTAGAAAAGAGGTCCTAGGAGGACACTCCTGAAAAGGCAAGAGAAAGAACCAAAATTCACTTGTGAAATTAACAGTTGCTGAATGTCTACTATGGACAGATCATCATTCCGGTTACGGGGGAAGGGGAATGAACAGACAAGACAAGACACGAACGAGCACTTGGGGAAGGAGAGGAAAGCCCAGTCAGTGTTGTATCAGCACACCAGCGGAGGGTGGGTTTCGGGAATAACGCAGACCACTACAGGTGTGACTGCATCCACAAGCTTAGGTGGAGGATGAGGTTTTCGTATCTGAATGCCTACAGAGAGGTAAATGAAATTGGGGGCATAAAAGAAATTCAAGGTATTTTACAGCAAAGAAGGAAAGAAAATGGAAGATAAAAAGAATGAACATGAAAGACTCAAGTTAATTTTTATTTCAAACTTTTGGATGCCTCAAAACAAAAGGGAGTAGTTAAGTTATTGACAATGCTAGAGAAAGAGGAAGTCACTGGATTTAATTTGCAATTTGAGCAAATTAACCTTATCTACCAATTTACCACCTGTGCAAAACGAAGCGATGCCTAATTACAGATCCCTCCCTATTTACTCCCAGACTCTGCAACCATCCCCTTCATAAAGGAAAGAGGAGTTAAACACGGTCATTAGTTGAGTACATTCAAATTTGCTATTAACAATTATTCTCTCACAAATTAATACAGAAAATCAAGAACTATTGGCTATTTGAGTACTGTACCGGTTAGCACAGAAAATCCCTACCAATGTAAGTCAAATATAAAATGAAAAAAAGAGCCAGATTATGTGTGCTGGAGGGAAAATGATATTTGGGTATCGGGAGGTGTGGTTTCAGGTAGCTAATACATATACATGTAACTATGATTCCCAAAAGTCTAGGAGGACCATTTTTTGATACCGTGTTAACTTACCTGGATGAGTCTGACATGAGAATTCACCTTCTACTATCCATGGCTCTTCCCCTTGCTCCAACTTGATGATCACATTTGGTTTGGTAACGTCGTACCCTGTTAATGAGATAAGGAGGAGGACTCGGACCGCTGTTTGGCTTTAGAGCCTCTGAAATATAAGATGATGTTGCCTCGCAGGCTGCATAATAAAGTGCCCCATTTTTTTTTACCTTACAAAAATTAGAACCCTGCAACGAAGAAGTAAAGATACAAACACTCTACCTAGTGCCCAAAAGGAATTAAATGGTCTTATCATTGATTTCTTCAAACTCAAGGACAAAATCACTAAAGCGAAAGCACTCAGCAAGCAAGCTATCCTCACCCACAGAAACTAGATGGCTGTAGTTCTCCAGCATCACATCCCTGTATGTTATCTTCTCATCGGGGTCCAGCTGCTGCCACTCCTCCTGGGTGAAGTCCACAGCCACATCCTTGAATGACACTGGCCCCTGTAATGGCACCATGACTGCAAGTGGGTAATGTGGCACATGAGGACAAGATCTTACCAAGCTCACTGGTGAAGTTAATCATGAACATTGTATACCTTATGTTATGTTACAGATTGTGGAAGGAAAACAAACCATACTGGAAACATATTTCCTTTGGGTCCTTTAATATATCAAAAACAAACAAAAAAACCCAAAACACAACTGAGTATCTGTTTTGCAAATGAACTGTGTTTTGAGGGAATAAGATGAATAAAATACCATTCCTGCTCTCAAAAAGCTGACAGCCTGACAAGGAGATACACACGTAAATAAACTTATAGGTTTTACTCCTTGTCACTTCCTTCAGTCTCCTTTGCTGTTAGTCCCTCCCTTTCTCCTGGATCTCTTCAAGTCAGAGTGTCCACCACTCAGTCCCTGGTCTCTCTTCTTCCCAACCCCCTGCTCTGGCTCTCGCTCTAACCCAGTTTCAGCTCTTTGAGCCTGTGGCTCTTTTATGCTCACAACCAGCAGCCTCTGGCTATCCGCATGGCTAAGTTTTTTACTTCCTTCAAGTTTTACCTCAAACATCTCATTCTTGCAGTAATAAATTTTTGATTGAATGAATACGGAAAGGTGTCACTAGACAAGGGACAGAATGGCTTAACAAAAGGTCATCAAACTATTCTAACTTTATGCTATCAGATCAGGGTTCACAGACTCAGTCAACTTTTTAAAGATGAATTATGTATTCAACAGAATTAAGAGGGCAGGGGAAAATCTGATGAGGTGTAAAAAGTACCAATGGCAAAAACTGAAGCAGCACCAATGTTTAAGAGGTTCGTGCAGAAGAATAAGTCAAAAAGACCAACAAGGCATGTTCTTAAGGACAGTTTTCTGACAATAAGGGTCAATTCTAATTCAAGAGACTAAGTCAAACATACACAGTTGCTTTCCTGTCTAAAAAACAAACAAAAATCCAAAAGTCCAATTCAAAGATAGAGAAAAATAGACAATGTTTTCAGAAAAGCACCAGAATACAGAGGTTCCCAATAGCAGGAATTTCTTAAGAGGAAATTCTTGAGATACACAGTGGAGTAGAAGACAAAGAAATTAGAGTCACAGGACACAACTTTATACAGGGGCAGAGGTTGTGCCGCAGCAAAAGTGAACAGCAGGCTCTCCAACAGAGCCCTCGAAACCCACCCAAAGGGGCTGTGGGAAGTAGAGTGACTGGTTGACAGAGAAACGAGCCACAGGATGACCTGAGCAGCTTGGGTGGGGACCTGCTATAAGCACCCACAGCAGCCACATGAATACGGAATCTGATGAGAACCCTCTGGCTATGGCACGGCAGAGTACACGACACTTCAGACCTCCACAACTAGGGTGACCGTGTATTCACTATCCAAACAGAAAACCTGTCTGGGACAAACAATAAACCAGATGGGATACCAGGAATATAGGTGCAATCCAAGACTGTCACACCAACCAGGACATATATTCAACACTATTCATACTGGGCATGGATTATTTTCCCCTAAAGGCAACTCTTAGAAAACTACTATCAATGTAAAGCAATTTGAGCAAATTAACCTTATCTACCAATTTACCACCTGTGCAAAACGAAGCGATGCCTAATTACAGATCCCTCCCTATTTACTCCCAGACTCTGCAACCATCCCCTTCATAAAGGAAAGAGGAGTTAAACACGGTCATTAGTTGAGTACATTCAAATTTGCTATTAACAATTATTCTCTCACAAATTAATACAGAAAATCAAGAACTATTGGCTATTTGAGGAAAACAGCATAAATAAAAGATAAACATCAAGATGATAACTCAACAATGATGGAACCAAATTCATAAAGAAAACAGAACTTAGGTTTTTTCTATTGATTCATGTTTTTGAATAAATTAAGCAGGATATTGCTTCCATAAAATAAGAACGTTCTCCTAAGAAACAGCCATTGTAGAATACTTAAAGACTGGACAGTTGAATTGCTTTTTTTTTAATTCTCAAGTAAGAAGCTTGATTAGCAAATGGAACATAGAATATATAATTCAGTAAGCCTCTTGGAAAATAAGAAATGGAAATGATGAAAGCAAATTTGGGATATAAAATTCAGATAAAACAGATTCAACATTTTCAGAAAGAGAGAACATGGAAGATGGACAAAAAGAAATAATCGGCCGGGCGTGGTGTCTCACGCCTGTAATCCTAGCACTCTGGGAGGCCGAGGCAGGAGGATCGCTCGAGGTCAGGAGTTCAAGACCAGTCTGAGCAAGAACAAGACCACATCTCTACTAAAAATAGAAAGAAATTATCTGGCCAACTAAATATATATATAGAAAAAAATTAGCCAGGCATGGTGGCGCATGCCCGTGGTCCTAGCTACTCGGGAGGCTGAGGCAGTAGGATTGCTTAAACCCAGGAGTTTGAGGTTGCTGTGAGCTAGGCTGACACCACGGCACTCATTCTAGCCCGGGCAACAGAGTGAGACTCTATCTCAAAAAAAAAAAAAAAAAAAAAAACAACATTCAAGGATATACTTCATTGAAACCCATGTGAATCCAACAAAGAGGAACATGAGAGTATGAGAAACCTTAGTGAAAGGTCGGCCAGTGCTGGTGTGAGGAGCAGTTCTGGGGACTGAAAACTACAAACTTGCACTTTAGGAAAAAGAAGCACTCAGTAAACACGTTACATTTCCCTGTTCTTTGTAAAGGATTAATCAACAAAAGGTTCATACCCACTGATACAGTTCTAACTATGTAGGTCCCAAGACAGGGACTCCCTGAGACAGCAGAGGTAGAGCTGCTATGCTGATGGCTGAGAAACTAAAGCACAACATTCAAGTTTACCCAAAGGCAAGCCAAATGAGCTGATAAAATCAGCTCGAGAAAGTAATAACCTTATGGGTTAGGTTAGTCCAGAAGGCAAGGAGGTAGCAAGGGCTAAAAGACTGATCAATCAATAAACATAAAATTACATACCAATATCTCTTATATCAATGCAAATATCCAAAATAAAATAAGCAAACAAAATTAAATACTATTATAGATTAAAAAGATAAAATATAACAGCCAAATGGAACTTATTCCAAAAATATAGACTGGTTTAATATATGGAAATCCATTAATGTAATATGCTATTATTATATAATACATCTAAGAAAAACCTTTTATCTCCAAAAATACTTGAAAAAGCCTGACAATACTGAAAATGTATACCTAATTAAAAAAAAAACCTCAAAAAAGGAGGACTGACACTTCATTAACATCAATATATATGTATACACACAAATATATACACACACTTATACTCTAATATGCATGTAACATATATAATATATACTTGTATATGTGACATATGTATACATATATATCTCAATGACACACAAGCACATATATACACTTTGTTAAGTTTATACATATATATCAAAATGCACACACACACACACATTTATGCCTCAGTCATGTCGTTCTAAAAGTCAGGATTTTACTGAACAGGGAAATACTACACACCTTCTGACTGAGATCAAGAACAAGGTAAAATGCTCATTAACTCCAATTAGAAAAGAAAAAACAATTACAGGAATATAATTGATAAAGAAAAAGTAAAAGCTATCTCTTTAAAAGATAACTGTTTAATTAAAAATAACAATGCATAACGTATTGTAGTACTGACACCACCTGTAAAATGCAACAATAGTGTAAAGACCAAGAGGGGAGAGATAGAAGTATCCTATTGTAAGATTCTTATACTTTAAGTAAAATAGTGTATTACTTGAAGATAAATGATTATGATTCAGGTTGCATACTATAAATCCTAAACTACCTACTAAAATAACAAAAGTGTTATAGCTTACAACAGAGGATATAAGATGGAATCATAAAAAAATAATTAATCGAAAAAAGGAAGACTAAGAAGAAAAAGGAAATAAGAAAGATGGGACAAATAGAGAACAAATACAACAGACTATAACCTAACTGTTTATATCAATAATTACATTACATGTAAATGGGCTAAACACCCCAATTAAGAGGCAGAAATTGTCAGACTGAATTAAAAAAATGCAAGACTCAAATATATGCTGCCTACAAGAAATGTACTTAAAAGATGCAAATAGGTTAAAAGTAAAAGGATGCAATAAGATATACCATGCCAACATCACTCAAAACAGAAACAGACAAAAGCAAATTTACAGGAGGAGATTTCAATTCTTCTCTCTCACTTGATACAAGTAGGCAGAAAATCAGCAAGGATAGAGTACACTTGAACAGCACAACCAATCACCACTGGGTATGATTAACATTTACAGAACACTCCAAACAAGAGTAGAACAAGCCATTTTCTCAAATGTATCAGGAATTTTTCCAAGATAGGCCCTACTCTGAGCCACAAATTTAAAAGGTTCATTTAGTATTCCACCCAAAAGGCACAATCTAAATCTAATCATAAACACCAGGGAAACCTAAATTCAAAGACTCCTATAAAATAATTGGCCTATAATTCTTCAAATAATATAATGGCATCGAGGAACAATTCCATATTAAACAGACTTAAAAAGCTTGAAAACTAAATACAATTCATAATCTGGACTAATCTGCTACCAGAAATTAAAAAATTGCTATAAAGAAAATTACTGGGAAACTGGCAAAATTGGAAAATGAACTGTAGTTCAGAAGAAAGTATTATATCAATGTTAAATTCCCTGAGTTCGAGTACTGTGCAATGGATATGTATGAGAATATTCTTGATTTTAGGAGGTACAATCTGAAAAACACAGAGTAAAGGGGCATGACATATGACACCCAGTTTCAAATGGTTCAGGAAAAAAATGTGTATGTATACACACATATATATGACACATATACACACACACACAAACAATAAAGCATATGTGGGAAAATGTTAACAACTGGAGTATCTGGGCAAAAGGAATATGGGATTTCTTTGTACAATCCTTGCAATTTTTCTGACAATTTCAAATTATTTTAAAATAAAATGTTGAATAAAAAAGAATCCTATTAAATATATAAGGGATGTTTCAAAAGGACTCAGAAACCAACTTAAAGGGATTCCCCTTGGCTAGATGGAACCACTTAAACATCAAAAAGAATCTCAACTTCAATGTACTGCAATACTTGAAATGTGTTTAAACCCATGAGCTCATAGTAGCAACAAAACAAAAACCCTGCTGCTCAAGAGCCTACTTGGTATTTTGAAAACTGTCTTTCCTGAATGAACCATATAACCAAATGGAGAAGACAAATTTATCTTTAGAAAAGTACTCTAGCTAGTAAAAGAAGAAGAAATTATAGAATTAACAGAACATCATTCTACCTTCCCTAATGAATTAGTGGATCACAGCAAAAATCATCAATTAATAGATAGATGCTAGCCTCACAAAAACAAAGCCAAGAAGATAATATGTGCGTCTAGAATAAAGTAGACAAAAGCTATGTACAATAGTCTTCCTTAAAGAATTGAACATAAATCTGATGAGACTTCAAGATTAAACTACCAATTTTATGAGGCATACAGGAATAAAAAAAAAATGTGTTAAAGGTAAAGCAATGGCAACACAATCTGAACCAGTAAACTGAGGATAAACAACCTAGTTTCTTCAAAAAATGAATGGCAAAGAAATAACACAAGAGACATATTAGGGGAACCACAGGGTCTCGCTCTGTCTCCCAGGCTGGAATGCGGCAGTGTGATCATAGCTCATTACAGCCTTGTATTCCTGGGCCCAAGTGATCCTCCTGCCTCAGTCTCCTCAGTAACTAGGACTACAGGCACAGGCCACCACACCCGGGTAATTTTTTTAAAATTTTTTTTGTAGAGATGGGGTCTCGCTATGTTGCCCAGGCTGGTCTTGAACTCCTGGCCTCAAGTGATGCTCCCGCCTCAGCCTTCCGAAATACTGGGATTACAGGCGTGAGCCACTGCAACTGGCCAGGAACTACTATTAAAAGACTTACCAACCCAAATGCGCACGAACTCTACTTGTATTCTGACAGAAAATAATATACCAAAAAAAATTTTAGAAAACTGTGAAACTCTGAACACCAGATATTATATATTAAGAAAAACGGTATTGTCAGTTATTTCCATATGCTTTATAAAAGACTCCTCATCATTTAAAGACAAATACAAAAATACTTACAGATGAATCTTCTTAAAAACCAAGAAAGGGTCTACGGCCATACCACCCTGAACGAATCTGATCTCATCTGATCTTGGAAGCTAAGCAGGGTAGGGCTTGGTTAGTACTTGGATGGGAAAAACCAAGAAAGGGAGACTCCACAAGGAAAGTATCAGTTTGGAAGTTAACAGATGTCAAAGGCAGAGGAAGGGTCATGTAAGGGAAGGACTAGAAAATGAGCACAGGATTTGACCATAATTAAATCACCAGTCATCTTCACTGACAGATTCAGGAAAGTGCTAAGGACAAACCCAAACACTGAGAACTGCATTATTTGAAGGACTGTCGTCAGGTTATTCATTCCCCCATAGTCTAGGATTAAAGGGTAAAAATGGAAATATGTCTACTCGGATCACAATATTTTGGTCCCTGGAAAAATTAGATGCACCAAAATTCTCCTTGGGTAGCACCCTCGGCTTACATAAGCAATAAGTATTAATATAAAACATGAGTAGCAATAACTTAATGGTTGTTATTAGGAAAGCTATCTCCAATGATATCAACTTTAACAAAGGTATTTTTCCAAGTCCTAGGAAATCTTTAAAACCCACAAGTAACAAAAATGGTTTCTTCCTAAAGTCAATGCAAATGATGTAATGGATCGTATTTTCCTTTTTCTATGACTGCCAAGAACATCGAGTGTTGTTCTCTCTGTTTGCAGCTCAACTTCAACAGCCCTAAAGTATCACACTACCTTCACAAACGAACTTGACAAAAGATTCTCCGTTGTGATCTGCCTCTCTAACTGTATTTTACATGATAATGTCTCTTACCTATTTCCACATTCCTATTTTAAGTACGGATCCTTATAAACTTCCTAAAATGCATTACAAAACAAAATGGGGAACACATACACAAACAGGAGAACTCACCTGTGATTTGTTCATTTTCTGCTGCATTTAGAAACGTGTAGAGACTGTTGATGGTGGACCTAGGGGAGGAGAAGCAGGCGACTGAAGTCATGAGTACTCTGGCCTGCAGTCAGCAATCTCCTGCATAAAACCACCAAAGAAGGCGAAATAAAATAACACCCTGTGAACATTCACAAGGAGCTAAAACGGTGATGCAGAAGAAACACACACTGTACCTTTGTGACTCCAACATGATCAGGTGGTAATTAGGTGAGTTGGACTCTCATGGGTGAACATAAACATCGATTCTTTTTACACACAGCTTGCTGCCATTGAATACAATGTGAAAAAAAAAATTCCCCTTATATTGCTCACGTATTCTTATGTCATTTTATATTACTCAAAATCAAAGAAGCCACAGAAACTGAGAACCTGAATTCTTAAAAATGGGATTATTGTGTATAAAGTGTAGTTTTGCTTTTAAGTTATCTAACTAAACTTGGTTACCACTGCACATAATCTTTTTTTTCTTTTTTTGGAGACAGTCTGCCCCGGCTGGAGTTCCGTGGCGTCAGCTTAGCTCACAGCAACCTCAAACTCCTGGACTCAAGCTATCCTTCTGCCTCAGACTCCCCAGTAGCTGGGACTACAGGCATGCGCCACCAAGCCCGGCTAACTTTTTCTATATATTTTTAGTTGTTCAGCTAATTTCTTTCTATTTTTAGTAGAGACGGGGTCTCGCTCTTGCTCAGGCTGGTCTTGAACTCCTGACCTCGAGAGATCCTCCCGCCTCGGCCTCCCAGAGTGCTAGGATTACAGGCGTGAGCCACCGCGCCCAGCCTGCACATAATCTTTTATTAAGAAATCTGGGACTCGGGGGACAGAAGACTGGCCTGGGAGAGAAATCTGAGCTCTACCGTGAGGAATCCTCTCAACAAACCCAATGACCATGGTCAAGTCACCTATCTGCTAAGGCCCAGTCTCTTTCCCTAGCAACCGTGGCAGCAAGAGATAATCTCTGACTTTTCCTGCACTGTATGGTACGATTCGACAAGGGCAGACCTGAGGGAGAACAGAGGAGCCGATGGACGTTTAGCAGAAGACAGGTTTGCAATCTGGTGCGGTGAGAGGAGGAAGAAAGGGTGTTAGGGCTGTGGAGGAAAGAGTGGGGAAAAAAAGTCCCCAGCTGAGACAGGTGACACGCCCCCCTCCCCGTAAAACCCTGTTGTCACAGATCTTCCCTAGGAGAGCCTACGCCAGTGCAGCCTGCTCTGCTCTCAAACCCAACCACTCCTCTCTCCTGGAAGCCATCAAAACCCTCCCCTGCAACACACGCTAATGTCCTCGGCACGCGGTGATTTCACCCAAGCCCTGCTCACTCCGAGCCCGGAAAGCCGCGACCTACCCCTCCTGCGGCTCCGCGGCCTCTGCCCCACGGTTCCCGACAGGTCGGGGCGGGGGGCTGTTCTCGCGGGCGCGCTGCTGCTCCCGAGGTCGCCTCCTTTCCACTTCACCAAGGCCGTTCTGTTCCCGAGGAGCCGGGTCTGGGCCAAAGGGACAAATTCGGGCGGAGCGTCTCTCCCGGGGCCTAAATCTGCCTCCTCTGGGACTTGCCGTACCGTGGAGCTGCGGCCGCGCCGTCGAGAATGCAGACGGACTGGTCCTGGGTCTCGCCGCCCCTTCGCCGTCGCCGCTGCCACTGCCCGCCCGGCCCCTCGAACCCCAGCACCGCGGGCCCGGGGCTCGCACTCGGCGGTATCCGCTCAAGCCTCTGTCCAGCCGCACGTACCCGGGGCCCCACAGCCCCGCGCCCGCCTGGGTGTCGGCCCAGCTGGTGGGAGCTCAGCCCAGCAGGCTCGGGGATCTCGCCCAGCTGAGGCCAAAGCCTGGCAACGAGGGCAATCGGTGACCTGCGGACGCGCCGGAAGCGAGGGCAGTGCGGGGCAGCGCGCATGCGTGAACACGCACACAGGGAGAGGTACACATGCGCAGGAAGTCACTGGAAGTCAGCCTCCCAGGCCCCACCACTGGCCCCAGAACTCTATTTCCCATAAATCTAGGCGCTACCACATTTAGGGAACATCTAAAAAGTCTCTACTTCGTCTGGCGGTTACAAAACGCTGTGCTATGAGGATTGGCAGTCTGGAACCCCGAACTCAATTTCGCATTTGTTTTCACTCCCTGTTAGGGCCCAGTGGCGGGCTGTGGGATTGCCTGGGAACCCAGGTCCTTTCCTTGCCCAAGACCATTTGGGTTGGAACCGCGATTCTGACAACCAGAAGGAAAGGAATGGGTGTATCATGTTCACTTAACTAAAATCCTAGAAGTTTCGCCCAAATACTAGGATATGATAAATGCCCAGCGATGCTTTCCAAGGAAAAAAAAAATAGAAATTGTAGCCTGTCTAGATCACACAACTAATGCATACAAATGTTACAGCCCGACCAGGTTCATTGCCTGCTGCTCAAGAGGAAACCAATGAGACAGCAGGGGTTACAGCAGAGAAAGAGTTTAATATTGCAGGCACCATGCGAGGACATGGGAGGAAGTTTTCAAATCCATCTCCCCGAAAATTGGGGAGAAAGGGTTTTTAAAGATAGTTTGGCAGGCAAAAGGCTAGGCAATTGGGTCTGCTAATTGGCTGGGTTCAGGGCAGAACCCACAGGGGTGTATAAATTGTTGTCTTTGCTGAGTCAGTTCTTGGGAGGGGGTCACAATACCAGTTGAGACAGTTCCTTGGTATGGGCCACTGACCCCATACCCATGGTGGGTTAGTAGTTTCACCAGAATGCAGGGCCAGGATGATAACCTCAAAAGCTAGCCTTGGGTTTCACAAGGGTGATGTTATCTATGGGAGCAATGAAGAAAGCTAAGAATCTTTATGACCATCAGCTATAGGACTCCTCAGTAGTAAGCAATTACAGGAAAGCAAGCTAAGGAACAATGCCTGGTTTTATATATATATATATTTCCCCTACCACAGTTCCCACCTCGTGGCCCTTTATTAACTTTATAAAGGGTGGTTTCAATCCCCCCCGCCCCCGCCCTGGCTTCCTCCAACCTCATTCTTGAGATCTGGGCTAATGAGATGGCAAAGGGCAGACGACTGATCTGGCTTCTTCCTGCCGACAAGGGGCATAGTTGGGGTGGAGCCCAGGGTAGGAGGAATGAAACCGTTTTGCTGTTGTCTTCAAGTATTCACGGTGCACAGTTGCAGAGCTAAGGTTTGCATGATAAGAACATTACTACTTTCATTTACAGTCTTAGCACAGTACTTAAATGAACAGCAGACTATATAGACAATGAGCCCTAGGATAAGGAGTGAGAGTCCTAGCTTCAGGAGTTCCTGCAGAACTGATCTGAAGTCCTGGGGAATCCAAGTGAATAACCCCCAAAACAAATCAGGTATGAGGTCACTAGTAGAGCCCTGTTGCACTCATTTAGCTTGTTGGGAAACTTTTTCTATTTGGGTTTCCATTTTTCCTGAGTATTTATATAGATACAGCAAGTAGTGTTTAATACCACACAGACTCCTCCTTGTTTAACCAACAGGAGATCTAGCACTACCTGATTATCTAGGACTACCTAGGCTAGAGAGTTGAAGGATCTTTGTTGAGCTCTAAGGTTCTTTGCAGTTTATTCTGCAATCAGTCCTAAAGTCACAGAGAGACTTTTAATCATGTCTCTGTTGGCACATACTCTGTAGATAGAGACTAGTATTCCCAGCAAGCTTGGCTACCAGGTGTCCCGGTACCTTCCTGGCAACCCTCCCTTAAGAGGTCTATGGGGAAGGGAGTAGAGACCCTCAGTTAATCTTTTCTATCTCAGGTATGGAAAGATCTGACTGTATTGATGGAAAGTCTACAGATGCAAATCTGTCCCCAAACTTACACACACAAGATAGCTTTGCAGTGTTACTTCTGTGGAAGCCATTCCAAAACATGTCAAAGAAGTGTATTTTGGGATAAAATATTTCTAATTTCTTTCAGGCCCCTCTTTGAAATGAAAAAAGGTTTTACATATTAAAATCCAAGCTGCTATCCTAGGACTAAGAAGTGGTAAAAGAAAACAAATTGGAGCAAATTTAAATATATCATCTTACATCTTTTTGGTCACCCTCTCAGTCCAGTGAACAGATTAGTTTTGTTTAACAGCTGTTCCTCATTCCAGCCACTGGTATTGCAGACAAGTTTTCAAACAGATGGAAAGCAAGTTAATATTTGGAACAGTTCATAAAGTAGTTTTCTTAGAGTCCAGAGGGCATCTAGCTGAAGTGTCTAGATGTTAAACTCAAACCATCTTCAGTTAAAGTGGAAGTGGGCAGGGGTGATCTGAAAGATTTTTTTTTTCACCTGGAGTTTGCATGTCCCAAGGGGTACTGGCAGGGTCTCAGGAAAAGATAGTGATTATTTCATTGAGTCCAAGTCAGAAAAATGAAAAAATTTTAAAACGTTATTGGGAGACTTGTAGCCAGGAAAGAATTCAAGATTCAGTCCAAATTGTAGGCAAATAACATAAACTCAAAAACAGTGAACAAGGATAGAATCTAATTGCAGGTGGACTATAGTTTCTTATTTCTGAACAATGTTTTTCTCCTCCCTCCAGTTTCCCAGTTTTATTAAAGACGAATCTTGCTAGGATCAATTTACTTGCAAAAATAGACTTTATTCTCATTATACTTGGCCTGATTATTTGCCTAAAGTGCAGCAAGAATAATTATTAGCTATATAGGCTTTCTTTTTTTAAAAAATTGGCTTTGCTGGAACTTTTTCGTAAGGAATCTCAGGTTAGACTTGAAAGCCTCTCGAGTCAAGCCAAAGATTCATCTGTGCCTTTAGATACCTGTATGAATTAGGTAAATTCCTCCTTCTCGAGGGCCCAAAGTAACTTGGGGTTCCTGGAGCTGTCAGAAAGTGACATTCTTTACTTACCACAGATCAGGAAATGTTATTGATGAGGTACCTGGCCAGTTTTTCCAAAGGGCTTTTTATCGGCCTTATAAATCAACCTTAATTCCTTAATGCAGTCTGGGCACCTCTGAAAATATACCAGTCCAGTCAAAGCATTGGTAAAATAACCAGTGCCTTTCCTTGTGTCCTGGTATGGAAACAAACGGATTCTTATTGAACTTACGCAAATAACTACTTTACCATTAAGAATACTTACAAATATAATAGTTTTCAAATTTTGGAGAAATCAAGTAGAGAGAAAAATAAATGCTTCAAATTTTGCTTACAAGTATACACTTTATTATAAGCTGTAAATAGCTCAAAGAAGAAAATATTTTCTTGACTTCTGGAAAACAAAACATAAAAAGAATCAGCAATATTTCAAACAAAAAGTCATAAAAAATTAGTTCAGTTGCATGTAATTAATTTCTGTTCTGTGTGAAGCTGAGTTAGCAATACTCATGGACACATCAGCTTTTTAATTCAAGTCCTGGAAGTTTGTTTTGTTTTGGTCCAATAGTATATAATCTCCAAAGTTTTCAGAAAACGGTATTCAAGAGAACTTGTGGGTCCTTTCCATGACTTTTCCTTGAAGAAGCAAATTTTGGACTGTAGCCAGTTTGCAAACCACTTTTTGAGAAGAATCAAAGTACAAAAATTGTCTATAGGTGACAAAAGTCTTAGAATAGCCATGGTTAAAGAGAAAATTGACAAAGAAAGTTGGTTATTCTTGTGGTATACAATAATTTAACATAATAAATGTAATTATTGCTGATAACATACACCAAGACATCAATATTTTATAATATTGGAACATACATTAATAATATGTTTATACAAACATCATGCAAAGAAAGTTAAACACTATTTCATATTTGACAATGATTCTTGTATGGTTTTAACGTACCACATAAGCCTAATATGTCTCCCTTAGACTTTCGGTAGCCTTAATATTTAAGAAGCTGGTTTGAGGTAAAAAAGAGTGCATTTAGAATTTTGATTTTGGTAAGTGTCTGTGGGACATTGAAGGCTTAAAACACTTGCCATCTTAAAACACTTGTAAAATGGGTCACAGGTTACTATAAAATTATAGTCGTTTATTTAGCCAAACTGATAATTCAACGATTTTAAAAAGCAAAAATCTTACTTTTTGATAGAGAGGAGACTCAGTTTCCCAAATAATCATACGACCTGATATACACAAACTGAAACACAAGTTAATAAGAGGCAAACTGAATCTCTCTCTCTCTCTCTCTCTTCCCCCCACTTTCTTACAGTTTATTCAAAAGGTAAACAAAAATCTTTTATTTCTATTAATATCATATGAAAATCTTGTTCAAAATAGAAAACCAAATTTTACCTTTGCATTAGGTATTAATGGTAAAGCTAATTTTAATAAAATCTTATAAACAAATCCATCTAATTTTAATCAATTTGACCATGAGTTAAGATTTTTGTAAACCTTTCATAATCTTCATTTTTTAACTTTTATATCCATTTAGTTTTTTTTTCTTTTTTTTTTTGAGACAGAGTCTCGCTTTGTTGCCCGGGCTAGAGTGAGTGCCGTGGCATCAGTCTAGCTCACAGCAACCTCAAACTCCTGGGTTTTAAGCAATCCTACTGCCTCAGCCTCCCTAGTAGCTGGGACTACAGGCATGCACCACCATGCCTGGCTAATTTTTTTTTTGTGTGTATATATATATATATATATATATATATATATTTTAGTTGGCCAGATAATTTCTTTCTATTTTTAGTAGAGACGGGGTCTCACTCTTGCTCAGGCTGGTCTAGAACTCCTGACCTCGAGAGATCCACCCGCCTCGGCCTCCCAGAGTGCTAGGATTACAGGCGTGAGCCACCGCGCCCTGCCTCCATTTAGTTTTAATTATCATTTATTTATTTAATCTAAAACAATTTTTACAACCTACAAATTAGACAAAATAACCTTTTCTAAAACAAAAACTATGTTTCTATGCCTTATAAACTTTTTTTTTCTTTTTTGAGACAGAGTCTTGCCCTGTCGTCCTGGGTAGAGTGCAGCGGCTTCATCATTTTCATAGCTCACAGCAACCTCAAACTCCTCGGCTCAAGCGCTCCTCCTGCCTCAGCTTCCTGAGTAGCTGGGACTACAGGTGCGTGCCACAACAACCGGCTAATTTTTCTATTTTTAGTAGAGACAAGGTCTCGCTCTTGCTCAGGCTGGTCTCGAACTCCTGAGCTCAAGCGATCCTCTTGCATCAGCCTCCCAGTGTGCTAGGATTACAGGCATGAGCCACCATACCCAGCCCTATGTCTTATAAACTTTTTATTAAAAATATGTATCTTATTTTTCATATAGAATTGTTTCTCTTCTATCTAGTAGTTTGAATTACAAGTATTAATCATAATGACAACTCTTAGAAAAACCTAGGAAGTTAAAGAAACTTTGAACTGTTATCAGTCCCTAATTTTTATTAGCACAGCTAAATATGTTTCGTTTTCTATATCACAAAAATAAAGATGTCAAAAAATATGATGTCATATTGACATCTGTCATTATGACAGATGACATAAAAATAAGATGTCAAGGTATATAAACTTAAACTTATGTTTAGCAATTAACATTTTAGTATTTTATCTTATAAATGACTCAGACATCTTATAATTATCCTCTTTAACTTAATATAACATGACTTTAAGATTTTAAGGTACTGAAAAGAATCTTGTAACTACAACATAGGTACCATCTCTAATGTCTTTCCTCGTCCTCCTGGGTCTCAGGTAGCCATGTGGCATCAAAGATGGCTACAAAGGACAGGGCCTATCTGGTGGCAGCTGGCCAGGCAACTCTCCGTGCCTCACCAAGAAACAGCAAGTGATTATTTGGGTAAGCACAAAAAAAAAAAATCAACCTGGGGATACGGTGTGTATCTCCAGCTATGGTGGGGCAGTCTGCTGTAAAGGGGGGGGAGGGGCGTGGCTAGTCCCCAGCGGCTCTCTTTGTTTCAACTCTTTCAACTTCCCTGAGTGCAACTGGGAATCTCCAATTACCCCACATTCCACCCCAGACCATGGGCTCAATCCATACTCCCTCACAATCTGCACGTGATGTCTTCCGCGTACACTCTGGAGATGGTAGAGCTCGAGCCCAGTATTGCATCCAAATCCCGCAGTGACAACACACCACACAACCCAGGCCGCAAAGCAGAATAAGAAAGTTACAATCCCGATGAGTACCTTGCCCCGGGGCAAAGGCAGATTAGAGAACCAAAAAGATATCGTGTCTACTGCAAGGGCAGACAGGGCTTTAACGTGGGTCCCAACCCAATGTAGAGCTTGCATAATATTATGTTCATTGTCAGGAATAAAAGTAGAGCATTCAACATTCAGCATAGCACGTTCCACCCTGGGCTGCAGTCAAAATGTCCAGGGCCATTCTATTCTGTAACACCACCTTCCTGGTTTGACTTGTTTCTTGTGCTAAGAGGGTCCACAGCTAATTTAGTTTCATTGAACGCCACCACTGTGTGGGAGGCGAGAGCTTGCACCTGGGTCTCTGCAGAGATGGCGCTGGTGCCAGGGAGGACACAGTGAGGGGAAACCGCCACCACACCATTCTCTGTGCTCGTCTATGGCGAGCCTGCACCTCGGGCCGGCGGTCAGGCATGCGGGGCAGGGTGGTGTACACTGATGCAGAGATGTACGGTCAGCCCCATGCGCAGCAGCCCAGCCACAGGCTGGTAAATGCGGCCAGCCACGCATGCCACAAACCCAAAGGGCCCCTCATGGAGTTCAATGAGCAGTCGAGTGCTGGAGGCATTACAATGACCGTATCTGCTGGAAGCAGTGATTGCGATGGTAGCAGCACATAGGGAGAAAGGCAAGCTCCCTACCAGGACGGTGTGATTACTGTGGGTATCATTTAGGTTTTCTACGAAGGTCCCTGGTAGCTCGCCCCATTCTAGCTGTTCGGCTGTCAGCCAGCCAGCAGGGAGTACCCCAGGGTGGGGCGCAGGCGGCGAGCTCTATCCGTATTACCTTTAGCTCATTCCAGGACTGTCTGGAAAATACATTGTTTAGTGTCAGTCCATGTGGGCCACCCAGAGACATCATACGTGCTCGTCCATTGAGATAAGTTGCTCCACTGAGTCACACTGGCGGTCATAGGAACTTGGGCGCAGATCCAGCAGTCACTGTAGTTTAACGGCAGGGTGTGTGCGGGGCCCAGTACGGGTAGCTGTTGGGAAAGCAGTAACTACGGAGCAAAAGACAGCTTATTACGAGAGACAAGAAGGGGCAAGTCTTCCCCATCTAGTAAGACACATGCAGTGGCCCTATCCCGAGTTAGCACAGCGCCTCAGTTAGGACCTTCCCTGGGTGGTGCCACCACGCCTTCTGTCCTGTTGGCTGCTGTCTAAAAGGCTAAGGTGTACTGAGGGTGTTTTGATTTGCCAGAGGGACAGGAAATAGATCTCCCTATTGATAGGGTCTCCGCTATTGTAACCTCCCATTGCGTGTGGCCAGCTCCCCACGACGGCTGGCCACATGTCTATGTCCATCCGTTTCCCCCAAGGGGCAAACAAACCACACCAGCGAGTCCCTGTGTGAACCTCCCAGGGCCAGGTAAAAGCACTGGCTTCTTGGGGCACGTCTTGGAGTGCAGGCAGAAGGAGGTTATTTTCCGTGCCCCAAGTGGGCACGAGTGTGGAGTCTGCAGAGTGAATCTGTAATGGTAGGGGTGATGTCCATGTCTGTTGGAGCCCAGCTAGGGCGGCCTGTGGATTCGTGGCTACTCGCTGAGGACCTGCAAGGTCTCCAGCAGCCTATAACATCCACCCCTGAAGTGAGGATTGTTCATTTTATTTGTCCTTTACGACGCTGTTGTATCGTTCCATGATGCTGGCCACTTGTGGGCTGTATAGCAGGTGGAAGTGCCAGGTGACATGATGACTGTCAGCCCATTCCTGAACATGGGTCCCTGGTAAAGTGCATCCCCTGTCACTCTCAGTGTCTGTGTGTGTGCCACACACACTGCAGAGCGTCTGCAGTCCTCTGACAGTGGCCCGTTGTGTGGCCTTTTTGCTGGGGATGCTTGCTGGAGCCCTGGAGCCGTATCTACGCAGGTCAGGGCACGGGAGCAGCCCTTGGCTAGTGGGAGAGGACCTGTACAGTCTATCTGCCAGTGAGTGAGGGGCACGTGTCCTCCCTTTACATGCCCCGATGCCATTCCTGGCAGGGGTTGGGGGTGCTTCTGTGTACGTAGCATGCACTGTGACCAAGCAGCAGCCACCTCCTTACAGGACAGTGGCAAGCCCGGGCTTTCACGGTTTCCCACAGTCTTCTGCCCGGCATGCTTCAGTTTTCCGTGCAGCCACTCTGAGGTCGGCAGCCGGGGCGTCCTCCAGCCAACGGACCCGTGCCAATGTGTCGGCTTCGCCGTTTCCTGGCATCTGCAAAGCTTGCTGGCGGCATGCGTGAACACAGGTAACATCGTTCTGGTGAATAAGTTACCAGATATCCTCCCACACGTCCTGATGCCAGAGAGGCCGAGCATTAATCATCCAATTCTGGGTATGCCATTGCTCAATCCGCAAGGCACGACCCCGATGTACAGCCCACCTGTCTGTCCATGGTGTGAGAGGTATAGGCTCATTCGGCAAGACCATCCAGGTGCCCTCAGTTCAGCCCACTGGCTGCTCCTCCCAGCGCCTTCGCCCAACCGGGTGGGAAGCTCCAACTCTCCGCCTTGGCAGCTGCCCTCTGCAGGAGCCATCCGTGTTCCAAACCTCTGCAGGGACAGACCCCTGCCTGGGCCTTTCCAGACTGAGGGTGGGGGTATCTGTCCTTCTGAGGAGGTAGTAAGGTCTGAGCTATAAGTGACAGGCCCTAGTACTTGCTGGAGCTCGGAGCTCAAAGGTGAAGTATTGTGTACGTGCCGCTGTTGTGAATAAGCAGTCCGGGCAGTTGTTAAATCCCTCAGCCAGCCAGTAATCGGGTAGGTGGTTTTTTACATTGAGTTCTGAACCTCCCATGTTGGGCTCGCTGGCTTGGAGGGCCACGGAAGGGGCTGCTGGTCATTCTCCTATGAGGCTATACTGTCCCCCTGCTCCTCTCCACAGCTGGGACCAAGACCCAGTGGGGCAACAGACTTTCCCCTGCCTCTGCCAGACCCCAAGAGAACCCTCCTGGGTGACATCAATATCCAATTCTCCAGGACAGGAGGGGTCATAAATGCCCAGAGCCTGCTCCTGTTTTACTGCTTCTGTTGCATTTTCAAACGCTCGCTGGTGAGTTGCTCCCCGATCCCATTGCGTTCTTTTCCTAATCTGCCTATACAGGCGCCGTAAAAGTTGTGCTAAGTGACGAATAAACACTTGCCAATGTCCTAGAAGGCCAACAAATTCCTGTAATTGGTTCACAGTGGTTGGCTGAGGGAAAGAAAGCCTGTATTTTATCCGTGATTGCCCATGGAATAGCTTTAGTCTTAACCGACCAGACAATACCCAAAACCTTGACAGACAAGCCAAGCCCCTGGACTTTGCTGGAGCAGATGGCCCATCCTTGAAATTCCAAATAGGAGATAAGGTTCGGTACGTATTCCTCTAAGGCAGGAAGAGAGAGAGAGAGAGAGAGAGGTTAACATGATATTGTCAGTGGAATGGATCAGGTGCCCTTGTCGGGTAGCACCTGTGCAGCCAGGTCTTCAGCAATCACATGGCAATAGGTTGGACTATGTGGGTATCCCTGGGGGAGGACATTGAAGGTCCATTGCCTGCCTTCCCACATGAAAGCAAACTGATCTTGGCTTTCAGGGGCTATGTCGATGCTAAGGAAGGCACTGGCTGGGTCTAATACACAATGACAGGTGCCAAGGTTGCTGCTGAGGTGTTCCAGCACTGTGGGTATGTTGGGGACCACTGCAAAAAGGGAAGATAGGACTTTATTTAATTCTCTATAATCTACTGTCATGTGCCAGATGCCATTGCGCTTGTGCACTGGCCATACAGGAGAATTGTACGGGCTGTGGGCAGGCGGGATTACACCGACCTTTTCCAATTCAGGGATGACAGCAGTTATTTCATCGTGACCCCCAGGGAGTCGGTATTGTCTGGTAGCAACAACCCTGTGGGGAGAGGGTAGCTGCAACGACTCATGCTTTGCACAGCCCCTTAGAATTTGCTGCACGGCGTGGACCTTCATTGTCCTAACCCTTAGGCAGAATTCTCCAACTGTAGTCTGTAAGACTTTTCCTAAAAGGATATCCACTCCCAATATGTATTCATGGACAGGAGCTATACGCATGGTAAATTCCCCCGTGGACAGTTGACCAATGCCCAAGGTCCAGGAAACCCTCCTAACACTAGGTCACTGTTTTCCTACCATATCCATTAATAGCAGCAATGTGTCCCTTAAACCTGGTGGGGTTTCACAAAGGTAAGAGAACACCATGCTCCGTACCTACCAAGGCTAAAATTCTCTGCTTATTCTTCGGTGACCAATAAATGATAACTTCTACGTGTGGCCTCTGGTCCCCCTTCAGGGCCCGACTGGCCGGAGACCTTGGCCACCCCCCTAGTCCTGGGCAGACCTGAGCCAAGGCTTAGCAAGGCACGTGGCAGTCACCATGGGTGTGTGGGGGGGCAGGGGTGCTGAAGGCTAAGCCTTTTTCCATGAACACTTGGAAATCGGGAGTTTTTTGTTTCAAAGTGGAAGCCATCCATTCCATTATTCTCACGGCCGGTTTCGGTTTGGGGTTTTGGTCCTGGCTGCGGAAGTGACTGAAATAGTTTTTCCTTCAGTACCTGTTTCCAAAGGAACCGCTCTCCACTTTGCTCTAGCCTGGTAAAAAGTAACTCTTTCTTGTCCACTTGGGCCAGCCAAGTGTCACATTCTAACTCAGAGTCCTCCCTTGCTCTATGGAGGGCAGCTTTGGTGGTCAACTCGGCCTCCATCAGAGCTCGTACAGCCTGCAGTAGTGGCCATGCCACTGCTGCCACAACTGGCTTTAATTCCTCCCTTTTTCCAGGGGTAGAACGAGTGGCCACGGCTTCCAATCTGAAAGCAATCCTGCAGGCATTTTTGGGGCACTGTAACAGAGTAGTCACCCCTCCTCCCATAGCTATGGAAGGGAAATATTGACAGTGGGGAGTATGTAACAGACGGAATGGCCTGGAAAAAAAATGGCAAACAATATTTTCTGTCTGTTCAAAACATCCTCCACTCCTTTTTTGAGAACTAAAAACCTGCATCCCTGCCTCAGGCCAGTGGTTGAGAGGGGCAGGGTAATGTCTTTTTTTTTTTTTTTCCTTTGAAACAGAGTCTCACTCTGTTGCCTGGGCTAGAGAGCAGTGGCATCAGCCTAGCTCACAGTAACCTCAAACTCCTGGGCTCAAGTGATCCTCCTGCCTCAGCCTTCCCAGTAGCTGGGACTACAGGAGCGCACCACCATGCCTAGCTAATTTTTTTTCTCTATTTTTAGGAAAGACAGGGTCTCACTCTTGCTCAGGCTGGTCTCGAACTCCTGACCTCAAGCGATCCTCCTGCCTTGACCTCCTAGAGTGCTAGGATTACAGGCGTGAGCCACCATGCCCGGCCTAGGGTAATGTCTATTGTTCTTTGTGCTATAGGAGATGGCTCAGTCTGACCTAGAGAGGGAGGTCCTGGGCAGAGGTCACCGGACTGTCTTCAGAGGAGATGGGACTGAGATGGGACAATCAGGATCATCAACTGTAGTTGAACAGCAATTGCCTGAAGCCGAGAACCCACCCTTTAAAAGCTCTGTACTTCTGCTTATTATTAGGACGATGGCATTTCAGACAGGAGTCTCCATCCTCCTCATTTGCCACCAAATTAATAAACTCCTCTTTCCTTCTCCCCAAACCACTTGTCCTCTTTCTTCCGATGCAGCCTCAGGGACAAGTGCCAAGCTTTCAGTAACAGTTTTATTTACCAAACATAACCAAAGTCATGAGAACTAAAAGGCATTTGAGTTCCTTCCAATTTTCCTGATAAAATATTTGATTTAAGCACTTACTTTTTGAAGCTGAGTTAGAGCTCTTTTACATCTTTTAGTAGTGAAATATCACATACATATGACATATAGATACACAAACATGCAGACATACCAACAGAAGCAGATCTTATAGCTTTTATGAAGAATTTTTATTTGCTAGCTTTTAAAAATATATATATTTTTATTCAGACTATGAATCTTTTAATTATTTATTTTATTGCCCTAAGCAATTGTTATTGAGGCAACAATTTGCCTTCTAAAAAGATGATTCTTAGGTGAAACAAGGCAGAAAATGTATATTTTGAAAGCACAGAGCTAGGACTTTAGGCCTAAATATGGTACCATCATTTGCTCATACCAAGGGAAAAAAAGGTTTTAAGTAAAGTCCCAGTTAAGACAAGATGGCCAGGAAAAGTACCCTAAACAAAGGTAAGCCTTGTCATATAAATTTAGAACAATGGCAAGAGTTTCTAGTGACTCAGTCCTCCCTCTCAGACACTCTTAGAAATGGAAATTTCCTTTATAGATAAAAATTTATTTTATAAAAGGGTTTCATGATATCCAGTTAAGGGCCTGGTGCAGTGGCTCATGCCTGCAATCCCAGCACTTTGGGAGGCCAAGGTAGGAGGATCACCTGAGGTCAGGAGTTCAAGACCAATCTGAGTAACAAAGCGAGATCCCCATCTCCACAAAAAACATTAGAAAAATCAGCCAGGCCTGGTGGCATGCACCTATAGTACCATCCACCTGGGAAGATGAGGCAGGAAGATCGCTTGAGCCCAGGAGTTTGAGGCACCTGTGAGCCACTGCATTCCAGCCCAGGCAATAGAGCAAGACTCTGTCTAAAAAAAAAGATACCCAATTAAATGCCAGAGAGGTATGTTTTAGGTAGGCGGTCTTTTTAACTCAGCTAGTGTTTTCTAGCTAAAATTACTGAGTTCGGGTGGAATCCACTAAGGAATAGGGTTAAAAAAAAATGTATTTCTATAAATGGATTCAGCATGGATAAGTCTGAAAAAAGCAGCAAATTTATTTCATCTGAAGGCTTGCCTTTTGTGAACACTTTATCCAAGATAGCTTTCTTTTTGCTTTTGGGGCAGGATCATGACTAAGCCAGAAGATTAGTAGATTTAATTTTTTATATTAATTAGTCATTTGAAACTTTTTATTTTCCTTTTAAAAAGAGACTTCTAAATCTTTTTACAAGTTTCTAAGCATCAATAGACATCCCTACATGAGACTAATTTGAGGGCCCTCATTTTTAAATGCACTTCTTAAAGTTATCCATTTGGAACATTTTTCTGTAAGCGTTTTCTGCTTCTGGGGCCAAATACTCACAGGTGTATAGGAAGGTGTAGGCAGAAAGTAGAACAGTCACTTCTTCAGAAATTGAGGATCATCACATTTTGACCTTGAATCTTGGCTTTGGCTTTCAGATCTCCAAGATCAACTCAGGCAATGATTTTTCCTTACCCAAGCGTGCAGGAAAAAGGAACAAAGGGATAGAACACGGAAATCTGCGAATTCCTGAAAGCTGGAGTTCGCACCCCCTGTCGAGTTGCTATTTACTGCCGGTTTCTGCCTGACGCAGTCGGACATCTGAGTCCTCTAACTGGATCTAAGCCAGTGAATTATCAGATCCAATCTGATCCCAGACCCAGGACAGTTTCTATTGCGACTTTCAAACCAGTTAGGATCCAAAATTTGCCCAAACCGACTTGGAGAGCTCAAAACACACATCAGTGGAGCTTCAGAATCCAAGAGAGAACTTACCCAGGAGCCCCAGTCGCTTTGAGAGAGCAGTGGGCACAACAGTGGGGGCGGGGGGAGGGCTCGCTTGTTCTCTCGGTGCTCCCGGGGGAGCACCATCTATTTTGGAATCCACTTCTGACAAATTAAATTTAACAGAGTTTATTTGAGCAAAGAACAATTCACAAGTTGGGCAGCCAAACCAGAACAAGTTCAGGAAAGCTCCAGCGCTGCCACGTGGTTACGGAAGATTCGTGGACAATACGGTTCAGCGTTTGCCTTACACATTTTGAGCCATTGGCCGCCTTTGCTTGGCCAAAGCTCAGGGATCAGCCAAGAGGAAGGAACAGAGAGGGGTGAAGGTCAATGGAGCCGACTCTAGCTGGGACAAGCAGCTGACATTTTTGGCTTTCAAACTTTTTAACTAAAGTCCCCTTCCAAGTGAAACCCGTAAGTCTTAACCCAGGTCATAACTTAATCAAGGAAGCAAGAGGTGTCTCCAAAGAGGTGGAAAACAGTTTTTATGAGATCCAAAAAAAAGCCACAAAAATGGCTCAAAGAAAGGAAAGTTTCACTGGCGATAAACCACATCTGCCCCATAGTTCTGTCCAGCCGAATCTTCTAGGCTGAACATTTACACACAAATGTCTAAAAGCCCCGTATGTCCTCACAGAATCAAAAGCTGTGCACTGAAGGGAAAAGAATAAACCAATGAGGCCGGGCGCGGTGGCTCACGCCTGTAATCCTAGCATTCTGGGAGGCTGAGGTGGGTGGATCGCTCGAGGTCAGGAGTTTGAGACCAGCCTGAGCAAGATCAAGACCCCCGTCTCTACTAAAAATAGAAAGAAATTATATGGACAGCTAAAAATATATAGAAAAAATTAGCCAGGCATGGTGGCGCATGCCTGTAGTCCCAGCTACTCGGGAGGCTGAGGCAGAAGGATCGCTTGAGCCCAGGAGTTTGAGGTTGCTGTGAGCTAGGCTGACGCCACGGCACTCACTCTAGTGAGTTTCCCAGGCAACAAAGCGAGACTCTGTCTCAAAAAAAAAAAAAGAATCAACCAATGGCACAAGTTACACAAATACCAAACCAGAACAAGCTCATCCCCTGCCTGAGAATCTAACCTAGGCTGCTGAGGGGAAAGCACAGAACTTTTAACCCCTAGGCTATGAGGTAAATTGGCCTCTGCCATTTTTCCCACAGGGGCCGTGTTCAAAGGATTGTTTTGTTTTGTTTTGAGACAGGGTCTCACTCTGTTGCCCAGGCTGGAGTGAAGCAGTGTCATCATAGCTCACTTCAACCTCAAACTCCTGGGCTCAAGCGATCCTCCTATCACAGCTTCCTGAGTAGTTGGGACTACAGGTGTGCCCCACCACAGCCAGCTAATTTTTCTATTTTTTGTAGAGGCGGGGTCTCGCTCTTGCTCAGGCTGGTCTTGAACTCCTGAGCTCAAGCAATCCTTCTGCCTCAGCCTCCCAAAGTGCTGGGATTACTGGCATGAGCTACCATGCCTGGCCATGATCATTTCTCCTCTTTTTATTGCAGAAATTTCCCCACTGTTAGTGTTTATATTTCAGATAATCTTTAGTATACTTTGCCAAATTCCCCCCAAAAGAACTCATTACTATCATAACAGATTGTATCTGTTGAATGACAATAATCTTAGTTCTACTGACTTCACATAGATTTGTGAAATTGATGTGAAATTTCTATGCTATAGTCTCCTAAGCCTAAATTATAAAACTGTTTGGGTTGCTTAGTGGGGAAAGAGAGATGAATTTTACTTAAGTTTAAATAATGTTAGGAAGTGGACTGGTTATAATCTATAACCTCTGCAAAATTTTGTTTTATCTCCCTCTAATCATTGGCTTCTTCTAACCATACTACTATCTCAGCCACTTTCTTCAAAGAGATGCAACAAATGTAATATTCTGTCCATATGCTGTGTAAAGGAGAAATCAAGGGAAATACCATATTGTTTACCAGGCTGAAAAAGTGCTCAGCATCTGTGAACACTCAGAATGAGTGAGGCACACACCGTACATACATAGTTACACACATGCAACTCCAGTAGCTAACCCAGTGAAGAATAAAAAGTGGAAAATTAACTTATGCCAATGTTCCTCATTTTTATAACCTATATGATACTGTTTTGCATAAATTTGCCCTTTTTTTTTTTATGTCTTTGGAGACAGAGTCTTGCTCTGTTGCCCAGGCTAGAGTGCCGTGGCGTCAGCCTAGCTCACAGCAACCTCAAACTCCTGGGCTCAAGCAATACTTCTGCCTCAGCCCCCTGAGTAGCTGGGACTATAGGCATGTACCACCATGCCTGGCTAATTTTTTCTATATATTTTTAGTTGTCCAGCTAATTTCTTTCTATTTTTAGTAGAGACGGGGTCTTGCTCTTGCTCAGGCTGGTCTCGAACTCCTGAGCTCAAACAATCCGCCCGCCTCGGCCTCCCAGAATGCTAGGATTACAGGCGTGAGCCACCGCGCCCGGCCATAAATTCGCCCTTTAAAACAGATATCTTCTAGGCAATCTTGGGAAAATATTTTGGGTAGATTGACACTTAAAAAAATCTAGCATTTCTAAATGTCAAAATCTTTGGACAATTTTACATAATCATATAAAATCAGAATACATTAGGTTATGCTATGGAAACAACTCAAAAATCTCAATGGCTTACAACAACAAAGGTGTAGTCCTTGTGCACCTTGTACGTCCACGGTAGATGTTCAGGAAGCCTGTTCATCTTGTCTCTGAGGGACACAGGCTGACTGAACAGCCATGACCTGGAATCCTGGTGGTTTCTCCTTCTCATGCCAGAAACCACTGTCCGCTGCCCTAAAAGTTAAACTCATGCTTTCTAGTCCTGAGGCACTGACAGGAATTAGTCACTTAGTTCCACCTGACCACTTAATCCTCACAGAAAATTGTAAGGTAGATACCGCTGTTATCCTCATTTTAAAGACGAGGAAACCAAGGTCTAGAAAAAAAAATCAAGCAATCTGACCATGGACACACGAGTTTTAGTACAGTAAGTCTTTCTACAAAGGCCAAAGCACATCTGGCAGCTCAATATAATTCAATCCCTCCCTCCTCTGTTCCAAGTTTTAGTCAATCCTCCAAAACAAGGGTGACAATCCCTCTCTTGAAGGATGTAGCATTTTGTATTCAGAATCTCTGGTCAACGCATCCATATTCCTAATGTAGTCTGACTTAAAATTGGGTTCTTTCCTTCTTGCTCAAATATCTATAGATGCCTCCAAAATATTTTTTTCTCTAAGTTACTAAGTTAGTGAAGTTGTCCAATTCCTTTGGTGTGTAAAATTTCTCATTCCGGATTGGCTGAATGATTAACTCTTTCCCCATCTCCTTGCACCTCCGTGCTGGGCTCTGATTTGGTTATATTTTCACAGATCGTCTGGGGTAGACATAGTTCAGGGTCGGTGAGCCTCAAGGACTGACTGCAGTTACAAAATCTGCCAGCAAGGCAAGGTCATCCCAACCAGAAAAAAAAGACCAGGGGCTAATTCATCTGGTGTGGGAGGATCAACAGTTGTTTGTGTTTGGCAGGTAGGAAAGATCTTGTGTATGTTTCAACAGATCCCTTTTGATTATTGAGATAACTCTGGTTATTAATAAGTGGCCCAAATTATACACAAATTACCACCTAGTTTCTGTTTAATATAACCTGATATTTGCTGTCAACTTGTTCAGCTCCACTGCTAACGGGAAGGTTATTTCAACACAAAGAGTTTTAAAGCATGCCTGGGTTGAAAATTTGGGGATTTCCTTCCATGTGCTATTCCACGTCTTTATAAGATGCTATCACAACATCAGTCCTTGAATTCCCCACGGCTTTCCTGCTGCTCTGAAACAGTAACAAAGCCTTGAATTAAACAGCCATTCTGCTGAAGGTAACCACGTGCGTCATTTGATTATGCAATTTGTCACTGGGTGCCACAGCTGTCTAGATACTACTCCCGAGTAACAAGTACTGGGTCATCGAATGAATGGGCACATAACCCATCCTGATTTCTCTTGGGCCCCCAGCTGATCTGCTGCATTAAACTAATCCCGGACAAAACGTGCGTTTCTCCAGAACTGTCCTTCCCGCTCTTGCTGCCGTTAAGCACGTTCTGCACCTGAATTCTCACCAATGGGATGAAAGTGCGAACGCAGTGGCAGCAAGACAGTGACTCCCTGCAGGCAGTGAGGGCAGGGGTTAGAGGGAGAAGGCCACCAGGATAAGAAAGTCACAAAAATGTGAACATGCTTAGCTAGGAGAGATGTAACCAGTAGGGACCCTTGAGTTATTTTGCTTTAGCCATAACATCTTTAGCTAAAGTAAAAGCAGGAATTCCCTTAATTGGGGCATGGGCACAGTGGAGGTGACAGTGTCCCCAAGTGAACTACCCTTGTTAACATAGTAAAAATCATACCCACCGGCGCTGTAGACAGTTTACAAATGCCATGGCAACTCCAGAAGTTACCCTATGAGGTCATGAGAGGGGAGGCTTCCGAGCTCTAGGAACTCGCCAGCCCTTTCCCAGAAAATCCATGAACATTCCTCCCCCAGTTTAGCACAGCATTAAGATTTAATATAAAAGACCAGCCCCTGACCCTGGGGTGGCAATGTTCCTCTCCAGATCAGTCTGCTCTTCTCCTTTTTGCAAGAGAGTACTTTGCTTTCAATAAACCTCTCTGCTTTTGCTCATAGGCCATGTCTGAGCTCTTTTCTCTCACTCGTGCCCATGTTCTTGAATTCCTTCCTGTACGGAGGGCAAGAACTCTCTCTGGTATCAAAAGTGACCACACCTCCAGCCTTTCTCCATGTGCTCTTCCATTTTCACCAGGTAGAGGATGGAAGCCACCTGGTGAAAATGGGCACAGCATACAGCCTGGGTCCCCAGCCCTCAGTTCTCACCTCACATCCATGCAGACCCTGCTTAGAGGAAGACTGGGGTACCCACTGTACCTCAGTCCTCTCTGGCTCTCTGCTCTGTGAGGCCTCCCCAAACGCCCAACTCTGTCCCTTCCACTCAGGGACACTGCTACTGCTGGCTCCCCTAGGCTCCCTCCTGCATGGTGGCCTGCAGACTCAGGGCTGGCCTGTCTCTCAGGGCTCCAAATGCCTAGAAACTGTCTGTCATTTCATATATTTTTCCATCTTTCTGAACTTGTTTAAATTGGGACATCACATCTGGACCCTGTGATTCCATCTTGGCCAGAAACAGCAAGAGTCCACACCTTTTGGTTTGGATTCATGAAGATCTCTGCATTTGTCAGTATTTAGAATATAAAGCTTTCTTTTTTATATATAAAATACAATTATTCTTCCCAATTTGTCATCTATCTTTTTAACTTAATTTTTTAACTTTTGTTTTCTGTTGTATACACTTTGTGTGTGCGTTCAAATCTTTCCGTTTCTTCTTACACTTTTTATTTCCTTAATTGTTTTGACATTGTACTTAAAGAAGCTTTTCCCACTCCTTAAGCCTCTAAGTGGTTGCCTGTGTTTTCTTCTGTTTATTCTGTACTCTATAAGGTGTCAGTTTTTTGAGACAACTGGCACACATCTTCCAGATTTGTAAATCATTCTCCTCTTACATAAAGTCAGAGACGAAAGCTAAAGCTTCTTTTTTTCCCTGTCTTTTGAGACAGGATCTTTCTCTGTTCCCTGGGCTAGAGTGTAGTGGCATCATCATAAATCACTGCAAACTCCTGGGCTCAAGCGATCCTCCTCCCTCAGCCTTCTGAGTAGCTGGGACTGCAGGCGTGAACCACCACACCCAGTTAATTTTTCTTATTTTTTGTAGAGATGGGGTATCCCTGTGTTGCTCAGGCTGGTGTTGAACTCCTGGCCTCAATAGATCTTCCCACCTTGGCCTTCCAAAGTGCTAGGATTATAGGCATGAGCCATGGCTCCTGACCTCAAGCTTCTAATCTAATCAAAGAGAACAGGTAATTATTTTAATTTCCTCAGGATGCATCTTCTTTCCTCAAGGAGGGGGAAGCCAGAGTGTCAGGAAAAGTGACTGTCAAATCTGGATCCTCCTCACTTAAAATCCTGGTGTCGCAGAGCAGCAGTAACAAAGTGCCACACACTAAATCGCTCAAACAAGAGAAACGAATTTTCCGTTCGGGAGACTAGAAGTCCTAGATCGAGAGCTGGTTCCTTCTCAGGGTCATGAGGGAGCATCTGCTCCAGGCCTCTCTCCTTGGGTTGAGATGGCATCTCCTCCCTGTCCCTTCACATCCTCTTCCCTCTCCGTGTGTCTCTGTGTCCCAGTTTCCCTTTTTCATAAAGACACCAGTCACATTAAATAAAGACCAGATCTAATGACCTCACTTTCACTTGATCACCTCTGTAAAGATCCTACTCCAAATAAGGTCACATTCTGAGGTGGGGGGGTTAGGACTTCCTGACTTCATGACTTGAGGGGCATGAGGGGGACACACTTCAAGCCACAACACTAGTGAACCCGATTATGTCAAATTTGCTACAGCGGCTCTCTCGCTGCCTTGGATATGTTAACATGGAAAGGACCCTTAAACATCAACTTATCTAGTGTTTTTTTTAAGGATGAGATTTGAGGCAGTTCATACCTCCCGCTCCCAGAAGACACGTCTTCTGAAATAAATCTTTCTTCTTTGACAATCCTTGTTGTCTCAGGAATTGGCTTTCCGCGTGGCGGACAACACTGAACCCCCTTTGTGGGTTCCTTAACAATTTGGGGGCTTGTCCTGGACCTGTTGCTTGAGGCTTGGTGGCCACGGGACAGGAAGAGACTTTAAGGCCTCCCTAGCAGCTGCCCGGCTGAGTTTCTGCGGGAGGCTGGTTTCGGTTTCTCCCACTGACCTTGCTGTCACCAGCCCCAAACACGTCCCTGAGTGTCAGGGAAGGATGGACCTTTGACCTTTGGCCTTTGGATTTTGGCATTTGCAGCCAGACAGGTGAGTGCTGTTTGAAGGTACCGAGCAGCAGAGAAACTCCTCTCTCCATTTGGGGAGATTCTCTGGAATTCCCGTTTGGGTTGGGAGCCTCAGCCATTTGGGAGAGTAGGACCGAAAAACTTCTCCCTCCATCTGGGGAATTTCTCGGGAGCTCCTGCTTGGGCTAGAGGTCTCAGCCATCTGGGAGTTCCAGTGAGAGTCCCATTTGGGTTGGAAGCCTCAACCATTCATTTGGGAGAGCAGGACCTCCGACGGTTTGTATTTGGCACGCCCTAGGCTTATCTGTGGGAGCTGCAGTCCATTTGATGTGTGAGTGTGTTCATGTGTGTGACTGTGGGAAATAAGAATTCAATTCCTGGCCAGGTGCGGTGGCTCACGCCCGTAGTCCCAGCTACTTGGGAGGCTGAGGCAGGAGGATTGCCTGAGCTAGGCTGATGCAAAGCATTCCGGCCCAGGCAACAGAGTGAGACTCTGTTTCAAAAAAAAAAAAAAAGAAAGAAAGAAAAAAAGAAGGTCGGGGAACAACAAGCCAGCTCTAAGAACCCCGTCTTGCCATCAGAAGGAATCGCCCGTGTTGAAGAAGACTCTGGGGCAGCCGTAGCAGCAGCTCCAGCTGTGGCAGGCTGTCGCTGAGGCACCGAAGGGAGCTTCGGCCGTGGTGGCGGCTACAGCTCCGATTTCTTTCGGAGATCCCTCTCCTAACTCTCCTGCCCCACTTGATGGCTCTGGACCCCTTCTTCACCCCCGCCGGCTCCTCCAGCCATCTATCTCTCATTCTCGTCCTTCTCTGAGACTAGTCATGGGAAGCACGGGGACATGGTCTCTCCGTCACACGCCCAGCAGGGTACACAATGGTCGGGGTCCTCCCTCCGTCCCAGCAGGGCAATTTCCTTTGAGACAGGTCCCTATAAGAGGAATACACGAGAATGGACAACTGGCTGGATCGATGTGGGTTTATAACCCATTTACCACGTCTGATTTGTACAGTTGGAAACAGAATAGCCCTGCCTACAGGGATGATCCACAGCGTGTAACTACTACACATCGCCCCACATGGGCAGGTGTTCAGAGCCTGCTTAACCCACTGTTAACCTTCAAGGAGCATCACATTGTTCTAGAAAAGGCTGGAAAAGAAGCTGACCAGGTACACGCAGAAGACCCAAATAACCAGCTGAGAACTGCAGCTAATTTAGCCATCCGAATGCATGACCCCAACTGGGACCCAAACAATGGAGATGAAAGTAAGATTCAACATTTTCTAGACTGCATCCTGGTGGGGCTTAGGAAAGGGGTCCCCAAAATTAACAGCCTGAACAAGGTTCAGGAAATAAGACAGGAACCAGATGAAAATCCATCAGGTTTCCTAGAAAGGATTATGGAAACATATTGGAAATACACTGATATAGATCCAGAAAGTCCTGATAATTCAAGGTTCATTAACATGACCTTTGCTGGCCAGAGCATGCCTGATATCCAGCAGAAGTTACAGAAGTTAGAGGGGCTTCTCACTTGCCCCATATCTCATTTGGTTGAAGTGGCTTATACGGTCTTTGTAAGTCGTGAACAGACTAAAGAAAAGCAAAAGGAGAAAAGAAAGGTATCTGAAATGAGACAACAGGCAAAACTTTTGGCAGTAGTTCTGACAGAAAACTCTACGGGGTCCTCTCAACAGGGACCACCACCCCACAGAGGAAAAAAGATTAAGAGGAAAAATCCCCTTAAAAA
Organism: Varecia variegata; assembly: GCA_028533085.1. Lineage (NCBI taxonomy): Eukaryota > Metazoa > Chordata > Mammalia > Primates > Lemuridae > Varecia > Varecia variegata. Next base: position 20,892,156 of record CM052448.1, read on the forward strand.
AGGACCAATGATCCCAAAGGATCTCATGTCAGGAAAAACAAAACAAAACAAAAAAGACCAATGTGCCTACTGCGAAGACATGGGTCCTTGGAGAAAGAATTGTCCTAAGTTACAACAAAAGAGTGACGGGAACCTACTATGCATTGGATGGGGCTGAATGCAGAAGATGCGGAATAACAGGTCCCTAGGGCTCCCCAAAACCTGTGGGAATTACAGCCTGTGATTAACATCTCCCACCAGGAGCCCAGGAACCATAAAACTGGGAGAAAAGCTGATTGATCAGCTGATTGATACCGGTGCAACCTACTCAGTTTTAAACCTTAAATTGGCTAAGCTTACTAAAGACTCGATGCTGGTGACCAGGGTTTCCAGAGAACCCTCCCAGAAATATTTTCTCCAGCCACTGGATTGTGCTATTGGGAATTCCTGCCTCACACACAGCTTTCTGTACGTGCCTGAGTGCCCTCTCCCACGGCTGGGCAGAGAACGTCTCTCTAAATCGTACGCTCAAGTGACTTTTCAGAATAAACAAGCGCCTATTGCAGTCCCCCAGAACATGCCTGTGCCTTGCAAGCAGCTCTGCTCTCTCCCTTGGCTGTCCCTCAAGAGCTGCCCACTGAAGTCCTCACTCAAGCCAACCCCAAGGTATGGGCTACTGGACAACCTGGAAGGGCACACGTGGACCCTGTTCATATCAAGGTAAAACCGGGAATTTCTCCCCCTTGACTCAAGCAGCATCCATTAAAGCTGCAAGCTAGGGAGGACCTTCAACCCCCAGTTATGGCCTTTTTAAAATACGGACTTCTCTGGCCTTGTCACTCTCCTTATAACATTCCCATTTTGCCAGTTCAAAAACCTGGAACTCAGGAATATCCATTTGTTCGGGATCTGAGAGCAATAAACCAAATAATGGAAGACATTCATCCTGTGGTACCTAATCCTTATACTCTTCTCACCGCTCTACCTGGCAATTTTGCTTGGTTTTCAGTGACAGACTTAACAGATGCCTTCTTTGCACTCCCCTTGCTCCTGAATCACAAGAACTCTTTGCTTTCGAACGGGAGAATTTAAGGACTAAAACCAAATGTTAATACTGTTGGACTGTCCTTCCCCAGGGACTTAAAAATTCTCCAACCATCTTTGGAGAAATTCTAGCTAGAGATGTAAGAAAAATAATTCTAGAAAAGGGAGTAATTTTGCAGTATGTAGATGACATTTGCATTGTGAGCAAAACTGAAGCTGAATCAAGGCAACATGCTATAATTGTATTGAATTTCTTAGCTGATAAAGGATATAAAACATCCCAGAAAAAGGCCCAAATCTCACTGCCCATTGTCAAATACATGGGATTTGAATTGTCTCAGGGACTCAAAACCTCCTCCCAGACCGGAAGAGGCTGTCACCGGGTAGCAGTCCCCACCACTCGCAAGCAGCTGCCAGGATTCCCGGGAATGGCAGGGTTTTGTCGGATTTGGATTCCTAGCTTTGGCCTAATAGCCAAACCTCTCTATGCAGCCTTGACAGGACAGGAAAAAGAGCCCCTTCCTTGGACAGGAGAATGTCAAAAAGCTTTTTTGACTATTAAAGAAAAACTGATGACTGCCTCTGCACTGGGCCTCCCGCATTTGTGCAAGCCATTTGATTTGTTCATCCAAGAGAGAGACAAGGAATTGCACTGGGTTCTTTCTCACTGTCATGGGAAAAAAAAAAGGAATTGCACTGGGGGTATTAACACAAACTTTGGGAGCTCATAAGTGTCCCATGGCCTATTTCTCTAAACAATTAGATGTAGTAGCAAAAGGATGGCCCACTTGTCTAAGAGCAGTTGCCGCCACACTTGTGATACTTTACAAGAAGATGAAAAGTTTACGCTTGCACAGCCGGTAACTGTTCATACTGCACATTATGTGTTACCCCTACTAGAACAGAAGGGGGCTGTTGGTTGACAGCTGGCCGGTTGGGCAAATATCAAGCTACCCTGTGAGATAATCCTAATGTAACTTTAAAGGGAGTATCCACCTTGAATCCCACCACCTTGCTGCCTATGGACTCTCACTCCCCAGTTCACGGCTGCATTCAAATCATGACCAGGTATATTCTAGCTGCCCGGATTTGACAGATCAACCCTTGGCAGACCCGGATGAGGAATTCTTCACAGCTGGGAGCGGCTTCACGTAGCATGGACAATGCAAAGCCAGGTATGTTTTGGTGACCAGCCAGCAGGTAATTGAGGCACAAGCCCTATCCACAGGGATGTCCCCCCAAAAAGCAGAATTGATTGCATTGACCAGAGCCCTACATCATGGGAAAAATAATCACATCAATACATACAGATTCTAAATATGCCTTTATGGTGGTCCACGCTCATGGAGCTCTTTGGAAGGAGTGAGGATATCTTACTTCTGAAAATAAAGAAATTAAATATAGGCCTCAGATTCTTGAATTATTAAAAGCAGTTTTACTGCCTAAGGAGACAGCCATCATGCCCTGCCGGGGACATCAGAAAACAGACAATGTTACAAAAGGAAATACTCTGGCAGATTTAATGGCAAAAAGGGCAGCCCGACAAATTGTCAATTGCCTCTAATTCTCTCTCTACAATTAGATAAACACGATCCCCGATATTCTTAGAAAGAGCTAAAGAATGGGGATTTTCAAAGTATAATGGTCAAAATTGGCTCACAAACATGGAAGGGAAGGTTCTCCTTCCTGAAACTCTTGTCAGACCAGAGCTTGAGCAGATTCATTAAAGCACCATTTTGGACAAGATGTCACCTTGCAATGGATACAACCCCATATGACTGGGCCCAACTTACAGAGAACTATTCAGACAGTAGTTCAAAGCTGCCCTATGTGCTTGAAAAATAACCCAAAGCCTTCCAGAACCTCACAACCACCCCTAAAGGAAGGAACGCAATGGAGAGGGAGTTTCCCAGGAGAAGACTGGCAGGCATACTTTACCATGATGCCACAAGTCCCTAGAAATTTTTGATATTTGCTGGTCTTTGTTGACACTTTTTCAGGATGGGTTGACACTTACCCCACCAGGACTGAATGGGCATCAGAAGTCACTAAAGCCCTTTTAAAGGAAATTATTCCTAAGTTTGGACTTCCATCAACTCTCCCAAGTGATATGGAGCAGGCTTTGTTGCCAAAATCACCCAAGAAATATCAAGAATTTTAGAAATCAATTGGAAACTGCATTCATCATGGAGACCCCAGTCTTCGGAGAAAACTGAACGGATGACTAGAACTTTCAAAAAGACTCTCTCCAAAATTTGTCAAGAGACCAATTTAACTTGGGACAAGGTCTTATCCCTTGCCCTGTTGAGAATTCAGGTGGCCCCTAGAAGGAAGATGGCTCTTAGCCCCTTCGAAATTTTATATGGGAGACCGCACCTAAGAGCTTCCAGCCAGGGCTCAGTCAATGCTCGCCTGCGCCCAGAGATGGAAGCTTGCTCGTATGTAAAACAGCTTGGTAACATGCTAAGTCCTATTTCTAAGTTTGCTTCCAACAGGCTCCAGTTTCCAACGGATGTGCCCCTTCATAAAGCCAGGAGACACGGTGCAAACCTGGAGAAACCAGCATCCTGAAGATCAGCCACAGCCACAGTGCCTCGGCCTGTTTGAAGTTCCCCTGCCAACTCACTCATCAGGTAAACTCGCAGGAGTTAAGCTGCAGATTCATCATGCTCGGATAAAAGAGGCAGCCCTACCAGAGACCCTATGCCTGCAGGATTCACCACCTTCTGAGAGACTGAAGGAGCAGTGGGCTTGTGAGCGCTTAGACGACCTAAATGTACTCTCCTGAGAAAGAGATAAGTAACATGAAATTATATACCCTATGCATCTTATTTGTTCCTTGGGAATTTTTGCTTGCCTAGTGAGACGATTCTTTAGTTAGGATTTCTCAAGCTATCACCTCCTCTGCTAACCTGTCTAGCTGCCGGGTTTGTCATTCTAAACCTCCTTCAGTGCAAGACCATTCTGACCGTATAGTTGTCCCTGTATACAATTTCACTAATGCACCCTCCTGTATGTTGAACTTACAGAAGCCTGTCTCTCGGATCACTTACAGGGTACGACTAATAACTCCATACTCAGAGGTCCCATGTTTCTTTCTCACCCAGCCCCTTATCAGACGTTATGTACAAGGTGACAGTAGGGACACATACTCTCATAACTGTACTTTCTACTGGGCAATCGGTCTCTCTAAATTGACCACCAATTATAAAAATTCAACTATTACAGTCTTTTCTGCACCACCCTCTTTAGATTATCTCATTAAGAAATGTTTTAACCCCTCAGACACGGACCATGAGATCCTTGTCTATACCATAGTACATCAGCAAAAGCTGTATCCTCAAGGCTTTGGAAACTGGCAGCTTGTCAACTCCCAGACGAACAGGATCAACTCTGTATAAGACCCTTGGTTTAAAAGTTTAGCCCTAATGTTACCTAACAGTGGTTCTATAAACCTTCAAACAGGAGCAGGTACTGTTTGTGTACCCCTTGGATATAGTTTTGTCTGTGGAGGCAAGGAAGGAACTCCTTGGGCTTCTGATTGCTTAAACAGCTGGACAATGGAGGGTGATTGTTTATTAGGACTCCCTTTTCGATCCATAACAGATCTGAAGTGGCTCATTGGACCAGCTCCCGAAAATTGCTTTCATGAATAACTAGGTGAATTTTAGACCGAGATTCCATCTGGGGAGCCCCAAGGCAGTACCTCCCAGGGGGAATTCCAGATGGAGCTGACCTCTTTGGATACACCCTCTTGCCCTGGTGGGGAGTGGCAGCGTCACAACCTAGCTATAACCTTGGAAATGATGGCTAATGAAACTGCATTAGCAATAGCTGCTCCACAAAAAATCTTTAAACTCTTTAACTCAAGTGGTTCTTGATAATTGCATTGCTCTTGATGATATTTTAGCAGAACAAGGGGGTGTTTGTGATATAGCCAACTCTTCATGTTGCAAAATTATACAGATACCTCCACAGAAGTGGGAACATGTGTTGATAAAATCAGACAACAAGCTTCATGTTTGGAACAGGTTAACAGGGATGATTTAGAGATGGGAGATTGGTTCTCAAGATCCTCTCTTGCATTCCTCAGGGTAAACCCTCTATTCTTTCAGAGATCTTGAAATTTAGCCTTTCCCTCTTACTACTAATTTTTTTTATTTGCCTCATTACAAATATATTAATTAAATGTGGACTAAAATGTTGTTTTGAAACAACAAACAAAAACACTCAAGTAATGGTACTAGAGATGTTCAATCGTTCACCTGTGACTCCTGAGCACTTTCAGCAACAGGCTTGAAACTTTCCTTCCTCCTGCCCCAACTGCACCCCACTTCAGCAGGACGCAGCCAGATTGATCTACACCTTAGATTCCTCAAGACTAAGGAATGAACGAAGAAAAGGGGCAAAATTGTAATGAACTCCGTAAGCAAGAAAATGTTTTCTCAATAATGTTTTTAGTTCCCTCATACTTCAAATGAGTTTTCAGGGTTCACATCATGGCTGGGGCTGGCAGCTCCAAGTGACCTGGACAGTGAGTTTTATCTCAGCCCTGGTAGCTTAGCAGCTACAATCTCAAAATAGGCAGAAAATAGACCGAGAGCTCTCGGTAAGATTTGCTGACCAGAACTTTGTAACTTTCTGTTGCACTGATGCATTCTCTTCTGAGTTTCTTTCCAAGAAATGGTGGAACCTCCTTGCAGCCAGGAAATAACTACAAAGGCTCACACCCTGTTTGTTTGGAGAAGACAAGATAAGTGATACTCCACCAATGACTGTGCCCAAAGACCCACGGAACCTGCACACAAGGCTGAAAGAATGACCAATATTAACCCCAGCTCACTATAATGTTAAAATCTCCACCCTGGGAGGGACTTATCCACCATTTTTGACAATGGGACATATGTACTAGCATGATTGCTCACTGCGCTTGCATGCCCTGCGCTCCACCCCAAACACACAATGATGCTCACCTCCCTCAGGCATTATCCATTTTGCCTCTAGAAAAACCCCTGACCCTGTTGGTCAGGGAGGCAGATTTGAGGCAGTTCATATCTCCTCCTCCCAGCAGATGTGTCTTCTGAAATAGATCCTTTCTTCCTTGACAATCCTTGCTGTCTCAGTTATTGGCTTTCTGTGCTGTGAGCAACATTGAACCCCACCTTGTGCGTTCATTAACAAAAATACAAAATAAAACTTTAGGCACAGCCTCAATAACAGATGTGCTTCTTGTCAATAAGTTCCACCAATGAATAAAAGCAAGACTTAGAGCCAAGATGTGGAAACAACCCAAAGGTCAATGGATGGATGACTGGATGAACAAAAGGTGGTATATATACAATGGGCTATTATTCAGTATTAAAACAAAGAAGGAAATTCTGACACATCCTACAACACGGTAGAACCTTGAGGACATTACACTAAGTGAAATAAACCAGACAGAAAAGGGCAAATACTGTATGATCCCACAGTATGTGAGGCATATGAAGTCCTAGAGTAGTCAAATCCATGGAGACAGAAAGTAGAATGGCAGCTGCCAGGGGCTGGGGAGAGGGCTACAGGGAGTTGGCCTTTCATAGGAAGAGTTTCTGTTGGGGCTGAAGTTCTGGAGACGGATGGCGGTGGTGGTTGCACAACATTGTGAATGTCCTTAATGACACTCAACGGTACGCTGAAGTGGGACAGCACGGAGGGGAAAGAGCCCAATATGCTTATTTGAGTTTAGAGTAGAGAGAACCCAGCTTCTGCTAGAGAGGGGGAAACAGGGATCTGGAGACCCCAAGGACAGTTGACCTTGGACAATGGTCAGAGGTCAGTGGCAGGAGGTACCGTGTACCCCAGATTTCCAGACAAGTGTGCACATCAGTCTGGAAGTCACTTGTGTTTTCTTTCAAATGTATTGCCAGGTTGGAAGGACTGATGACATCAGAGGCTTCCGACCTTCCTGCTTGGAAGGACCCGACTCCGTGGGTGCCTGGCAGCCCAGTGGACAACAGCATCTTCACAGAGCTGGTTTCCATGCCTGACTTCTCCCCAGCTTGGAGAAGAGATAACAGGCTTGGTGTCAACCAGAACCCAGAAGAAGGCTTTAGCCAGGACAGGGTCTGGGTTCTGTGGAAGGGAAGAAACAGTTTGGGAGAAATCATGGCCATTTATCAACCAGACTCTTGGTCTGAGGACCAGATCCCCCAGCCCAACACCTCAGGCTACTACCCTGAGGGCACTGAAGTCAGGAAGACATGTGGAAAAGAAAAGAAGGCCTCAGAAAGCCAGGATTGGAAACAGCACAGGATGTGGGACAAGGACGTCCACATGGAAGGAATAGCTGGGGAGCAAGGCAGTGGGGCTGGGAGGTGAGTCTGAGACAAGGGAAGAGGGACTCAAGGGAAGCCTTCCTTTTCTTCCCCAGTGGAAGTAATTCTCTACAGTGAGGAAGAGTTTGAGGACAGAGAGATGCAATAGCGGCCAGGCAGATGTGGGGTGGATGGATGTCAACAAAGCAGAGAGATGGAGAGATGGCTTGGAGAAGGCCTCAGTCTGTGGGGCTAGAGAGGGTGGAAGAGAGGTTTGGTTTGAGGACGGGGGTCGGTTAGGTGATCAGTGGCTGAATTCCAAAGACAGAGCTTGACACTCTAGCCTTGTTTCTTTACTCAGCCCCTTGGGTAGATTCCAGCCCCCCTGCCCCAGTCTTCTGGCTGGAAAAGGAAGAGGGAGTGGTCATCCGAATCCGAGGATGAGGAGTTGGAGGAAGAGCTGGTGGTCCCTGAGGCTAGGGACATCTGGGTCGTGGAGTCGCTGCATGGGCTCAAGATCAGACTGAAGAAGCAGCAAGTGTCGTCACTGCTTCCCGAGCACCACGAGGTCTTCGCCAGGCTGCTTGGTAGGAGGAGACTCCAGATAGCACCCTTCAATCCTATCCTTTTGAAAAAGGAAGAAACTTCTAATAACTACACTTTTCTTTCTTTCTTTCTTTTTTTTTTTTTTTTTTTGAGACAGAGTCTCGCTCTGTTGCCTGGGCTAGAGTGCCATGGCGTCAGCCTAGCTCACAGCAACCTCAAACTCCTGGGCTCAAGTGATCCTTCTGCCTCAGCCTCCCAAGTAGCTGGGACTACAGGCATGCGCCACCATGCCCGGCTAATTTTTTCTATATGTATTTTTAGTTGGCCAGATAATTTCTTTCTATTTTTAGTAGAGACGGGGTCTTGCTCTTGCTCAGGCTGGTCTTGAACTCCTGACCTTGAGCGATCCACCTGCCTCGGCCTCCCAGAGTGCTAGGATTACAGGCGTGAGCCACCGCGCCCGGCCTAATAACTCCACTTTTCTAGTGGAAAAGAATCCCCTGCTAGTTGGCAAGCTGTCCGTCCCTGGAGGATGCAGTATGAGTCACTCAGCAGGGACACTTGGAAGGTGGTAGAGGATTAGGCTAGACTTGAAGAAGGTCTACGCTTGGGATAAGAAAGCTTGGTTTCAGCTGCACCCTCTGAAACTTACCAGCTCTTGCTGATTTGGAGGAATCTAAGTGTCGGCATCTGTAGAGGGAGAGAACAAGGCTGTGTTTGTGCCTGATGTGACTGTCCAGTGGGAAATGGCCCGAGTCACTCTGTGACTTCTGCAGTGGTACACTCCTGTAGGATGAGGGGTGTCCAGGATCTTCCTCGGGCACATATGCCACTGACACCCAACCCCTCCCTCGATCACCCCTCAGGGGAATCTCAGGGCAGGAGCCTCTATCCCTTGCCCAGTGAATGCTCTCTCTCCTCTCT
>CM052448.1:20901441-20935359 GCA_028533085.1 Varecia variegata
CTCTCCAGATCCAGGCTTACGATCCCAACCTCTGGGTGTGGGGGCGAGATCGCACCCTCATTCCCTACAGCTCCGGAGACCGTGGAGGCCCGAGGTCATCGACCTGAAGAAAGGTACATCTGCATCTGCATCCTCTGGCCAAAGACACAACGATCTGTTGTCCTCTGAGGGCATCCACAGCACCGAATTGCTTGGCCCAGCCACATCTGGAACCCCCACCCACATCCCCCTCGTACTCGCTGGGAAACAGCCCGGCCACACAATACAGCCAGACCCTCGCTTCACGGCCACACACTGACACCACACACAGGCACAGCCTCGGGGAGATGTGCTGGGAGCCAGCGAGGCCACCGGCCACACCCTGGGAAAACCAGTTTGTCCCAGAGGAACAGATCTGGCAGAAATCCTTTAACCCAAAGCAACTGGGACCAAAGGACAGCTTTGATGAAATGACGATTTTAGTCAAAAGTGAATATCCTTTCGCGGTAAATTCCCATGTTTTCCCCATGTACTGTATTGTGTTTTCACTTTCTCTTTTTAAGTCATTTTTGGCCTTTATTCCCTTAGGGGTACTGACTATACAGATTTATTTATAACAAAGTAAATGTTTAACAATAGGATATGAGATGCAACAGTTTGCATGTGCAATGACAAAATGGAAATTACAACTAACTATATATTAATCCAAATTTGCTTCCAAACAAATTGCTGTGATCAGCCCACTCCCAAATTTTTGCTTTCTCCTGACTCACCACGTCTGGACCAATTTCTCCTCTTATACAATCACAACTTTCCCCCCTCAAGTTCAAGTTATTAACTCTGAAAAATAATCCTGAATTAGAAGAGGAGGCAGATCCTAAGCTAGGAAACATGGGGAAGAGATTGAGGGGGGAAACCCAGGAAGCGTACAAAGGAAGAAAACTCTGCAGATGCCTGGATAACAATCCAAGGTGCTAAATAAATGAAAGGGGTCTCAGCAAGAGATGCATTCCTGAAATGGTCCAAAGTAAGGGAACATACAGGCACAGGTAGCATTTGCTGTTTTAATAATAATACGAGTCCTTTCCCAACCTCAAATTCCAGTTTTATGTAATAAAAGGAAAATCTACAGCATGTGATGAAATAAAAACAACTAAAAAGAAATGAGGGTAACGAAGCAATTTCTGATCAGAGGAGAAGATAGGAAGAGCTAACGCTGTAAATACGATAGGCAGGGAGAGGAAAGAGCTAACACCAGGGATACTGGGTTACTGCAGAAGAGCATCTTGGGAGATGGGAGCATCAGAGAATCTGGGAGCAGCTGAGGACAGGAGCAGCTGGAAGCTACGTATCAGCCAGAAGCAAAACAAAACCAACAAGAGGCAAACAATGGGGCAATAGGCTTCTGAGGAACAAGAGCCATCGAGGAGATGTGAATGGGGATAGAAAAAAAGTGGGAGAGGCCAGGCGCGGTGGCTCACGCCTGTAATCCTAGCACTCTGGGAGGCCGAGGTGGGCGGATTGTTTGAGCTCAGGAGTTCAAGACCAGCCTGAGCAACAGCGAGACCCCGTCTCTACTAAAAATAGAAAGAAATGATCTGAACAACTAAAAATATATAGAAAAAATTAGCCGGGCATGGTGGCACATGCCTGTAGTCCCAGCTACCCGGGAGGCTGAGGCAGTAGGATCGCTTGAGCCCAGGAGTTTGAGGTTGCTGTGAGCTAGGCTGACGCCACGGCACTCACTCTAGCCCGGGCAACAAAGTGAGACTCTGTCTCAAAAAAAAAAAAAAAAAAAAGTGGGAGAGATTTTAAGGGTCTGGGAAGGGCTGAAGTGTAGCGTGAGCTTAAAGTCTGCTGCATGCAGTAGAGAGGAAGTAGAGAGCAACTGGAGAGAGGAAAGCTCCTATGAAGGTAGAAGCCATTAAACACAGGCCCTGTGCAAGGCAGTTCTAACGCCAACTACCTGGAGTTAGGTCAGATGTCAGAGGCCCCACTGGGCTGCTCTCCCTTCAGATGCCAGCTGCAAGCTTGGGGGTCCCTAGGCTACATGCACTTCTGACCAACTGGCTACAAGGTTGGGGGTTCGCACGGCCCCCTCAGGTTTGCTAACTCTCTAGAACAACTCAGAATCCAGCAAAGCAGGATACTTATAGTTACAGTTTTATTCCAGCAAAAAGGACACAAATCAGGACCAGTTAAAAAAAAGAGATGCATAGTGTGAGGTCTGGGAGGTCCCAAATGCAAAGTTCCCATGTCCTCAGGATATGCCATCCTCTCGGCATAGCCACGTGCATCACCAGCCGGGGAGCTCACCTGGGTTTCAGCATCCAGAGTTTGTATTGGGGGTTACTATGTGGGCACAATGATTCTGTCACTGGCCATGAGTTGAACTCCATCTCCGGCCCCCTCTGCTTCCTGGAGGTGGGACTGATACCTTGGGGCTCAAAGTCAGAACCCTCTAATTATGTGGTTGGTCTTCCTGTTGCCGCCATGCCAAGTCGCCTAGTCAGCATAAACCCAGGTGGGGTCTGAGGGCCCACCATGAGTCACAGACACTCCTATAAGCCAGGAAATTGCAAGGATTTAGAGGTTCCCTCCAGGAACCAGAGACGAAGGCCAGCGACAGTCTTCTTTCTATAACGCACTGACCATGGTCGGGAGTTCTGTCAGAACTCAGAGAGTCAGGGTTGGTAACAGGTGTAGGTGCAGGAACGTTTTACGACAGCATTGTGACCAGGGAGACGGAGAAGCGGGAGAAAGGAGGAATGAAATGAAGGGGTGCACACAGGCCACTACAGCAGCTTAGGGGCCTGAGGAATGTGGAAGATGAGGAGCTTTATGCCTAGGAGCAGCTGGTGGCAGGTGAGTCACCAGGCTAATGTAGAGAAATTAATTTTCTTACTGTTCTGGAGGCTGGAAGTCCAAGACCAAAGTGCCATCAGAGTTGGTTTCTGGTGAGGCCTCTCCTCCTAGTTTATAGACGCCTGGCTTCTTGGTGTATCCTCATGTGGCCTTTCCTCTGTGCACAAATGGAGGGACAGATGAGAGCTCTGGTTTCTTTTCCCCTTCAGATAACAACACCTGTCCCATCAGATCAGAGGCCCACCCTTATGACCTCACTTAACTTAATTACCTCCTTAAAGGCCCCGTCTCCAAATACAGTGACATTGAGGGCTGGTGCTTCAACATATGAATGTGGAGGGCATACAATTTAGTCCCTAACACTTACTAATGGTCAGGCATATGCAAATTAAAACCACAGCAACAGGCTGTTCTTTTCCTAACATTTAATATGTTTGACAATATTCAGTGAGTGGAGTGTGATGCATTAATGCACTAGATAAAGTGAAAAAACAGTCTCCAAAATCAGCATTAGGTCTAAATGAAATGGACGCTTTTTTCCTGCCTTCTGTGATAGTGCAATGATGAGAGGAAAGTATTAATAATTCTCTCGTGAAGCCAACCAGGGACAATGGTTGATGGCTTGGCTCTGCCGATGTTGATATGTGGCTCCTATTTCTGGGTCCAAGAAGGCTGTTGTAACTGTCAGTGGTTTTTTTGTTTTGTTTTGTTTTTTTGAGACAGGGTCTCTCTCTCTCTCTCTGTCACCCAGGCTGGAGGGCTGGAGTGCAGTGGTATAATCATACGTCACCCTAGCTTCAAACTCCTGGGCTCAAGCAGTCATCCTGCCTCAGCATCCTGAGTATGTCGGACTGCAGGTACACACCACCATGCCTGGCTAATTTTTAAAAATTTTCTGTAGAGACAGGGGTTTCACTATGCTGAACAGGCTGGTCTTGAACTCCTGGCCTCATGTGATCCTCCCACCTCAGTTTACTAAAGTGCTGGGATTACAGGCGTGAGCCCCAATGCCTGGCAGCAATTGTCACTCTTTGCAACTAAGGGGGAAGAAGGAAAAGAGAAATTCTAGGACAAGTGTCTTTGCCTTTAAGAAAATGACCAAGAGATGACTCAGATTCTTTTCTCTTAAACGTCTTCAGTCTGAACTAATCATATGCCACACTTACTGTAGTCAAAGTTAAAAAAAAATAGGGTTGTATTATCAAAAGGGAGAGGAGTATAAATAAAAGACAGTTTACCAGTCATTACTACATGCTAATCACCACATAAATGTTAAATAATCTGGATAGATCGTTTTTTATTCTTAAAATCAACTTTATGAAGATATAATTAATATATATGACAAGAAGCATTCATTTTATGTGTACATTTTGGATAATTTATATGACCATGTAACTACTACGAAAATCAAGATATATTAATAGAACAAATATTCCACTGTCTCTTCCCAAACAATCCAACCCAAAATCATAGCTCTGTGACACCGCAAATATGCTTGTTATGACTATAGATTAGACTTGTTTTTTCTCAAGTTTCATAAAATTGCAAATACACAGAATTTTCTTGTGTCTGGATTTTCCCACCACCATACTGTGCTTTGTTGAGAATTTTCGCTTTCTTTTTCAAAATAATTATGGATTCACAGGAAATTGCAAAGACAGCACACAGACGTTCCATGTACTATTCACACATTTTCCCCAGTGGTGTCATCTTATATAACCATAGTACAAAATCCAAATCAGGAAACTGACATTGACACAATGTATGGATAGGTCTATGCCATTTTACCACATGTGTAGATTTTTATAAACATCACTGAATCAAGATATAAAAACTATTCCATCACTACGAAGATCTCCCTTGGGCTACCTCCCTTTACATAGTCACACTCACTCTTTCAACATCCCCTTCTATCCTAACCCATGGCAACCTCTAATCTGTTCTCCTTCTCTGTAATTCTGTCATTTTGAGAATGTTATGTAAATGGGATTATACAGTATGTAATATTTTGCAGGTTTGCTCTTTTTCGCTTAGCACAACTCTCTGGAGATCCATCCAGGTTGCCATGTGTATCAAGAGTCGTTCCTTCTTATTGTTGGGTGGTATTCCATGGTATGGATTACCACACTTTGTTCAACCTTCACTCATCGAAGGACATATGGGTTCTTTCAAGTTTTGGGCTATCATGAATAAAGGTGCAATGAATGTTTGTGTACAGGTGTTTGTGTGCACGTAAGTTTTCATCTTTCTGGGATAAATACCCAGGAGTACAACTGCTGGGTTGTATGTTACTCGCATTTTATTAGTTTTAAATCTGCCCAACTGTTTTCTAGGTTGTACATTTTACATGCCCACCAGCAATGTATGAGTGATCCAGGGTCCTCACATCCTAACCAGCCTTTGATGTTATCACTGTTTTTTTAATTTTAGCCATTCTGATAGATGTGTAGTGCTGTATCATTGTGGTTTTCATTTGTATTTCCCTAATGTTAAACTTCTTTTCGTGTGCTGAATTTTCCATCTGTATATCCTCTTCGGTGAAATGTCTCCTCCCCATTTTCTAATTGATTTGCTTTTTACTGTTGAGTTTTGAAAGTTCTTTATACATTCTAGACAATAGTCAGACATGTGGCTTGCAAATCTTCTCCATCTCCGTAGCTTGTCTTTCAGCTACGGAGCAGAAGTTGTTAATTTTGATGAAGTCCAATTTGTCAGTTTTGTCTTTTATAGATTCTGCTTTGGGTTTCAAGTCTAAGAAGTTTCTGCTTAGTCCTAGATCTTAAAGATTTTTCCTATGCTTTATAAAAAAAATTTATAGTTTTACATTTTACATTTAAGTCAGTTATCTATTTTAATTTTTTGATGTTTAGGTCAAGGTTCAATTTTTTAGCTCTGATGTCCCATTGCTCCAGCACCATTTGTTTAAAAATCTCTTTTTCCTCTATTGGATTGCTTCTCCACTTTGTCACAAATAGACTAGGCATATTTGTGTGGGTCTATTTCTCGGTTCTCTGTTCTATTTCATTGATCTATGTGTCTATCCTGCCACCTACACAGTCTCAACTACTGTAGCTATATGATATGGTTTGGATATTTGTCCCCTCCAAATCTCATGTTGAAATTTGATCCCCAATGTTGGAAGTGGGGCATAGTGGGAGGAATTTGGGTCATGGGGGCGGATCCCTCACGAATGGCTTGGTGCCCTCCCAGGTAATGAATGAGTTCTCTCTCTAGTAGTTCATGAGGGAGCTGGTTGTTTAAAAAGCGGGGCACCTCCTTCTCTCTCTGTCTTGCTCCTCCTATTACCATGTGACACACCTGCTCCCCCTTCACCTTCTGCCATGAGTAAAAGCTTCCTGAGGCCCTCACCAGAAGCAGATGCTAGTGCCACGCTTCTTGTACAGCCTGAAGAACTGTAAGCCAAATAAGCCTCTTTTCTGTATAAATTACCCAGCTTTAGGTATTCCTTTGCAGCAGTGCAAAACAGACTAACACACTATACAGTAAGTCTGGAAATCAGATAGATGAGTTCCTTCCATTTTATTTTTCTTTTTAAAAATGGTTTTAGCCATTCTAGTTCCTTTTCCTGTCTGAAATATAAAACCTAGAATAATCTTATCTATACCTACAAAAAAATCTTGCTGAAATTTTTCAGTTTGAAGAAAACTGACATCTTCATTATGGTGTTAAACTTTAGTGGGCTGAGTTGGAGAAACATGGGCAAAACCTTCTCCTCTTAGAAGTGGCCCCAATGATGTGACCCAGCGACCTAGGTGAATTCCAAGGCTAGGACATCAAAGGCAATTCACCTTCTGCCTGGTCCATGGGAACACATGATTTGGGAGTCCTCGACTTCCCATGCAACTCATCAATAGTAACACATCCAATAAACAATCACATCTAGCACTTCTCTTTTTATAAGGTGAAAGAATAAATCTTGTAATATTCCAGGGGCCCCTTGGGAAATTTCAAAGAGTTCAAGTACAAAAGATATTCTGAAATTTTATTGTATTGTATTTAATTTTACATTTAGGGTTCAATTTGGGGAAGGCAAAAATCAAAAGTTGTCAGGAGATTTTGAATACTTAAGACCATGGGTGTCTGAAATTTTATTGGCTTCTTATTAATCAAAAATGACAGTATACTATTTTAAATAATCACACAAAAAGAACACAATTCTAAGGAAACTTAACTTTCTCAGAAATGTAGAACTTTTATTGTTTTATTTTATTTATTAAATTGTTTTTATTTTTTTGAGACAGGTTTTCTCCAGGTTGCTCATGCTAGTCTCAAACTCCTGGGCTCAAGCAATCCTCTAACCTCAGCCTCCCAAGTAGCTGGGATTACAGGTGCGTACCACCATGCCCAGTCTGTTTCTTTTATTTTGAAGAAAATAACATAATGTATGAGGAAGTCAGAACAAAGTATAGAAAATTATTCTGGTAACATACAGAATCTCTACTATTCAGGCAGAGTACATAGAATGTAAAGAATAACTTTTACAATCTCTCACTAAGAGCAAACCAACAGTCCATGAAAAATCCATCATTTTATTATTTTTTATTTTTTTGTAACCTGCATTTATTCTCTAAGGAAACCAATTTTAAGTAATGCTCATTTAACCAATGGAAAAAAAATTTCTATCAAAATATACAATTTCCATTACAGACTAGAAGGCTAATATTAAAAATATAATTGTAAGCCAAAAGTTTGTTTATATGGATTACAAGCATCACCCCTTTGAAGAACAAAGCATCAAATAAGGTCGTATAAAAGATCCATCTGTGACTTTCTTCATTTGTAAGTTCCTGATAAGTTCATAAAGCTTGAGTCTTAGTCTTTAGAACAAGGTATATCTATGATTCTTAACCCAGATTCTGGAAATGGAGGAACCAAATAACTCAGAATCTCAAGTGGGATTTATGCTTTACCATGTACCTGTCTAATATTTCCCAAAACCGTAAGAAAACTGGTCTATCCAAATGACGTTTGTGATAGCTCAGTTCTAATGTGGTTACATCCCATTTCTGAACATTGGGATCTAGACGAACTTCATCATACTTGAGATGGAAGGCTTTAATTTTAGCAAATATGTCAACTGGTGATCCATCAGGCAAAAGCCATGGCCAACCTTTGAACTGCCATGCAGGACCTTGCACAAAAACTGCTACAACCCGGTCCCAGTCTTGAGGCATAAGTTTAAAGGGCTGGTCTACTACTTTATAAGGTACTGTGACACTAATTGCAGCGCCCTCTGGTTGCAACTGGTCTTTTCTTCTCTGTATTAGAGTTTCACTTTCTCGTTGACAACCTTGTTTCTTCTTTTCATCTGATGGAACAAATTTCAGGTCCTGTAGAATGTCTTTTGCATTAAACATGGTTATTAAAGAGGTGGCAGCTGCGGGAATTATGATAATGGGTATTCGAGATCCTTTCTTCCGATTTGGGGGAAGTCTTGCTTGAGAAACTGGTCTTGGTACTAGCTGGGCTGCAGGAGTCTGAGCAGATGCACCCTCCGTTACAGATTTCAGTGTCATACCATGGTAGGTGCCCATAGTGTCAATTTGGAAGCCTTCCATTTCTCCTTTTCCTTTGAATCTTTCCTGGTCGTATCTGTCATAGGCAGCTGGGATAGGCTGTTTAGTATGCAACCTGGGATCCACAGGTGCTGCATTTGGGGCCCGTCCCTGTTCAGGTGCACATCCTTCTTCTCTGGCTTTTAAAGATTGAAGAATTGCAAAGATACTCTCGGACAAATTCTTTCCTGTGCTCTGTAAGATAGTTGTTCGTGTCCTCCATACTCTCTCTCTGCTAACAATATCTCGGGTCACATCTACCTCAGCTTCCACAAAGCTCCTCTGTTTAAGGGCAGTTATACCATCATCTAGATCAGTCTTGATAGTAGATCTCTTCTTGGCCATGATTTTGGCTTTGATTGCAGCAATTTTTTCCATCGACATAGCTGCGGACAAAGACCTAATCTGTTCCGTCTGTACAATCCCTTCCTTTTGGTGCTCCAAACGAGCAGCCAATCTCTCTTTATCAAGGCGCACATACTCTTCATCCTCAAATCGTGGTTTCTTTGCTTCTGCTAAAACTTTATCCACAGCTTGTTTGACTCGAGTAGATCGCCAAAGACCTGTTTCTAGGGGAGCACACCTATCTATACTTGCCGATGTTGACGCTTCACCAGTGAGATATCCAAGTAGATCTTTTCGGTCAGGTCTTTTAACCACAGGAATATTTTCAGTAGCTGCACGTCGGACATAAACAGGATGAGAAAGGTGTACATTACTAAGTAGAAATAAGATGGAATCCAGTGTGTAGTACTCTCTGGGGTGGCCTTCTTTTCCAGTCCCCCAAATGGCATAGCTGGTCTTCACATTCTTGGGCCAGGAGAGTTCCCCGAAGATCACTTCGTCTCTCTTCACCACAATCTCCTTCTTCTGGATGTTGTACTGTCGCAAGACGCTGAGCACGTCGGCCATCTGCCCCACCCTCGCCGCCGCGGCGCCTGGCCCTCCTCCTCCTCCTCCTTCGCCGCCCCTGTGAACCAACAGCCGCAGCACTAACAGGGGTCCTCGCCTACGACAGCAGCAAAAAATTCATCATTTTAAGAGAGAGAAAACCAAATGTCAGTATTATCAAGACACTTGATAATAACAGAACCGTAAACTCTCTTGAAAATCTTATGAATGCACTTATCAAAAGTGATCCACTTTTGGCCAAGGCAAGTAACATTCTCTTTCCACTAATCTACAACTTTCTATGCTCATTCAGGTTTTATCCTTTACTTTCCTCTTTCTGGTTCTGGAACAACCAGCCATTTCACTTTAGGATAAAACTATTTTCTTTTTTCCATTAATAAACAAAAACACATCTCATTTTCTTACACACAAAGTTGTATCTCTCTGTCACCATTGATCCCAGTACTGTCTTATCAGTATATACTAATTATAACTTTTAACCAAAGTTACTTCCAGGTCACAGAGAAAACAGGGCTTGAAGAATTGAGAACTGTCTGTCACACATCAGCATTTTAGCAGACTAGTAGAGCTCACAAATATACACAACACAACTTTCCAGAGCTATAAATATCCCTAATATACCTTCTCAAGGTGGTAAAACGAACACATTTGTTAACAGACTCAAAAATATAGCCTCTCTGTAGCAACAAAAAAATAAAAAAGCAAGACAGGCACAGTAGCTGTGACTGTAGTCCCAGCTACTCAGGAGGCCAAGATGGGAGGATCTCCTGAGGCCAGAAGTTCCAGGCTGTAGTACACCATGATGAATCACACCTGTGAATAGCCACTGCACTCCAGCCTGGGCAACATTGTGAGACCCTGTCTCTAAAAAAATAAAAAATAAAAAAAGGAAGAGCATATAAACTTGAAATTATGCCTAGTTATCAATGTTTCAGAATTCTATCTTACTTAGAAATGACCTAGGTACCCAATGATTATCCGTGAATTAACTCAATTTAATATCAGTCCAAGGGTTTAAGTGGATATATATATTGAATATATTGTCGAGCTGACATACACAAAACATAGTTATTGCTGAAATAAAGTTTGTCAAAATAATAACTAAATTTGGTTAAACACAAATTTACATTTGTCATAACCTTAAACATTAAGTAGGAGTAATGCTAGTTAATCAGTAAGCCTATATAAGTTTAGAAAAACATATGTAAGTACATTAAAAAAGTATGCTTAACAATGATAAATTGGTCTTAAAAGAGCTCATGGAGAAAAAATAGAGATAAAATTATAAATAATTTAGAAAAATGTTTTTTTAAAAATTTAACAGAAATAAAAAACAAACAACAATGATAAATCAGTTAAGACATAGCTGTTTTCATTAAACTAGAAATACTAAACTAGTCTCATTTGCTGAAGATTTATATAAATTATGTTGTTTTAGTCAGTTTGGGCTGCTGTAACAAGTTACCATAAACTGGGTGGCTTAAAAAACAAACATTTATTACTTACGATTGTGGAGGCTGGAAGTCCAAGTTCAGGGTGCCAGAATGGTCTGGTTCTGGTTAGGGTCCTTTTCCAGGTTGCAGACTGCACACCACTTCTTGTACTCTCATGTGCTGGAAAGCAAGCTAGCTCTCTCTGTGCTCTCTTCTCATAAAGGCACTAATCCCACCCATAAGGCCCCATTCTCATGATCTAATTATCTCTCAGAAGCCCCACCTTCAAATGCCATTTCATTGGTAGGTGAGAATTCTACCACTGAACTTACCCATAACATCCAATTGGGATTAGGGTTTCAACATACAAATTTTGGGGTGGCACAAATATTCAGTCCATGCAATATGTGAACTTGAATTCCTAAAACATTTGAGTTGGTTTCTGTAGGAATACTTTGCTAGCACATTGAAAGAATTAGAAGTTCAATTTCCTTTTTTTTTTTAAATTTAGGCATATTCAGTTTATATAAACATTTTTGTATCTCTATAAGCCAATCAGAACAGAAAGTCTTTAAGATACTCTACAATTTAATACTATTCAGAGGTAGAAAAACATTACACACAGAATCAGAAGTAAAGACTTTTTTGAATTACAGACACACAGACATAAAAAGAAATAAAGAGAAGAAATAAAAAGAAGTTTATAGCTTCAATTCTAAAATTTCAGACATGGGTCAAGAATAAACGCAGAAACGAAAAAAACTCACCAGTCCAGATATCATAGACCTGTTCTCCTCCTGCTGGGCATGAAATTCTTAATTGATGTGAGTTCAAAGTAGACAAACAGAAAAGACCAATAAATCTGACTTTCTCTTGTCTTTCATCTAATAGAGATTAGACCTCTGGAAACATTAATCCTTTTAAAGAGATTATCAAGTGGTCAGGCCATAAAGCCAATTTCACGATCACTGATAGTAGTAATGGAAAACAAAAAACAAAACTAAACTAAAAAAAAAAAAAAAAACCTCTGCTGCAAACGAACTAAAACCAAAGCAAAACACAAAATTGGTAGAAAAGAAAATTACTAAAAAACAGGAAATCAGCAAAGCTTTTTTGCCCGGTTGGACTCACTCCTAGGAGCCGAGAAAATCCGCGCCTGGGCTCCAACCCCTCGCTTGCGCATGTGCGCCACTCTGGAGACGGTTTGCCGGGCTCAGTTTTGTGATTCCAGAGGGGGGGTCTCGGTGGAGACCTCAAAACCGTTAAAACAGAAGAGCAAGATTATGACTGCCACGCAGATAGAAAAATGAGCACATGCTAAAGATTTTATTTAATTCAAGAGGCCCTGGCAGCTATTATAACCGGTTCAAAAGAGCATCTAAAGAACAGACATATTTACAGATCAGGAATATTGAAATTATTAAGTAAATGGAGAAATGGAGTCAAACTAGATTTTCTCTGGAGTTTGGGGGCGGGGGGTGTAGTCAACCAACTTCCGCCAGGCAGGACGTAATTTGCGTCTGTTAACCACAATTTTCAAAAAGGTGTAAAATAGCTCAAAGATTATGGACAGGGCTGGAATCAAATAACGGGGTCTTCCAAACAATGCTTAATTTTCCATTGAAACACGAAATTCTTTTTCTACACACTTTATCCGCTTCAGGAGGTAAAGTTATGCGTAATTTTCTTCTTTCAATTGTGTGTGTAGTTTCTGATCTACAGTTGTTAGGAATTTGAAGTGGTTTGGAAAAGCTAAATTTCTTTTCTCCTTGTTGGGAGGAGGAAGATATTTTGTTCCCGGCTAATACTCTATTTTATCGCTGGGCTCTATGTCCTAATATTTTAGTTAAATGATGTCTCATTTGTGATCATAAGCAAACGTGATATGATGTACCCCTTTCCTTTATTTATCATGGTTGTGCGTGGACACTGATTCTCTTATTTTTTAAACTTTGTTTTATTGATTGATTGATTGATTGAGACAGGGTCTCGCTCGGTCGCCCAGGCCGGAGTGCAGTGGCATGAGCACAGCTCACTGCAGCTCCGAACTTGGCCTCGAGGGATCCTCCCGCCTACCCCTCGGCTGCCCCAAGGGCCGGATTACCAGTGTTAACACATTAACTGCCATGTGAGTTGTATTTAACTCACGCTAGTATTGAGCCTGGGGCCTTGTGAAGCAAAACCCTGCAGTTGGTTTATGAAAATCTTACTTCTTGATGTTCCTATGGATGCAATTAATATTGACAATTTAATTCTAAAAACGTGGGTTGGGTTGTATGTAACACGCACATAGAAAACAATAAAAAATAACAAATTAGAAAGGATCGTTTTGTTTTAATAAAACACCGTGGCCCCAGGGGAAAAATTTCTTTTTTCTAGTGTGGCAGTCAATGTGTTAACCACCGTGCCCGGCCTAGACGGTCCCTTAAAGACGTAGCCTTAGAATAAGGAGAAATTTGAGGTTGGGGCTCGGGGAAGCCGGTCTTCACAGCACAGAAACGCTCAGATCTACACGACGCAGGGACTTTTACGACGTTCCCTAAACCTGGTGGCGCATAGGTTCATGGGAAATAGAGTCCTGTCACCTGTCCTGGGGTCGGTAGCGGCCCCAGGAGGCGGACTCCGGGGCTCTCCTGCGCATGTGCATCTGTCCCTCTGTGTGCGTGTTCACGCATGCGCACCGCCGCCGCTCTGCCCTCGCTTCCGGTGCGTCCTCAGGTCGTGGATCAACGTTGTTGCCAGGTTTTGGCCTCTGGTGGGCGAGATCGTGGACCCTGCCCGGCTGAACGCTGACTGGCGGGGCCGACGCGCAGGCGGACGGGAAGCTCTGTAGCCCCGGGTTCGCGCGGCCTCGGCGGAGGCTCGAGCGGGGACCCTCGAGTGCGAGCCCCGGGCTCGCGGTGTTGGGGTTCGAGGGGCCGGGCGGGCAGCGACGGCGACGAAGGGGCGGCGGGACCCGGGACCGGCCCATCTGCATCCTCGGAGGTGTGGCCGCAGCTCTGCGGGACGGTGAGTCCCAGAGGAGGCAGATTTAGGGCCCGGGAGAGACGCTCCGCCCGAATTTGTCCCGTAGGCCCAGATCCGGCTCCTCGGGAACAGAACGGCCTTGGTGAAGTGGAAAGGAGGCGACCTCGGGAGCAGCAGCGCGCCCGCGAGAACAGCCCCCCGCCCCGACCTGTCGGGAACCGTGGGGCAGAGGCCGCGGAGCCGCAGGAGGGGTAGGTCGTGGCTTTGCGGGCCCGGAGTGAGCAGGGCTTGGATGAAGTCATAGCGTGCCGAGGACATTAACTTGTGGGGCAGGGGAGGGTTTTGATGGCTTCCAGGAGGGAGGAGTGGTTGGGTTTGAGGGCGGGGGCAGGCTACACCAGAGTAGGCTCTCCTTGGGAAGATCTGTGACAACAGGGTTTACAGGGAGGGGGCGTGTCACCTGCCTCAGCTGGGGACTTCTTTCCTCCACTCTTTCCTCCTCCCACCGCTCCAGATGGCGAACGAGTGTGTTACTAAATGTCCATCAGCACCTAGTTCTCTAATTTGTGTCTGCTGATTCCACCTCAGGTCTGCCCCTGTAGAAACAAGACATTTCAGTGCAGGAAGTCTGCAAGGATTCTCTCTTGCTGCCTCAGTTGCTAGAGGAAGACATTGGGCCTTAGCAGATAGATGAGTGACTTGTCCAAGGTCACCAGGTTTGTTGGTAGAATGGCTAATAGTAGAACTCAGGAGTCTTATCTTTTAGGTCAGTGTTCTGTCCACTGTATCTTAGTTAAATCAGAGTAAGTTTTTAATAAAAGGTCCTTTTGAGCAGCCAGCACTCAAAATTTGTACAAATAAAGACTCAACCGTGCTGCCTGTATGTCCTTATTCAGAGCATTCTGTGGATTTTCTTTTTATTTTTAAGGCAAGCATGAAAATGAGGTTTATTGAGGAGAGAAAGATAGGATTATAGAGTAAGAGCCAGATACAGGTTTACAGAGCATGATACATACTCCACAGATGATGACTAGTCCCATTGTTGCAGCAAAGGGAGAACAAAAGGAAGGGACCAAAAAAAGGTGATTTTCTGATCTTAAGTAGTTAAAAGACTTAGAAAATAGATGAGTGTTACAGAATTTATTGTACATTTAATGATGGCAGATTATTTTACTAGGATCCAGTTGTCATTCACTGTGAGAATCACACCCAGTTACCTGGTAACCAGTGTGAGCTATAAATGTGCACATGGGTGCACCTCCTGGTCATTTTCCAGTCCCTACTGAGGGCTTAAAGTGACAGTCTCCTATAGGGTGTCCTTCACGGACCTTTCTGTGTAGGTTTTTATGCGGGAGATTCCTGCCTTGGCAGGCCAGATCACCCATAACTTCATTGCTTGTGTTTTCCTTCCCCAGATCTGCCTCCACTTTCACAGCCCTCCACATTTTTCCAAGAGCAGCAGAAAATGAATAAATCCCTGGTGAGCTTTTGTGTTCATGTATTTATTCCCTTCTTTGATTTACAATACACCTTAGGAAATGAATAACGGTTCAAATTTTAAAATGCGAAAGTAGAAATAGATAAAGGTATGGTCAGACAAAACAGAGTAGCCAGCACTAGCATATTTGTCGTGTTCTTGTGTGTAGATTACATGATCTTTAAAGAGAAAAGCCAGAGTACTAGTGTGTCTCACATTCTTGGCATTCATCACACAAAATGATAAATTCCATCTGGTACTTAACTTACATTGACCATAAGCAGAAACATTTTTGTTTTCTCATGGATTTTAAAGATTTGTTTGATATAACCATGAGTAGCCTTGCTAAATGATAGCCCTTAACCCGCTGCCATCCTTGTCTTTCTTGTTCTTCATATAAGCAGAGAGTGTCCTGCCCACAGAGGACTTAACGCATATGATATCTCTGGTGACTCAAATATTGTTGTCCCACAGATACATTGTTTTTACTGCTTGACCCAGGGATAAAACATGGATCATCTGCAGGAATGGCCCCCTTACTCTTAAATTAGTGCTGGTAAAGACAGAGCAGTGATAAATCTCTGGCAAAGAAGCCCTTATCTCCCATTCCCATTTTCTCCTGTAGCCCACAGTCTTGGTTCTGTCCCTGCCGTTCCCCTGACCTTGTTCTGGTAGAGGTTGCCAGTGATCAGTTAGACATTGCCAGTCCTTGCTGTAGACCAGAGTCTCCTCTGTCAGTTTCCATGACATCTCCCTCCTTGTACTCTTCCTGAATTGATGATTTCTCTTCTTTCTTCACCTATTGTTTTCCACTCTGAGCTCATGACTCTTCTTATACCTCTCTGAGCTCACCCTCCTATGCTTCTAACCACCAGCTCTATGTTGGTTCTTGCACATAGAGCCATAGGTGCCTCTGTCCAGCCACCTGCTCAGCATTTCTATGGAATGTGTCCAAAGGACACCTCACAGATGCAGTAGATCCAAAAATGATTATTTGCGACCCCCACCTGTGCCTTCTCCTCTTATTCCTGTCAGTTCATTCATTGTTCTATCATCTAGCCTGTAACGCTATCCAGAAAAATGGGATTCTTTCTAAACTCCTTGGCTATTCTCTCTTACCACATGGGATTGTTCAAGTTTGTTAATGTTATGTTCTAAATGGCTTTATTCTGTCCTCTGGTCCCATCCCTCCTACCGTTAAAATAGCTTATTTTTTTCATCTCTGGACTATTGCAAAGACTTCCTTTCTTTGCTGCTTCTTTGGTCCACTAGCTCAAGTATATTTTCTACATTGAATATTTCTCCTAAACCTAAAGCGTAAATGGTATCATGCTGCATCCATGTGGAAAGCACTTGAGAATCTCCCCAAGTAGCTGGGAAACTGAGGTTGCCTTTAACTGGGATGGAGAAGATTGTGGGGAAAGCAGGTTTGAGAAAAGGCCAGAATTAGGTCTTAGGTGTTTGAAATTTGGGCTGCTTGGTATGAGGTGAGGTGGCAACGTCAGGAAGGTAAATGTATGTGTGTTGGCTGGGGGCGGGGGGTGCCAGGAGATGAGTCCAGGTGGGAATTGGCACTGGAAGTTGGGCAAGGGGGTGAGCCCAGGCTCTCCCACACACCCTCTCGTACAGAAGGAGGAACTGGGAAGGGGCTGCTGGTCAGGCAAGAGCGAGAACCAGGGACCTGCAGTTCCGAAAGCCAAGGGAAGGAGAAGCTTCCGGGAGCGGGTCATCAGCTGTGTCAGCACTGTTAATAGTCCAGCCAAATGAGGACTGAGACATAGCTGTGGGATTTAGCCCTGGGGAGGTCATGCAACTCCCTGAGGATTTGTTGGGCTGGATCTGCAGGGTAAATCCTAATTGGAGAGGTTTAGGAGAGAGTGGTAGAAGGATTGGATTAGGTGTATTCCTAACTTTTTTGAGAAATTTTGCCCTGAAGGGGAAAAGTTGGACAGTGGCTAGAGTAGGAGTTGAAGCCAAGAATGGATTTTTTTGTTTTAACAGGAGAAATAACAATGGGGATGATCCAGTGGAGAATGAAACGTAGTTGATGCGTGTGGGAGAGGGGAGCATGGCTGGAGGTTCCTATAGTCAGGGAGAGGGGCAGTGATGGGGACTGGGGTTGGAGGGGTCCCAGGAGGTGGTTCAAGATGAGTAGACATGTGACATTCCTTCTGCTCACATCTCTTTTCTCAGGGAAATAGCTCATCAGCTGAGAGTGAGGCTGAGGTTGGGGGTTTAGGGAGAGAGCAGGTCCATCCTGACCTCCTGCACACATGGCTTAGCTGGCTGGGAGGATTATACTTTTGTCTGAAATTCCATCTCATTTATTACAATGTGGATGTAATTTACTACTCTTGGGATTTTTTTGTAATGACATTGGTGCTTCTCAGCCAACAGTGACTGGAACATCGGTTCTACCTGTGCTGTCTTTTTCTGTTCTGGTGCTTGAAGGATTCCCAAAGGAAGCTTTCTCCTTGCTTGGCTCTTTGCTTTGGTGACCCTTCCCATCATCAAATATTTTGTCTTTTTTTCATAGACATTAACATCATACATCTTCAGGTTCGGGGACATGATTTTAAGAGGCCCTTCTTTCCCTTGAGTTTGTATTCTCCTTGGAGGAAGTAATTCATAGACATGTTTACAGGAGACAGTGGGAATCTTTATGGTCAGTACATGGGAAACTTTGAAATGCTGACTGTAAATGTATTGTAAAGTATTGTGTACTCAGTCACCCAGTGGAGGGAAAGGTGTGAGTCAAATGAGGTGGGGTTTCGACAGCCCTGGAGTAATTAGGGTTTGCTGCAAAGGCTGGTAAAGGCACCTGAGAAAGGCTCCTGAAGGGCCAATAAGAACTTCTGCTTCCTTAGGATTTGGGCTTCCCGTTGAGGGACAGCGAGGAACATGAATGGAGGTAAATACTGAGATTGACCCAGGAGTAGCCATTGCTCTAGTGATGTTTGGTTTTACACTGCAGAGAATTTGAAACCACCTAATTGGGAAAGCAAGTCATCTGATAAAAAGATCAAGTGGCGACTGACGATGTGAAATGTAGTAGGGGTTTTAGGGGCAGTAAGTCAAGGGCACACAGGGGTTTCTAGCTGAGCCAGAAAGGGAATGTGACTCAGGGTGCTCTCGCTGCTCCCGGGCCCCCTGCATGCCCACAGGCTTGGGCTTTTCCTTAACCTCATGAGTGAGGTTGAGGTTTAAGTATACTTTTACATATTTAGGAGCTGTTTATTTTTTTTTTTACTATCAATAGACTTATTTTTTATGGCAGTTTTTGGTTTATAGAAAAATTGAGCACATGGCACAGAGTTCCCACATACCCCTCCCCTCTCAGTTTCCCGTGTTAGTAACGTCTTGCATCAGTGGTACAGTTGTTCCACTTGAACCAACATTGATGCATTATTATTGCCTAAAATCCATCATTTACATTAGGGTTCACTCTTTGTGTTTTACAGTTCAGGTTTTGACAAATGGATAATGACACGTATCTACCATTAGTGTGTCATGTAGAATAGTTTCACTGCCCTAAAGACCCTCTGTGCTCCAACCTCCCTTCCCCTTCCCCCAGTTCCTGGCAAGTGCTGATCTTTTCACTGTCTCTACATTTTTGCCTTTTCCAGAGCATCATATACTTGGAACTATCCAGCACGTAGCCTTTTCAGACCGGCCCATTTCTGTGTTTATGCGAAGTGCGTGTTCACATCCACTGCCAATCTTTCTATCATTGTTTTGTTATGCTTTTGTTGACTTTTAAGTACTCTTAAATGATCATAAGATTTTCCAGTTTTGGTCATGTTAGTAAACATTTTCTTCCAAGTTAATATGTCTTTTTACTTTATTTTCCAGTATTATCATATAATTCTTTAATATCTTCATTTTGAGAAATCAAATATTTCATATTTTTAAAATTTCTCAAAGTAAGGACGTTTGCATGGATAGGCTTCGTAGTTCAAGAGCACCGTCTCCACCTAGTGCTCAAGTGCCCCATCTTGAAAGATAATCTCAGTGGTGGTGAGCAGGAGAAATTTGTTTGGGGTTCTTTTGTTTCTGTAGGAGTTTTCATTTTTCCCCTCCTATCTCTGGCATACTGCTTCAGTTGTTTTCCTTGGATTGGCCACATAGGTGGTGTACTAATACCGACTCTTTTGAGTCTTTGCATATCTGAGATGTCTTTTTTTTCCTAATGTACTAGAACTATGGTCCCCAACCCCTGGGCTGTGGTCTGGTACTAGCCTGTTAGAAACCAGGCCATGCATCACCGCCTAAGCTCCACCGCCCACCCCCTCTCCCGTCCATGGAAAACTTGTCTTCAGTGAAACCAGTCCCTAGTGCCAAAAAGATTGGGGACCGCTGTACTAGAGGACCCTTGTTGGCTGAGTAGAGGACACTTGGAGTGCATTCTTTTCGCCTCAGTAGGCTATAGCCGTTGTCTGACTGTTGTTAGTTCCCTGTGATGCATGTGTGATTGCTGATGACTGTAGCATACAGAGCTGCTTTGTTAAAGTCCCCTTGCATCTTTTTCGTGTTCTATTCCTCTGGGGAATACGCTTTTTCTCTCAAATTTTGCTGATGAAATTCCAGTGCTTAACTCTGAAACTACCATCCTCCCTAACCACTCATGAAAGGAATCTCAGAAAGGTAAGGAGAACATTCTCCCTTCCCCATAGCATTGGAGAAGCAGGCACTATCTGTATCATAAACCAAGCTCTGATAAAGTGGTAAATTGAGATTTTCACAAAAGTATTCTTGCTCTCAGGTCTGGCTCTGGCTTGTGCAACAACATACAGTCCAGATCAGAATTCTATTATTACAAAACTCTCTTTAGAATATTGTCTCTACCAAGCGGTGTTTTAAGACACACTCATCATGGGTTGTTCCCTTGTCTTATGAAATTAATCTAAAATCCCTAAATATTTGCAGTTCTGAATGGTTGTCTTAACAACTTGTTATCCGTTTTCTGAAACCCATTTTCTTAAAGTTATTGTTTCTAAAACTTCTTGTTTTGAGGCAGAGAAAAAACAGTGCAATTTTGTTCTTGTCCCTTTGTGCATAAAAGTGAACTCCAGCAAGCTACTGAAACCCTTCACCAAATAAAAAATAAGTTTGGCTGGGCATGATGGCTCATGCCTGTAATGTTAGGACTTTGAAAAGCCAAGCAGGAGGATTGCTTGAGGCCAGGAGTTAGAGACCAGCCTGGGCAACATAGCAAGACTCCATCTCCACAAAAATTTAGAAAAATTAGCTGGGTGTGGTGGCGTGCACCTGTAGTCCCAGCTACTTGGGAGGCTAAGGCAGGAGGATCGCTTGAGCCAAGGAGTTTGAGGCAGCAGTGAACTATGATGATGCCACTATACTCCATCCTGGGCAACAGAGCAAGACCCTGTCTCAAAAAAAAAAAAGTTTGGAACATTCATGAGCGTGCTGTTTGTAAGCAGCCACAGTGCATATATTTTATGTGTATTACAAATAACAAAACCTATAATTTTTTTCTTACTGTGTTTTTTCCCATAAGTTGTACATTTTGTGAAATTGCAAATGCAAAATCAGAAAGTTAGAATAAAGTGTAATTTAGCCTGTTGACACATTAAAATTAGACTGCTTCTTCATTCTCTGTTTCCTCACTCTCTTGCATTTGGTAATGACTTTTAATATACAACTTACATGATTGTCCTATTTGACTCTTTTGACCCCAAAATAATCTTCCCTTCCTTCAGTTAGCATTCCTTATTAAGTAATCATTCATTTGTTTGTTTATTTATTCACAAATATGAGTACTCTAGTAGGTACGGGGATACTAAAAAGAATTAAATATTCCTTCTCAGGAAGATTGCTTAGAATCCCTTAGTGGGAAGGATTCAAATAAAGACAAATATATTGTGTATAAGATTTATAGAATAGAAGTATGAGTGAAATGGTATGTTTATTTCTAAGTATGTTTTTGGTAAAGATTGTGTCCCTGGGATATTTTCAACCCAAGAGAGATTCTGGTTTAAAATAGAGATTTTATCAGTTCACACTTCAGTCTAGTCATAGATATATATGGTGTCATTACTTTTATCTTACTGTGTTTTTACTTGTAACACACTCTTATTATTTCTTTGCTTTTCTTTCATGAATTTTTCTGAACTGGTAACTTTCTACCCAATTCTCCTCTTATGAGTGATGTGAAAGTCCGTTGCCTGTTTTTACCCATTGTATGATGGACTGTGCTGACAGATACCAGGTGGACAAACTAAACAGGGACACACACTTGAGGAAATGAAACCAGACTTACTTTACTAAGAAATCAACAAGCTGTTATCTCTTAGCAAGGCAGAGCAATGCAGTGTGTGAACTTCTGAACTGCCTCCATCCTCATCAGGGCATCCATAGTCATGGCCAGTGATGTCTGAACGAAGTGCAGGCAGAGCTTCTAGAAACCTGACTGTTGCTCTCCGAGGCAGTCTCATCATCTTTCTGCACATGGATTCGTCTGGCTGGGGCAGGAACCACTTCTTCCACCACTATGTGTCCTATCAGCAGTTGGATACTCTCTGTCCTGATCACCCCTGACCCTTACCAGGCCAGTGAGGCCTGTCCCTGGACACCGTATCACCTGGAGCTGGGTGAGAACATTGTGGCATCTCAGGGAGTCCTACAGGAGGACCTATCCTGCGCTTGTGGATCATTCCACATATAAAACCTAAAATACTTGGTCAACACCAGAAGTTTATCATCATCACACCTGGCCTCTAAGCATGAAGTGGCCTTTCCTTCACCACCTTCCCCACTGCTCCTACCACCATGTTTTGTTGAAATCATCTAAACCTCTTTGAACATACAGATACTGTTTTATAATCCTTTCTTGGCAATTACATAGAACTTAGCCACATTACCTTTAGTTGTTTAAACTTAACTCCTATGTCTTATGGTTAATTTTCTGTCCTAATTTGGAAAGTGATAAGATACATAGTAGACAGTCTACAATAACAGTAGATATCATTGATAAGTTTATATTATGTCCACAAAACTATGTTAAGTGCTTTCCACAGATTAGTCTATTTAATATTAGCATTATATTATGTGATAGGTACCATTATTGTCTTTAGAGGTGATAATACTAAAGAATAGCTATAATGGCTGATGTGAGTACTTGTGAATGGGACAGTTTATTCAAAAGATACACATTTAAAGACACAGTTTTGACAGTTTCCAGGTAAGCTGTCTGCCCCTCCCCAGGAAGGTGCTTCTCCTCTCCTGGAATATGCAAAATGGGAAAAAAGATAATTCAGGGTTCCCAGCTAGGAATTGGGGACACCCAAGCCAATCTATTACTGATAATTCATTTGGCAGGCTGTGGTCAGACCTACTATAGGCTTACTCTTATAATAAAATATAAAACTGGAATGTATGTTGCCAGGCTTGCTTGTTGTTTTGGTAATTGTGGCCAGTATTGCAGAGTGGTTCTAGTAGTAGCTATAGGAGGAGCAGGTTTGGACAGGAGCAGTGATTGAATTTCAGGCATGTTGAGTTTGAAATCTGAGACATATATGTCTGGAGTTTAGGAGAGTGGTCTAGGGTGGTGATATAAATTTGGAAAATGTTGGTATATGGATAGTAATTATTAATAAATTAGTCATGAAGCCAGGTGGGCTCACCATCAAAGCTATGAGTACAGAGAGCAAAGAGAAAAAGACCAAAGACTGAGCCCCAGGGCCCTCCAAATTCAGGATGACTTGGAGGACAGGAGGAGCTAGCAAAGGACATTGCGAAGGAGTGGCCAGGGAGATAGGAGAACCAACATTGTTGATGTTCTGGAAGCAAAATGAAGAGTGTTTGAAGGAACGGAGTATATGAGTATATCCTGAGATTTCATGAGTGTTCCTCAGGCCTGTACTCCTCAGGAGCCAGAGTTGCACCTGGTTTACAGTGCGAGCCTAGCATTTTTTAAAAATGTCTATGGAATGAACCCCATAGCAGTGTATTTCTAATATGTTTGTTTTCTCCACAATCTGTAACATAACATAAGGTATAAAATGTTCATGGTTAACTTTACCAGGGAGCTTGTTAAGATCTTGTCCCTATGTGCCTTTTCCACATTACCCACTTCCAATCATGGTGCCATTACAGGGACCAGTGTCATTCAAGGATGTGGCTGTGGACTTCACCCAGGAGGAGTGGCAGCAGCTGGACCCTGAGCAGAAGATAACATACAGGGATGTGATGTTGGAGAACTACAGCAATCTAGTTTCTGTGGGTGAGGATAGCTTGCTTTCTTGGTTGCTAATATATATGGGATTCTCTCAAATTTAATGGCTTTAACTTCGAATTTGATGGGAGAAATGTGAGTAATCTGATTTGGGTACCAGGCAGAGCATTTCGGTCTTCTTGACCTCCGCAGTGAAAGGTTCTGATTTTGATAAAGCACAAATGGCACTTTTGTTGTGCAGCTCGTACAGAGGCCCTTTCCTCATATGACAGAGACCCTGAAGCCAAGCAGCTGGGCTCAAGTTCTCTTTCATTTCTCATTAACAGGGTATCACATTATCAAACCGGATGTTATCATCAAGTTGGAGCAAGGAGAAGAGCCATGGATAGTAGAAGGAGAATTCCTACTTCAGAGCTATCCAGGTGTGTTAGTGAAGGCAGTGAGGAGATTGGTAACTTGGTAGTGTTTTTTCCAGGAATTTTTTAATGGTCCCAAACCTTTAGAGTTGACTTAAAGATAGTTACTTCTATGCTCCAGGCACCTGAAACTCACTCCCAAAGACTTCTTTCTTCCCCATAAAAACTTTGTTTATATGTTTATAGAGCTTTGTCATGCTTACCACTACCCAGAATCAAAATCCAGTTACTTCCTTTTTCCTCTTAAACCTTGGGTCTTTGTTTGCTCTTCTAGCATTTTCAGTAACTGTTACCATAGATTTCTTTTGTTTTTAGGCATTCATAAGTCTTCTATTAAAAAATAACTTATGTGACTCTTATGTTCTTATTTATAACCTTTTGGATGTTTTCATCTTTATTGTGAAATGCCTCAGACTTGTTTCTATTCCCAGTTCCACTTTTTACTTCTCTTTCTTTGAGGTCAGATTCCAAAATCCCCATCCCATGCCTAAGCTGATAGGTTGTGTCACTCGTTGTGATGTGTACCTGTGCTTTATTTGACAGTGCTGGGCATTCCTTAGATCCCAGCCCTTCTTAAGTTTGGAGATGACAGTAACTGGGTCTCCCTCTTTAACCAAGTGCTCAATTTCATCTTATCTCTTATTTGCTCGTCTATTCCCAGTGCTTTGAATGATGTCCTTTCATAGAAGGTGCTTCATAAGTATTGTATACATAAGCGAAGTCTGGTTTATTTATCCTTCCACCTCCAGACATGTCTCCAAAGGATCTGCTTCTGCCTGCTGTGACTTCCTTGTTTCCTGAGTTCCTCAAATGGCTCCTCCAGTCTCCAGTCGTTAGGGTTTTGTTTGTGTTTATGCTGCTCACACCCTGTGTGATGCCTCTAGCACCATTGCACAGCCTGGGCTCCAGTCTGGTATTTTTCTGATAGCACAATTGTGCTCTGCTCTCGTTCTCATCATGTCTGAATACTGATCATAAACTCTTCCAGATTGTATTAATAATTACTAATCACCTTTCCCACCTCCCTTTGTTTACTAAATTATACCTCTTCTTTTCCTATAGTGGCCCCTATAAATAAGTTAATAATGTCCACTTCTCATCAGGTATTACTGATCTCTCCAGGATTATTGGCTTTTGTCTAGTGTGAAATATCTTAATTTATCCTCTGCATATCCTCAAGTTTCCTTTGACTTCATTTAACAAGAAGTATATTCCATTAAGCCTGGATTGCTATGAATCCTAATTGGATTTGCACGGTGTCTTCATCTGAAGTTCCCAAGTGATCTTATCACTAGCCTCACAAGATAAGCCTATAGCTATTCACTGTTAAGTCCTAAAGAGAACTTCAGTTCCTCATCCTTTAGGGATCACCACAATGTTAGCCCTATATTGCCTGAAAAAAGTAATTTTCTGTTGTTTCCCGGAACTCTATTAAACTCCATTTGGTCCACACTCCAAACATCTTCTCTTCATGAGATTATTGTGCTTACAGATTCACATTTCATTAGGGTGTGTTTTCCTTCCCCAGATAATGCATTCTTTCAACCCCTTTTTCCTTCCTAACTCTTAACATTAGTCTCTTCTTTCTCTCAATTTCAGTTCTACTTGGCAGTGATTCCATAAAGAAGTTAATCTGATCAAGTAATCTGTTATTTGATAGTATATATATTTGCTTGAGCTTTTTTGCTCCCTTGGATTGTAATCCTATAAAGAAAAGAGCATGTTCTCCTCCCTCAACGTAATATGTAACGTAGGGTAGGTATGTATTTCTTTGATTATCTGAGGAGCCAGCTAGGTGAACGGACTTTCTTGTCCATTCAGAAATAATTTATAGGCATTTATTTCTAAATATGCATGCCTGGGTCATAGCCCCATATATTTTGCAAATACTATAAAAATACCCATATGATTAACTTCCCTGACTTCTGTTCTGGGGTTCAAAGGAAATACTTCCTAGGAGATAGGTTTTGGTTAAGAAAAGAGAACAAAGTTGCATGAAGTAATTTAAAACTCAGTGTTTTATGTGGAGGACTGATGTTCCAAAGCAAGACTGAATCACTTTGTGCTCAAATGATTATATGGACAGTAATTATTTTCAACTTTAAGGGGAAATGGAGTTAATTGAGGTGAGAAAGGATTTGAGAAGTATTTTTTTAAGGCATGGAAACTCCCTTTAAAAGTAGATTTTGAGTAGATGAAGGCAAGAAGTCAGGCAAACTGAGTGAAACAGTAAGAAGCAGAGACTTGTAGGTGAAATGCGCTGGGTGTCAGTTGGGCACCACAGCAATCTTAGCATAAGGCAGTGGTGCCTTAGATTGTGACCATCTCTCCCAACTAGATAGGATATGATAAGGTATAAAGTATTGACCCATTTCCTCCAAAACAAATCCCTACTTGGTTGTCTCCTCCTTGTCCAACAAATAGCTTGGTTTTTCTGGAACAGAATATTTTTGGTAGACAATTGTCATCCTAACTTGGAATCATATTGTAAATCCAGGTGGTGAAAAGTATTGTTTATTAGATTCTTTTTTCCATTTTATCTGTTGATAATTTGGGAGCAGATTCAGGGAAATTGTAGGTTTTGGAGGATGAGGTTGACATGGTTTCACTTAATGTGGATGATAGCAAGTATGATAGGTTTACCCCAAAATTACTAAGATAACTAAAAATAAAAGTCACTATTTTAGGCTGGGCGCGGTGGCTCACGCCTGTAATCCTAGCCCTCTGGGAGGCCAAGGCGGGTGGATCGCTCAAGGTCAGGAGTTCGAGACCAGCCTGAGCAATGAGCGAGACCCCGTCTCTACTAAAAAATAGAAAGAAATTAGCTGGCCAACTAAACTATATATATAAAAAAAAATTAGCCGGGCATGGTGGCGCATGCCTGTAGTCCCAGCTACTTGGGAGGCTGAGGCAGTAGGATCGCTTAAGCCCAGGAGTTTGAGGTTGCTGTGAGCTAGGCTGACGCCACGGCACTCATTCTAGCCCGGGCAACAGAGTGAGACTCTGTCTCAAAAAAAAAAAAAAAAAAAAAAAGTCACTATTTTAGGAGCAGGTTGGGGGGATCTGATTCTTAAGGTTTGTACACTACACTCAGGAGTGAGGAAGCTCTCACATTCAGAGATAAGTGACAGTAGTATGTCAGGGACAGGACTGGCTTAAAGAAATGGTCAGGAGATTGGAAATTGGAAAAATACTTGCTAAACTTATCAAGCATATGTTTCGTGCCAAATGCTGTTCTGAGCACTTTATATTTATTAACTCCTGTAATCTCATAACAAGTGTGTGAGGTAGGTGCCATTGTCTCCATCTGACAAGTGGAGAATACTGACTACAGAAAACTATTAAGTAACTTGCCTACAGTCGCCTCACCAGAGTTCATGCTACATTGTCCAAATAGGAACAAAACAATTTCATGGTCAGAATGAGTTTTATATTAAATCATAGCTTCATTAGAATATTTAAGAAATCTACAACTTTTGAAAGGATGACATTCTGTGGACTATTTTATATTTCTTGTTGGACATATATATATTCTTGAGACTCTCCTTCCAAATGAAACAATTATAGGGTTAAAGTCTTGGTTATAGGGCTCTTCCTTTAACATGAGGAAATTTAGTTTATTCTATTATTTGGAATGGGGAGAAAAGCAAAACAGTTTAGAAGTATGTAAACTAGTGAAAATGCTACCACAAAAATCTCAGTGTAAGGTGATAGTGCCTTAGATTATAATCTGTCTCTCCTAACTTGACATGAAATGATATGGTATGAAGTGCTGATCCACCTCCTCCAAAACAAATCCTTACTTGAATATATCTTATGACCCTCCTTGTCCAACAGCACTGCCCGTCACCATATTGATATCTGTCTTGTTAACTGTTCATCTAACTTCCTTTGTCTACTGATCATTGCTCTGTGTTATATCTTCTGTACCCATTTTTGAAGAAAATATAAAGTAGTAGAGATCAAAGATGCTTGCATTTTTGTCAGTTTACTTCCCCCTATCCCACACCTGGAGGTAGTAAGGAGGTGTATGTGTGTGTGTTTGTGTGTGTGTGTGTGTGTGTGTGTGTGTGTGAGATTCTAAACCAAAAGAATAAAAGAGAAAAGTGCACTTGAAAATATTTTCATCTGTCCATGAAGCTAGCGTCTTCCCCCAATGAGATGCTTGTATACATGTCTCATAAGTCTCATTCCACATCTTATATTGGAAGATGTACAAAAGTTGGTTAATTTTGTCTGTTTTTAGATGAAGCCTGGCAAACTGATGACTTAATAGAGAGAGTCCAGGAAGATGAAGATAAACATTCGAGGCAAACTGTGTTCATCAATGAGACCCTGATTGAAGAGAGAGGTAATGTTCCTGGTAAAATTTTTAATGTAGAAACGAACCCTGTTCCTTCAAGAAAAATAGCCTATAAAAATAGCCTATGTGACTCATGTGAAAAGAGTTTAACATCTATTTCAGAATATATTAGTAGTGATGGAAGCTATGCAAGAATGAAACCTGATGAATGTAGTGGATGTGGGAAGTCACTCCTCCATATTAAGCTTGAGAAAATTCATCCAGGAGATAAATCTTATGAGTTTAATCAAAATGGGGAACCTTACACTCTAAATGAAGAAAGTATTTATCAGAAAATTCATATTTTGGAGAAACCTTTTGAATATATTGAATGCCAGAAAGCCTTCCAAAAGGACCCAGTTTTTGTTAATCACATGGAAGAGAAGCCCTATAAGTGGAACGAATCTGAAATAGCCTTTCTTCAAATGTCAAATCTCAATGTACATCAGAGATCTGACATGGAAATGAAGCCCTATGAATGCAGTCAGTGTGGGAAATCCTTCTGCAAAAAGTCAAAATTTATTATACATCAGAGGACTCACACAGGAGAGAAACCTTATGAATGTAATCAGTGTGGGAAATCTTTCTGCCAGAAGGGAACCCTCACTGTACATCAGAGAACACACACAGGGGAGAAGCCCTATGAATGTAATGAATGTGGGAAAAACTTTTACCAGAAGTTACACCTCATTCAACATCAGAGAACTCACTCAGGAGAGAAGCCCTATGAATGTAGTTACTGTGGAAAATCCTTTTGCCAGAAGACACACCTCACACAACATCAGAGAACACATTCAGGAGAGAGACCCTATGTTTGTCATGACTGTGGGAAAACGTTCTCCCAGAAGTCAGCACTTAATGACCATCAGAAAATTCACACAGGCGTGAAACTCTATAAGTGTAGTGAATGTGGGAAATGCTTCTGCCGCAAGTCTACTCTCACTACCCACTTGAGAACACACACAGGAGAGAAACCCTATGAATGTAATGAATGTGGTAAATTCTTTTCTCGGTTATCATATCTCACTGTACATTATAGAACTCATTCAGGAGAGAAACCGTATGAATGTAATGAATGTGGGAAAACCTTCTACCTGAATTCAGCCCTCATGAGACATCAGAGAGTACACACAGGAGAGAAACCTTACGAATGTAATGAATGTGGAAAATTATTCTCCCAGTTGTCATACCTCACTATACATCATAGAACCCATTCAGGAGTGAAACCCTATGAATGTAGTGAATGCGGAAAAACCTTCTACCAGAACTCAGCCCTTTGTAGACATCGGAGAATACATAAAGGGGAGAAGCCCTATGAATGTTATATATGTGGAAAATTCTTCTCTCAGATGTCATACCTCACTATACATCATAGAATTCATTCAGGAGAAAAACCCTATGAATGTAGTGAATGTGGGAAAACCTTCTGCCAGAATTCAGCCCTTAATAGACATCAGAGAACACACACAGGAGAGAAAGCCTATGAATGTTATGAATGTGGGAAATGCTTCTCTCAAATGTCGTATCTCACTATACATCATCGAATTCATTCAGGAGAGAAACCCTTTGAATGTAATGAATGTGGAAAAGCCTTCTCTCGGATGTCATACCTCACTGTACACTACAGAACTCATTCAGGAGAGAAACCCTATGAATGTACTGAATGTGGGAAAAAATTCTACCACAAATCAGCATTCAATAGCCATCAGAGAATTCACAGGAGAGGGAATGTGAACATAGTAGATGTGGGAAGGCTTCTCTGAAGTCAGACCCCATTTTATGTGTGAGAACCCTTTCAATATAATGAATAAGAAACTCCTACCTGAAGTCAAACACATTGTACAACAGAGTGCTCACTCAGGTGAGTGTGGACAAGCCTGTGTGTTAGTCATATAAGCTGAAAACTCATAGTAGAGACCATGATTATTACAAGACCATATGATTCATTAGATACCAGACAATACAAGAGTAAAAGTTTATAAATATTTAGAATGTGTATACATTTCACCATGGATTAGAACTTTTTTACATATCAGGGAATCTATCAATTTAGGGAATATGGAAAACATAGTCCTTTAGAAATTGTTAGTAGTAAAAGATATGTTTCTGAGGCTATAGCAAACTTTTTGTTTAAAAAGATACTCAGAACATAAAGGTATCT
The DNA here is from genome assembly GCA_028533085.1 of Varecia variegata. Classification (NCBI taxonomy): domain Eukaryota; kingdom Metazoa; phylum Chordata; class Mammalia; order Primates; family Lemuridae; genus Varecia; species Varecia variegata. Next base: position 20,931,764 of record CM052448.1, read on the forward strand.
GCTGTGAATAAACATACTCCTTGTGTAAATAGAAGCTGTAAAATCATCAGGATAGCTAATCAAGTCAGTAACATTAAACTCACATATAAACAGTTCCCAAAGAACATAGGACTTATGTTTTTGGGGGGCTTTTTTGGTTTGTTTTTAGTATGTTACATTACAGAAATTGTATGATCAGTTTGAATCATGTTTGAAAAAGCATTGTATCCTTATTAGAGTAATTTGTAATACATAGCGTAAGATTATCCATTCTAAATAGCACCACCATGTTAATATCCTAATATACATTGTCTTTGAAATAATATTTGATAGATATAAAATATACTTGCATTTTTCTCTGGCATTTATAAATACATGTGATCATTGCTAATTATCATCCATAAAGAACCAATAAACTGTTTCCATTTGTGTCTGAGTCAGCAAAAGAAATAGAAATCTATGTATAAAATAGATAGAAAACTTTGCTTAGGTAATTTTTAAATTGTTAATGCCGGAAGTCTCCAGGAGTGAGAAACCGCTATAGTCCTTATTCAGTCTATACAATTTAAAGATGTACTTAAAATATTCTCATTTAATCTATCGTTTTTCATCTATTTTTCATTTGGATGCTTACATAAGTGTACAAATATATAAATGCTATGTAACATAGGATTTAATTGTATTTTTATTTGATATGATAGTGTTTTTAAGCCTTGTGCTCTGCTCTTTCCCATTACTGAATGAATTAATAGAACACATTAATAAGGGTTTGTGGCAGACATTGCTGAGTGACTCCACTAGTCACTCTCTTCTTATTTGCTGGCAGAGTTTGGGTATTTACTTCTCAAAGTTTGGGAGATTAATCCTGACTAATTTCAGTCAGTGACAGTTCCTTTCTCATTGTCAGCAGTTGGTTTAAAGTGGTCATGGGACCCAATTCTAAACATAAACATAGGAGATATCTGACAGGTTATTTCTGGAAAAGGTTTCCTCAAAGGTTCAAGGACTTGAACAAGGTGAAGTGGAATCTTGGTGAACAGTACCTTGTCTGGATGTTGTGCCTGGTAACTGTCTTTCAGCAATGGATTATAGGTTAATCATGGCCTGAGCAGAAAGATTGAAAGATCTTGGGACCTGGATGATGTCATTGAGCCACTAAACCAACCAGCCTTGTAGCCACTCCACCTTTGGACTATTTTGTGAGAGACTAACTTTATTTTTAAGCCAGTTGATTTAGGATGCTCTGTTACTATTAATAATAACTGAAGACATTCTAATCTAAGTGATACAGAGTTATACTTTTGTAGGAGTTATGCAATTCAGAAGTGGACTTTAGGTAAGTCATTTATTTTAAGGTGTTAATGTAGAGATTATGTTCTGTAAATTCTGACGTAAATAGTTTGAGCCTTAGAAATCAACTTGAAACAAATGTGAACTGTCATATCATTGACCTGCGAAATAAACCTTTGGAACCTGACACAGTGTCCTGCAGGTATACCTCCTTTTTTCTAGTACATGGAATAAATTTTGTTTGAGGTAATCTAATTTGTATTACTCATGGATCATTACTATAATGTCAGTTGACAATGTATGGTATTGAAGTAACCAATCATTTGTTGGTTTTCAAATGATTAACCTGATGGCCGATATTATTTGGATTATTTACCCCTTTGCCACTGAGCTGAAATGCCATTTTTCATTTATTAAAATCACACATTGTTCCTGTTTTTGTTGCTCAGCACTTTCTCTTCATATTCATCTAGATGTTGTGAGTATGGTACATAACGGGAATTAAAAGTCTGGTAAGTTGTATAGTTTTGTGTAGGAACTATATATTCATAGTATATTTGTTGAAATGGTATCTGCAAAGGTTTCCCACACTGGTGTGTCATTATAGCTTGATTACACAATATGTATTTTAAGTAAAATATTTGAAAAGTTTAAATGGCTTATCATATTCTTTTTCTCTTACGAAGTGCCTGTATATCACAGGGTCTGGTGCATATAAATGGTCTAAACTGCCTCTTCAGTAATGTAGTCTATGTGTAACATGTTCATAGTTTCAAAGATGCCATTGTTTTCATAAATCAAGAGGGATTTTCAAGGCTGAGCAGGAGGAATGCCCTTCCTAGCAGGTAGAGCTGAGATTCCCCTAATTTTTTTTTTTTTTTAATCATTCTCAGCATTGGTGAAATGGGTGGTTCAGTTGTTGCTTCTGTGGTCTCTCAGGTCGAAATGAAAACACTATTTTAACACAAGAGCCACATTCTGAGACCAAAGATTCATCCTCTTCATTATTCCATCTCAATATTTCTAGCTGTGCTGTCAAACTCCTCAAAGAAGGCTGTATAAGTCACATGACTGCAGCCCAAATAATTACCAGCTTGATAGAATGCCTCTAGTTAAACGAAAGTGAAGCACACAAGGAAATATTTTTCAAATCATCTTGCTGTTTTCTTCTCACCACAGATAACCACATAAAAACAAATTGCTTTTCCCTTCATTGAATTTAAAGTCTATGGTTCCTGCCAAATTGATGAACTAGCATGGGCTGCTGGGCCCTACCCTAGAGATGCCGTGGAAGTGAGAGCAGTGTATTGGTCCAGAGAATTAAAGACATGAATGCAGGGAAGACAGGGTGGATGGGGCTTTTTCTTGGGGGAGGTAATGGCAGACAGAGACAAGTTCTAAAGAGAACTTTTGAATTATAATGTTTTTCTACATTATAGCTTTCCCCTCTATATTTTACTCTCCACAGTAGTATCCCAAGCAGATCACAGCCCACCATGGTGCCTTCATAAGGTAGGAAAGCAGCTTGGCACCACAGTGGCACTTAGGTTCCATTAGAGCAGCTCCTGAGTTTGACTGAGATGAGGAGTGGATACAACAGATACACGTAGAGTATTTAACTGGAGCATCCTCCCCTCATTCCAAAAGCCAAGTCATTGCAGTGACTGGAGACCTTCTTCTGGAAGGAGGCAGTGCCTAGTGTGAGTATGTCAAATAGTGTCCTCAGGGGAGAGATCAGTCAGGAAGGGGGCTTCATTCCAGGTAGCAGTGGTAGGGCATTCTTTTTTGTAATACACACTTCCATTTAAACCTACCTGGAAAAGATGGAACTAGAGGATTAGACCTTCTCCCTGCTATTCATTCTCTGCAAAGATTTGCAAATAGCCCAGTAAAAATTAATTCAGGAAAGTAATCAGGCATATGAGGAATTAGTACTAAGAGACAGCACACAATACCATCTACACTAAAGGGCCTAGCTTAATGGAACGCTGACATCCAGATTTCAAAATGTTCTTGATAGAATATCCTTAAAGGAAAATATAGTTAAAAGAAAAGTATGTGGTGTGTGTAAAAATATAGTTACCAAAAGAAAGGGGTATTATTGGGCATGAATAATTGTGAAGAAAGAAATAATTCAATAGATGAGATTAATATAACAGATACAGACAAAGAACAAATAAGTGGGCTGTGTGATAATGGCAAATATTTTCCCCAGGAAATCAGAAGGAATGAAGAAATGCAATGTGAAAAATCAAAAATTGAGATGTAGAGGATAGTAGAAATAATATCTATATACTAGGATTCACAAAAGAAAGCAAGACAAGATG
>CM052448.1:20935859-20957588 GCA_028533085.1 Varecia variegata
ATGTGCCACCATGCCCGGCTAATTTTTTCTATATATTTTTAGTTGTCCAGCTAATTTCTTTCTATTTTTTTAGTAGAGATGGGGTCTTGCTCTTGTTCAGGCTGGTCTTGAACTCCTGAGCTCAAACGATCTGCCCGCCTTGGCCTCCCAAGTGGTAGGATTACAGGCATGAGCCACCTCGCCTAGCCATACAACCTTTTTGATTACTGTTCACATCCCTACCAATACTTACATCCCTATAGTTTTTGTCATTCTGAAGGGTGTAAAGAGGTTTTTTGTTTTAACTTACATTTTGTAATTACTAATGATTTTATATACAAACTATCATAGTCTTTCCTTCGAGTGTACTACCCTTTTCTTACTGCTTTGCGGGATATCCTCATATATTCTAATTGATCCTGTTCTATTGGCCTTCTGGATCGTTGAGTGCAGCCTTTTGACTGAATACAAATTTTATAGAACAAATCTTTTTAATAAAGGGATTTGTTCTGTGAAGTTTGGATTCAGTCAAGGGGCCACACTTGGGGATCTGCAGGGCCACATGTGGCCTGAGGCTGCAGGTTCCCCACCCCTGGTAGAATTTCTTCATAACAAGATTTTGAGACATCCTAGTTGAATATCACTAGCAGAGATAAGTAAGGTGGTACACAAGCAGTGGAATGCTGTGCAGCAGTTAGAAGTAAACGGCTGGATTAGCAGGTAGCACACTTGGTAAAATCTTTTTGGTATGAATGGAAAAAATGGAACAAGATTTAATATCACCAAACAATATTTGAGTCAATTACAATTTCTCTCTTGCACATACACACTTCTATAGGTTACAATACTATTTAATGCCATAAATTTAGTGTGATACCTGTGGGGAAGGGAATACGAGCGGGGTTTAGTATGAAGAGGGAAATCAGGTAAAATAAGAGTGGGTCTCTCTTAGCCCATTTTCTGTTGCTATGACTGAATACCTGAGTGAGTAATTTATAAAGAAAAGAAATGTACTTTTTAAGAGTCCTGGATGCTGGGAAGTCCAAGGTCTAGGAGCTGCATCTAGCTAGGAACTTCTTGCTGGTACGGACTCTGCAGAGTCCCAAGGCACCCAGGGCATCATGTAGCAGGGGGGGTTCGCCAGAGAGAACCAAACTGCCTTTTATACCAGACCACTCATGGTAACAGATAACAGAGCTCTCATGACCCAGTCGCCTCTCAAAGGCTCCACCTCCCAAAGGCTCAACGTCCCAATACTTTTATATTGCAGATTAAATTTCAACATGAGTTTTGGAGGGGACATTCAAACCATTGCATGGCCCCTGCAGAAACCAATGTTGATAATACATATGCTTAAAACCAAGTAGTATAATTAATTCAGTACAGTTCCCCAGGACATTTTTAAAAAACAGAAAAATTAAAGGCCCAGAGAAATTAAAATCCTTCCAATATTATATTCTGTCCAGCTTTAGCCAGAATTTCATGGCTCAAGTGCCTAAGTGGTGTCTGTACCTTTTTTACCAGCTTTGCACCAGGCCAACTTTCAGTGAAATGGTTGGAACTGCTCAGACTGTTAGACATATGATTCCTTTGTTGAAAGAATACACCACCGGCTGGGCGCGGTGGCTCACACCTGTAATCCTAGCACTCTGGGAGGCCGAGGCAGGTGGATCGTTTGAGCTCAGGAGTTCCAGACCAGCCTGAGCAAGAGTGAGACCCCATCTCTACTAAAAATAGAAAGAAGTTAGCAGGACAACTAAAAATATATAGAAAAAATTAGCCGGGCATGGTGATGCATGCCTGTAGTCCCAACTACTCGGGAGGCTGAGGCAGAAGGATTGCTTGAGCCCAGGAGTTCGAGGTTGCTGTGAGCTAGGCTGACGCCATGGCGCTCTAGCCCAGGCAACAGAGTGAGACTCTGTCTCAAAAAAAAAAAAAGAAAGGAAGAAAGAATACACCACCTATGATACCTGCGTGACATTATAGAACTCAGTGCACCAGACTGCTAATTGAACTACAATGTTCTCACTTTTTACTTTTGTAAGATTCCCCCTTCCTTAAGCCTCAGCTAGGAACCTAGCTGGAGATTTCATTTCCCCACTTTCCTTTTAGCTAGGTATGGCCAGGTGACCAAGTTTGGGCCTGTGGGACATGAGAGGAAATGACATGCCAGCTCTTTTCTTTTCTAAGAGACAAGGTCTCTTTCCCAGGGTGGAGTGCAGTGGCACCATTATAGCTCACTGCAACCTCAAACTCCTGGGCTCAAGTGATCCCCCTGTCTCTGCCTCCCAACCAGCAGGCACTACAAGCATGCATTACCACACCCAGCTAATTATTTTTTTTTTTTTCAATTTTTTGTAGAGACGGTTTCACTGTGTTGCCCAGGCTGGCCTTGAACTCCTGGCCTCAAGCAATCCTCCCGTCTTGACCTCCCAAAATGCTGGGATTATAAGCATGAGCCACTGCACCCAGCCTGTGCCAGCTTCTGAATCACGTAGAAGACTTTGTCTTTCACTGCCTCTTCTCCTGTCCCTTGGGCTGTGATAGAATTAGAGCTACCTTGCATCAGGAAGTCAACACTTTGAAAAGGGGAGGGGGTGAGTAAACTTTTTCCAAAAGGGCCAGATAGAAAAACACGAAAGGCTTTGGGCCATCCAGCCCCTGTTGCAGCTACTCAACTCTGCTGTTGTAGCATGAAAGCCGTTGCAATGCATATGTGAATGAGGATTTCTGTGTCCCAATAACATTGTATAGATGGACACTGCAATTTAAATTTCGTGGTTTTCGCATGCCATCAATATTATTATTTTATTTAAAAGGCTATTTAAAAGTGTAAATACCATTCTTAGGTTGCAGGCTGTACAGAAATAGGCAGTGGTTGTATTTTGCATGTGAACCATAGTGTGCTGACCCCTGCTTTAGGGGTGGAAAAGTAAGAGAGAACCATTGCCTCTTGACACATCATGGAACATGGCACTTCCACCTCCCTGCACTATATATTAGATTGGAATTTTATATGAGATGGCAATCTTTTATCATGGTTATACCACTTTACTTGGCAGCCAATTCAATACTGATCCAGAATTAGCCAACAAAAACGGAACTGCGCTCATTTCTTCTAAAATGTAACGTGCATTCCTCCAAACCTACTGGTATGCAAAATGACTAAATAAAAACAAGATATTAGAAAGAAAGTGAAGGGCAGCCCACTCAAAATCATTGTAACAAGAGTATTAGCAGAATCAGTAACAATCCTAATAAAAGTATTAGCATGGTTAAAAATGCTTAATCCCTAATAGGATATGTAGTATTTTTATCTTTAAAAAAAATACGTAGCCAGATCTTAGTTTCTAAATACTATTCCCCACTAAATGGAACCCTTTGCAGAACTCTTTGCAGAAAGAGCTTATTCCAAGGTTGAGCAGGAAGATACAAACACATAGAACATCCCTTTGTACTAGTAAACAAAGAAGAATTGATGGGAGGAGACATCACAAAAAAAGGCCAAGTGAGGAAACCTAGGGTTTTGTTCCAACAGGAACATCTAATTGAGCTGGCAAAAACTGACAGAAATCAACTCCCGAATTCTAGAATCCAGTCAAAAACTTATGTGAGGGGAAGGCTCGGTAATGAAGGAGCACAGCAGCTTTGCAGTAGGAGAGTGTTGTAGCTTTTACAACTGCCCACCTACCATCACCCACACCTCAGACAGCAGCCAAATGGATGAGCCGTGGTCCAACCCAGGTTGCTGGGACCAGAGAGACAAATACAGACTTTATTATCAAAGAATTGTGGTTGTGGGTTTTAGCTGTTGGGCTGCTGTCAGTAAGACTGGTGCAAGGGCTTCCCTTTGTTTTGCTAGATTCAGAGTAGTCACTGGCCATGGGGCTGTTTCCCAGGTGGCTTATGCCAAAAGCATTTGAAGCATTGGCTGCAGCTGCCTGAGGCAAGAAATGACAATTAAGCAGTAGACAAATCTACAAGCCTGAGAAGAAAGGTTGAAAAGAGTCACATGGGGGAATAAGGGCTATGCATGCCCACAGTGGGACACAGCTAAGACCCTAGAAGTCCCTATGCTCCCACCCTGAACTGGCCTTCAGGCTCCATGTAAGCTGGAAATGAAGGCTAAGGCAGTGTTGTGAATAGCCTGCCTAAGCATTAAAGGAGTGCCCAGCCCAGAGCCAACCTGCAAAGACTATTTTTCCCTCTTTTTCACCCCCTTTGCAATGGAAGAAACGTTCACATCCCCCCGCCCCAAATTAAAATGTTGAAATCCTAACCCCCAAGGTATTAGGAGGTGGGGTTTTGGGAAGATAATTAGGTCATGGGGGTGGATCCCCCATTAATGGGATTAGTGCCTTTATAAAAGGGATCCCAGAGAGCTCTCTCACTCTCTTTCCACCAAACTGAGGGTACAACAAGAAATTGGCAGTCTACAACCCAGAAGAGAGCCCTCACCAGAGCCTGACCATGCTAGCATCCTGATCTTGGACATCCAGCCTCCAGACTTGTGACAATTACATTTCTATTGTTTATTAGCCACCCAGTCTGAGGCACTTCAGTGTAGCAGCCCAAGCTGACAGATGTGTGTTTCCATTGTCTCACAGCTACAAACCACTCTATGAACATTCTCATATAAGTTTTTTATACTTGTGTGTTTCTCTAGAGCAATGTTTTTCAATTTTTTCTACTTTAACCCTCATTAATAAATGCATTTAACTTTGCTATCCAATAAATTGTACACACTTATTCATTCAACACATTTTGATGAGCACTTACTGTATACCAAGCTGTGTTCCAGGTGCTAGGGCTATAGCAGTGAGAACAGACCCAAATCCCTGCCCTCTAACAGGGACAAAGACAATGAACAAAGCATGTGGCATGATAAGTGATGATAAGGGCTCTGCAAAAAAGAAACAGCAAGACAACTGGCAGAGGGGACAGTTCCATTTTAAACAGGGTCACAAGGCAAGCTGATTGAGGTGGCACAGAACACAGGACTGGAGGAATTAAGGATGTGAGGTACAGAGGTATCTGGAGGAAAGAGCATCCAGGAAAAAGAAACTGAAAAAAGATTTCATGGAACAACACATTCTACTATTATGCTGCTCCCTGATGTTTTCTATTATAAAAGGTTTCATTTCTAAAAGTATCCCAATTCTCTGGATTGATTCCACAGCCCAGTATAATGGGCCACCATGCCCTTCAGTTTGAAACCAATGTTCTTGGGAAGGGGGGGCAACATACTTAGGAGGCGGTGGCTGGCAATGAAGGAGGAGCCTTCCAAAGGCTGTATTTGTTCAAACTTGTTATACCTGGCCATGAGGATTTTCCAAAGACTCCAGGAATCTCTCATCTGCATTGTGTATAACACCCTGCCTTGAGCCAGGATGAGGAAACCCTCTGGGCCCTTTTTTATAAGGGCACTAATCCCATTTGTGAGGGATTCACCTTCATGATCTAATCACACCCGAAAGTCCCCACGATCAAATACTATCACATGAGAATCAGGGTTTCAACATGTGTATCCTGGAGGGACACAAACATTTAGTTCATTGCAATATCCATTAGCAGAAAAATACAAATTGCTATGCATTAGTAAAATGAAATATACAATTAAAAATAAACTGGATTTAAATATTTTAATATCAATAAACCTCAAAACCATATTTTGAGATTAAAAACTAGACAAAAAAGAGTATGCATTACCATTGGTAGAAAAAGATTCAGAGCTTTTGATACATAGAAATGTAATAAAAGACACACAGGACATTGACAAACACCAAGATGTGGGAGGGGCATGAGTTTAGGGAAAGAACAATAGTGCTTCCTCTATTTGTAATGACTCTAGTGCACTGGAGTTGATGCTATTCTTTACTCTTTAAGTGAAGTGTTTCATACAAACACTTGCCAGTCCCACTGTCCCCTGAAGTATGTCAGGTCAAAAGGCTCAGGTCTAGAGTGAAAGGCCCCACTAAAATCCCAGGGAACTGAAGGGTTCTGGAAAAGGCACTTTAATATCCTGGTATTTGCAATGTGAGGTATTTTTCCAGAGCCAGGATCAGTGGTAAAGGACTGGGGCAGGATCTCAGGCCTGGGTGTCACAAGAGCTCAGGCACAAGGCCTGAGAGGCAGGATCTCCTGGGGAACCATGGGAACCATACACAGGACCACAAGAAGAAAGGAGTGAGCAAGTCTGGTAAGGAATTGAGACTTGATCTTAACGGCAGGGAGAACCACTGAAAGGATTTACAGAGAGGAGTATCTTAGACAAAACAGTAAACAGGGAATTCACCACTGGACCTGCTTTACAAGAATTGTTTGAAGCAGAGTTCTTCAACCAGAAATGACAGAACAATAATTATGAAAATATATGAAAGCATAAAGCTTACTGGTAGAGGCAAAATCATAGTCAAATTAAGCATACTCCATTAATGTAATGTAATGGTGTGTAAATCTTTCAGATCTCTATTATGAAGACTAAAAGTCCAAATGGTCAAAAATAACTATAGCTAAAATAAGCTGTTAAAGGAATACAAAATATAAAAAGATATAAATTGTGACAACAAAAATAGAAATTGTGAGGGAGGTTAAAAATCTAGAGTATTTAACAGGGGACCAAAGTTATCAGCCAAAAATAGCCTATTATAACTACATGATGTTTTATGTAAACCCCATGGTAACCACAAAACAAAAACTATAGCAGACACACAAATGAGAAAGAGAAAGGAATCAAAGCTTGCCACTACAGAAAAATCACCAAATCACAAACAAGAGAGGAAGAAAGGAAAAAAGGATCTAGAATATAACCAGAAAACAACATAATGACAGGGGAAAGTCCTTACCTATCAACCTTGAATGTAAATGAATAAACTGTCTAATCAAAAGACACAAAGTGGCCTAATTGATTTTTAGAAAAAAAAAAAACAAGATGCAACTTTATGTTGCCTACACAAGACCCATTTTAGCTATCAGGACACAGGCTGAAAGAGAAAAGATGGAAGTTATTCCATGCAAATAGTAACCAAAAGAGAGCAGAGGTGGCTATACTTATATCAGACAAAATGGACTTCAAGTCAAAAACTGTTACACTAGACAAAGAAGGTCATTGTTTAATGATAAGGGGGTCAATTCATCAAGAGGACATAACAATTATAAATATATATGCACCCAATATCAAAGCACCTAAATATATAAAGCAAATATTAATGGACATGAAAGAAGAAATATATAGCAATTCAATAATACCCCACTTTCAAAAACAGATAGATCAACCAGACAGATAATTAATAATCCTGGAGTTGAAGTGCACATTAGACCAAGCTGACCTAACAGACATATAAACAATGTTCCATCCAATAGCAGCAGAATACACATTCTTCTCTAGTATACATGGAACATTCTCCAGGATAGACCACATGTAGAACCACAACACAAGTCTTAAATTCAAGAGAAGACTGAAATAATATCTAGTATAGTTTCTGACCACACTAGTTTGAAACTAGAAATCAATAACAGGAGGAATCTAGAAAATTCACAAAGTATGTGGAAACACGCTCCTGAACCAGTGGTTCAAAGAAGAAATCAAAAGTGAAATTGAAAAATATCTTGAGACAAATGGCAATGGAAACACAATATACCAAAACATCTGATATGCAGCAACAGAAGTTCCAAGAGGCAAATTTATAGCGATGAATGCCTACTTTAAAAAAAGATACCAAATTAATATCCTAACATGCCTGTAGGAGCTAGAAAAAGATCTTACAAACCAAACCCCCAAAGTTAGCAGAAGGAAAAAAATAAAAAAGATCAGAACAGAAATAAATAAGATAGAGAAAAGAAAAACCATACCAAAAAAAAAAAAAAATCAAGAGTTGGTTCTTTGAAAAAACAAACAAAATCAACAAACCTCAAGCTAAACTAAGAAAAAAAATAGAGAAGTCTCAAATAAAATCAGAAAGGACAGTGGAGACATTATAACAGATGCCTCAGAAATAAAAAGAATCATAAGGAACTATTATGAACAATTGTATGCCAAAAAATTGGATAACCTAGAGGAAACAGATAAATTCCTAAAAAGGAATAACCTACCAAAATTGAATTAGGAAGAAACAGAAAACCTGAACAGACCAATAATGAAGGTTAAACACAGGTTTAACACAATCTCTATCAAAATCCCAATGTTTTCTTCACAGGTATAGAAAAAAAAATCCTAAAATTCATATGAAACCACAAAAAAAAACCCTGAAGAGCCAAAGCAATATTCAGAAAGAAAAACAAAGTTGGAGTCATCACACTTCCTGATTTAACATTATAAAGCTATAGTAATCAAAACAATATGATATTATCATTAAAACAGAAACATAGACAAATGGAACAGAATACAGAGTCCAGAAATAAATCCAAACATATACAGTCAAATAATTTTCAAAAAGGGCACTAAAAGCACACAATGGAGAAAGGATAGTCTCTTCAATAAACTGGATTTCCACAAGCAAAAGAATGAAATTTAGCTCTTATGCTACACCATACACGTAAATCAACTCAAAATGGATAAAAGATCTAAGTTGTAAGACATGAAACCATAAAACTCTCAAAAGATAACACGAGAGAAAATCTCCTTCACATTGGCCTTAGCGATGATATTTTGGCTATCACACCAAAAGCTCAGGCTGCAAAAGCAAAAATAAATAAATAAGACTACATCAAACTAAAAAACTTCTATACAGCAAAGGAAAAAAATCAACAAAATGAAAAGACTACAGACTGGGAAAAAATATTTGCAAAACCACATAATCTGATAAGAGGTTAATATCCAAAACTTATGAAGAACACTTACAACTCAATACCAGAAAAACAAATAATTCAATTTAAAATGGGCAAAGGATCTGAACAGACATTTCTCAAAAGACATAAAAATGGCCAATATATGAAAAGATGCTCAACATCACTAATCATCGGGGAAGTGTAAATTAAAACCAGAATGAGATATCACCTCGCAACCATTAGGAGGGCTATTATTTTTAAAAACCCAAAAGATAAATGTTGGCAAGAGTGTAGAGAAAAGGGGACCCTCGTACACTGTTGGTAGGAATATAGATTGGTACAGCCATTATGGAAAACGGTACAGAGGCTCCTAAAGAAATTAAAAATAGAACTACCATATGATCCAGCAATCCCTCTTCTGGGCATATACCCAAAGGAGATGAAATCACCACCTCATAAAGCTATCTGCACTCCCATGTTCACTGCAGCATTATTCACAATATCCAATATATGAAAACAACCTAAGTGTCCAGGGATGGACAAATGGATAAAGAAAATGCAGAATATAGATATGCAATGTAACATTACTCAACCTTAAAAGGGAGACCCTGCCATTTACCACAACATGAATGATCTGGAGGACATTATGCTACAAGAAATAAACCAAACACAGAAAGAAAAATATTGCATGATCTCACTTATATGTGAAATCTAAAAAAGGGAAAAAAGGTCAGATATACAGAAATAGAGACTAAAACAGTGGTTACCATTGGCATAGAGAAGGTGTTAGGGGAAGGAAATGGGGAGAGGTCAAAGGATACAACATAGCAGACATTTAAGATGAACAAGTCTAGAGATCTAGTGTACACTGTGAGGATTGTAGTTAATTAAATTGTATAAAGGTTTTTGTTAAATAAGTAGATTTTAGCTATTCTTGTCACAAAAAAATATAACTATGTGAGATGACAGATATGTTAATCTGCTTCACCATAGCAACCATTTTACTATCTATATGTATCCTTTAATATAATGTTGTTAACCTCAAATTAAAAAACAAAGAACAGTATGGCTGCTGTAGAGAGAGTACATGGGGCCCAAGATGCGAAACTGCACCTTTGGGAAGAGGGTGCTGAGTAAGAAAGTCCAGGGGAGAGATGAAGTTGCCATGGTTAGAAGGCAAGGGAACAAGTATGTTAGTTAGAAGGGAGACTGGTAGAGAAGGGGGCTTGGCAGATATGGTGATGAAGAAAAGATGGAGTAACTCCCTCCACAGTCAAAGCATCATTCAGTCAAATGGTCAGTTGGCTAGACAAAAGGGCAGTTAAGATGGAAAGCAAAGCCTAAGGACATGACAGAGTTGGCTAGATGCCTGCTGAGACCAGAGTAGAAAGGAAGATGACAGAGACAGCTCTCCAGGCAGAGACAATACCTACCAGACCCTTGTACCAGATGGGGCCTCATGACAAATTCTCACCAGTAGAGTTGAGTAGAATTGTATCACTTGCTACTGGTGATAATGTGTCCTCTCCATCCTCTCTGTCTGTTGTTAATGAGCAGACTGACCTTGGAAGCCTCATGAGGGAGAACTGAGAGGCCATTGATAGAAAAACTGAAGTCCCTAGAAGCCACTCTCTAAGCAAGAGTGCTGATTTTGGACTTTGTGTAATTGAAAACTGAACTTCTATTATGCTGTTTGTATTTGTTAGAGGAAATATCATTCTTAAACAATGGACAAAGCATCCAGCAAATGCCCCCAACTTCAATAAAGAGTCCTCCCACCCCACCTGAAAGCTGGAAGTCTTTGGATAAGCAGGTGGGTGGAAAATCAATCTCTACCAGGGAATGGGGGAGAAGGAAGGAGGAACGGAGGGAGGGAGGAAGGAAAGAATGAAAAAAGGAAAGGAAAGGAAGAAATGAAGGAAAGAAAAAAAGAAATTAAGAATGAAATAGAAGGGAAAGAAGAAAAGGGAAAGAAGCAAGCAAGCTATAAAAAAGGAGACAATTGGAGGGAAGAAGAGGCAGGCATGAGGCCCCAGAAATGCTCAGTGGCTAATAGTAATGAGCTGCTTGGGGAACCATGGGCCTGTCCCTGGGCAGGGGAAATAGTTGCAGAGTGAGCCCCCAGTCTCTGATTGGCCCCCAGGGAGTAGTTCAAGCCAGCTGGATTAAGAGTAGGCCACTCTCAGTGGGCAGTTAATTGAGACTAAATTTAAATGCAAATTCAATCACAATCCCTAAAGGCTTTGGAGTGGAGAGCCTAATAAGTCCACTCTAAAGGTCATCTCTGAGAACTAATGTAGGAAAAGACAAGAAAATTTTGAAAAATAGAATGAGGAGAGACTCATCAATATATGGAAAAGGATTATAAAGCGAGAACATTTGAAACATGATCTCTTTTTAGCACCATTATAAAGTAGTTCAGTAAAACAACAAAAATCAGAAAGAACTGGAATACAGTCATGAGCTGCATAATGATATGTCAGTCAATGGTGGACTGTGCACACAATGGTGGTCCCATAATATATAATTTTGTTTTGCAGGTACGGGGTCTTGCTGTGTTGCCCAAAATGGTCTCAAACTCCAAGTAGCTGAGATTACAGGCATGAGCCACCATGCCCAGCTGCATAAGATTATACCACATTTTTTACGATACCTTTTCTAAGTTTAGATATAAGTGCACAAATACTTACCATTTTGTTCCAGTTGCATACATTATTCAATACAGTATCATGCTGTACAGGTTTTTACCCTAGGAGCAATAGGCCATACCACATAGCCTAGGTGTGTAGTATGCTGTACCATTCAGGTTTGTGTAAGTACACTCCATGATGTTCAAACAACGATTAAATTACCTAACAATGCATTTCTCAGAATGTATCCCCATCGTTAAGTGATGCATGACTATACTCTCAAGCTATGAGTCAGGACTAAGACTGCAAATAAGTTAAAGCCCAATATAATCAAGCTGGCAACCCCAGGGTAAAAAAAAAAAAAAAACCCACAAAACTGCTCTACAATGGTCTCCCATCACAAAATCTGAACAATAACTCTCATTGGTCTCTCTTAGATTGAATTTCTTCCCTGGAAAAATCAAGCTGGGCCAAAAGGATGGGTGAGATGACTGGTCCCTCACAGAATTGCCAGCTCTGGGATCTCAGCTTCTCTTTCTAGAAGGATGTGGGGAAGAGTGCTAATCAGACAAAAGACAAAGTCACTACAAATAACAATTTAGTACATGATAAAAGTATTTCAAATCAGCAACAAAAATACGGATTAGTTAAATGGTGTCAGGACAACTAGCAATTCATTGAGATCTAATAAACATTAGATCCTCTCATCCAGCCAGATGTTATCAAGAAAACATGGGAAAATGTCAATGAAAAAATCACTTAATTTTTAAAAATAGGTTGTTTTGTATGAAGAGAAAGAATGCTTAATATGCAACTAAGTTCTAAATAAAAATTTCTGCACTATATTCTATTTCCTCATTACTTGGAAATTTACAGAGCATAAAGCAGCTGATGAATCATTTTCTCAAAAGAAATAACTTGTCTCCAAATTGCTCTAACACTTGTGAATTACACAATATTTTTAAAATGTATCCCTTTTCAAATTAGGATGACTTATATAGCTCCAAATAACAAAAAGCTCAACTCCAACAGGCTTACTCAATAAGAAAAATTAATGACCTCAGGTTTGCAATACAAAGCCACTTCAGAGCCACTAAATTCAGTACTCTGTAACAATCACTGGCCAAGCTTTTCCATTCTGCTCCCCATCCTCAGACCACCAGTCCTGAGCCACAAGATGCAACCAATGGCCATATTCAGAAGTTTAAAGCCATTATGTTCATTGTCTCTTTATCAATGCTGAAACCTTTCCCAAAAGTCACCCAAAATATTAAGTACTTCCCTACACATTCTAGTAGCCAGTGCTTAGTCATATGCCCAGCCCAAACAATTCCTTGTGAGGAGGGGAAAACCGGGCCACATCAAGGTTATTCAGCAAGGAAGGAGCAGAGGCAGCCTTCCACCCCGCTGCAAGGAAATACAGGTAAACAAGGGAGAAAGAATCAAGGCACAATAGCTGCCATCCTGTTATGCAAAGGGTTCCTGGGATCCAACCACTTGAGCTGTGCCACTGTACCTCTTTAGGCACTCCTTGGAAACATGTCAGGAGTAGAAAGAGAAGGGTAATTTCTTTATACAGCACTGTTTTTACTGTCAGAGTGTAATGAGCACTACTGTTTGCAGCTAGTTCTTAACACAAGCTTGTGCTAACAGTGTACCCTGCATTTGCATACATTCTGAAATATAAAGTGACTAAAACCCAAGACAGTTGAACACTTTAAAAAAAGGCATTGTTTGGTTTCTTTATTAATGAGCAGATCAGTAACAACAGGCAGAATCATTTGTATATGCCAAGAAATAATAAGTGGCGTGGTACTTCTCCAAAACTTTATAAAAAATTTCAAACAAAACTCTTTTAAGAAAGTACAATGAATACCCATGTACCTAACACTAAGTTCAACACGTGCTAAAATTTTACCATTTTTGCTTCATCTATGTATGTATGTATCTTTTTCCTGAACCACTTCAAAGCTGCAGACATCATGACAGTTCATCTTTATATATTTAGCATGTGGGTCCTAGAAATAGACACTAACATAACAATTATCAAACCTAAGAAAATTAACTCTAATTCCATAATGTTATCTAATACCCATTCCATGCTCAAATTCCTCCAACCGCCTCCGAAGTATCTATGTAGATGTCTTGTTGGGCCTAATGTCTTTTGGATTCAATCAAGGCCTATGCACTGCATTTAATGACGTCTCTTTAATAAAAAACAATCCCTCCACCTTTTCTTTTTAAAAATGACATACACTTTTTGATGAGACCAAGCCAGGTATCTTATAAATGTCCCACATTCTGGATTTGCCTAATTTATGTTCTCAACTGATATTGTTTCTCTGTCTCCTGCATTTCCTGTAATCTAAAAGTTAAGTCTAAACACTTGCTTAGATTCAGATTTAATATTCTGGCAAAACAATATTGCCAATGTGACATAACTACTTCATACTGTATTTCATCAAGAGGCATATGTTGCTACCACTGCTGTTACATTTGATCAGTTGGTTAAAGTGGGGCAGTCATTCCATTGTTAAGGTACTTTTTTTCCAGTTTTAATGAGTAAGATATCTGTGGGAGATATTCTGGCACTAACAAGCATCCCATATCCCTCACATCTAGTGATTTTAGCATTTATTCATGATCTTTGCCTACATGCACTCAGGGTTACAAATTAGCAAGTTTCCAAATTCTGTCATTCCTTCTGCATTTATTAGCTGACATTATTCTATAACAAATAGCTTTCCATGATGGAGATGAACAACTGCTCCTACTAAAAGGGCAGGATGAAAACCTAATTCTTTCCCCCTAATTACAGAGTAAGGAGTTTAAGAGTCACCTTTAATGGTACAAATGACTTTGGCCTCTTTCTCTTTTTTGTATCACTATGGACTCAGGTTTTTGTTTATTCAAAATGTCACAGTCAATTAGTCATTCCTTTTGATCATCAAAGTGCCTCAAATTTGGCCAGTGGGAGCCTCTTCTAGCTAGCTTCTGTGTCCTTTCTCACATTCCCATTAATCTTTGCGTGCTTCCTTGGTTTCTGACCCAGGAGGTCCCAGGCTCACCTTGGACACTTCAAGACCCAGATCTAGACTCAGCTATTTCTCCAAGGAGTACTGGTTCCTTTAGAAGCATTGTTAGGGACTGAATTTGCTCATCACTACAGGGTATTGTTGCTTCTAGGTCCTCTCAGTGAACAGAGCTAGGAAATATGTGTGTGTGTGTGTGTGTGTGTGTGTATTTAAATGAGTGACATTTTCAATTCATATTTGTCATTATGTGGAATTTTATATAAATACTTTGATTTTTTTATGGTCATCTCTTAAACTGGAAATTTTGGTTCCTGGTAACTTTAACAATTTATTTTTGCTTGAACCTATAACATACACAAAATAGATTCAAAATAACACCAATGTTACTAATATGGAAATTAATGAGTGACATTTATCATTTTTTTACAGTTCTTTTTGTCCTGAAACACATCCCACTAAGGATGTACAGTGAAAATGCTGTGTTCAGAGGTCTCTTGAAAGACTGACTTTTTCTATGTGGTTAAGTTACCAATTTAATATAAACTTAGACTGATTTCTCTCTGCTTTCAATTTCAGAATCTGCTTTTTTTAATATGTAAATCAATTTCATTTATTCAGAGGTCAAAACTTCATCAAAAAGTATATACAAAGAAGCCTTGCCTCCATCCTTGGGCCAACTACCCTACTCATTCCTGTCTCCATAGGTATTCATTTTCTAGTTTGTAGTTTATCCTTCCATTTTGTAGTTTATCCTTCCATTTTGTAGTTTATCCTTATTTGCAAAAATAAGCTACATATATACATACACACATTATATATATGTGTGTGTGTGTGTGTGTATGCATACACACACACACACTTCCCCTTAGTTCATACACAAAAGGTAGCAAGCTATATAGTTCTCTGTATCTTTTCTAACTTAATTTTATGTACTCCAAATTTGTCAAGCATGTCACTTACAATGTACATTGTACTATAAAAATATAAACACTGGTGGCATCTAGTGTGGGAAACCTGTCATAACAGTGCTTAAGCTACGGGGAGACATTTCCTACTGACAACTATGTTGAGTTCCACTATGTAAATTAAATATACATAACATATGTATGTTGCCTACTAACATATGTAAGCCCTACTTATCTCAGGTACTCAAGTATCTACTGCTATAAGCTTGCTGCTGTAACTTGTGTTTTTCAAAAGGCTTCATAGTCCAACAATGAATATCATTAACATTAGATATATTTGTTGTATTTTCAAAATCTGGTAGCACAACTGAAACATAAATTATATTACATTATTTCTAGAAAAAAAAAGTATCTCTATCTCCTAAATTGACAGATGTCTCCTTGGTCTTCTCTGCTTATATAATAATGTTTGATTTTTTTCTCTTGAAGGCATTCATACACATAAAACATTTACATAGTTTCACACCAATAACAATTACCTGATGTGCTGTAAGCTGTGACTTTGTAAATGCTTTTATACTTTTGTCACATTGTTTTTTCCCTATGATTTCTCTGAAGCATGTACTGTATTTGGTTTGTTGATGGATACTATTATACAGGATGTTCTCAGAGGTCACTCCCCATTGAAGTTCTCTCATATTTAGTAGGATGGCATAATTTTCCCATTTTCATTTCATTCATGGAGAGCCCTCCAGCCCCTAACCACTTGTGTGTTTTCTGATGCTAACAAAGGACTAAATTTACACAAAAAGAGTTTTCCACATTATTACATCCATAAGGTTTTTCCAAAGTTTTCCATGGTGTGGTAAAAAATTTGACTTCACACGGGAGGATTTTCCACATTTGTTACAATTTAGGGTATCACTCTTGTGTGAATTATCTGATGACCAGTAAGAGTTGACTTCTTGCAGAAGGTTTTCCCACATTTGTTACATTCATAGGGTTTCTCCCCTGTGTGTGTTCGTTGATGCACTGTGAGGGTTGACTTCATACAGAAGGATTTCCCACATCGATTACATTCATAGGGCTTCTCCCCTGTGTGGGTTCTCTGATGATTGATGAGGTTTGACTTCACATAAAAAGTTTTCCCACACTCATTACATTCAAAAGGGTTCTTCCCTGTGTGAGTTCTCTGATGCACAGTGAGGTGTGATTTCATGCAGAAAGATTTGTCACATTCATTACATTTATAAGGCTTCTCTTCTGTGTGAGTTCTCTGGTGAATGGTTAAGGCTGACTTATAGCAAAAGGATTTGCCACACTTATTACACTCATGGGGTTTCTCACCAGTGTGTGTTCTCTGATGTTCAATGAGATGTGACTTTTGGAAGAAAGTTTTCCCACATTCATTACACTCATAGGGTTTCTCCCCTGTGTGTGTTCGCTGATGTTTAGTAAGGTGTGACTTCTGGAAGAAGGTTTTCCCACATCCTTTACATTCATAGGGTTTCTCCCCTGTATGGATTCTCTGATGTTGACTGAGGGCTGACTTCATATAAAAGGATTTCCCACATTCATTACATTTATAGGGTTTCTCCCCTGTATGAGTTCTCTGATGTACAGTTAGGGTTGACTTATGGCGAAAGGTTTTTTGACATTCATTGCATTCATAGGGTTTCTCTTGTGAATGTGTTCTCTGATGATCAGTGAGATTTGACTTAATAGCAAAGGCTTTCCCACATTCATTACATACATGGGGTTTCTTTCCTGTGTGATTTCTCTGATGTATATTAAGATGTGACTTCACATAGAATGACTTTTCACATTCATTACATTTATAAGGTTTCTCTCCAGTGTGAGTTCTCTGGTGTACAACTAAGGTTGATTTCATATGGAAGGACTTCCCACATTCGTTACATTCATGTGGCCTCTCCCCTGTGTGAGTTCTCCTATGTTTAGTGAGGGCTGACTTTTTGTAGAAGGACTTCTCACATTCATTGCATCCATAGGGTTTCTCCCCTGTGTGAGTTCTCTGATGTACGATGAGGATTGAATTCATAGAGAAGGATTTGCCACACTCATTACAGTCATAGGGTTTCTCCCCTGTGTGAATTTTCTGATGCTTAGTGAGATTTGACTTCACACAAAAGGCTTTCCCACATTCATTACAATCATAGGGTTTCTTACCTGTGTGAGTTACCTGATGTATAATCAGGGCTGACTTATAACAGAAGGATTTTCCACACTCAGTACATTTATATGGTTTCTCATCTATATGCTTTCCTTGATGTACATTTAGGGCTGACTTATAATAGAAAGATTTTCCACATTCATTGCATCCATAAGGTTTCTCCCCTGTGTGTGTTCTCTGATGGTCAGCAAATTGTGACTTCTGGAAGAAAGTCTTCCCACATTCATTACATTTGAAAGGTTTCTCCCCAGTATGTGTTTTTTGGTGTTTAGTTAGGTTAGATTTCACACAGAAAGATTTCCCACATTCCTTACATTCATATGGTTTCTCCCCTGTGTGAGTTCTTTGATGATGATTGAAGTTTGATTTTGCATAGAAAGATTTCCCACATTCATTACACTGATAGGGTTTCTCTCCTGTGTGAATTCTCTGATGGACTCGTAGGGCTGAGCTATGATGAAAAGGTTTCTTACACTCATTACATACATAAAGCTTCTTTTCTGACGGTGTTCCCTGGTGATCAGTGAGGGATGACTTCACAGGGGTTTTCCCACATTCATTGGGTTTCTCTTTTGGGTGAGTTCTCTGAGAGTCAGTGAGTTGTGATTTCTGGAAGGTTTTCACATAGTTATTACTTTCACATTGTTTCTCTCTTAAGTGCATCATATGATGTTGACTGAGATGGGACTCCTGGCAAAAAGATTTCTTGCAATGACTACGTTCAAAGTTTCCCTTTCCTATGTGAGTTCTATGAGGTCGTATGAGATGTGACTTCTTGCTGAAATTCTCATTTTCATTAGATTCATGGGTTTTCTGCCCTGTGTTAACTTTCTGATGTTTAAAGAGGACTAACGTCTCACACTCATTAACTTCAGAGTGATTCTTCCTTGCATGAGGTTCCTGATGAACTCTGGGGGTTGACTTGGCACTGACATTTTCCCCATGTTCCTTAGACTCACAGGGTATCTCTCCTGTTTCAGACATTTTATGTGTTATGATGGCTGCCTTCTCAGGGAAGGTGTTTCCACATTCATTATCTTCCAAAGGTGGTCCCAAAGTTTTGATGTCCTGTTGCTCAATAAAGTGCTCATTAAGACTTGAGGATTTCCCACCTTGGTTATAGTCATCACGTTTCTTTCCAATGTGAGTCTTTTCTTGATTATCAAAAAGCAACTTCTCGCATACGTTAATTTCATCAGAGTTCTTACTTGCATAATTTTTATCACTAATACTTGATTCTGAAACATATTTCAAACTCATTCCACATGAGTCAGACTGGGAGGGTGTTTCTCTCAAAGAAACCTGGTTTGTGCCCAGATTAAGTGCTTTTCCAAAAACATACTCTCTCTTCTTAGTGAATGTGTTGTTGCTGAGGAGTGAAGTGCCCCACAAATGTTTATCTTGATTTTCCTGGCTTCTGTTTATCAGGTTGTTTAATTTCTGGACTTCTAGAAATGAGAAAAATTAAGTGTACTTTAAAAATTTTAATACATTTCTTATATAAGTGAGATTTATTATATCACTGACTCTATTTTCAGGCCCAGGATCCTAGGATAAAATCCCAAGCACATATTTCTCCTTGGTTCAGAAAAACTTAAAATAAAAAACATCTGCTATATTAGAAAATGGAGAGGAGAATCAAAAATGAACACACATATATTTGCTGATTTTAAAAATATGACCCTCAAAACTGAAAAGAGAAAGGGAAATTAAACAAGAATAGTGAATGGAGGGCAAAGCATGACAGAGACACTCAAAAATGGGGTGAGCCCAACAGAAACCATGAACAGGAAATGGAGTGAAAAGGAATGTTAAGAGATATGGATGTTGGCCGGGCGCAGTTGGCTCACGCCTATAATCCTAGCACTCTGGGAGGCCGAGGCAGGAGGATCGCTCGAGGTCAGGAGTTCGAGACCAGCCTGAGCAAGAGCGAGACCCAGTGTCTACTAAAAATAGAAAGAAATTATATGGACAGCTAAAAATATATATAGAAAAAAAAATTAGCCGGGCATGGTGGCGCATGCCTGTAGTCCCAGCTACTTAGGAGGCTGAGGCAGAAGGATCACTTGAGCCCAGGAGTTTGAGGTTGTTGTGAGCTAGGCTGACACCATGGTACTCACTCTAGCCTGGACAACAGAGTGAGACTCTGTCTCAAAAAAAAAAAAAAAAAGAGATATGGATGTTAAGAAGAAATATTACAGGAAGGCTTAGATGTGTAATAATAAAGGTGATATAGATCTATATAGATATACCCTACTATCTATATGCCAACAGATAAAATAAGATGTATATTAGTTGCTCAAGATAACCTTACAAAAATAAATATCTTCTAAAATATTCATTACCAAACACAAGTCACAAGTCTGACAGATTCTTATGGTCAGCTATCTTGCTAGTCAGCTTTGGCTCTACTAACTACTCAGATATCCTCCAGGAAATGCACCTCTCTCCCTCTTCCCATTTTGCGCTCTCTCTCTCTCTCACACACACACACACACACACACACACTTTTCCACATTATGTCCCTTAAACTACATTTTCTTAAAAAACCTGAATGTAGTCATTATGTACACTTTGCATTAACACAACTTTGAAAAGTATTAATTTTATCTAAATAGGACTTGATAAATACAGAATTTCAAAATATATCATACATTTTTGTTTACCTCTCTCAACAACAACCTATGCTCCTAGCAGGTGCTAATGTATCCCCAATTGCCTTTGAACTCCTTTGAGTAGCTATATAATTAGTGGCCCTCAACAAGCAGTATGCATCTGAATTATTTGGCAACTTTTATTCAAAATACAGGGTATAGTCTGTCATGGTCCCAATTCAATCTATTCACCCTATGAATCAGAACCTAGAGGGATGTGAAGTAAACATATGTACTTGTGAAGTACTTTCTGAATAAACATATCTATTAGTATAATAGATGAACATATCAATTATATGTTACATAGGAAAAGAAGAGTAAAAAGGAGACCCTTTAGATGGGGAAAATCATCAGGTGTCACAGCATATGATTAAGTCTGAGTTTCTTTTAGTTCGGCCACCAAGTGAAATGCGAATTCCAAGGAGAGATTAATGTTGACTAGGGTAATTATGAAGCACTTCAAAACACAGGTGAAAACTTTAGCTCAAACATAAATTGTGTGTAAAAATAAGCACTGCAAGCATCAAATACATCCCAGACACAGTCCAGAGCCCTAGTCTTAACAGGATCTGAACAGGCAAATCTCAAGAAGAAGAGGAACAGATGTTGGGAAGACACAGAAGTAATATTTAGGAAGCCAGATCAAATGGAACTTAAGACTTTTGTGAAACAACAAAGGGATCAATATGGATTGGTGTGGCATTCATTTTAAGAAAAGGTGTCTTAATAGAGGGCAGCCCAATGGTTACATAAGGCTAATGACAAAACAAAACATATTTTAGGCTTAAATATATATACTTAGAATTTGTAATCAAATAAGTCATGAGAGAATAAGGTTCCGGTTTTGAGGGACATCACTGGGAAATAAAAGCTATGAGAGTTTTCAAAAGGAAATAAAAAATAAGAGATCAGTATAACAAATGGATGATTTTCATGGTTGTCCAATATAGAAGGTATATGGTGGAAATTAATTAATTAGAAGTAAGAAATGTGAGATGATATCTAAGTTGGAAGAGGTGATGTTAGTTGTTTTTTGCCATTTTTACAATGAAGGACTAGAACACCTCAGGTAAAATGGAGAGTAGACTGCAGATGAGACCAAGATAGAGAAGGTGGCATTTTTTGAAGTATTAGGTAGAGCAAAAAAAGTTTAAATCTTAAGAATTGACAAGGCACTGGAGAAAATATTATACAGAGACAGGCTTGTGGGAATCTTTGCAGAAGAAAGAATGATCATGTGATCAAAATTGGGATTGTAAATTTTTTTTTTGCCAAATGTGAGACTATAAAATGGTATTTCACTGTTCAAAAAGTAAAAAATAGTTTTTACTTGTGTGCTTTTTGGGAAATTTTTTCCTACCTCAAGATCACAGATATTACATTTTTAAACATATTCCACTATACTTTTTTCTAAAAGTTTTATAGTTTTGACTTTTAAATGGATTTCTGAATAATGGTAAAAAGCAGAAATGTTTTCCCCCATATGGATAACTAATTTTATCAACAATGCTTATTGAGTAATCTCACCTTTGTCAGTTTCTCTCACATATCTGATTTCCACTTACATGT
>CM052448.1:20958088-20973642 GCA_028533085.1 Varecia variegata
CAGATATTACATTTTTAAACATATTCCACTATACTTTTTTCTAAAAGTTTTATAGTTTTGACTTTTAAATGGATTTCTGAATAATGGTAAAAAGCAGAAATGTTTTCCCCCATATGGATAACTAATTTTATCAACAATGCTTATTGAGTAATCTCACCTTTGTCAGTTTCTCTCACATATCTGATTTCCACTTACATGTGGAGCTGGTTCTGGGCTCTTATTTCCATCCCATTTATTTTCACACCAATATCACACTCTTCATTACTATAGCAATGTAACAAGTATTGGCATTTAAGACCGCAAGTCCCCCTACAACCTAATTTTTCTTAGCCTTCTGTAATCTTTTGGTTATTTTTTTAACTTTACTCCTGTATACAAAATCTGAAGTCCTTCATGTTTTAATTAATTGTCCTATTGATTCTCACAAATGACTTGTTCATTTGGGCTTGCTAATTTTTTGTTTTGAGATCCTATTTTTGGAGCCCTTAATCTGTGGGAATCCTCATGGCTAAAGTGGAGATCCTTTCCTTGAAAGATGATGAAAAATGATTTTTTTCCTATCTCCTGGCTTTCAGAGCCCTCACTCAATGTAGAAGTCTCAGCTTGCACTTTCCCATCTGCTTGTCCCTAAAGTAGTGAAAATCAGCATTTCCCTTCTGGACAACCTCAATTTTATGTCTGTGTTCTGCCAAATGAACCCTTCCCTAGTTTCAGCTCATTATTAGATTTTTATTTGGTTTTGTCTCTTGGACACTGTAGATTTCCCTTGTTTTAGAAAACCCAGAAATGTATTAAACTTCTTGTTATAATTTATCTCGGTTCTAATTCTATCATATTGACAAGGCCCTTCAGAGTATCTAGCTTACCATCCTGCTGGAAACAGAAATCCCCATTCTTGTTTGAACCTCCACTTATCATGTTGTACCATGGCATTCTCCAAAAACTTTTCTTGTTAAGGTCACAACAACAAATTCAGCATTTCTTAGTCTTCATCTTAATCTCTCAGTGCCATGTAACACATGTACTATCGCTTCCTTTAATTTTTTAAAATACTTTTTTGAATAATATATTCCCAATGCTCAAATTTCTAAAGACACAAAAAAAGTACAGTGAAAAATCTCCCTCTGGCTGATGTTTAACAGCCACCCAGTTCCCTTCTCAGAAGAAGTGGTATCAGTTTCCTGTGCATCCTTCAGGATATTCTAGGCAACTTTATTTGAGATGTGTTATTGGCATGTGTACAGATTCACTTAAGAGAACTGCTATCTTTAGTTCCTGAGTCTTACTATCCTTTAGTGGCTTCCTATCTAGGAATATGATACAATATTGTTTCAAAATTTTACATATATATATAATACATTTGTTCCTAGTTATTTTTTAAATTTTTGTTACTATTTTAAGTGAGATCAATTCATCTTTATTATCTTTCAACTCGTTGTTTTCCAACTGGGTTGGCCAGATATACAATCACATTGTCTGCCAATGTGATAATTATTTTATCTCTTCCTTTCCAACTGTAATACAAATAATTTATTACACAATTATTATGTTATCCTTTCTTCCTTCCTGCCTTCCTTCCTTCCTCCCTCCCTTTCTTTTTTTTAATTGAAACAGGGTCTTGCTGTCTTGTCCAGTTAGAGTGCAGTGGCATGATCATAGCTCACTGCAACCTCAAACTCCTGGACTCAAGAAATTCTCCTGCCTCAACCTCCCAAGTAGCTGGGACTACAGGTATGCACCACCATGCCCGGCTAATTTTTCTATTTTTTGTAGAGATGGGGTCCCGCTCTTGCTCAGGCTGGTCTCAAACTCCTGAGCTCAAGTGATCCTCCTGCCTCGGCCTCCCAGAGTGCTAGGATTACACACACAAGCCTCCATGCCCAGCCTTGATTATATTTTCTAATTCATTCAAAATTTTAAATAATGGTAATAATAGTGGGCACCCTTATTGTGGTGACTTACTCGTAATATATCTAGAATTTCCTTCTTATGCATAAATGTGGTTGAAGACTTTTTTTCATCTAATCCTACTTTACTGTTTTATGCCTTTTGAGTATCCACAGAGAAAAAAATCTTCTTCCTTAATGTTTTAATATGGCGCACTTTTAACGTGCTGTGGATTGTATGTGCTAATATTCTATTTGTGATTTTGGCATTCATATTCCTAAAAAATAGTATTGATCGGAGGTCAGCAAACTCTGTAAAGGACAAAGTAATTATTTCTATAAATATTTTAAGTTACACGAGCAATATACAGTCTCTGTTACATCTTTTTTTCACAACCCTTTAAAAATGTATAAACCATTCTTAGCTCTTTCCTCCTTTGAATTTACTGAAGATTTTTTAGCATTCCATTTTAATTTATCTATTGGCTTTTGGACTATATTTCTTTGTATGTTTCTTGATTGCTTGTTCCCTTGAAAACTGGTCAGATTTTCTTGGCCCTTAGTATTCTGAGTAATTCTGGAAAATTTGAATATTACGTTGTGAAATTCTAGGTCCTCTGGAGAATGACTGTGGTGGTGGTGTTTCAGGAGGCAATCAATCCAGTTAGATTCAAATCACATGTTCTGTCTTCCCTTTAATGGGCACCAGTTCCAATATCAGTTCAGTTTTCAAAGACTGTGCCATTCTGTATTGGGTCTGACCTGAACAGGAGTCACTTGGGTGGTAGTCTGGGGTGTGAGCAATGGTTTTTTGTTGCTACTTAGCTCTCAAAGCCTTTGCTATGTTGCTTTGGGTCTACCCTACACATGTAGGTCTGGAGTGAGCCTCTCAGACTTGTACCAGACTCATCACAATTCAGGTGATCTTTTTCTAGCTCTTCCTTCTCTGAGATTCTCCACAACACTATCCAACTCCCAAAGGCAACTTTCCTGGGTCTCTGGCCAAAGGAGGGGTTTTTCTCAGAATTTTAGCCACAATTCCATTAAGGTAGGGCCACCTTAGAGCAAGAGAGGAAGCAGCAAGGGAAAAGAGAATAAAAAAAAAAACCTATATAAAACTTCCTACACATTCTTCAGTCCATAAGTTCCCCTTTTCCTGTTTCCTCTGGCCAGAATGACAAAGTTGACCACAAAGTCTTAGCTGCCCATGTACCTACTACCACATGCCACAGCACAGCCCCACAACTGGGGCCACCATTAGGGCAGGACTGGAAAAGTAAAAGAGAGGAAAACATGGGGATCCCCCCATATACTCCAGCTCCGTGGGTCCCTTTCCCAATATGTGTTCAGAAAGAGAGGGCTTCTCTTGGAGTTCTGGCTGCCCTTGTTATGTGTACAGTTCTGTACTGGGGCCATGCTAGGGCCAAAGACAGGAGATAAGAAAAAAATAGAAATAGGAAACTCACAGCCATGTGAATCCTTTCTTCAATTTTTTACTCCCTTCCCAATCTGCTTACTATTGTTTGATTTTCAGAGTCCTCAAGTAGCTGATTTTTGTATTATCAGGAGTTTTAGTTGTAATAAGTGGGAAATACAGGCTATATTTACCTTACTCCATCTTGGCCAGTGCCAAAAGTAGCATTTATTTTAATTGGTAAGCTCAGTATGTTTATATTTACTATTTCAAGCAAATATATTTGATCTTAGCTCACATTTTTATGTTATGTTGTTTACATTATATAGAGAACTTTTCACTGTTTACATTGCTTTATTTAATGTGTGCTGCTTCTGGTAACAAAAACAATTATATTTCCATTTTACTTGTTACTTTTAAAATTATAAACTTTTTACAATACTCTCAGTTATCTATTTGTTTAGATAGTTCCCAGGGATTCCTTACTATGAACAATAAAGAAATTACTATATTTCTCTCCATTCTTCTATATCTTACTCACCACCCAATTTTAATTCATCTTTGTTAGTGGTTACATGGGATGATCATATATACTTGATTTGTTGGCTTTAAATGTTATCCTTTGATGTAACCTCCACTATTAAAAATGAGAAACCCAGCATACATAAATTTTTTCCCACCAGTTTCCCCTTTGTTCTTCCCAGTTTTATTTAAATGTTTTTTTTACATTGTCCAAGTCTACAACATTCACACTCTGTCCTGAAATCCAATCCCCACATCAGTTTTAGATTTAGTTTTCAGTTAAATTCAATACTCACACATAATCTCCTGTTGAATTATATTTTACTATCTCTTAATTGAAGTTCATCTTCTTTGAAACAGGTTTATGAGAATATTTTCTGAATTCTTGAACATTTAAATTTATTTCATTTTTATTATTTTAACTGATATCATTATTATATCATATTTATATTTTAGAAGTCCCTTACATTTCCTTCTGGGTTCAGCTGCCCTAGAACACTCCCTCTCTCTCTCTCTTTCTCTCTCTGGTTCCAGGTGCACGCATGCTAGGTTGATTTTTTATTGCTTTCAGGAGTTCTTCTACTTGCTTCATAGTTTCAGGTTTTAACCATTACTCAGATTTTTAGGAAATTAGAGACCATAACTTGTGTCTCAGTATCCTAGATGGTTTTGGATGACTTACATGAAGAGAAGGGGAAAATGCTGACTTCACATGTCCATATTCAAACTAGAAATTCCTTCTTTACTTCTTGAAAAGCACCTTTACTTGGCTGCCAGGATATCATAATCTCTTGGCTTCCTCCTATCTCCTGCACAGTACTTCTAAGTGTTGTAAGGCCCGGGTCTCAGCCCCTTCTCTCATCTACTATCTACATCCATTCCCCCAAGGCACTCTCATGACTTTGCATATCATCTTTTAATGATAACTTTCAAATTTATATACGTACTCCTGTCTTCTCCCAGACTCCAGATTTTATTAATGTATGTCCAAGTGCCTAATCAATATCTAAACTTGAATAACTAATAATCACCTTGATATTGACATTTCTTAAAGTAACCTCTTTAAAATATTTCCCCCTAACTGCTTCTGTGCAGTTTTTCCATCCCAGTATACACAACTTCTCCCCCATCATCATGTTGCTCAGACAAAACTGAGGTTATCCCTAACTCTGCTCTCTCTCTCATCCTCCACATCTAATTCCATTGCAATGCTACTGGCTCTACTCTCAAAACATCCAGCCACATTTCATCATCTCTACTACCTCAAAGTCTAAGCCTCTATCATTTCTCATCTGAACCACTACAAACATCTCCTAATTGTGAGAGCTGAATCCATCAACACCCACACAGCTGACTATCTCCATTAACGTGACTCCTATTCCACTGTCCTCATTAACATGACTTTACTATTCCAGGAAACTCCTGCCCAGGAAGATAACACTTGCAAACAACTTTATTGTTCATTTTGGGAGTGTCCCCAAAACCCTTTTAACACATTGACTGCCATGTGAGTTGTATTTAACTCAGGCTAGTTTTGAGCCCAGGGCCTCATAAAGCAAAACCCTACAGTTGGTTCATGAAAATCTTACTTGTTGATGTTCTTATTGTTACAATTAATATTGACAATTTAATTCTAAAAATGTGGATTGCATAGCATATACCTCACACACAGAAGATAAAACAATAACAAATTAGAAAGGATCATTTTGTTTTAATAAAACACCGTGGCCCCAGGGAAAAAATTTTTTTTCTAGTGTGGAAGTCAATATGTTAAACAACCTGCCCAACTTTCCCGTAGATAATCAGCTATATATTCTGCAGGACTCTTCAATCCTCAGCGTGTCCACAAATCCTAAACCACTCTCTCATGATCCTTACCCAATAGTAACAGTAATCAAGCCTCTGCATTAAAAACATATCTTCGGCCGGGCGCAGTAGCTCACGCCTATAATCCTAGCACTCTGGGAGGCCGAGGCAGGTGGATCGCTCAAGGTCAGGAGTTCGAGACCAGCCTGAGCAAGAGCAAGACCCCGTCTTTACTAAAAAAATAGAAACAAATCATCTGGCCAACTAAAATATATATAGAAAAAATTAGCTGGACATGGTGGCGCATGCCTGTAGTCCCAGCTACTCGGGAGGCTGAGGCAGAAGGATCGCTTAAGCCCAGGAGTTTGAGGTTGCTGTGAGCTAAGCTGATGCCATGGCACTCACTCTAGCCCAGGCAACAAAGCGAGACTCTGTCTCAAAAACAAAACAAAACAAAACAAAACAAAACATATCTTCAATTATACCCTCAAATCACAACAATAATTTGACTTTGTTCACTCTCTTCCAAGATGCTACTATCAGGGTGAGCAATAAATTCAACTTTGCCTTTTAAAAGGTTATTTCAGTGGTATTTGGGGGTAGCCATCATTTCACACTGTCTTTCTGTTTCTACTTTTTGTCACTACCCTTGCTTCATCTCCAATTTTCTCTGTACAGTAGCCAGATAAATTCTCTTTAAACATATTCTTTTGCTAAAATCCATTAATAGCTACCCATCTCACCCAGATTAAAGTCAAAGTCCTTACCATGACCTGTAAGACTGGACATCATCTGACTTTGGCTACCTCTCTGATGTCACCTTCCACCAGCTTCCCTCTTGGATACTTCCCTGCAGCCACACTGGCTTCCCTGCGAGTCCCAGAACACTTCAGACAAACTCCTGCCCCATAGACTTGACCTGGCTGTTCCTTCTGCCTGGAACTCCCAGAAGCCACACAACTCAAACACTTACTTCATTCAACTATCTGCTCTAATGCTGATCTCATCAAACAGGCATTCTCTAACCACCTTTTAAAAGAGTGCATCCCATTCTCTATCTCCTTTTAGCCTACTTTAATTTTCTTCATTATTCTTATTACCACCTGACATTTTGTTCACCAGCATATCCCCAAAAAGAAGAACATGAGGGGTACAGAGTAGGCCTAAAATGAGTATCTTCAGAATAAATAATTTAATTAATTAATATGAGGAAGAGGGATAAAAAAGAAAGAGTCCATGAAAATGGAGGGAAAATGAATACTAGAGAAACAAAGAAAAAAGGTACAAGATGAGGTGGGGAGGGATTAGATTTTTGGTATAAGAATGGTAAACTTCCCTATACGTTAAGCAGGAAAAGAAAGCATTTGTATCTATGAGTGATAGATGAAGAAGTAATTCAGGTTATCTGAGACACAGTCCAAAGGTTCCAACCCCTGAACCAACCCATCTAGGACCTGATTTCCACTGGCTTGTTTCTGGCCTGGTGATAACCAACTCACGTGGATAACCCTGGCCTGGGAATTCTCCATCTAATGTCCACAGCTCTTGTCCTTGCTCCAACTTCAAAATCACATCGGGTTTGGTGATGCAATATCCTGTGAACAAGATACAGGGTGAGAATTCTGATGTACTGCTTGGATATTAGGGCTCCTGAAGGACAGGAAAGTGCTGCCTCAGGAGTCCCACAATAAAGGTGTCCATTTGAACCTCTCAGTAGGGAGGTGAGAACACATTCTTTCTGTGCCTAAAATGGAACAATCATCTTTGTCCCTGGAAATGTACGTATGAATATTATTAAACTCCACAAAGGGCCCATAAATTCTGGCAGCTACGAACTAAGAAAAGAAACATATGCTGTTAGGCGTAACACAGAGAAAACTTCTCACCTATGGAGACCAGGTGGCTGTAATTCTCCAGCATCACATCGCGGTACAGGGTCTTCTGAGTACCATTCAGTCGTAGCCATTCGTCTCGGGTGAAGTTCACAGTTACATCCTTGAATGACACAGATCCCTGAACAGCACATGTCTGTTCAATCCATCGTGATCAGTATTGGATGGCATGAAAAAGATATGTGGGATATTCTTAGAAAATTTATTTTGAGAGTTTACCATAAAATATTATGTAGCTTGCACATTCCCTTACCTTGTTTTGTGTTTTACTTTGTGGAATAAAGAGACAGCATGAGAGAAACAGTGTTATTACCTTATTAATTTTTTTTTTTTTTTGAGACAGAGTCTCACTCTGTTGCCCGGGCTAGAGTGCTGTGGTGTCAGCCTTGCTCACAGCAACCTCAAACTCCTGAGCTCAAGCGATCCTACTGCCTCAGCCTCCCAAGTAGCTGGAACTACAGGCATGTGCCACCATGCCCAGATAATTTTTTCTATATGTATTTTTAGTTGTCCATATAATTTCTTTCTATTTTTAGTAGAGACGGGGTCTCGCTCTTGCCCAGGCTGGTCTCGAACTCCTGAGCTCAAACGATCCACCCGCCTCGGCCTCCCAGAGTGCTAGGATTACAGGCGTGAGCCACCATGCCCGGCCCACCTTATTAATTTTTAAAAAATAAAGCTCCTATCATGTGTCTTAAACTGTCATAGCTTGCCACAAATATTAAACTAAATAAATCCTTTTTTTCTGCCTTTTAGGAGTTTAAGTTTTAGCAAGGAAACATATATTTATGAACATTTATCCTATAGTAGAGTATTATGAGAGCTAAGCTAGAATCATTTACAATCAGTGTTAAATGATGGTAGAAAACATGGTTCTATTTTACGCTATTCAGTGAAGCCCAACCTGATAATACATCTTCATTAATGTGGCATAATCATATACGCAAAGTCAAAGAGATATGAAAAACACACAGCAATGTGATAGGAGAATGCCTGAGAGCTTTAGGATGATAAAGAGCTGCAAAGGTATTTAGGGCTAGATTATGAAGCAATCTGAACTTACTCCCATAGTTTACAGGTCTCCAAAATACTTCATCACCACCCTAGCAATAAAGTTTTGAGCACTCTCAGTTTGTTTATTTATTTATTTATTTATTTATTTTTGAGACAGAGTCTCACTTTGTTGCCCGGGCTAGAGTGAGTGCCGTGGCCTCAGCCTAGCTCACAGCAACCTCAAACTCCTGAGCTTAAGCGATCCTCCTGCCTCAGCCTCCCGGGTAGCTGGGACTACAGGCATGCCCGGCTAATTTTTTCTATATATGTTTTTAGTTGGCCGGATCATTTCTTTCTATTTTTAGTAGAGACGGGGTCTCGCTCTTGCTCAGGCTGGTCTCGAACTCCTGAGCTCAAACGATCCGCCCGCCTCGGCCTCCCAAGTGCTAGGATTACAGGCGTGAGCCACCGCGCCCGGCCTCAATTTGTTTATTTTTAAATAAATAATATATAAATCCTACCAACCCACACTGTAGTACCCAACCCCCAGGCTGCAGCCTGGTACTGGTCCATGGCCTGTTAGGAACTGGGCTGTGCATCACCACCTGAGTTCCATACCCACCCCCAATCCCATCTATAGAAAAATTGTCTTCCATGAAACTTAGGAACTAGGTGGGTCACACAGCAGGTGGTGAGTGGCAGGCAAGGGAGCAAAGCTTCATCTGTATTTACAGCTGCTCCCCATCACTTGCATCACTGCCTGAGCTCCACTTCCCCCCACCCCTATCTATGGAAAAATTGTCTTTCATGGAACCAGTCCCTGGTGCCAAAAAGGTTGGGGACCACTGGCTTAATGTATCTCTTTTTTTTTTTTTCTGGTTAAAAGTTAGATGTAGCAACCTAATGTTTTATTCCTATATGTCACTGAAGTATCTTGTGCCTCTCTAGGAGGTAGGAGGTAGGTGTGACAACTGAGGATAATGAGAAGCCAACAAAGATGTGCAAGCCATCACTGAGGCCCATGGACAGCTATGCATTTTGGAAGGAATGCTCTGGATTATAGTGCTGTTCAGCGGACCTCCTACTATGATGGAAACATTCTTTATCAGCACCAATAGGAAGCCATCAGTCATATCTAGCTCCTGAGCACTTGAAATGTGGAAAGTATGACTGGGGAAATGAATTTTTAATTTTAAATTTTATTTGCTTTCAGTTAATTTAAATATAAACTTAAATAGCCACATATAGCTAGCCACATGCTCAAGGACATAGAGAAAAACATGAAGATTATGAGGAGAAAAAGAAAAGATATATAAGACCAAAATTTCTGGAGGTAAAAAATACAATATTGAAACACACAAAAAAGGATTAACAGCAGATTAGACACTTTAAAAGGAAAAGATCCACACAATAATGTTAAACTAAAAGACACGGCAATAGAAACTACCCAAAGCACACAAGGCAAAAAAAAAGAATGAGAATAAATTAAGAGACCATCAGTGACCTGTGAGAGGACATTATTAAGCAGCCTATAGGGATCACTGATGACCCAGGAGAAGGGAGAAGGAAATAGAAAAAATATTTGAAGAAAGTATGGCCAAAATTTCTCCAAATTTAGTGAAAATTGTAATTCCACAAGTCCAAGTTCAAAGAACCCTAAGGAGAATAAACATAAATAAAACCACACTAAGACATGGCATGATAAAACTTTTGAAAATCAGTGACAAAGAGAAATATCTCAGATGTGGCCAGAGAAGAAGATAAGGGTTATTACACACAAAGAAACAAAGACAAGAATGACAGCAGACTTCTCAACAGAAACGAAGAAGGCTACATGTCAGGAGAGTAGCATACTGAAAGTGCTGAGGAAAAAACAAATCCTGCTAACCTAGAATTTATAATAATGTTCAGCAAAAAATATATTTCAAAAAAATAAAGACAAAATAAAGACTTTTCAGACAAGCAAAAGCTGAAACAATTCATTGCCACTGACTTGTACTATCGGACATGTTGAAAAAAATCAGAAGGAAAAATGATATCAGATGTAAATTGGATCTTCACAAAGAAATGAAGAGCACCAAATGGCTAAACATATGTGTAAATATAAAAGAGAATTTTTTTCTAATTTTCAAAAATTTTAAGAGACATTTGACAACATAAAGCTAATAATAATAATACCAATGTATTCTATGAATTAAAGGCATGGTAACAAATTATATAAAAGGAAAGAAATGAAAAAAATGAAACTGTTGTTAAGCCTCTGTCTCTATATATGAAGTAGTATAATATCATTTAAAGAGAAAGAAATCAAATATGTATATTGTAACCCCTGGAACAACTACTAAATGAAGAGGTATAGCTAAAAATCCAATAGTGGATAATAAATGAAGCTGTAAATATTATCAATTCAAAATGAGACAATAAAAGCAAAAAGAATAAAAAAAGAGACAAATAGAAAACAAATAGTAAGATGCTAATTATTAAACCCAACAATATAAATAACATTTTTTTTTTTAGACAGTCTTGCTCTGTCGCCCGGGCAGACAGAGTGCGTGGCATCAGCCTAGCTCACAGCAACCTCAAACTCCTGGGCTCAAGTAATCCTCCTGCCTCAGCCTCCTGAGTAGCTGAGACTCCAGGTACACACCACCACACCCAGCCAATTTTTTCTATTTTTAGTAGAGACGGGGTCTCATTCTTGCTCAGGCTGGTCTCAAACTCCTGACCTCAAGCGATCCTTCCACCTCGGCCTCCCAGAGTGCTAGGATTACACGCATGAGCCACCGTGCCCAGCCTATAAATAACATCAATGGTTTAAGCACTTCTATTCAGGGCAGGGATCATTAGAGAAAATAGAAACACAAGACCCAACTATAAACTATCTACAAGAAACCCACTTTAAATAAAAAAACAAAGATAAAATTAAAAAGATGTAAAAGAGACATGAGGCACATATAAATCAAAAGAAAGCCATAATGGCCATATTATCTGCCTGAGGAGAATTCAAAACAAGAACTCTGCAGGGTAAAAGGGCAGAGGCACCAATTCAGCAAGTGGACATAACATTTAGCATATGCTAAATGTGTATGAACCTAATATTTAGGATACATGAACCCAAAACTAATAACATTGAAAACAAAATGGTTGTATTCACAATTATACTTGAAGACTGCAAAACCCCTTTCTCAGTAATTTACAGAAGTAGACAGAAAATCATCAAGGATTTAGAAGACTTGAACAACACTCTCAACCAGCTGGACTCAACTGACCATTACAGAATATACTACACCCAACAACAGAATACATGTTCTTTTAAATTGCACATGAGATATTCTCCAAGAAACAGCATAGTTCTAAACCATAAAACCAGTCTAAATAAACATAAAAGGATTCAAATCATATGAAATATGCTCTCTGACCATATAACTTGAAAGCAATAAAAAATTAGAAATTCGATAACCAAAAACATCTGGAAAATCTCTAAGTATTTGGAAACTAGACAATATACTCCTATATAATCCAAGTATCAAAGGAAAAAAACACCAACAAAAGAAAGCATTTGGACTGAATAAAAATGAAAACATAACATATAAAAATTTGTGGGATGCAGCTAAAGTAATATGTGCAGGGAAATTTATAGCACTAAAAAGCCTACATAAGAAAAGAAAGATCTAAAATCAATACTCACCTTTCACCTGAAGAAGCCAGAAAAAGAGCAAATTATCAGAAATAAAGTAAGAAATGTGAGAGGAGAAAATAATAAAATAGAGAACAGAAAAAACATTAAAATTAATGGAATATAAAGTTTGTTTTTTGAAAATATCAATAAAATTTTCAAACCTATAGCTATGCTGATGAGAGAAAAAGAGAGAAGAGAAGGCACTGACAACAAATTACCAGTATCAGGAACGAGGGGTGACATCACTAGAAATTCTAAAAATGTAAGATGGATAAGAGTATATTATCTATTCTTCTACTCATTTATCTGAGTTCATAACTTAAAGCCTTTCCATGAAGACAACTCTAGTCCTAAAAGTTCACACCAGCAAATGTTTCTAAACATTTAAAGAATAATAAACCCAATAACATACAAACTGGTCCAGAGAACACAAAAAAAGGGAATACTTTCTAACCTCTGCAGCCAGCACATCCTTGATACCACCTGAAAAGGACATTACAAGAAGGAAACTACAGGGCACTCACTCACGAAAACAGTGGTGAAAATTCTAAACAAAATATTAGTAAATCAAATGCAGTGGTAAAATAAGGGAAATGTCATGACTAAATTAGATTGATTCTAGGAGTAAAAGATTGGGTTAATATTTGACATTTTATTCAATAAAATTTAGCTTATTTACAGAACAAAGGAGAAGGCACGTGATCATCTTAAAAGGCGGAAAAAGCACCACATAGAATTTAATACCCATTCATGATAGAATCTCTTAGCAAACTATGAAAAGAAACTTTCTTGATATGAGAAAGCAACCAACATAATGATAAAATATTAAAAGCTTTTTCTCAAACACTGAGAAGGAGACAACAATCTCAGCTTTAATTTTTAAGGTAAGACAATAAAGTTTCTACAAGAAACACAGAAAAACATTTCAGAACCTTCAGGTAGGAAAATATTTCATAAGCAGGATGCATAAAAGCACCACTCATAAAGAAAAAGACTAAGTTAGATCCCATTAAAATCAGGAATATCTATTCATCAAGTCAATAAGAAAAAAATGAAAAGGCAAGCCAGAACTGGGAGTTTTCTCCAATGCCATATATATGACAAAGGCTTCCTCTCCTGATGATGTAGAGAACTCCCATAAACTGATTAGAAAAAGACACACAATCAGAAAAATGGGCAACAGAAATGGGCAACAAGAACTTCACGAAAAAGGATATTCAAATGGCTCTTATCTCTGGGAAAGATGGTGAAAGTACTAATAAAAACTCCACCTTGGATGGTCCGAGACAGCATTTTGAGAAGGGAAAGGAAACCCCAATTCTCCTGGGTGGCCCTGCTCTGTGTCCAGGCAAGGTGGTTATCCAGTAAGAATAAAGTTTGATTCCCAAATAAGATCCTCCAGCTGCATATATTTGATAAGCACCTACTAGGAGGGAGGCATGGGGTAAGCAAGTGTGGAAGTGTGAAGATGAACACAGTGTTCACCTGGACCTTGGAGGGCTAATGGTCTGACTGTCCACACAGAAACAAACAGGTGTTTTCCAAACATGGGACAGAACACAGCCACAGGGATAGCACAGGTGTTGCGGGAGCACAGGGAAGAAGGGCAATGGACCCAGAGGGGGTCAAAGAACAAGGAAAGAAGAGTTTCCTGGGTAAGATGACCCCCTAGTTATCTCATGACTGATGAACTGAAGGAGATGCAGAGAAGGAAATGGAGCAGGGTCAAAGTCAGCCCACAAGGCTGGAGCATGAGTGTGAGGTACAGGTAGTGACAGGGTGTATCCAGGGAGCCTCATTAGGCTTGGCACCACAAAAAACTACAGTTATCTGTTTATTTTTTTAATGTCACCTTCTCCACTAAACCAAGAACTCCATCAAAAAGAGACCAGGAGAGAGTTGGAACCCATTCTATTAAGTGAAGTATCCCAAGAATGGAAAAATAAGCACCACATGTACTCACCAGCAAATTGGTTTCCCTGATCATCACTTAAGTGCACATTTGGGAATAACACCAATTGGGTATCGGACAGAGGGGGGGGGTGGGGGGAGGGGATGGGTGTATACCTACATGATGAGTGTCTGGGGAATGGACACGCTTGAAGTTCTGACTTGGGGGGATGGGGGTGAGGGGAGGGGATGGGTGTATACCTACATGATGAGTGCGATGTGCACTGTCTGGGGAATGGACACGCTTGAAGCTCAGACACGGGGGGATGAGGAGAGCATGGGCAATATATATAACCTGAACTTTTGTACCCCCATAATAAACTGAAATTAAAAAAAAAAAAAAAAAGACCAGGGAGGCCAGGCTCAGTGGTTCACATACATAGTCCTAGCACTTTAGAAGGCCGAGGTGGGAAGATCACTTGAGGCCAGGAGTCTGAGACAAGCCTGCGCAAGAGTGAGACCCCATCTCTACAAAAATAAAAAATAGGCTGGGTGCAGTGGCTCACACCTGTAATCCTAGCACTTTGGGAGGCCAAGGCAGGAGGATTGTTTGGGGCCAAGAGTTCGAAACCATCCTGAGCAAGAGCAAGACCCCGTTCTCTACAAAAAAATAAAAACATTAGCCAGGCATGTGCATGCCTGTAGTCACAGCTACCCAGGAGGCTGAGGCAGGAGAATTGCTTGAGCCCAGCAGTTTGAGGTTGCAGTGAGCTATGCTAACACCACTGCACTCTAGCCTGGGCTACAGAGAGAGAGAGAGAGAGAGAGAGAGAGAGAGACACTGTCTCAAAAATATATAAATAAAAAATTTTAAAAATCAGCTGGGCATAGTGGCGCATGCCGGTTATCCTAGCTATCCTGGAGGCTGAGGCAGGAGGATCACTTGAACCCCAGAGTTTGAGGCTGCAGTGAGCTGTGATGACACCATTGCATTCTAGCCCAGGCAACAGAGTGACACCCTGAATCAAAAAAAAAAGAGAGAGAGAGAGAGAGAGAGAGAAAGAAACCAGGGAGTCCCAGGTTTCCAGTTCCACACATAAGGAAGGAGCTTGGAAGTTGCCACTCTGTCCCAAGAAGTAAAATCCTGAACAAACTGAAAAATCAACAACTCTTTGAAGATTCATAAGAAAAGTGAGGTCACAAGCAAACTCCTGTTCTCTCAAAATTGGAGTGACAGGTGGATACACAGAATCACAACTGGAGCTAAAACCTCCACAGGAACTACTGCCAGGGTAGGAAAACCCAAACTATAATTGACAAATTTCTGGAGGCTCGACCTGGACAAATCTGAGAGATAAAAACTCCAGGGGCGGCCGGCGCGGTGGCTCACGCCTGTAATCCTAGCACTCTGGGAGGCCGAGGCGGGTGGATCGCTCAAGGTCAGGAGTTCGAGACCAGCCTGAGCAATGAGT
>CM052448.1:20980193-21017455 GCA_028533085.1 Varecia variegata
AAAGAAATTATTTGCAAACATTTTATGAGGATACACTGTTCATTTTTAAAATTTCTTTTTACACTGTAGTTTGAACTAATGTATTTTATATCCTTTTGTAGTAAAACATAACTCAGATTTCTACAGGCCTTAAAACCACAAACTTATTATTTGAACTGTGTCTTCTGTAACAGGTTTTAATAAAGTTGGACCAACTTATAAAAAAAATAAAATAAAAAAAAATAAAACAACAATAAGATACCACTACATCCCTATTAGAATGGCCAAAATCCAGAACACTGACAACACCAAATGCTAGTGAGGATATGGGGCAACAGGAACTCTCATTCACTGCTGACAGGAATGCAAAATTGTACAGTCACTTTGGAAGACAGTTTGGCAGTTTTTTCAAAGCTAAACATAGCCTTACAATATAATCCAGCAGTCACACTCCTTGGTATTTATCCAAAGGAGCTGAAAATTTATGTCCACACAAAAACCTACACACAGATGTGTTTAGCAGCTTTATTCATAATTTCCAAAACTTGGAAGCAACCAGAATGTCCTTAAGTCGGTGAATGGATAAACTCTGCTATGCCCAACCAATGGAGTATTATTCAGCACTACAAAGAAATGAGCTATCAAGTATGAAAAGACATGGAAGAAATGTTAATGCATATTACTAAGTGAAAAAAGTCAATCTAAAAAGGCTGTACACTGTATGATTCCAACTATTAGATGTTCTGGAAAAGGCAATACAATACTATGGATACAGTAAAAAGACAGGGTTTAGGAGAGAGAAATGAAGAGGCAGAGCACGAAGGATTTTTAAGGCAGTGAAAATACTCTGTCTGATAATACAATGATGGATACATGTCATTACACATTTGACCAAATACATAGAATGTACAACACCAAAGGTGAACCCTAATGCAAACTATGGACCTTGGGTGACAATGCTGTGTCTGTCAATGTAAGTTCATCGATTTTAGCAATTGTACCACTGTGGTGCCAGGTGTTGATAATGGGGGAGGCTATGCATGTGTGGGAGCAGGGTATATATGGGAAATCTCTCTACCTTTCTCTTGATTATTCTGTAAACTTAAAACTGCTCCCAAAAATTGTCTTTATTTAAAAAAAGAGTTTAAAAAGGGACCAGGTCTCTATACTGTTTGAGTCTATGGCACACAGCTCAGCACCCCGCACAGTGAACTGCCCAGTAAACAATTGTTGAATAAAATGTAAAGAATATTAGAATTTATAGAACCAAAAAAAAAAAAAAAAAAGAAATAGGAAGTGGTCATGTTCCCAATAGCTTTAAAATGATAAGGGGATTGGCTTTGGCCCTATGGGTATGGGAAGCTACTCAAGTGGTTTCCATATGAAAGCGACATCATTTGAAATGCATTTCAGATTAATTACTCAGGAGGAAGACAGACTTAATCTGGGGGAGAAAGAAGCAAGGTTATTCTAGAAGCTGTTCCAATAGTCCAGGGGAGAGAAAATGAAGCTCTGATAAGGGGAGTAGAAATTAAGGAGAAACAGCAAGTTTAAGAAAGGTTAACATCTTAAAACTAGCAAAACCTAGATCCCAGACAGGATGAGGTCAGAGGTAAGAGAGAGGGAAACATTCAGGATGATCTCCATTTTGGTAGCTTTATTCTGCCTGCTGTGAACCATCACCTGGCAAGGAATAGAAGGCAAAATTAGATGGGAGATGGGGAGGGGGGCTTTAAATAACCTATATTTTGGAACTGTTGAAAATAAGGTGCCTCTGTGCATCTGTACAGAGATAGATAAGACACAAGAACCCAGGCTACAGAGACACATGGGTGTTACCACCACAGAGGGCATGAAATGTGCAGGAAGGTCTGGCAGAGAAAAAGGATTAGGGAGCTAAGGATGGAGATCTGGGGATATGCCATGAGAATGGGCAAGAAGAAGAAGACATCATGAGGGAGACAAACAAATCAGAGCCGTAGGAATAAAGCCAGAAGAATGATGTCACAAAATACCAGAGAAAGGGGCCTTTCAAGGAGAAGGTGAAAGTGTTTCAACTACCTAACACAGCAGAATGTTCTAGTAAGATAAGGTCTGGAAAACATTCATTTTACTGCAAGGAGGGTGCTGTTGAACTTTATTAGGACATACCGGGCAGGTGATAGGGAGTGGCAAATTGCATAGAGTAGACTAAAATGTGAATGAATAAACAGATGCTTGTACCCCAGTTCTCATAGCAGCATTATTCATGATAGCCAAAAGGTGGAAAACAATTCAAATACCCATCAACAAATGAATAAACAAAATGTGGTATATCCATACAATAGAATTATTCAGCCATTAAAAAAATTAAGCACTGACACATGCTACATGAATGAACTTTGAAAATATCAGCTCAGTGAAATAAGACAGATACAAAAGGACAAATATTTTATGCTTCTACTTAAATATCTAGGAATATGGAAATTCATAGAGACAGAAAGTACATTAGAAGTTACCAGGGCCTAGGGAGAGGGGGAAAAGGGCAGTTATTGCTTAACACAGCGGTCCCTAACCCTTTTGACACCAGGGACTGGCTGCGTCACTACCTTGCCTCCACCTCGGATCACCAGGCATTAGATTCTTACGGGGAGTGCGCAATCTGGATCCCTCAAGTGCACAGTCTGCAGTGGGTTCACACTCCTATGAGGGTGGGTCTGAAGCCCCCTGCTGATCTCGGGGGGTGCTCAGGAAGTGATGGGAGCTATGGGGAGCAGCTGTGGGTGTAGGTGGGGCTTTGCTCAAGCTCTCCGCCACTTGCCTCCTGCTGTGCAGTGAAGTTGGGGACCTCAGGCTTAACAGGTACAGAGTTTTTGTTTGGATTGCACAACTGTGAATGTAATTAATACCACTGAACTTTATAGTTAAAATGCTTAAAATAGCAAATTTTATGTTATATATATTTTATCACAAGAAAAAAAAGTGAACAGATAGTGCAGAAATATTTGCCAAAGAATATGAGGTTGAACCATCTGTTGTCCAATCTACATGTTTGAGGAAAAGTTATTTCAAAGACATGCAGTCCATTTCTTTCATTTCTCCAGACAGTTTTAAGTTCTGTCCCTAGATCAAAAGGGATGTTCTGAAAGATCTCTACCACATCCACGATGCTTTGGCCTCCTAACAAAACCTGAGTTCCACCCTCCACTTCTCACAAACAACAATGAAAGGCAACAGAGAGGTTTACTACAAGGTTCTTCACTCCATGAAGACCTTCAAAGACATTTTTTTCAGA
The DNA here is from genome assembly GCA_028533085.1 of Varecia variegata. NCBI lineage: Eukaryota > Metazoa > Chordata > Mammalia > Primates > Lemuridae > Varecia > Varecia variegata. The sequence goes on from CM052448.1 coordinate 20,983,447, forward strand.
CTCCAGTGCCAGGGATTCTTTCTGTTCCAGGAGTGACTGATTCGCTTCTTCTCGTGGCCAGTGAAAAATCACATGTGGATTAGGAGGATAAAAGACAAACCTGCAGCTCTCTTTTGAGGACAGTAGGATCACATGACCATACAGCACCACAGCCACATCTGCCTGCTTGTCCGCCACCACTCACTCTCCATTTACCCTCCATCTGAAGATATGAACACTTATAAAAGCCAGGGAATCCCCTGGAAAACAAAATAGAGAATAAAGAAAAACAACTTACCTGGGATTTGTTCATTTTCTAGTACTCCTCTAAGAGCACAGAAACCTGTTCTCCAAACAGCATACCTGGAAGAAAAAAAGGAAAGAGGAACAGAATGAGAGATCTGGCTGGCCCTGCACCTGCTTCATTCTCCTACAAACTCCCACACACCCAATGGGTACCCCTGATTTTGCAGAAGAAAGAAGGGAAACATTTTCATGTCCCTGTGCAATTCCAATATGATTTCATTGAGGATAAACCTGCAATGTTTCCCATTGCTTTAACAATTTATATCCCCCCCTCAAAAACAGAGAAATATTTAAAACAGAATTGATTAAACAAATTACAGCACTTTGGCCAGGGATGGTGGCTCATGCCTGTAATCCTGGCACTTCAGGAGGCCAAAACAGGAAGACCCTTTGAGGCCAAGAGTTCAAGACCAGCCTGGGCAACATGGAAAGACTCCATCTCTACAAAAAAATTAAAAAATTAGCAGGACTTGGTGGCTCACACCTGTAGTTATTCAGGAGGTTGAGGCAGGAGGATTGCTTGAGCCTGGGAGTTGGAGGCTGCAGTGATTTATGACATACCAGACCTTCATTAAAAATGATGTTGGCAGGGGGGCAGGAATCTACTTCAAGGTTGTTTTGTACATCTCCTTTGCCACAATAATGTTAATTCCTCAGTCAAAGAATCCACATGAAGCTTTGGAAACAGGGATAGGTATTTTAAGCATAAATCTTTTAAAAAACTGTCTCTTCCACTTTGGTTGCAGTCTCTCAAAAGGAGCTTTCAACAGGAAACTTGTTTCAATTTGTTTGGGTGGATAGCATTAATCCAGAGTAAGGGACTCTGACTTCTACTCACACTTATTGATCCCGGACAAGTCATTTCCCCTTTCAGGCCCATTTTTTCCCTTCCTTCTTTCAAATGAAACAAAAATAGAAAACCCTGGCAACGCCTCCCTGTATTATGACTTCTTTTGACTCCACGAGATCAGGAAAGACTGCGCAGCAGCACATCTCTGGTGCCAGACACGGCGATGGTCACTATTAGAAAGCTGTTCAGCCTCCGGAAAGCATTAGTGAAGAACGACGGGAGGGAGGGCTGCGGGGTGCTGTTTAGCGTCAGGTAAAAATAAAATTTTCCTGGCCATGGAATCCCCGCCGACGAAGACATTTCTCTCTCCATCCGGCCCTGGCCACCACTCTTACCCCAGCTCCTTTCTCTCTGTCAAGTGACTCCCGGTCTCTAAGGGCTTCTGAGTGTGGTGAAATCATTCAAGCCTCGGCCTGGCCTCGGGGCGCTGTGCTCCTTTCCTGCGTCTCTTCAGCCTCTTCTCCGCAGGCCTCATAGGTCTCCGGTCAGAGGCTGGGGGGGTCGTCCGTCCTCCCGGAGACATTCCTGTTCCCGAGGGACGCTCCCCCTCACCGCAGCAGAGCCCAGGGAACAAGCTCGCCGTAGCTGGAAGGGTCCCAAGTCGGCCCCGCTGAGAACACGCAGCTCCCAGAAACCCAGGCTGCGGCGCCCACACGCGACGCAGGGCCGCTGCGGACAAAGCCAGGCTGGCCACGGTCCCGGTCTCGGCCGCGCCGCTTCTCTAGCGGCAGGCGGCTCTGGGGACCGCGCGGCGCGGGACGACGCAGGCAGGCTCCGCGCGGCCGCGGCCGCAGAATCACGCACCACACGCAGGGAACCCAAGGAACCGCTAGGCAAGGACTCGGCTCGCGTCCGGCTCACAGAGATGTCTGCGCTTCGGCCCGGGGCCCCACGCCACGCACTGCGAAGAGGCGAGAGCAACAGCGACACCTGCTAACCCTCACCTGCCTCATCGGCCGCCGCCTCGGGCCCAGCCGGAAGATGGAGCCCGGGCAGCCCCACGCGCGACCGCGCGCAGGCAGACGCCCCCGCCCCCGCCCCGCCCCGCCTCGCCTCGCCTGAGGGATTCGCGCCTGCGCAGAGAGCCCTGCCGGCTCCCGGGGGCTCCGCCCACAATAGGAGCCAGGCCTGCAGGGGACCCCTCCCCCGCCAACCTCCCACTGTACCTCTCGCCACCCGCCCCACATTCGCCCCTCCCCACATCCTCCCCACTTCGCTCCACGTCCTCCCCCGCACCACCTCATCCCTCCACACTCCACCTTACACCACCGCCACCCACACTCCTCCCCACACCACCCCATTTCTCCCCCAAACCACTGCCACCTCTCCACACCCCCGCCCCCCACATTACCAGCGCCTCCTTCACACTCCACGCACCCGTCACATCCCTCACCCCTTCCCCTGCACCCCGGGCCTCCCGTTGACACAAGCACCCCCCCCGCCCCCCCGCGGCGCCTGTCCCAGGCCTGGGGATGAGAAGTCTCCATGCAGCCGAGCGAGAGATTTAGGAATACAGATGAAACATTTAACCAAATTGGCCCAGCCAAGCAATTTTTTTTATTAAATGTCAATAAAAATAAATAAAGGGGAGTGGGGAGACAAATCTTAAGAAGCCGTACATGAAATTTGGAGTTAAATCAAAACGCACACAAACGGCAAGGAAAAAAAGGGTTATGTCACCCATTCTCCCCCACGTGATGGTGCTGACGTGAGGCTCCTGCCTTCTGACATTTTTACCTAACGGGAAAAGCTTCCCAAGCGTCCAGAGTACTGGCCTAGGACAAAGGATATTTACCGCCTTAGTGCAGGAGAAAGGAAAGGGGCTTGGGATTTGTTTATCTCTGATCTTTATTACCTGTTATTGCCTTCTGCTAACTTTGGGTTTAATTTGTTCTTTTTCTGGTTCTTGAAGGTGTAAATTTAGGTTGCTGATTTGGGATCTTCTTTTTTAATGGGAGCGTTTACAGCTGTAAATTTCTCTTAGCACTACTTTCAGTGCATCCCATAAGTATTGGTGTGTTGTGTTTTCATTTTCATTTGCCTGAAGATATTTTCTGACTTCCCTTGCGATAGCATTATTTTTAATGAAGCCAAGACGTTATGGCAAACATAGAAGTATATTAAAATTTTTAAATGCCCTGAAATTTAATATTTTCTACTCACAGAACAAAATGGAGATTATCAGACTAGAAAGCAGTGATGGTGCATGTGGACTATTGCTATGGTGTATACAAACATTTTTCACAAATTTTTAAAAGAATGTTACTGTTTCCCTCAAGTAGTATCTCAAGGTACAGAATCAGAGATAAAGAAGCCACAAATTTTAACTTGTAAAATTATATAAAGATACTTATTATTTGAAAATATAAAAATAAATGTGTTGCTGTCAAGATTTCTGCAGTTTAAATTTACAAAAAAAAAAAAACTGCCTCAGTGAATCACAAGGGCAAGAAGTGACTAAAGGTGCTTACCTGTCTTTGTGTCTGTATTTGTCTGCTAGGGCTGCCATAACAGAATATCACAGACTGAGCAGCTTAAATAACAGAGGTTTATTTCTCACAGTTCTGGAGGCTGGGAATCCAAGGTCAAGATGCTGGCAGGGCTGGTATGTCCTGAGGCTATTCTCCTTGGCTTGCAGATGGCCACCTTCTTGCTGCGTCCTCAGATGGCCTTTTCTCTGTGCACACACATCCCTGGTGTCCCTCTCTCTTCTTATGAGGACACCAGTCATATCAGATTAGAGTCTCACCCTTATGACCTCACTTAACCTTAATTATGTCCTTAAAGGCTCTATCTCCAAATAAAGTCACATCTGGAGTAGGCCTTGCATAGAGTACAGGTTGAGCATCCCGAATCTAAAAGTCCAAGATCTGAAAATCTGAAATCACTGGAAAATTTTGGATTTCACATTTTTGGATGCAGGATGCTCAACCTGTATATATTCTGCAAATATTTTAAAATCTAAAAAAAATCCAAACTCTGGGTGGTGGCTCACGCCTGTAATCCTAGCACTCTGGGAGGCTGAAGTGGGAGGATCTCTTGAGCTCAGGAGTTTGAGACCATCCTGAGCCCTGAACAAGAGCAAGACCCCATCTCTACTAAAAATAGAAAAAAATAGCTAGGCATGGTGGCACCTGCCTGTAGTACCAGCTACTCAAGAGGCTGAGGCAGGAGGATTGCTTGAAGCCAGGAGTTTGAGGTTGCTTTGAGCTAGGCTGACGCCACTGCACTCTACTCAGAACAACAGAGCAAGACTCTGTCTCAAAAAAACAAACCAACAAACAAACAAAAATAAAACAAAAAATCCAAAATCCAAAACACTGCTGGTTCCATGCATTCTAGATAAGTGATGTTTAACCTGTATATGAATTTGGGGGGAACACAATTCATTCTACCTCTCTTTGGCTGGCTAAATTTAAGGATTTTATGTGCTTTATAACCAATTCCACAGAAAGGACCAGAGAATGAAAAATTTGAGGAGAGTGCAAAAAACCTGCCAAACCACAAGGCAGAGAGAGTCTAATGTTGAAGCTTCCTTGAGGGCTTGTTTTTTTTGTTTGTTTGTTTGTTTTGTTTTTTTTGATGGCTTTATTTTTGCTCTAGTTTTTTCCATTAAGACTTGAATCAAGCTTACATCAAAAACTACTGGTAATTTAAGTTGCCTTTTGTGTCATTCAGTGAAAAACTAATTTCAAAAAAGATATATAGTTATAAAAAAGTAAAGATTTAGGCACTATTCCAAAAAATGCGTAGACTCTTTGACCTAGCAATTTCTTTTCTAGAAATATGTCACATTCATTTTTACTTACTTAAGAAATACACATAAAGTATTTATTATGTGCTAGCACTATAGGTTGTCACATTTACCCTAATTTTATACTTGAGAAAACAAAGGCACAGAAAGGTTAAGGAACTGGCCCAGGGTCACACAGCTAATAAGAGACCCAGGCAGGACTCCTCGTGCAGCCTGACTCCAGAATCCTTGCTCTTACTCTCCATTGTGTGTGTCTATGGGGAAAAATATGTTGTCTATGGGGATAAATGTGGGGGGAAAAACTCCACATATTTATTTGTGAAGTTTTACTATAACATTATCTCTAACAGAAGAAAACTGAGAAATAAGCAAAGAGGATAAATACTTGTCAATCTGGTGCAGCCATTATGGAAAACACTACGAAGGCCCCTCAAAAATTTAAAAATAAAACTATCATATGACCCAACAATCCATCTTCTGGATATATACCCAGAAGAAACGAAATCAGTGCTTTGTAGAGATGTCTGAGCTCCCATGTTCATTTCAGTATTATTCACAATAGCCAAGACATGGGAACAACCTAAGTGTCCATGAACAGGTGAATGGATAAAAAAATTGTGGTGTATATATACAACGGAATATTATTCAGCCTTAAGCAAAAAGGAGGAGACCCTGTCATATTCGACAACAAAGATGAACTTGGAGGGCACTATGCTAAGTTAAATAAGCCAAACACAGAAAAAAATGATGCATGATCTTACTTATATGTGGAATCTTTTTTTTTAAGTTGAATGTATAGAAACAGAAGTAGAACAGTGGTTGGGGGGCATAGAATGGGGGTGTATAGGTGAAAGAATACACAATTGCAGTTTCATGATTAAGTCTAGACGTCTAATGTACAGAATGAGGACTATAGTTAACAATATTATATTACAGACTGGAAATTTAATAAGAGAGTAGACTCTTACCACACACATACATGCACGCGCGCGCGCGCGCACACACACACACACACACACACACACGGTAACTATGTGAGATGATGGATATTTTAATTTGCTTGACTGTAGTAATCATTTCACTCTGTATATGTATATCAAAACAATGTTGTATACCATAAATATATATATAATAAAGAATTGTAAATCATGCATTCAGTGGAATATCACATAGCTCTTAAAGAATGATATAATTGATCACATTTACTGATGAGGACAGATGTTCAGTTTATCACATAATGTTTGCTGTAAAAACTGACTCTGGAGTATCTATTGATAAATAGAGCACCCGTATGAAATCATAAATGCCCAGAAACAAGACTAGAATCATTCTGGACAAACTCTTCAGAGTCAACTCTGTGAAGGAGCGTAGATGTGGAGGTGTGAGAAGTGAAATCATAGGAGACAGCAGGAAATGCAGCTCAGAAAAGAAAGGTCAAATAGGACAACGGTTGGGGAACATACAGCCCAGGGTATGTGCTGGACCCTGTTTCGGTGACAGGGTGCATTCCTCAGGTTAGAGGCCATCTCAGCTCCACAAAGAGGCTAACAAGCTTAGAACACTTTTAGGGCATTAGTGGTAGTACCTGAGCCAGGCATGCTCGCCTGGGCCCTTCAACTTTTCAGGATTAGTGAGCACCCTACCCCTGCTGTGTCCACCCCAGGTAGATGCTGGACAGAGCTTGGGTCCCTCAGTAAGGACAAAAACCCAGGTTCCAAAGGGCTCTGGGGTGCCTCCTGAGCTTTTGGGAGCCAATCAGCTCTGGTCCACAAACTTACAACACCTTGCCAGAGGTTTCTGTTCGATTCACCTTACGTTTGAAACCTGGTTTTGTTAATTTGTCAACATTTTTATTTTTTTTTAAGACAGAGTCTTACTCTGTTGCCTGGGTTAGAGTGCCGTGGCGTCAGCCTAGCTCATAGCAACCTCAAACTCCTGGGCTCAAGCAATCCTTCTGCCTCAGCTTCCCGAGTAGCTGGGACTACAGGCATGCACCACCATGCCTGGCTAATTTTTTCTATATATTTTTAGTTGTCCAGCTAATTTCTTTCTTTTTTTTTTTTTTTTTTTTTTTGAGACAGAGTCTCGCTTTGTTGCCCGGGCTAGAGTGAGTGCCGTGGCATCAGCCTAGCTCACAAGCAACCTCAAACTCCTGGGCTCAAGCAATCCTTCTGCCTCAGCCTCCCGAGTAGCTGGGACTACAGGCATGCACCACCATGCCCAGCTAATTTTTTTTTCTATATGTTTTTTTAGTTGGCCAGATAATTTCTTTCTATTTTTAGTAGAGACGGGGTCTCACTCTTGCTCAGGCTGGTCTCGAACTCCTGACCTTGAGCGATCCACCCGCCTCGGCCTCCCAGAGTGCTAGGATTACAGGCGTGAGCCACCACGCCTGGCCAAGCATCTGATTCTTGCACTGTTCTCGTCTGCACATAGAAGGTAACCTTGCCTACTCAGTAAGAAATAAACTTCTTTCTTTGGACTCTCCTCCAAGTGACTGTGTTTGTAACAACAGCAACAGGAGCCTACACCGCACATTCCCCGAGCTGTTTGGAGGATTTCTACCCATTTAAGTCTCACAATGAAGCTGGGAGAGAGCTGTTGTGTGGAGACAACAGAGGCACAGTTTTATTGGGGCATTCGTAACACACAATGAATTGAACATGTTTGAAGTGTACAATTTGATAAATTTTAACATATGTATACACATATATATCACCACAATCAAGAAAATGAACATATCCAAAAAGTTTCCCATGTCCCTTCCTAATTCCTACATCCCACTCCTCCCTGTCCCCAACCAACTCCCATGCAACCACTGATCTGCTTTCTGTCACTAGATGAGTTTGCATTTTCTACAATTTTAGAATTTTACATAAATTGAATCATAGTCCTTTTGGAATGAATGGCTTCTTTAATACAACAGAATTATTTTGAGATTCATCAATATTTCTGAGTATAACAATACTATGTTCCTTTTTTATTGCTGAGTAGTATTCTGTTATATGAACAAACAATTATTTGTTTACCCATTCACCAGTTGATGGACATTTAGGTAGGTTCCAGTTCATTTCTCTTGGGTTAATAGCTAGGATTGGAATAGCTTAGTCGTATGGTAGACGTATATTTAACATTTTAGGAAAGTACCAAACTGGCTTGCCATTTTACATTCCTCCCAGCAGTGTAAATAGCTCCACATGCTCACAACATTTGGTATGGTCAGCTTGTTTAGTTATAGCCATTCTAATAGGGGTGTAGTACAGTCATGCAGCACCTAACAACAAGGATATGCTCTGAGAAATGTGTTACTCGGCAATTTCATCATTGTTTGAACATCACGGAGTGTGCTTAACACAAACCTAGATGGTAGAGCTTACTACACATCTAGGCTGTATTGTCTAGCCTATTGCTCCTAGGCTACAAACCTGTACGGCATGTCATTGTACTGAATAGGCAATTGTAACACAGTGGTATGTATTAATATTTGTGTATCTAAACATAGAAAGGGGGCAGTAAAAACACAGTATAAAAGATAAAAAATAGAGCACCTGTATAGGGCAGCTCCATTACAATCTTATGGGACTGCATTGTATACATGGTCTGTTGTTGACTGAAACCTCATTTTGTAGCACGTGACTACAGTATCTCATCGTGGTTTTAATTTGTATTCCCCTAATGACTGATGGTGCTGAGCTTCCTTTCAGGTGCCTAACTGCTATCTATGTATCTGCTTGAGTGAAGTGTCCAAATCTTTTCCCCACTTTTAAAAATTGGGGGTTTTTCTTATTGAGATTTTAGGGCTCTTTTTATATATTCTGGATATAATTCCTTTACCAGATATGTGATTTGCAAATATTTTCTCCAAGTCCTTTCATTCCCTTAACAATGTCTTTTGAAGGGCAGAAGTTCTTCATCTTCATGAAGTTCAATTTATCATTTTTTCTTTCATAGATCTTGTTGTTTGTATCTGAGAAATCTTTGCCTAACCAAAGGTTCAGAACATTCTCTCCTATGCTTTCTCAGAAGTTTCATAGTTTCAGGTGTTAGGTTGAGGACTATGTCTTTTTTTAGTTAGTTTTTATACCTTGAGGAAGGTCTGGATCAAAATAGTTTTAGTCCAGTGGTCAAATAGGAATTCAGAAAAGGAAAATAGAGACAATAATGGAAAGGCAGTGTTTATATAAGTACTAAGAATTTTCCAGATTTATGAAATATATGCATATACCAATTCAGAAAATAAAACCAATCTGAGTGGGGTAAATAAAAAATTTCCACTTTCCCATTAGATTATCTTTTTTATTTGCAGGAAGGAGTTCCTTGAGTATTTTAGATATTAATCCTTTGTCAGTTTTAGACATTGCAAAAATTTTCTTCCTCTCTGATACCTGTTTATTAAATCTATCTCTGAAGTCCTATATAGAACAAAAGTTATCAATTTTGAAGTAATCAGATTCATCAATTGTTTGCCTTATAGCTATAGCATTAAACTTTTATTGAGTTCTTTCCTACCCCAAGGTCACAAAGATATCACTTACATTTTTTTCTGCTAATGCTATGATTTTACCTTTCACAATTATTTCTTTAATGCACCTGGCATCCACTTCTTTATTTGATGTTATAGGTTGGCTATGCAGTGTTATCTCCCAGTTTTCCTAATATCATCCACTGAACAATCTGTGCTTTCCTCCTGTTGGTAGGATAAGTTACTCCCTCTTTATTCTTCTTCCACAGAAATTCAGCAAGGTCCTCAAAAAGCTCAACTGAAATTTTTATTGAAATTGAAATGGATTTATGGATTAATTTGAGGAGAATTGGCATCTTTATAATACTGTCAGCCCCTCCAAGGGCATGAAATGTTCATTTATTAGGATTTCTGGTTAGAAAAACTGTTGATATTTGTAAGTTAATATTGTACGAACACTTATACAAGTTCATATACATGTGTGTGTGTAAATATATGTATATATATATTAGAGATGGGTCTCACTGTGTTGTCTAGGCTGGTTTCAAACTCCTGGCCTCAAGCAATCCTCCCGCCTCAACCCCCCAAGTAGCTGGTACTACAGGCACAAGCCACCACACCCAGAAAATTCTAATATTTTATCAATGGATTCCTATGCTTTTCTATGTAAATGGTTATGCTATCTACAGATAATGGCATTTTAATTTCTTCCACTGTAATTCTTACACCACCACTTTCCTTGCATGGAAACTCCAATACTATGTTAAACGACAGCAGGATAGTGGACACATTTGCTTCTAGTTCTAAAGGAAATTCATCAGTGTTTCTCCAGTAAGTATAATGTTTGCATAAGTTTTAGGTAAATAGCCCTTAAAAGGTTAAGAGGGTTTCTTCTAGTCCTAGTTTGTTGAACTTTATCTAATGTTCTTTCTGTATCAGTTGAAATAATTGTATGAATTTGATGAATAATATATACAGCTTAAATACAGTTAATATATAACTGTAATATATAATGATAATGGTAATATATATTAAGTATAGTTATATATCATGTATAGTAATATATGTATATGCACATGTATACATATGTATTTACTATATATAGCAGCATATATTCTATAGACAAATGTACATATATTTATATACATGGATATATTATGGATAGTAATGCATACAATTTAAATACAGCTATATATACAGAATTTGATGACTAATATATACAGCTTAAAAACATTCAAAAATACTGTTTTTGGGACATAAATATATAGTATAACTCTAAAAACATGCATGGGAGTGATGAATAGCAAATTCATGATAATAATCACTTCCATAGAGCGAAGGAAGAGAATGAAACTAGAAAGAGATACATAGATGATTTCCACTGCACCTGTAATGTTTATTTCTGACAAAATGTTAATAAAATTTTTGAAGCACTATAGAAAAACCTTAAGTCTGGATATGGATGAAAGGTTCATGATTGTTCACTATAGTATATTATTTTCTATGCTGGCTATTTTTAAACTTTTAGTGAAAATAATTGCATTCTGTTTTACCACTTGGGTTGTCAAAGATCAAGAGGTTTGAGAATATGTACTGTTGGCAATGGTGTGGGACAACTGGAGCCTATATGTTATTGATGAGAATGCACATTGTTACAATTACTTTGGGGACAACTTGGCAAAACTAAAAATGAACATATTCTTTGACACAATAATCCCACTTCTAGGAATTCATCCTACAGCCATATTTACAACAGTGTTCAAAAGGGAAATATTCCTTCCAGCATTGGTTGTGGTAAAAAGACAGGAAGCATGTTAAATATCCATTAAAGGGGAACTGAGTGGATAAATATAAAATTAATACAATGGAACTTCATTGTTGATACAATGGAACCTCATTAAAATGAAGAGGTAAGTCTCATTGTGCTAATAAGGAACTAACTCCAGGAGATATGGGTTAAGAGGATCAAAGCACTGTGTATAGTATACCACCATTTCTTTTAAAAGAGGGTGGAATATATAAGTATTTGAATATGCATATAGTATCTCTGGGGACACACGAAGATTAATAATGGCAGGTGCTCTCAGGAAGGGGATGGCGTGCAGGTGGGACTCTGCAATAGGTATGAGAAAAAGAATCAACCTTTTTTTCTCTGTAAACTAAAGCCTTCTAATATGTTTGAAGTTTATGATATGCATATATTAATTTTTCAAAAATATAAAAACATTTGTATGAATAGTTGGTATTTTAATGTCCATGTCATCCTTTTTAGCTTGCCTTTTATCAGCAGGAACTTCTAAAAAGTTAGTCTTTCTTTGCTTCTTTTGGGCTGGGGTGGAGGGGAAGTTATGGGGTTTGGAATATTAAGATGGGCTGAGGGTCCACAACTCAGTTGGGAATTGTCACTAGCTGGGGACCATCCCAAACCTGGTGTCTCTGGGTATAGACTTCATCTTTCTCCATTCAATGATTCATTCATTCAAGCATGTTTATTGTACAGATTCTTTTTACTAAGCACTGTGCTGGTGAGTGGGGAGAGAAGAACAAAACAAACCTCATCCCTGCCTTGTTGGATTATACTGTCTCATAGCAGAAACAGTCATTAGACCAACAATACAAATAATAACATAATAACATAAGATAATTTGTGATAACAACTGTAAAAGTCAGATAATGCAAGAGTGTAGAAGAGGAAAATCTAAATTAAATTAGGGGAACAGAGAAGATCTGTCTGAAAAATAGATACTTCAGCTACAATCTGAAGGATGCTTTGCCATTTAGGACTCTTTCTGCTGCAAGTACCAAAACCCAACTCAAATGAGCTTAAGCCGAAAAAGGAAAACCGTTGTCTTTAAGTGACTAAAAAGCCAAGAATGGGTTTTGCTGGCTTCAGACACAGCCAGATCTAGGGGCTGTGTTTGTTTCTCTCAACAACAACAACAAACAGCAACATCAGGGCTGTGTTTGTTTCTCTCAATCTCCTGGCCTGTTTGCCTCTTTCCCTTGTGTTAGGGGGCGATTGTGCCCCCCAAAAAAGATATGTTGAAGTCCTAATCCCCAGTATCTCAGAATGTGGCCTTATCTGGAAATAAGGTCATTGCATATGTAATTAGTTAAGAGTAGGGTGTGCCTTTAATCCAATATGATCTATGATCGGTGTCCTTACAAGAAGGGGAGAGAAACACAAGGAGGAAAATGCTGTGTGAATACTGAGACACAGAAGGGAGAAGACACCCAGGTGATGACAGAAGGAGAGACTGGAGTGACACATCTACAAGCCAAGGAATGCCAAGAATTTCTGACCAACACCAGAAGCTAGGAAGAAGCAAGGAAGGATTCTCCCCTACAGGTTTGAGAAGGATCACAGCCCTGCCGGTACCTTAATTTTAGACTTCCAGCCTCCCGAACGGTGATAGAATAAATTTCTGTTGCTTTAAGTCCCCCAAGTTGTGGTACTTTGTTACACAGCTCTTGCAGACACATATACTTTGTCTTTGTTCTCACGAGGCTCTCTACATGCAAAGCCAGAGTTGAGCCTGGAAGATGTAGGCTTTTCTCATCCTTGGTCCTCGTAATCTCAAAAAAAGGGCTCTTCCATACCTCACAGAGTTCTCTTAGTCCTGGTAGATTTTGTTATCAATTCTCATGGACTGCCTGAGTCTGTGAACACGTGTTCTCAGTCATAGTTAACTGAGGTTTGAACTTAAGAAGCAACATTATGAGGACAAGGCCCTATTTAGCACCCTGAGAAGTCGAATTCCAGGTTTGCAAGCCCAAATTCCATGGCTTCCTACGTTGGAGAAGTATTAAGTCACACAAGCTTGAAAAAGCACCAGGAAGCCTTCCTGTCCCAGGAAATGCTAAGCCTCTGACCTAAATGGTGGGCTCCAGCCCTGTCAGAACTAAGGAGGAAAAAAACGGAATCTTTGTTTTCCCTAGTTGCAATCCTGTTACTGCACAGGGCATTCCATCCAAAAGGTGCACCATTTTCTTCCATGTCACACTGGAAATGAGATGGAGGTAGATCTTAGGTAATACTTTTCTCCTTCAGATCACCAAGATATGATTTTGTCACATGGAGAAACCTGTTGGAAGGATGTTGAATATGTTGTAATCCGTCAAATTTTCCTCATCCATTTTGGTTTGTGAACAGGAAGTCTATATGCCGAGGCCCTGGTCATCAGTGCTTATTAAGAATCTGCACCCACTCACTAGAATGGCTATAATTTTTTTTAAAAAATAAGGAAAACAAGAAGTGTTGGTAAGGATGTGGAGAAATTAGAACCTTTGTACACTGCTGGTGGGAATGTAAAATGGTACAGCCACATTGGAATACAGTTTGATGGTTCCTCAACAAGTTAAACAAAATTACCGTACGACCCAGCAATTCCACTCCTAGACATCTACCGAAAAGTCTTGAAAAAGGTACTCAAACAAATACTTGTCCACGAATGTTCATAGCAGCACCATTCACAATAGTCAAAAGATAGCAACAGTCCAAATGTCCATCAACAGATGACTGACTAAATAGATTGTGGTATATACATACACACAACAGAATATTATTCAGCCGTATAAAGGAAGGTCGTACTGATACATGCTAGAGCATGGATGAACTTTGAAAACATTATGCTATGTGACATGACTAAGTGACTATGCTAAGCACCAAAGCATACGTATGATTCCATATACATGAAATACCCAGAATAGGCAAATCCACATAGAGAAAGCAGATTAGTGGTTGGCAGGGGTTGGGGAGAGGGGGGATAGTGACAGGGGTATGGAGTCTCCTTCTGGGGTGATAAAAATGTTTTGGAACTAGATAGAGGTGGTGTTTGCATAACAATGTGAAGGTACTAAATGCCACCGAACATTTAAAGTGGTTAACTTTATGTTACATAAATTTACTTCAATTAAAAAAAAAATCTGTGTGTGATTCTACTGCAAAGGTCCAGGACATTCAGAACAGCCTCTGGATGAAGTGGCTCCTAGTAATGTCTAGGAGGAAAGTAGATGTGTTCCTATTCTGTCCTGCCCCTAAGGTTCCGTAAGTGTCTGATGATGCTCCCAGAAGAGATACCAGGGGTCACACAGGTACTGGGATGATGGCTCCATCCTCTCCCGGGATGATTCAACCAAACAGACCCAGAACCATCTAGTTACCACCTAGATGCAGAAATCACAGTACTGCTGGTCATCGGCAGGTTATCTCCACCTGTGGCCTGCACCTGCCTAATGCAGCTCAACCTTGGGGACCAGGCAGCCCCAGCACACAAACCGTGGTGTCAGCAAGCCCACTTCCTGCGGGGTCACCTAAGGATGGCAGGGGGCAAGGATGTGGTGAGAGGTGTGCACACCCGCGCTCTTCCTTGCAGTGTGCCTGCCTGAGCTGCCCAGGCTGGGCAGCTAATCCCATGTTCCCAGAACCCCTGCTGCTAGGGACCTGGATTCCAACAAGGCTCTGCCAGCTCCATGCATTTGTGTACAGTTTGGCAGAGCTAGGAAGTAGAGAGATCTTCCTGCTGCTTCGAGCATGTGCTGGCAAGCACATCCACAGAGACGCTGGATTTTTTGCAGGCTGTCCAGTGTCCAGCCACCAGCTTCCTAAATGGCCATGAAAAGTGGAAAGAAACCAAGTCCACATTTTGGCCACTTATCCTGCATGTTGCATGTCCACCTGGATGGAAATCCTGCAGGAGGCAGGGCCTGAGAATCGGCACCTTGTCATAGTGGTTCAGGAAGGCGTGACAGGTCCCAGTGATAATTTTCACCTGACCTGTACTAGGTGGGCACACATGACCCTCTGAGAATGGGCTGATCATCTGGAAGGGAATTCCTTGAAGGAACACTAAAGCCAATCCTACATGCATGCATTTGATGTTGTAAAGGGCTAGGTTTGGGGAGAACTGGGAGGAGAGGCCAAGACGAGGTGGGGATAAAGTCCAGGCTGCCAAAGGACCAGATCACAGACAGAGGCGTCCCCAGGATTTGCAGGAGATCCTGAGCGATGCAGAATAAGAAAGGCCTGGAAAGGCAGGGACACCTGCCAAGACCCAAGCCTGTCCCTGTGCATGGTTGGAAAAGGGCCTCAGCTTACCTGGTCATGGGGAGGGATTGCAGACCAAAGACTTCCCAGATCTACCAGTTGCTATGGGACACAGTGGATGTTACCCATGGTTGTTGACTCTCTAGGGTCCCCTGCTGAGGGTGTGAGTGGAAGGCAGTGCCCACATCCCACTATAGATGCCGAAGGGGCTAAGTATTCTCCACCCCCTGACAGCTTGGAAATGCTTCCACCTGGGACTTTGAATCTTGAGGGAATGATGTAAGGACAGAGGATCAGCTGAGAAATGACTCCTGGAAGCAGCAGAAGTGGCATCAAGCATCAACTGGGCAGAGCCAATGGGTCATCCTAACTGGGGAGTACCTGGGGCTGGACCTTGGCTCTGTTCCCACTGCCCAGCCCACCTTCGATCTTTCTCAATTTCTAAGCCTATTTGTCTAGCCATTGCACTGTTTCTGCAAACTGCCCCACATCCACCCATCAAATTCCTTTTCTGCCTAGTAACTTTTCTTGTTCCTGTCCAAAACTCTAGACTAATTCAGCAGAATGACTGCCTAGGGGAACATACACCCCCAGACATTATGTCTCCACTGCCTCTACATGCATCTGTACCAGCCCAGGGTGACGTTTCAGATATTCTAGAAAAGGTGACCACAATCCATAGTAGGAAAGTTCTGTTCAAGCTCAAGTACTTGCCGAAGTTTATGGCTAACCATCCAGCCCTAATTTATGGTCTTGGGGTCTCTTGGCCTTCTGTGAGGTGGTTGGGGGTATGTATCAGTTAGGAATTGGCTGTGGCTGTGAATAAGGGATGTGACTCCACTGGCTTAACAAATTAAGGAAGAGAAGTCTGGAGATAATCAGTCCATGGCTTATACAACAGCTCCACAAAGTCACAGGGACTCAGCTATTTTTCTACTCAACAATTCTCATCATGTAGCTTTGATCCTTGGCATTACCTCATTATCCCAAGACAGCTGCTGACTCTAGCCATCATATCTGCATTCCAGGCATAAGAAAAAGAAGAATCAAATGGCAAAAAGGTGTACCTCATAGCTGAATCAGTCCCTTTTAAAGAGCTTTCCTGGAAGCCCCACATAATCATTTCTTTCCTTATATCTAATTGTCCACTTCTATCTGCAAGGGAGGCTGGGAAATGTAGTTGGGGCACATCAGCACCCACAGCAATATAGATTCTGTTAGAGAAAAAGCAGGGGAGGCGGGATATGGAGTGGACAACGAGACAGGGTAAAGGGAAAGTAAAAAATGACACAGACCTGGGCAAGACAGCACAGCAAGCTTACACTCAGCATATCCTGTTTGCTTCGATCACAGAGCAGTGAAAGATAAAATGTTTAAACAGATAATTAAAAAGACAGAGCTAGACCCAAAAAGTAAGGCAAACATCTCCGTGGACCAGAACTGAGCAGAATCAACGTGAGTGATTAGAACTAAAGGCCCCATGAGCTCAAGGCCTGGAAATGAGCAGGGGGGGCAGGGAGCTCAGTTCGTATGGTCAAAGGGGACTTTAAGGACTCTTGGTGAGAAAGGGACCCAAGGCAGACTCTCTCGGTAAGACAGAGCCAGGAACGGGGCTGCCCACCTGCTGCTGGGGACTGTGGTTTACCAGGAGCTGAGACCTAGGGAGGTAGGTGAAGAGCACTGGAGCCAGATTCCTGACCAGGAGTCCAGCCCAGCCATATGCCCCCTCCTTGTCTGGGTCTACGACATGCCCCATGTCATCATGGAGCAGCATCTCTGGCCACCGTTCGCACACTGCTAGGTCACTACAGAGGTGACCAAAGACTGATGGACAAAGGGGAAGAGAAAGAATGAAACTCAAACACTGGCAAAAAACAAACTCCTCCTCAAAAGGAGCCTGCAAAGTAAATTTTCAAAAATATGAAGAAATCTAATGTCAAGAAAAACCACCAACAATTTGACCAATCACTCCAGAGAGAAATTAAGTTTATGGAACAATATCGCAGGAATTTAAATAAGTGTTTTGGGATGTTCAGAAATAAGTGAAGATACAACTTCAAAGTTAAAAGAAGAAATCACAAAGCAAAACCTGCACAGAGCCTGGTGGTAGCCACTCTGGCTTTCAGACCTGGGAAATGGCATCAACAATCCTGCTGTGTCTCACTGTAGGAGCAGGATTTTGGTTCCTCCCTGATCTCATTTGTGCCTGAAGAAAGCTCACTTAGGGCCAGGAGCAGTGGCTCACGCCTGTAATCCTAGCACTCTGGGAGGCCAAGGCAGGTGGATCATTTGAGCTCAGGAGTTCGAGACCAGCCTGAGCAAGAGCAAGACCCCATCTCTACTAAAAACAGAAAGAAATTATATGGACAATTAAAAATATATACAGAAAAAATTAGCTGGGCATGGTGGCGCATGCCTGTAGTCCCAACTACTTGGGAGGCTGAGGCAGGAGGATCGCTTGAGCCCAGGAGTTTGAGGTTGCTGTGAGCTAGGCTGATGCCACGGCATTCTAGCCTAGGCAACAGAGTGAGACTCTGTCTCAAAAAAAAAAAAAAAGAAAGAAAGCTCACTTAATGGCCCTGAGGTGTCCCCAGTTTGGCTGTTCCCAGGCAAGGTCCCCTTTTTCCTTCTGACCTGCCCTTTACCACAGTTCTGCTCCTCCATGTCCAACCTCTCAGTCATATTTTCTACTCTACCAACTTCACCTTCCTGCAGCTGCCCATCCTCTGGCTCAAATTTGACTGATGTATACCTGTCACCATGGACAGCTCTTTCTCCTGGACTGACTCCAACATTTCCTACACCCCAAATCTTCCTCTTTCTTGATTGACCCTTTCCTTTTCTGACATGCCTCCTAAGAATGGTTAATGGATGGAAATTTTCTGAATTTCTTGCATATCTAAAAAAAATCATTATTTATCATCACAACTTGAAGAATAGCTTGGCTGAATATGGAATTCTAGAAGAAAAATTATTTTTTCCTTAGGGAAAGAAAATCAACCCAGTAGCATTGAGCATCCTAACACCCAAATTGTGGTCTCTAAGTATCATTTCCCACTAAAGCTCCTTGGTGAATTGGCTGATTACAGGTTTGGGATAGTAAATTTGCAAGGTAAGCCTGGGACATCTTGTCATTCCAGAAAGTGGAAGCTATTAAAGATTATTAGTGTTGAGTAAAAGAGCATAGGAGCCAACTTCAAGAGGCTCTCAAAAGCCAGAAACGGGACAATTTGAGCATTAATAAGGTTAGTGACTGCAATGGGTTGAAATGATCTTCAAAGTATCAACTCTTTGAAAACGTTGGAGGATGCTGGAGAATGAACTCATTATTTTGAAAGCTGATAAAGAAAAAGAATCAAGCATTTAGCCTGCTTTTGTTTGAGACAGAGTCTTGCTCTGTTGCCAGTGGCGTCATCATAGCTCACTGCAACCTCAAATTCCTGGGTTCATGTGACCCACTTGCTTCAGCCTCCCAAGTAGCTGGGACTAAAGGTGCATGCAACCACATTCAGCTAATTTTTCCATTTTTGTAGAGACGGGGTCTCGCTCTTTCTCAGGCTGGTCTCAAACTCCTGAGCTCAAGTGATCCTCCCGCCTCGGCCTCCCAAAGTGCTAGGATTACAGGCGTGAGCCACCATGCCTGGCCTATCCTGCCCTTTCTATACAAACTATACCTCAAGGTACCAAACAGTTGATGAGGGAAAGTTTCTATTTACGGAAATAATCCACCTAATATATGAGAAAGAAGTGATAAAATATCACCATTTTTAACCCCTAGTGAACTATGAACTCTATGTAATAATCACCAATGGTGCTAACATCACAGTAAGAGTGACATCCAGACATGTATGTGCCCCTGATGAAAGTACACAACACCATCAATGAAGCAGTCTTTGCAAAACCTAAAGTTGATCAAGCCTTTCAGTCTATCATTGCTCAGAAAACACGAGGAACAAGTGAACATATTAATGACACCAGGAGTCTGCACTCAGCAAAGTCCAGACTGTGGGAACCTCGACGGAACAAAGGACCTAGTCTCTCCAATAAATTTCAAGGGGGAAAAAAGATTATAGGGTTACCTATAGATTAAAAGAGACTGAAGAGACATAACAAATTGCAACATATGGACCTTATCTGGATCCTGATTTAAACAAACTTAAAATGCACACAGGCTGGGCACAGTGGTGCACAGCTGTAGTCCCAGCTACTAGGGAGGTTGAGGTGGGAAGATCGCTGGAGCCCAGGAGTTCAAGGCTACAGTGAGCTATGATTGCGCCACTGCACTCCAGCCTGGGTGACAGAGTGAGATCCTGTCTCTAAAAACGTAAATAATAAAACAAAAACAAAACACACACATACATCCTTATGAGAAATCAGGAGAATCTGTGTACTGAATACTCAATGATATCAAACAATTATTAATTTTGGATGTGTTTTATGTTTAAGAATTGCTATCTTTTAGAGATACACATTCAAATTGCTAGTTACAGATATATGAAATGATATGATGTTTGGAATTTGCCTCAAAATAATCCAGGTACTGGGAGAGAAGGGAGAAATGAGGGGTATAGCTGAAGCAAATTTGGCCATAACTTACAATTCTTTTGTTTTTCTTTCTTTCTTTTTTTTTTTCAAAGATAGGGTATTGCTATGTTGCCCAGGCTGGCCTAGAACTCCTGGCCCCAAGCAACCCTTCCCCCTCATGGTCTGCACCTCCTTAGGTGTGGCCAGCTCAAACAGAGGTGCTTCTGGACAGAAGCTATTCCTGGTTTGGGGTCCCAGCCTAGGCTCTGTCTTTGCTGGACACCAGGAAAGCCCCCTTTCGGGAGCTGAGAGCAGGTCCCACTCAGAAGGGGGGTTGTAAGGATAGGGAACCTGCGGCCTTGGAGTCACATGTGGCCTTTTGACTGAATCCGAATCTTACAGAACAAATCCTTTTAATAAAGGGACTTGTTCTGTGAAGTTTGGATTCAGTCGAGGGGCCGCACTTGGGGATCTGGAGGCAGATTGGTTCATTAAGCATGTGTGTGCACACACATGCACTAGGTTACAATTATGTAAAATCGATTTCTTACTCTGCATCACTAGTCAGAAGTTTTTGAAGTCACTGATTTAGAAAACAAGAATGCTTTAATGGGCTTGGGCATTGAGGCCATTAAACATGCCACGGTGTGCCCACAGCATGGCTGCATCACAGAGCCCCACACCAGGGACTCTGCTCAGGGGATGGCCCCAGAGATTTTGCTGAATTAACGAATGAATGAACAGAAGGAAATGTGATCCCCTGTTGGCCCCCGGCCTGATTCAGGGCCCCTTTGGAACTGGGAGAGAAGCTGCAGCAGGAAGAACAGGGCATGAACACAGAACTCCCGAGAGTGCCATGATCTGAGAGAAGCTAACTGGGACAGGGTGAGGCTATTTCATATTGGCAGCCACAGAAATACCTAAGCAAACACCACGAGTTTTTAAAATAACCTATTTACATGTTAAAAAGAAATAAGGAAACGCAAGCCACTCACCTCTCTAAAATGAAGAACAAAGATCAACATGACTGTTGCTGCCCAGCACGGGCATGGCGGTGTGACCATCAGCGCTGTCTCTGCACTGGCAGCATGTGCCGTTGGACTGGAGTTAGCCTTCCTCGGTGGCAATTCAGCTATATTCAAAAACTTAAATATGCGTGCCCTTTGACCCAGCAACACCACTTCTAAGATTTCATCTTATATAAACAGATGTATTAAAATCTGCATAACTGCCCAAAGACATATGTAAAAGAATCTCCACCGCAGCATTGTTTGTAGTAGTGACAAGACAGAAATAACCAAATACCCGTGAATCAGGTAGTTACATAAATTACAGTACATCCATAGAATGAAATGCTATGATACAGTGGTTAAAATGAATGAGGTAGCTCTTACTAGGTAGGAAAGAAAGTCCATGATTTAGTATTAAATGAAAAAAGTTGCAAGACAATATGTAAAGTATGTTCCTAGTTTTAAAACATCTCCACACACGGAGAAGAAACATGCCTGGCCAGATGTAGTGTGACTCCTTAGGAGAGGAAGGGGGTTGGAATGTTTACAACTAGCATGTATTTTATAATCAAGAAAAAAATGAGCAAGGATCATAAACTTTTATTTAATAGATATAACCAAATAATTCAAAATACTTCATTCCATATGTTGCCAGTTAAAGAAAGGAAAAAAAGAGAAGGAAATGTTTGAAAAGATTAAGTGAAAAGGTCAGGAGAAAACGAATCACAAGAGGAAGGAGGTTGGAGAAACCGGCAAAAGAGAAACGAAAATAACAAAGGTAGGTGGAGGGGAGAGGGACGCTGAAAGCCTCAGTCCCCCTGCAAGTGTCACCTTTCATAGGTCACACAGGCCACAGGGGTTTCCTTCCTCCTTGGTAATAAAAGGCGTCTACTTTTTTTCTGTGACCATACAATTGGGGATATTCCTCCCACCCTTGCCCTGTAAAATAAGGTATTTGGCCAATCAATTGTAAGATCTATCAAGGAATTATTTAGCGTTTCTGAATAGACTTTAAGATCCTCAAGGTCATCCACTTTTTAACTAGGTCTTAGTATTCATCTGCCACTCAAGTCTGTTGTGTCTTTTTTAATTGAAACATTAGGTTGCTCTGTTCTGATGCCTCTAGATCACATTTGATAAGAAAATTTACTTCGTAGTTCATACTTCTCAAACCTACAGGGAAAGAATGGCAGAGTCAGATCCGATTGTCGGGTGAGATGTGGTAAAATTAAAAAGTCAGTTTCAAGGAAGGTGTTTTGGGGCCCTGGGATGTGCACCTTGCCATGGTATTGGAGCAGGATAAACCCACGTGGTGCTGGGGCCTCTGAGGAAAGGGCCAGGCACACTGTGGCTGGACCACCAGGAAGGGGACCTGGCCCCTCACTTCGACCACTGGAAGGTTGGCCAACACAATCCTAAACACAGTTATGTCCCAAGACAGATGTGTGTATTACAACTGTGTGGCAGCATGGAGGCCCCCAGTAGGACATGGTGGACACAGGTGGCACAGGAACAAACTCATCTTGGGCTGACTTCCCATGGGCCATCCTGGGACCAATTCCAGTTTCTTAAAGGAGAAACTCCTAAGAAACATTTGTAGAAACAAGATGGGCCTGAGGCCTTGCAGAGCCTCCCTGATGGGCACCGGAGCAGCAGCAACAACATGGAATCCAGTCGGAATGCTCATTTCTCCACTCTTTATTAAAGCTAGGTCCTCCTGCCAACAGCGGCAGGCCAGGGCAGCAGCAGCTGGCCCAGGAGGGACGGGGACAGTGCCAGACCCCGGCCATGTGGGGCTAGAACTGAGACGCACCAAGCCCCCCAGCCCACCTTCCCTGGCCCTTTCTGAGGCTCCTGTCTGCAGGAAGAGCAGAAACCCAGGACAGAGATGCCATCACCCAGCATTCCTGATGCCTCCCTAGGATCCCTGCCCTCCTCACCACCCCACCCCATAACCTTACCCAGTCGGGCGAATTCTTATCGCCACCACCCAGGCCCTCTTCCCACCCACTATCACGCCTCCTACCCCGCCCCCAGCCCCTAGCAGCCTGGCTGCTGGCTCTCAGCCCCCAAGGCCATGTCTACACTACAATGGAAGGAACTAGGTCTAAAAGGGAATGAAGTTGCATCAAAATCTGTTCTCTGGCTCCATTCACACTGGCCCAAAAAGCATGAAGGGAGGAGGGCTTCCCATGAGCCTCAGCTGCCCGCCCGGTGGCTCACAAAGGCCCAGTCTGCAGGGTGGGGTGCCCAGCAGGCAGGGGTCTTGCATAGTTGAGTGCTTGGTTTGTCATTGAGCCATGGGCTCAGGTCCACACCCACCCCCTGACACAGACAGCCACTGTTTAAACCACCAGGCCCTCAAGTGTCTCCGCTGATCAATCCATGAAATGGGAATCTAAACAGAAACACTACTTGTTCTAGTGTAGAATAATGACAGAAGCAGAGTTAAAGTGACCTGTGGACATCATAGGGCACTCATTGTGGGATGTAGGGAAAAATCCTTTGACCAACTTCAGTCATTTTATGTTAAATGAGTGTTAGGCTCAGAAGGGCAGGGCTGGATGTGTCCACCTGCTGGAGAAGAGGTGGCAGCCCAGGGAATTGAAAGTGGGAGCCCAGGTCTGAGTCTGCACAGGGCGCCCCAAAGATGTCTGAGTGTGCCACCTCCAGTTGCCAGAGGTGGGAGTACCAAAGGACTGAGAGAGGAAGCTGAGACTAAAACTCAACCAGTGAGACTAGCACCCGGCTGATCTCAGTGCTCAGGTGGGGTGAGGAGAGTGAGCAACTGCAGAGATTAAGGCTTCAAACTCCCTTGGGACCCTGCAAACACTGCAACCCATCGGCCCCAGCCACAAATTTGGTTTCTGGCTTTTTCTCTCCCCAGATTCTTCAGGCCATACAAGAGATGGAAATAAATATCCAGCCAGAATAAGAGCTTTCCCATTTGCATTTCCATTCCCGTGGGTTAGGGCTCAGAAGTCCGTCCTTTGGAAACCTACAAGGCTCCCCCCGGCCACCTACACAGTTCTTAACACCTTCCAGATATACTCAAATGACCATAGGGGCCCTGAAGTCTCCCACTGAGGAATGGGAAGAAGTCGGAAGCCAAACCCACCGGCAACCCAGGCATCAGCGCTGGCCCACCTGAGCAGCCGGTTGCTCTTCCCTCTACCACCCCGCTCCCCTGACGCAAGGGCTCCCCGCCCTCGCGCTAAACCCCAGTTACAGACTCATATGTCACTTGTTCCCCCGGCCACCCAAATCGGAATCCGAGTAAAATAAATAGCATCGCCTGCCATCCCTACCGCTTTACTTCACAGCACAGACCCGGGATGTCACAGTCTTTGTTGGCGTGGCCGCCCTCTGCCCAAGCCGTCTCCGCGCGCTGCTCTTCTCCCCGAGCTCTCCCCACACCGCCATCCGAGCTCGGGCGCGGCGGCCTGGTTCTCTGGGGCCAGGCGGGAGGAAAACCCGAGGCCGTGGGGCGGGGGCGGTGCACCGGGAGCTGAGGGAAGGCACCGCACCCAGGACTGGGACCCTCAGCCCCCCAAGGCCAGAGGAGCTAGGGGCGGGCGCGCGGCAGCCTGCGCCCGAGCCGCCCAGGGGAGGGGCCGGTGGCCTAGCGGGCTGCGCTTCCTTGGGCCTCGGGGCCCTCATAGGACGCTCTCCTCGTAGGTACCAGAGGGCCCTTCGAAGGCCGCCTGGTGCTCGGAGCTGAAGCTCGTGCCGCCCGCGAACTCCAGCAGGGTGCTGCCGCGCTCCCCCGGCCCGGTGCTCGCGCCCACGCCCGGTGGCCCCTTGGCGGGCGCCTGGACCTTGGGCGCGGGGGCCGGGGCCGCCGCCTGCCCGGGCGCGCCTGCCGCGCCACGGTGCGTCTTCATGTGGGTGAGCAGGTGCGAGCTCTGCGAGAAGCGGCGGCCGCAGTTGGCGCAGGCGTAGGGCCGCTCGCCCGTGTGCGTGCGCTGGTGGGTCACGAGCACCGAGCGCTGCGAGAAGCGCTTGCCGCACTCTGGGCACGGGAAGGGCCGCTCGCCCGTGTGGCCTCGCCGGTGCTTGGCCAGGTTGGAGCGCTGCGCGAAGCCGCGGCCGCAGTCGGCGCAGCGGAAGGGCTTCTCGCCCGTGTGCGTGCGCCGATGCCGCTTGAAGTCCGAGCTGTGGCCGAAGCCCTTGCCGCAGTCGGGGCAGCGGTGCGGCTTCTCCTCCGCGTGCGCCCACTGGTGCCGCGTCAGCGCCGCGCTCTGCCCGAAGCGCCGGCCGCACTCGCCGCAGGCGTAGGGCCGCTCGCCCGTGTGCGCGCGCCCGTGCGCCGTCAGGTGCGCGCGACGGCTGAAGCCCGCGCCGCACACGCCGCACACGAAGGGCTTCTCGCCCGTGTGGCCGCGCACGTGCGCCGCCAGGTGGGAGCCGCGGGCGAAGCGCGCGCCGCACTCGGGGCACGGGAAGGGCCGCTCGCCAGTGTGCGTGCGCCGGTGGCGCGCCAGGTGCGAGCCGTACACGAAGCTCTTGCCGCAGTCTGCGCAGCGGTGCGGCCGCTCGCCCGCGTGGTAGCGCTGGTGCTTGGCCAGCGCGGCGCGGCGCCCAAACGTCTTGCCGCAGTCGGAGCAGATCCACGGGCTCTCCTCTTCCGCCAGCGCGGCGGGCGCCGGCTCGGCCAGCAGACCCCCGACGGCAGGCCCGAATGCGCGCAGGCCGCCACTGCCGCCGCCCCCGGCCCCGCCGGTGCCGAAAGGGTCGCAGGCCAGCCCCGCGCCCTCCACCAGGGAGAGCGGGCCCCCCAGGGGTCCCGGCAAGGGGCGCCCCTCACCTGGCAGTCGCTCCCCGAAGTCGGGGAGGCCCAGGATCGGGAAGCCGTCTGGGTGGAGCCAGGACTTCGGGTGCACAGGAAAGTGGAAGCCGAGCGGGTGGGAGGAAGGGCCTTCGCCCTCCCCCAGGCCGTTGCCCAGCTCGACGAACCGCCTGTCCGGCTCGGGGTCCTCCTTGCTCCCGGGGGTGGGCGCCTCTGCCGCCGCCGCCGCCTCCTCTCTGGCCTGGCCCTCAGCCTCGGTCTCGGTCTCGGGCTCTCCGTCCACCTCGCCCGCCTCAGGCCCCTCAGGCCCGGCATCGGCTTCCTCAGGCCCCGCCGCGGCTGTTGCCTCGCCGGACTCCCGCCGAGGGCCATCGCCACCGGGCTCCACGCAGCCACCACCACGTCGGTGGCGCTGGAAGTCGGCGCGGAGGCGGAAGGCCTGGCCGCAGTCGGGGCAGCAGTGCGGCCGGTCGGCCGTGTGCACGGCCTGGTGCCGCGCGAGCGCCGAGCTCTGGCTGAAGCTGCGGCCGCAGTGCGGGCACGGGTAGGGCCGCTCGCCCGTGTGCGTGCGCTGGTGCGTCACCAGGTAGGAGCGGCGCCCAAAGCCCGCACCGCAGAAGGCGCAGCGGTAGGGTCGCTCGCCCGTGTGGATGCGCCGGTGCGTGACCAGATGCGACTTGTAGACGAAGCGCTTGCCGCAGTCAGGGCACGGGAAAGGCTTCTCGCCGGTGTGCGTGCGCTGGTGGATAGCCAGGTGCGAGCGGTACACGAAACCCTTGCCACACTCGTCGCAGCCGAAGGGCTTCACAGCTGCGTGGTAGCGCTGGTGCTTGGCCAGCCGTGACCTATGAGGAAACACTTTGCCGCACACGTCGCATGTGGTCTCTGGCCGGCCGGCAGAGGCAGCCACCGTGGCTGGGAACGCCCAGGGCGACAGCAAGGTCGCACCCGGCTCCCGGCCAGGCAGGAAGGGCTTGGCCTCAGGCCCCTCAGCCAGGATCCCAAGGCCGCCTGGGTCAAGCCCCCACCCCTCTGGAGTCTGCGCTGAATCCGAGTCGTCGGGGCCCCATGTCCCAGGTACGTCCCCCACGCCGTAGGCCGCTGACCACAGCCCCGGGGGCTCGTTCTCCTCCTCAGCCACCTCTGCCAGGAAGTCCTCATCATCTTCCTCCTCATGGTCCTCCATGTCATCAGTCCAGAACCAGGCTCCTGAAGGCACAAGACAGAGGTAAGAGAACATGATAGGAGGCCCTGGTAGGCTCTTGCCCCAAGAACTCACTGCTTTGGCTGCACCCAAAGCTTTGCGACCACAGGACCTCCCTCCAGTGATGACCAGGGCACCTCCATTCACAGAAGTGAGAGGATGAATGTGCGCCCCAGCCCTGAACTGCCCCTGGGGCAATAAAGCCGTAGCCCCCAGTTACGAACTTTGCTGACAGGAGGCATGCACATGTGGGTGTCCTTCCTAGCAAGGCCAGGGTTCCTTTCCTTTTTTGTTGTTTGTTTTAAGAGGCAGAGTCTTACTCTGTTGCCCAGGCTGGAGTGCAGTGGCTTCATCATAGCTCATTGCAACCTCCAACTCCTGGGCACAAATGATCCTCCTGCCTCAGCCTCCTGAGTAGCTGGGACTACAGGCACTCGCCACCATGCCCGGATAATTTTTAATTTTTTTTAGAGATGGACAGATCTCGATAGATCTCCTGGCCTCAAGCCATTCTCCCACCTCAGCCTCCCAGAGTGCTGGGATTACAGGCATGAGCCACTGCACTGCCTCCTTTCCTCTAATATCTCTTCAAGATCACCAGCTCCCTCCAGGGCTGGTCACCCTGCGGATGAACAGGACACTAAGAAGTGGGTGAGTTTGTCTGCAGGTTCCTGTGAGACCCAAGGCTAAGCCCCTAACAGGGGTCCTATGCCCAGAAAGAGACATCTGGGCAGTCCTCCCTGAAGCCCCTGCCTCCTAGAGAGCTCTAGCTCTGTGGCCTCAAGGCTCCAGCACAGGGAGGGGGGTGCCCACCTGCTGAGGACTGACCTGCCTTTGTAAACACATAAGCTTTGCTCACCATCCCTCCGGGTCTTCACCATCAGCCAGAGTGCTCCCTTCCACTCCCAGAGCAGAACCAGGAGAGGCTCACCTGGGCAAGGAGACCCAGAGGGGCTAGGGGCCTGGCTCTCCATGTGCCTGAACAGGCCCCAGCAACTCTGTGCACAGGTTCTTGAATCTCTTTCCCCTTTGGGGCCCAGGCTTCCCTGCTAGGTTGCCCCTCAGCTTGGATTTTCTGATCTGCTGTGCATTTGGGAAATGGCCCCAAGCTGGCTAAGAGTGGGTGAGCTGCAGGCACCTTCCCATAACAAAAGGCCAGGCACCTCTGAGTTTCAGCCTTTCTGTCCCTCCTCCCTCCTCCACTGAGCTGCACCCGTGACCTCTCCCTTCTGCCCCTGGGGGCTGTGCAGGTAGCACAGAACACAGATATGGAGCCAGGTCTGTAGTTTTCTTACTTATGAAATGAGAGTGCTAATATGCCTGCCATCATGATACACCCAGAAGGGAACTCGTGTTTATGGAGCAGACACTAAGTCACACAGGGAGCACAAGGGCAGATGCCTGGCCCTCGGCAGCCCCAAGTCTTCCAAAGTGCCTGCTCTCTTGTACACTTTGCACTGTGTCCATGGTGGCCAAGCACTGTGCCATAGCACACCTCAGAATCTCAGCATCTGGAAGGTTTGGGCTCCCTCAAGTGGGGTAGGAATCTCCTCCCCAGCCCACCCGGGATCCACAACCACGGTTCTGCTTGAACCATCACCTGGCTGGGTGAGCCTGGACCACTGAGTCCTACCCTTGAGGGAGGGTCAGAGCCCAGGAGGTCCCAGGGAACCTGGGCTGGCCCCTCGTGTCAAACTCTGCACCCTTCCAGGCTGTGGCCTCAGCACAGCCTGCATTGCAGATGGCATTCCATATGGTGACCTAGAGTCACTCAGAAAAACACAGAACTTGGCACAAACCTGACTTCAGCTGTGAAAAAAAATGTATCATAAAAAAGGATAAGAAAATGGGTTATTTCATTTTTTCATACTTTGTAATATTTTCTAAGTTTTCTATAATTGATAATATTATACTATTATAGTCAACATAAGCTTTAAGTAAAAGAAAAGTTTCTTGTCACCATGCTGAGTCTACCTCTAACGGCCACCCGATGAGTGATAGGAAGTGGCTGTGCCCCGCCCCCGCGCAGAAAAGGCCCAGTTCTTCCTCACTGGATGCCCTTCTTTGTTCGGCAGCAACTCTCCCCAAATCTGGGAAGAATGGAGCACCTCAGGGGGCAGGGAGGAGCTGTTGGAGGGGCAGGTAGTTTGGGCTCCTGGAGAGATCAAAACAGGATCTTACCCTTAGGCTCAGATGGGGTCTTGAGTAGCTGTTTAATAATTAGAGACCCCCGTGGCAGGGGGAATTCAAGTTGAGGAACAAGTAGGTTTCTTAGTGGCCTGAGTGTGTACACCTCAGGACCCAGCCAAGGATCAACGACCACCTGCTGGGTAAGTAAGCCTCAAAGAACTGGACGGACACCCAGGCCAAAAGAGGGCCCCGCAGGCAGCAGTCTCAGCGGCCCAGGGCTGGGAGGGAGGGTCACGTCTCCGTGACTCCTCCACACCCTTTCCCTGGAGCCAATGAGCAGTGAGAAAGCCCTCTGGCCCGGGGAGAGGAGGCCCCCCACCCCACTGGCTCTGTAAAGTGGACTGATCCTGACAGAAGACCTGCGGGGACCTCACCACTAGCTCTGGAGCTGACATGGCCACTTGCCCAACTGGGACAAGTGTGGGGCTATACCTAAACATGCAGCAAGGTGATGAAGGCCACTGCTGACACTGAGGGAGGGTGATGAAGGCCATCCCAGCCCCTGGGAAGTGAGGCACCTTCCCAGGGTGCTGCACCGTGATGGTAGATCTCAGGAAGTAGCCAGGCTTCCTGCTGGGTGGGGGCCAGCCTGCCCCAAGGCCAGGCTCTGTCCTCCTGTTTTCTGCTGCTGAAGTGGGCCAGGCTCTTGGCCTTGGAGTGGGGATGTCCCACGTAACAGTTCCTCCAAGGATAGGGTTCCAAGGGAGTCTTCTGGCTCTCAGATCCAAAACCCCTTTTTGGATCCAAGTGCAGGCTCGTCAGCTCCACTTGTCAGCAACCAGGAGCGCAGTGGGGCGGCCCTACAACAGGGGCCCCGAGGGTCAGACACAGCTGCTTCAGTCAGAACCACAGGGGAGGGGAAGAGAGGGGATAAGAGAGGTGGACCCCGGTGTGTCGTCTCCCTTGCACCTAACATTTGCTCCTAGAGACTGGCCTCGGGCAATGACTAGCTGTGCCTCTGGGAGGATCCCAAGGGACCACACGGAGCTACGGATAAAAGGCAGAAGCAGATCAGAGGCTCAAAGTCTGCTGTCTGGGGAGGGAGAAACTACCAGGACTTGGCCACAAGGACACCTTCACAGCCTGTGTCCTGAACTGGGGACAGTGAGACCCCCCTGTGAGGGGCAGGTGACAGGAGCTGGCAGAGGAGGTATCCAAACAAAGACCACCTCAGCAGGTTGGGGTGCCAAGGGAATGAATTAAAGACCTCGGACGTCAGTCATCACTAATGATCTTTTCCACACTCCTCCACAAATGCCAACATCTGGTCACAGCTGCTTCCTAATGTGAGCAATGTCTGATGGGGTTGATGGCCTTTAGAGGTTTCCCCTGCAAATCTTACTACTGAGTTTTCCATGTGGGCTCACTATCCCACTGCGCTCCACCAAAGTGATTCTCCCGCGGGTCTGAAGTCTCAAATCTGCTCAGTCTTACAAGGACTGCATGGGCCAGACCCGCGGATCGGAGCCCCTCTCTCCCTCAGCTCTGTCTTGAAAGGCAGCTTAAGGGCCCAGCCTCTACCTGGTCTGAATCCCACTTCTGCCACTTACTGGATCCAAGACCCTGGGCAAGTCATTTAATCTGTTTCTGCATGTGTAAAATAGGTTTATAATAGCACCTGTAACCCCACTTTGTGGGACTGTTGCAAGGATTAAATAAATGAATAGCTGTAAGGCACCTACAATGGTGCTGCAGAAGTATTACTATTGTTTCTGGAATTAGGGGGCACCCACTGCCATGTGTCACTGTAGACTGTCTGAGGTTCCCCCCCCCACTGTTTATCCCTTGTGTTCCTTTGGTCATCACTCGGGCTGCCCCTCAAATATCGGGCTCTCCCATCAGGCACAAGCAGTTGCAGATCCCCACATAAGGCCTTTGCTCTGTGAGGCTGAGCCCCACTCCCTGACCCTGGACAGGCCACTAACCAGCTCTGTGCCACTGGGCTGGACCCATCCTCCAGCTCGTGTGTGGGCCTTCCTGGTCACCGCCAGTGGCTGGTGCAGTTGATGCTCTGTGAGGGGCCCCTGGATGTACAGAGATCCCTGAATATGGGAAGGGGGGTCCTCTGCTTCACAAACATCGTAAGTTTACCCAGAATCCCATAAACAGAACATCGGGCTCCCAAGCTTCTGCTCCTGGCCCTGGTTTAACTGTGCAGAGGCTGGTGATGATCCCAAGGGCCAACCAATGTCCCCTTCAGCAGAGCTCCCCCACAGACATCTCCAGTGAGTGCCCTGCCCCAGGTCCAGGACAGGGACCCGTGTAGGGCACTAATAAAAGGTCCATGGGGAAGAGGGTGGCCCTGAGGCCACATGCCTGGCACAAGAGTCACAGTCCCCCTGTCTCCTGACCTGCTGCAGAGGTGGCCAAGGGCTGCTCAGCTCTCCCCAAACACATCAACCTGAGCACCGTGCCACCACCGTCTACCACTCTCACCCCTGAGCAACCTCTGTCCATCTGGGAACATGGAGTCCTGCTCTCCAGGCCCAACCTGACCTGGGCCTCACAGTGAGTCAGCGCAGTGGGTTTCTCTGACTGAACAGTTCCATTTCTCTCCCTCTGGCAATGCAGGCCCTGGAGTCGGTTCCCTGTGTAGAGCCGACACCTGCTCCCAGCCCTCACCACACCTGTGCCGCCCCACACCACAAAATTTCCTCTACCCAGAGACAGAAACTCAAGATGGGCTCAGGGAGAGCCCCTCCCTCACTGGGGCCAGCCACAGGGGAGGAAGGAGACAAGGGTGAGTGCCCAAATATGCAGGCATTAGTGGCCGTCCCTTCCCACTGGGGGCTGCCAGGGAGATGGGATAGCACTAGCTGGCACATCTGTGTTCCAGTGCGGGGGAAGCGGCGGCTCCCAGGATGGCCAGTTTCTGCACTGGGATCTGTCCCTCGTCCTGGCCAGGCTGACCAGTCTGCAAGGAGGGGGACTCCTCTGAGGACGGACACTGGGCCTGCCCCTTATTACAGGTGGGTGACCTCAGAAAAGCCTCTCTGGCCTCAATCCCCTCATGTATAACATGAGGCTATAATGCCAAGGACTAAGTATTAAGAGGAAGCCAAGGCCTGGCACTTCCTCACAGGCAATTTTGGAACATCAAAGCACTCCCAGGCCAAGGGAAGCCACCTGTCCTCCTCCCACGTCTCATCTCTGAAACCTGACCCGGCCCTTTGCTCTGGGCACTCAAGAATCCCCTCCTCTGTCGGGGGTCTCCTCACTTCATCCCTTCCACCTGCCCCCAGCCCAGGGGTCTAAGGCAAGACAGGACCTTAGCCCCTTGTCCCTTGGCTGGGACTAGAGGAGTTTAGTGACATCCAGAGTCCCCAGCGGGGCACCGCAAAGTGAAGGGAAGCCTCATACTACGAGGCCTTCCCACGAGGCCTCCCTGGTGGGAAGTCAGTCCCAGCCCAGGTGCTCATAGGCTCTGGGAGGTGGAAACCACCAGAGCTGGTGCAGCCTCTGCCTGCAAGCAGCTGGGGACAGCAGGTGGGCCATGCGAGGGGCCTGCGAGCTTGGCAGGTGATGGTCTGAGCTCCTCTCCAGTGCCAC
Organism: Varecia variegata; assembly: GCA_028533085.1. NCBI lineage: Eukaryota > Metazoa > Chordata > Mammalia > Primates > Lemuridae > Varecia > Varecia variegata. Next base: position 21,016,110 of record CM052448.1, read on the forward strand.
GGACTACATTTTCTTAACTAACCATCAGATTCTCTCACCTCGGTGTGTCTTTACCTCTTGCTGCTTTTAAACTTTATTCATATCCTTTCCTGTGTAATGTTTAAGCAGGTTTAATCCTGCATGTCGTCTCTCTTCTATTCTCCACTTTTAGGAAGCAGCAGCCAAGGGGTAGGGGCCTCCAGCTGCCCCTGTGGGAGCCACCCCCACACCAGGCTCTGCCTCTGGCCAGCACAGCACCCGAGAGGCTGCTGCAAGCTGCCGTCTGACTCACCACACATGTCCTGAGCGCCGTGGATACACGGGAGAACAGCACACAGTGCCTCCTCTTACAGAGAGGAAGCAAACACCTAGGCAGGCTCACTCCAGGCTGTGCTAAGGGTTACGAATGCAGCCAACATCCTGGAGTGATGGGGGCTGGGGTCCTGAAGTCAAGCAGGTCAGAGAACACATGACGCATGGGGGACCTGAGAACTAAGCCGCGTTTGAGTTCCCAGCAGAGGAGACAGCAGGTACAAAGGGCCTGAGGCAGGCAGGAGCTTGCAGAGAAAAGCTGTCGGTGCAGCTGAGCCCTGAAGGACTGAGGGTGGTGGGAGCAGACCAGGGGCAGCAGGCCTCAAAGCCACTGTTCAAGTGCTGAAGGGTAGGGCAGCTGGCAGCATAGGGACACCTGTGGCCACATGCCTGGCGGCCTGGTGCCACCCTGGGCAGGGGTAGAGCGAGGGAGGCAGAGGGACAAGGACCACACAGGCATGTGGCCGGGCCCACTTGGGACCCTGCGAGAAGGACCAGGGCAGGAGAAGTGGTTCCACTTCAGATTCAGGTTCACTGAGATGCTCATCAGACACCCGAGTGGAGACGCCAAGTGGACAATCGGACAGGCAAGATCAGACTTCAAGAGAGAAGCCTGGGCGTGGGCAGCGCGGAGTGCAAGTGGCACTTAGAGCCCAAGCCCCATGTGAGGTCACTTCAGGAGAGAACAGAGAAGACCCAGGCCTTCCCAGAGCCCGTGGACAAGCGAGGCCAGGTGGAGAAGGCAGCTGGGAGCAACAGCCGGGAGGCAGCAGGTAAACCAGGGGTGACGAGGGTCCCCCTCAGAGGGTGGAGAAGCCCCACAGGGACACAAGGCAGGACCACCAGGCCCAGGCGGAGATGCAGCCATGTGAGGCCTGCAGTCACCACAGCACAATCTCCCCCAGCCATGTTCTCTGCCCCGGTGCATATCGGGGCCAGCAGGACACAGGGTTCAACCAGGGACAGGGATCTGACAGGCAGCCACACTGGGCATTCACAAGGGAGGAAGATCTGCACCTACACTGGGAGGAGAAAGGCAGGCAGGGAAGGGCTGG
>CM052448.1:21017555-21035301 GCA_028533085.1 Varecia variegata
AGGCAGCTCAGCAGACAGGCTGTAGGCACAGTGAGAAGGAAAAGCCCAGATGGCTTCACTGTGCCTGAGCTGTGCACAGCCTCTGCCACTGCAATCCCTCTACACAAACTCGTGACACACTGAAGACTGCCCAGGCCCCGCATCCACTGAGGGTTCTACGGACGATCAGGGCCGAGGAGCATCGTGACTGACCACGGGGGCAGGCAGGGGGCACCAGCCCAGCTGGACAGCCCATCAGGGAGCCCTCAAGCCCCAGCCAGATGTGCAGGTCACACGGTGTGGCACTCGGACTAAAGGGACCACCTCTGCTTGGGCCTGCAAAAGGATCTTTCGACCCCAGCAACCTCCGGGAGGCATGGAGAACAGGGCACATCCAGACCACGGGCCAAGGGACTAGCCAAGGCAGGCCTGTGTCCCCTTCCCCTCTGGGAGGTTTTTCTGAGCTGTGCACGTATATAGGACGCACCTTCCCCTAAGGTCCTCCAGGGAGCATGGCACCTACATCCCAGCCTCGTCCTGGAAGCAGCAGCAATGTTTCTTGCCAACCAGAGCCCTCCTGACTCTGAAGCCCAGGAAACATTCCAAGAGGGTCCCAGAGAATCTGGAGAATGGGGGCAGGAAGGGCATCGTGCAACGCAGGGAAGACTCACTGAAAATAGGCCTGACCCACCCAAACAGCCAGTGTCAAGGCCAATTTCCTCATCTGTAAAGCGGGGCTGACGGCCCCTCCCTTCCCCTCACGGAGCTGTCATGAGGACCACAAGTGCACGTGAAAATACCCTGAAGACTACACGTGTAGGCATGTTGCTGGCACGGTGTGTGTCTGTATTTTTGTTTTACAACACGTCTATGAGCTGCCCCTCCCTAGGCTGGTGTCACCCCAGACCCAAGCCAGAGGCACCTATGGGGGCAGGGGCCTCCATGGCACTTCCTGAAACCCTGAGAATAACACAGACTCCACCAAGTACCTCGACACAACCAAGAGTCCGACATCTTCAGGTGAGAAACTATGCGTTTAGTTCAAATTCTTTATTCTTCAGATGAAGAAAGTGAGGCTCACAGAGTTGAAGGGTCAGAGCCAGAGTGAGGTCTGACACCCCCAGAGAAACATGCCACCCCGCAGGCCTTCTGTACTCATCCCTCCAAGATTTCTCCAGAAGGCCCCACACTGCCCAGCCTGGTCAGACCACCACCCACAGGCCTTCCAGGGAGAGCAGGGAAGGCCGAGAGGGACCCTTCTTGCAGAGATGGCCGAATGGGCAGAGAAGCTGGAGGACCGGCTGGGCTCTCGGAATCAGCAAGGCCTCACCAGCGGTCCACAGGCGCCTCGGGCCCAGGCAGGCTCTGGGCCGACTACTTGGGAACTGGCCTCTCACATACAAAAAATATCACAGGCTCCAAGGTGAGGACAGAGAATCATTTTTAAGTTTCCTAAGAGGAACCTCTAGGTTCTCTAAGGACCTTCCGGCCCTTGGGCCTCTATGGAGCTGGAACCAAGAGGAGCCAAGCCGCACAGGCAGAGGTCGGCACTCGATGTCTCTGCCAGCCTGCTCCACGCCCCAGGCCCTCAGCACTTAGAGCATCACAGGGACCAGGTAGGTGCCAGGTCTGCAGAGAGCTCGCTAAAGGCCAAAGTCAGCACAAACCCCACAAAATTCCACCTCACGCTCACCTGTGTAGACACCAGTGACGATGTCTCCCTCCTCAGGACGGGGGCTATCTGGGACCCACGGTTCTTCCCCTTGTTCCAGCCGGAAGATCAGATCGGGCTTGGGGATTGGGTACCCTGTCCAGGAGAAGAGACACAGCTGCAGGAGGCTCCCAGGGCCCTGTCCGCACTCAGCTCATGCCCAGGACCAGCCCTCCCTGCCTCGTTCTGCTGCAAAAGGGTCCACACTCCCTCCTGTATGCGCCTTTCCACGACCACCCAGCAGCCCCTGCCCACACACCTCCACCTGCGAGATGCCTACACCTCTGCCCCCTGGCTCAGGGAACTACTGGACCACTGTGGGGGTCCCAGGACATCCCCCACCCCACCCAGAAGCCAGGTGGTCCTAGGGCTTTGCTGGGAGGTGGGCTGGCCCCAGCATCCACCTTTGCCAAGACCCTGCAGTTTGAGAAACCCCTTCTCAGACAGCTAAGCTCCTGGCAGCCATCATACCAGGCTGCCTGTTAGGGACAAGAGGCCCCTTCCTTACCCAAGGACACCAGGATCCCATAGTTCTCCTCCATGACTTCCTGGTACAGACCCCGCTGGTCTGCGTCCAGCCTTTCCCACTCTTCCAGGGAGAAGTACACAGCCACATCTTCAAAGGTCACCAGCCCCTGGAAAACACAGCCCCAGAAACCGCCCTGAGCTGCCAGGGTGAGAGACCGAGGGAGCCCTCCACAAGGAAAGCCAGAGACAGTCGGCTAGTGAGAATGGAATGTGGGTCTCAGGGGACACGGATGCCCAAACAGCACTGAGGGCTTTCAGGCCTTGCCACAGCCATGGGAAGCAGGGACCCGATCTCAGCCGATCCCAGCCGATCCCAGCCGATCCCAGGGATTCAGGCTCAGAGAGGGTGGACAAGCCAGCTCATATGGGGCAGAGCCAGGACTCACACTGAGGCCAGGAAGCAACAAAGGCAGGCCCTGGCCCCTCCTACATCACGAAGTCTGGCTCAACCCAAAGCTGTGGCCATGTCGGCAGTGTGAGGGCCCACTCCTGAGCGGACAGGCGGCACCAGCTGAGTGTGGGCACTGGTGCCCAATCTGACTGGGCAGCAGGAAATCAGAGCCTGGACAGGTGGCAGGCACTCCAGCTGAGGGGGCAGCCTGACCCCAGGGGAGAGCCAGGCCTCTGAAATCACTGTGCGCAGTGCAATTCAGTGGGTAGCGGCCAAAACAATCAGGACAATCCAATGGCCTGGGAAGGGTCAGACCCCAGGAAAACAGAAGCATATCCCCTGGGCTCGGGACTGGACGCCCAGCCACTTCCTGCAGCCCTGTCTCGGCGCAGAGCCCGAGCCCGGCCTGGGCAGCCCAATGCTGCTGCTGCTGCCAGCAGAGGTCTCCAGGGCAGCAGGTGCCAGTGCCCCCTGGGGAAACCCTGCCTGGGTTACCTGAGTTCCAAACAGAAGAGGGCAGTTCACCTGAGACCCGGCTGTCAGGAAGTCATCCTCGTCATCATCATCCTCCTCCTCCTCTTCCTCCTCCTCCAGCTCCTCATCCCCAGGAGTGGCTGGAAGCCGGGAGGCCTGCAGAGCTGGGGGGAAGCTCTCTTAGGGGCCAGCTGCCCTTTAGCACTCAGCCTGGCTGCCTCTGCCCAGTCGGCGAAGAGGGTCAGCGGCCTCCGCCACTCCCTCACTCCCAAACCCAGCCCTGCCACCCAGCTCCACCCTCTCAGGGCCAAGAGCTCTCCTGGCTTGGCCCATCCCTGTCCCAGCCCACCCACGCCCCCTTCCCCTCCTCCCGGAGGGTGGGCTCCTTTCTCTTACCCTTTTCCTGAAGCACTGGGGACTTGGCATCACCACCAGGGCTCGGTTGCTCCTGGGTCCCCAGTGCCAGACTCTGCTCCTCTGCCAGGACCTCCTCCACGTCATCATCGTCCTCCTCCTCCTCTGCCCCCACCTCCACCTCTGCCACCTCCTCTACCTGTGCCACGTCCTCCACCTCCTCCTCCTCTTCCACTACTATCTCTTCCTCCTCCTCCTCCTCCTGGTCAGCATCACACTCTGACCCATCCTCGACCCTCTCCAGCTGGGCAGTCGGGGAGTCTGGCATCGTGTGAAGGGCTGCCATCCTCCCTGGGACAGCCTCCACTGGGCCTGGAACAAATGGGCACAGGGTGAGAGGCCACTCACAGCATGACACATGGGTCCCTTCATGGGGCCTCCCGCCAGCCTCTGAGGGGGAGGATTTACTCCCCACGTTATGGAGTTGAAGGCAAGAGATGAGGGAAGACCCAGCTCTTTCCACAAACTTATGCTGAGTAACCAAGACATTCTGAACCCAGAAAGGTGGCCTGACAGCCCCTCCCCATGGGCCCCTGGGATGCGGGTCTCAGCTCTCTCTCACCAGCAACTCCACACCTGGCAGGAACTGCTGCCCTCTCTCAGAGCAAATCAGGCATTTATCCCAGAGTGTTTATCCCCAAGGACCACGAGAGCACTGAGTCAGGGCAGCACAGCCCGAGGGTGGTCCACGATTAACTGAAAGGGGTGAGCACAGCCTACAAGGAACAGCCCACCTGACAGCCAGAACAAAAAGCAGCTTACCCAGTCCTCAACACACGAAGGAGACCAGCGGGACGCCCAGGAGAGGTCTGGGCACAGCCAGGCTGTGGGCACTTGCAAGGCACGATGCGGTGGGGAAGGGGGGGAGGCGGCGCTGGTAAGACAGGCCCCGAGAAGCGAGTGGGTCAGGCTTCTTCCTGTGGGACAGGGGAGAGCAGGGGCAAGAGCAGGCGTTAACCCATCTGCCCTCATCCCTCGCTCTGTGCAGCGCGTCAGGGAGACTTGGCTCCTCGCTCGACCCGCACAGATGATGGAACATGCCCTGTGACGTTTCTTCAAGTGTGGGGATTTGACTCCTAAAGGCCGAAGTGCCAAAGCCCCAGAGGCTACAGGGTCCTCCGACCCCTCCCAACAGTGTCACAGACAGTTCAACCTAGGGCCTCAGGGGAGGAGACACAGCCATGCTGCCACCAGGAGCCCAGGGCCATGGGCATAGCAGGATGGGCAGCCACAGGCCCTGGGGCGCCCATCCAGCTGCACGTCCTTTACCAGCCCCCTGTGGAATGCCAAGGGCAGGGTTGAGCCACGGTTTTGAGAAGTTAGTTTCTATGGCTCCTTTCTGGGTATAAACCTGACCCACACCATCAGTGTCACAGACCTCAACAGGGCCATGCCCAACACAAGCCCAGCCCACCCCAGAATCCTGGGTGTGAGGGCGTGAACCCCAGGAGGATCCTGAAATGTCAGACCACGCTGTCAAGGGGCCCACCCAGCTCTCCCAGCAGACAGCATCTGCCACAGATTGGGCGCCCTGCGTGAGGACAGTGCAGACCATCGGCCTGGTGTTCTCAGGGACACGCTCGAGGAAACTGCTCAGTGCTTAGCTCTCCATAACCCATCCTGTTACTAAGGCGGCAGATGCTCGTTTTCTGAACTGCTTTGAGCAGCTGCTTTAAAATTCACACTGTAACAGCCAGGAAACTCTGAGCGCTCGCACAGGCCCACCCAAGTTCAGAGGCTGGGACACACTGGCATCCAGAAGCCACCTCTGTCCTGACTGTCACACGTTCCCCCTCACTGCCTCCAGCCCCCATCCTAGTTTCAGCATCACTGGCCCCAAAGCCTCAGGTCACAGTGATGCCTAGGAGGTCACCCAGCCTCCAGCCTCTCCCAGAAGTCCCCACAGTCTCTGGTGTGTGGAAATGTCTGAAGCGTAGAAACACACGTGCTGTGTGCATGTTACCCTAGCCACCTCCAGGAGGACTCGGCCCTGCCAGCGCTCGGGGACCTGAGAACACTCAGCTGCAGTTTCCCAACCACCACCTACCTGAGGCCCAGACTAGGGCTTTTCTCAGGCAGGCCTCAGGCTGCCAATTCAGGCTAAGCCCAGATGCTGTGCCAAGCACCGCAGAGCTGTCTCTTGGCTGGCCACCCCTGGAGCAGCAACCTCAGATGCCCACAGGCCAGGCCACCATATGTGAGGACCCAACAAAAGAAGTGAGCTTCATGCCTTTAGAATAAAGAGGCCCATGTTCATCCTACCTCAGGACCTCTGCATGTGCCGTTCCCCCTCCCCAGAACTCTCTTCCCCTCTTCTTAAGGGACCTTCTGGAGGTGGCCCCCCTGGACCCCCATTACACAGGGTTTCCTGTATTCTTCCCTTGCAGCACCCACATTTTTTAATATGGTTATAGAACTGTCTTATTGTCTAAATACAGTCAAATCCAGGACAGCAGGAGCTCCCTTTGCTCATCTCTGAATCCCGCCATGCCAGACATGTAACATGCATTCATGTAACTTATTGAAGAAATGGCTGTAAAGCCTGGTCAATGTGACAAGAAATGGAATTTTAAACTCAGCATTCTGGCTCTACTGTTGTGTTCCAGAATAGGCTGACCACTGGTGGGGGGGGGGGGGTCCTTCAAACTGGAACTCACCCCAGAAACAGTGGAGAGTCTCTGCCTCCAAAGAGGATCCAGGGTAAAGCCCCTTCTCCCAAGAAATCCACCCACAGCAATGACCAGAGAAGGGGAGGACCAGCCCCGGCAAAGGACAGCAGTCCCCTAGCAGGCCAAGAACCAAGCACAGCCAGACATCACATGTGCCCCAACCCAAGGTTCAGGACAGAATACTTTGAAAAATGGACTTTAGGGGGCATGTTAGAGTTTATGTTCTTGCAACTCAGACCTGGGTTCTCTGCCAGCCCCAGACCCACACACTCTCCCTTCTCTTTCCAACTTGTCAACCCACTGGAAACTTACTTTGCTCATGTCTCCCTTGGCATCCAATTCCAGGTCAGAAGCCACAGGGGGTCAGGTTAAGCAGCCTCATCAATGTAAATCCCTGGGTCATCCCAGACCCTCATTTCCACTGGGGCCCTGCACCCTGGGATATGGTGCTGCAAACATTTAGAACTCAGTGTGACAAGACAGCTTCAAAGAGGAGAAGGAAGAGAGACAAGGACAGAAAGAAGTGGCAAAGCCTGAAAACTGTTAGAAATGCTTCACAAAAGTCCCAAACCCAGGGAAACACACCTAGCGGAGTAGGAGGACATATGTGGGTACACTTGTATCTAGTCCCCTTCTTTCCCTCTGGGTGGCCCCACTGACCTCAAGGCCCTTCAGGGCTTCAGGTCCTCCAAGGAGACTTCCTTCCCTAACCACTGCAATCCTCACTGTCTGTCCATGGACTTCGACTTCCCCTACTCTCCTGGGTTTGCTCCTGGTGCAGGTATATCCATGGGGACCATCGCAGATCTCAGAGGGCTGCCCCCTCACCACTCCAGCCAACTCCCCAGACCTGCCAACACTTGTTGAGCCAAACCAAGTGCCAAGGTCTCCCCACACAGGCAGAGCTAGGGGCCTGCACCCCCTGGTGCGTGCACCTCCCCTTCCCCCTGCCCCTGGGGTCCTTGACCAAAGCCAGCCTCTGTCTTATCTCTGCTGGCACATGGGATAGTCCAGACTCCAACCAACCCTAGGAATGGGTTTTCCTACCCACCTATCAGCCACAGAAGACAACATAAGCAGCCCACAGGGGCTCTATCTGCAGATGAGAGAAGGCTCAGACAAGGCCCCCCCACAAAGCAGGCTCCTGGGGGCACAGACAAGCCACCTCCCTGCCCCCAGGGGGTTTATTGGGCCTCCACCTCCTGCAGAGACCGAGGCGGTGACAGCCCCTCCTGGATGGGTGTGTCCCGGGGGCGGCACGGCCCAGACCCTGCCCCTGCGGCCGAGGAGGGGGCGGCCACCTCCCGAAGTGTCGCGCGTGTCCTCCACAGCCCGCCCACTCGGCGCTGCTTGCCTGGACCGGCCCGGGGGCATCGGAGCCCAATTCCAGCGCGCAGGGCTGGGCAGGGGTCCGCGGGCTGCGTGGCGCGGGGGCGCTGCCGCGGAAGGCCGGGCCCGCCAGGCCCAGGCCCCGCCAAGCGCCGCGGCCTCCCCGGACCTTCGCGCCGGGCGTCGAGGGGCAGCCCGGGCCCCGCCGCCGCCCCGGAGCCGGGCCCGCCGCACCTGCCGCGCGCGCCGCCGCCCCCGCCCCGCGCCGCGAGGCCACTCACCGCGCGAGCCGCGCCGGCCGAACGGCGGGCCGGACTCCGGGGCCGGGGCCGGGGCCGGGCCGGGGCCTGCGGGCGGCTGCGCGCCCCGCGCTACACAAAGTGACGGCCCCGGAGCTGCGCGGCAGAGGCGCGTGGGCACCGGAAGTGCCGCAGGCCGGCCCCGCCCCGCGCGCGCGCCCACGGGGGGGCACTTCCGGTCACGCGGGGCCGCCGGCGCCGGGTCTCGGAGTGTGGGGGCTGCGCGCCCGGTCGGAGTCCGAGGGGGCGCACGGTGGGGACGGCGGCGTCCCGGACCCTCGTGGGCCCCCCACAGCCCGGCCCAGGACCCTGGCCCCGGCGCCCCGCCCGCCTGGCGGCCCCGGGCAGCCCCTCGGGGTGCCGCGAGGTCCCGCCGCTCCGACCACCGCCTCCCCCAACCCGGCCACCTCGGGCTGTGATCCAGGGGGCGCCTGTGGGTGTCTGTCGCTCTGTCCACGGGACCCGCCCGGACCCCACGACGGTGCAGGGAGGCGGTGACCCCCGTGGGCGGTGGAGAGTGGGGGCGGGGCCCGCGCCCGCGTGGGTCGGTTCGGAGCCGGCGCCGGGCAGATGGACGGACGTGGCAAACTAGGGGGCGGCTGAATGCAGGAAGGGCCGGGGCTGCGGAGGCCACACCTGGAGGCAAGGGCCGTCCACGCACAGCGAGTAGCCGGTGTGGAGGCAGAGGGGCAGGCGGCCCTGGGAGCTGTGGAAGGGGCCGTGGGCTCAGCGGCCACTCGCATCCCTGCCCCCAAGGGGACGCAGCTGGGGTCTGATGATGAATTCCGGGTTCCGCAGAGTCTGGGCATTTTTCAGCCTGGAATGAGTCCTGGGCTCCTTCCCCAGCTCCGACCCTACGTGTACCGTTATTCTTAGTGCTCTTGCGTGGTGTCTCCTGGCCTTGAACTCTCGGGACAGGGCATCAGCCCGACTGGGCTAGAGGTGGAGGAGGACTCAACCTTTGTTCCGCAGAGGGGTGCAGCCCCCCGAAAGCCTTGCCTTCCCACAACACTGCCCGCTCTTCTGCAGAATTGGACCCCTCACAATGATCATTCTTGGCTGTTGGTCTTTTCAAATGTTTTAAAGTTGGCGGGGTTTGGTGGCTCCCACCTGTAATCCTAGCACTTTGGGAGGCCAAAGTGGGAGGATTGCTTGAGGCCAGGAGTCGGAGACCAGCCTGCACACCATGGCAAGACCCCTCTCTACAAAAAATACAAAACTTAGCAGGCATGGTCACGCCCACCTGTAGTCCCAGCTACTTGGGAGGCTGAGGCAGGAGGATCGCTTGAGCCCAGGAGTTTGAGGTTGCAGTGAGCGGTGATGATGCAATTCTAGTCTGGGCAACAAAGCGAGACTCTTCCTCAAAAAAAAAAAAAAAATTTTAGGCTGTGTGTGGCGGCTCAAGCCTATACTCCCAGCACTTGAAGGCTGGATCACTTGAAGCCAAGAGTTCAAGACCAGCCTGGGCAACATAGTGAGACCCCTGCCGTCTCTTAAAAAAAAAAGAATCACTTTTTTAAAAAAGTTTTAAAGTTAGTAACATTTAAAAATTGACAGAGTCCCGCTCTTGTAAAAGAAACAAAATTGAAAAATCAGAAGTTCTGGCAACACAGGGCCACACAAGGTACCAGTGAGTAGGGCCTAAGACATGACCACCCCTGTGGATGGGACTGGGCTTTGTCACCTCCGCAGTATTCACCATGCCCCGACACCTTTCTCCAGGCTCTCTGTGTGACACCCCTGTCTGGTCCTGTGGGTATCTTAAGCTTTCCAGCCCTGGACCCCTAACTTAGACCATTCCCCACCATGCCTGACCTGGCAGTTTCAGCAGGAAGCGGCATTCACCCCAGATGGTTCCAATGAAGGGCTCCAACTGTAGGACAATTAACAATTAACCAAGGGGAAGGGAAGCTACAGGAATGTGGGAGCCCCAGAGACTGGCAGCCTCTGCCACCCTTAGACCTGAAGCAGAGGAAAGGGCAGAATGTTGCCAAGCCTGGAGAGAGCTAGAGGAAAAGAGGTGGGGTGACTTGGTAGGAGCTGTGATTATGAAGGGACAATACCCCAACCTTATGCTCCCATCCCATGTCACCTGCCAGTGCTGCCATTGGCCAGATCGGCTGTAACGTGGAGGGCAGAGGAATCCAGAAGATGCAATCCTTGGTCAGTCTCCTGGGAGCCAGGGCCAGGAAGAGAACAAGCTTCAGGGGAAGGGTGTGTGATGTAATCGACAGTTCCATCCCTGCCCTAGACCCCTCCACCTGTCAGGCAGGGACCCCAGTCACCCCACATCTCAGATCTTCTCCTGGCTTGTCCCCCCAACCTGAAACCTAATCCATGACTCGATTTCTTTCCCACAGAGTCCACCAGACTCTCCCCACTCAGCAGGCCCCTGCCCTCCGAAAGGTGTCTTCCCCCCACCCCGGAGTCCCCCTCAGCTGAGGCCCTTCCCCAGGGTAGAGAATGAGCAGAGAGCCTTGGCCCCTTGGGTTCCTCCCCATCTCTGAGGGTCGCCTCTCCTTCCTCCTGCCCCGTGAAAGGCAGAGTTCCCAAAGCTTGTCTTGCTCAGAACGCAGCGTGGTGCAGCCAGGCCAAGTCCACCAACTTAGCATGTCCTTGGTCAAAATTAGGCTTGCCAAGTGCCCCCTCCCTGCCCCACGCCTGTGACTGCAAGAGTAAAGTGTGCTCCGGGGACCACCCACCATTCTGTAAGAATTAAACGGAAGCCACTTGCTAGGAGACTTTGTATTAATGTTTATTTTACAGTCAGATAAATGAAAATCCTCTGTCTCCTGACCCCCTCAATGCCCCCTCAACCCCTTCCATTCAGTCCTGCTCTCCACAGGCTGGGATGGGATGCTGGTGGCCTTGCCAATGGCCTCAGACTGGCTGAGCCTGGGCAGACCACCCTCCCCCAAGCCCATGGTCATCTTTGTGCATACTCAGGGCGGTGCTGTGCTGTCCAAAACGGGCCACATTGGGGCCATGCATGTCCTGAAATCACTGGGCTCTGAGCCACCTAAGTCTGGAGCTACAGGGGTCAGGGCTGGCTGACCCGGGTGCTGTAGGCATGGACCTGGACATGACCATAGGACAGGACCCTTACCAGGCCAGCCTCTCTGCATGGGGAGACCCAGGTTCCAGCCTGGGTCCTCCTGCTCCCCCTCCTGTATGCACAGCGTCTTTGTGATGCTCTTGTGCAGCAGCAACGTTCCTGAGAGTACCATGTGGCCCACTGCTTGGGCGTCATGAATGTCACAGTCCCAGGCAAGCCTGGCCATTGGCCCTCTCTGGCCACCCCTTTCTGTGGGTTCTCAGAAACCAAAACCACACCCCTCCCTCCGTCTGAGGCCTTCAGCCTTATCCCTGGACTTCTGGCTTACACACACACACACAGACACACATGCACACGCATGCATGCTTTTTCTTCATTCTCATCAGCGTGTGTTCACACATGTAGGTGTGCACTGTCTCCACGATGACCTATTTACACTCAGCACACATGCATCAGACCCCTGGGTGTGCTGGGTCCTGTGCTCACTGCTGGGGCCTCTGAAGAGCTCAGGCCCGGCTATCAAGTGGGCGGGGAGACAGAGGCCATCTCATGGGGCCACGTGGCTCACCGAGCTCCAGGAATCACACGCAGAGGATGTGAGAGCCACATGTGGGGCTGTCGGGGCAGGAGTCAGCCGGGAGAGGACCACAGGAGCAAAGGCAAGAGATCCTGGGAGCTCCCTGCACCCAGGACAGCCCGGAGCCACTGCCCACATCTCCACCCCACCCACGCTCAGCTCAGGCCCTGCCCCCACCTGCAGAGAGATGCACACTTACCCTGGGGCTTCCAGAACTCAAAACCTCAATCCTACCTGGCAGTGACAGGGTGTTCTGATAACACTTGTAGATGTAGGCAGGTGTTGGTGTTCCATATCATGGATGATTGGGAATCAGGTGGGATTTGATGCCACTTTTTGATACGATGGGCTGCGTTCTAGATGCCAACACGAGGCGGACTAGGGAGGGAGCGGGGGTGAGCCAGCCTGCACCAGTGGCTGGTCCACCTGCCACCCAGCTGTTTGCTCGAGCAGGAGGGGCCAGGACAGAGCTGGTTGGCAGCCTGCCCCGGGGCGAGGCCTGCCCAGGCCTGTGCACCTGAGAGAGCAGGAAGCAGCCAGAACGAGAAAAACAGATACCAGCATGGACGCCGCTGCTCGGCCCAGCCAGCACTGGCCTGTCAGTGGGCGCCTTTCCCTCCCTCACGGGCACTGGGGGGGCGGCTGGCGGGGGTGGGCTGGGGCAAGAGGGAAGCAGCAGCCCTCCCAGCCTCAGCGTGAGCTCCTCCTGCACCTCGGGGCGTCGGGCCTGGGACAGGGCGAGTCCTGAAGTCCCGACTATGAGGTGCAGCCTGAGAGCTATGGCCAGGAGCTGAGAGAAAGCAGTGGGGAGGAGGTCCCTGGCCTTCCCAGGACAGGTGGCATCTCAGCCAACCATGAATGGTGTCCAGAGACTGGGACACAGTGGGGCAGGGGACACCTGGCCTGAGCAAGAGCCTGAGGTGGGAGTTTGGGACAAGTTGAGGGGCCCGGGTGGTCCCATGGCTGGAGCTTAATGCCCCGACGGGGGCCCCATGGCAGCGGGCAGCCGTAGAAGGTGTCAGGCAGAGTGAAGGTCATCATTTGCCAAGATGGATGGGGTCTTGGCAGGGGGTCCAGGTGGGCAGCAAGAGCCATCCAAAGGCTGCTGAGGTTACCCAAGTGGAGGTGACAGAGTTAAGCTGTGGACATGGGAACTGTTGCTTAGCCAGAACCTGATCCCTTTGAGAACACCCTTGTGGGGAGCCACATGGCCTGATTCTGTGACCCTGACACCACTGTCAAAGACGAGGACTCAATCTGCCCACTGCCCTTCCAGAGGGGGCCCTCCTCCCTGCCCCAGCCCCTCCCTCCTCGAATCCCCGAGTGTCCCCAGGCGCCAGGTCCGTCACAAACCCTCCACCCAGCAGCTGTAGGGCATGCTGGGAGCTGGGGGCTGTCAGGGGTAGAAGGAAGGAGCAGACCCTTCCTCCCGGCACCCACAAAAGTGTCCACCAGGCAGGGCCAAATTGAGTCCAGGTCCCTGCAATGAAATGGAAAGCAAAAGGCAGGCGGGGAGGCGCGAGGGGCTGGTGACAAAGGTGCTGTCTCCTTGGCCAAACTTCGGGCTCCTTTCTAAGCCTCTTCTCAGTCTCGACCTTTGAGCTTCTGTGCCCAGTCGCATCGCCCAGTTATAGCAAAAATCCTGTCCAGTCAGTTTAGCCAGAATCCCCACCCTCAGTATCTGATCAAATCCCTCCTCCTCCACCGTCCCCCGTGCCCCTGGCCTGCCTTCAGCAAGAATCCTTAGTCTGTGTAACCAGAACCCAACCCCCTCCCTGGGATTTTTCTATCCATCAACCCAGCCCCCCTACACACCCCACTCCTTGGCTGTAAGTCCCCATTTGTCCACGCCGTATTCAGCATCAAACCCAGTTCTGTACTGACGCCTCTTTCCCCCTATTGTGATAGTTCCTGAATAAAATCTGTTTTTACCACTTTACTGTTCAGATCTAGTTGTCTTCAGCAGAAGCATTACTACCTTCTGCCCACTCTGAGCACACAGGGGCTCAGCGGGGACATCTGTCAGCACCTCTCTGTGCCAGGCTTCTTGCCAGCCCCTGGCGTGAGAACTCAGCAGGAACCCAGGAGGGCTTCCTGTAGGAGGAGATGGCTGAGCAAGTCCTGAGAGCCAAGTGGGAGTGAGCTCTGCCCAGCCAAGGGGCCAGTCCCAGAAGGGCAGTGCACGTCTGCAGGTGGGTCTGTGCAGATGCAGGGCCGGCCCAAAGCTCGTATGCTCAAACAGTGAGTCCGCGGCCTCACAAAACTCCAAATGACCCCAGGTGCCTCATACCTTCCCACGTCCCTTGTGTCCCTGCTGGGGAGCCTCAGGATGGCTGATGCCAGAATGAGCTCCATGATCATTGCTGGGCTCACAGACAGACTTCTCACTACCAGCGTCCTCCATGGAGGGCAGAGTGGGAGCTGGGCCCCCCCTCCCCAACCATTTATAGATATATTAGTGACACGGGGATTGTATTAGTGCAAAAAGTGCATGATTTATCTTGTGCCACCCATTAGATTTTTTTTTTTTAACATCTAATTTTGATGTAACTCCTTGAAAATTACTTCCTTCGTCTTAAAGTGAATTCAGGGAAATCTCTGAAGATTGAGTTCAGTAGTAAGTGACAGGAAAGTCCAACCAAGCAACAGTTTATGAAAACCTGGCACCCGTGGGTCAGAGGCATCCTGAGGCATGTAGTCCAGGGCCGGTTTGGCAGCTCCCAAGGCCATGGTCAACCTGACCTCCCTACCAACTTCATTTCTCCCCTCCCCTCTCCTCAGTGACTCAGCAGCCTCCTCAGCTGTGCTGCTGGGAACAAGAGGAAAAATCATTGGTAGGCAGTTTTATTTTTATTATTATAATTTTAAGAGATGGAGTCTTACTTTGTCATCCAGGCTGAAGTACAGTGGCCTGATCACAGGTCACCGTAACCTTGAATTCCTGGGCTCAAGCGATCCTCCTGCCTTAGCCTCCCGAGTACCTGGGACTACAGGCGTGTGCCACCCCACCCGACTAATTTCTTTATCTTTTGTGGAGAGGGGGTCTTGCTATGTTGCCCAGGCTGGTCTCGAACTCCTGGCCTCAAGCAATCCTCCCACTTCGGCCTCCCAAAGTGCTGGGATTATAGGCATGAGCTACTGTGGGCAGTTCTGAATTGCATTATTCAAAATTAATTTGTGTTTTTATGTTATTTTCACCCTTAATTGTTTACCTATTCCGAAAACAGACAAATAACTTGAGAGCAGATTTATGGCCAGAGTTTTTAGTGACTGTTGGAATGCGGTAGGAAAGAGCTTACAAGGTAAAAAGGGACCGGGAAGTGTCTGAAAAGCCTTTTACACTGAGCTAAGGAATTTAGATTTTCTCCTGTAGGTCATGTAAGACAGAGGTGTAATATTTTAGGAGGTGCTGGAAAAGGACTTTCCAGAACACTCAATTCCATGCTGGAGCCTTGGTTACCTTCTCCCTCCTCTTTCACTTCTTCTGATAGCATCAAAGAGAAAGTCTGTCTGTGGTCTTTAACATCTCCTCAAAACTTTCTCCTCTCTTAAACAAAGAGCAACCAGGTCTGGATTCAGAACTTTTTTTTTTTTTTTTTCTGAGACAGAGTCTCACTCTGTTTCCTGGGCTAGAGTGCCGTGGCGTCAGCCTAGCTCACAGCAACCTCAAACTCCTGGGTTCAAGGGATCCTCCTGCCTCAGCCTCCCAAATAGCTGGACTACAGGCACGCGCCATCACACCGAGCTAATTTTTTCTATTTTTAGTAGAGACAGGGTCTCGCTCTTGCTCAGGCTGGTCTCAAACTCCTGAGCTCAAGCAATCCTCCCACTTCAGCCTCCCAGAGTGCTAAGATTACAGGCATTAGCCACCGTGCCCAGCCCAAGAGTAGCCTTTTTGAAATATGCCCAGAGCATATTCTGTTATTCTTAACAAGACGGATTCTCAAGGGAAACTATTTTGCCAGAGCCTAACCAAACTACAGGAAAGGAAAGACCCGGCTCCAGTCCTCTCTAACCTCCCTGTGAAGGTCACAAACCATCAGCCCACAGGCACAGGCTTGCTAAAGACTGAGGCCTAATCAGAAAATTATAGAATGCTTCCTCTTCTCCCATGCTTATCACCACATCAGCAGGGCTCCTCTGTAATAACAGGGGAATGCAGTGGAGTGAACTGCATGTCTCAGACCGTATTTAAGAAGAAGTCTCTAAAGAAATAAAAAGATAATAGAGGAGACAAAAAGAAGACGAGAGGAAAGTTTAGCCTCTAACACCTACAGCTACAGCAAACAGTAAACAAAGCCTAACTCCTAGCCAGATAAACATAACACCTCACATTAAAGCCTAATTCAGCTCAGTTCCTTTCACCCAGTATACCATGTCTGGTTTTCAATGAAAACTTACAAAGCATACCTCAAGACAAAAACACAGTTTGAAGTGACAGATGTGACCGAGAGGTTGGAATTATCAGACTGGTAATTTATTGATTGATTGAGTGAGTGAGTGAGCCGGAGTCTCTTTCTGTCACCCAGGCTAGAGTGCAGGGGTGTCATCACAGCTCACTACAACCTCAAACTCTTGGGCTCAAGAGATCCTCCTGCCTCATCCTCCCAAGTAGCTGGGACTACAGGCATGCGCCACAATGCCCAGCTAATTTTTCTATTTTTTATAGAGAAGGGGTCTCACTCTTGCTTAGGCTGGTATTGAACTCCTGACCTCAAGCAATCCTCCTGTCTTGGCCTCCCAGAGTGCTAGGATTACAAGCATGAGCTTCTGCACCTGGCCCCAGACTGGTCATTTAAAACAACTATGATTAATATGCTAAGAGCTGTAATGGAAAAAGTGGGCAACATACAAGAAAAGATGGGCCGGGCGAGGTGGCTCACACCTGTAATCCTAGCACTCTGGGAGGCCGAGGCAGGAGGATCGCTCGAGGTCAGGAGTTCGAGACAAGCCTGAGCAAGAGTGAGACCCCGTCTCTACTAAAAAATAGAAAGAAATTATCTGGACAACTAAAAATATATAGAGAAAAAAATTGTAGGACAATTACAACAGATGTAACATATGCATAATGGGAATACCAGGAGAGGAATAAAGAGAGAAAGAAACAGAAGAAATATTTGAAGTAATAATGGCTGAGAGTTTTTCAAAATTAATGGCAGACAGGCCAGTGCAGTGGCTCACACCTGTAATCCTAGCACTCTGGGAGGCCGAGGTGGGAGGATCACTTGAGGTCAGGCATTTGAGACCAGCCTGAGCAAGAGTGAGACCCTCATCTCTACAGAAAATAGAAAAATTAGCTGGGTGTGGTAGCACGCACCTATAGTCCCAGCTCCTTGAGAGGCTGAGGTGGGAAGATCACTGGAGCCTGGAAGTGTGAAGTTGCAGTGAGCTATGATGACACCCCTACACTCTATCCCAGGCAACAGAGTGATACCCTGTCTCAAAAAAAAAAAAAAAAAAAAAATTAGGCCGGGCGCGGTGGCTCACGCCTGTAATCCTAGCACTCTGGGAGGCCGAGGCAGGTGGATCGCTCGAGGTCAGGAGTTCGAGACCAGCCTTAGCAAGAGCAAGACCCCGTCTCTACTAAAAATAGAAAGAAATTATCAGGCCAACTAAAAATATATATAGAAAAAAATTAGCCAGGCATGGTGGCGCATGCCTGTAGTCCCAGCTACTCGGGAGTCTGAGGCAGTAGGATCACTTAAGCCCAGGAGTTTGAGGTTGCTGTGAGCTAGGCTGACGCCACAGTACTCACTCTAGCCTGGGCAACAGAGTGCGACTCTGTCTCGGAAAAAAAAAAAAAAAAAAAATTAATGGCAGACACCAAAACTTAGATCCAGGAAATTCAGAGAACACCAATCAGAATAAATACCAAAAAATCTCTACCTCAGCATATCATATTCAAATTGCAGAAAACCAAAGACAAAGGGAAAATCTTGAAAGAAGCCAGAAAAAGAAAATATCTGACCTACAGAAGAGCAAAGATAAGAATTACATTGAACTTCTCTTCAGAAACCATGCAAGCAAGGAGAGAGTGGAGTGAAATATTTAAAGTGTTGAAAAACACACCTACCAACCTAGAATCCTGTATCCAACAAAATTGTCCTTCAAAAGTGAAGGAGAGGCCGGGCGCGGTGGCTCACGCCTGTAATCCTAGCCCTCTGGGAGGCCGAGGCGGGTGGATCGCTCAAGGTCAGGAGTTCGAGAGCAGCCTGAGCAATGAGCGAGACCCCGTCTCTACTAAAAAATAGAAAGAAATTAGCTGGCCAACTAAAATATATATAGAAAAAATTAGCCGGGCATGGTGGTGCATGCCTGTA
>CM052448.1:21035401-21075900 GCA_028533085.1 Varecia variegata
TATAAAAAAAAAAAAAAAAAGTGAAGGAGAGGCCAGGTGCAGTGGCTCACACCTGTAATCCTAGCACTTTGGAAGGTTGAAGCAGGAGGATTGCTTGAGGCCAGAAGTTTGAGACCAGCCTGGGTAACATATCGAGAACATGTCTCTACAAAAAATAAAAAATTAGTTGGGCATGGTGGCACACACTTGTAGTCCCAGCTACCCAGGAAGCTGCAGCAAACTTCCAGGACAGAGGCAGTGCCCGGCAAGTGCAGGTCCCTCCGCAGGTGGGAACCCGTAGAACCTTGGTGACTTTCCCTGCTCAGCACCACCAGGAGACAGCAGTAAAAAAAACCACCTCCGGGAGACCGTTGCTGAGATGGGCGATAAGCACATGTCAGCTAATTAGGGATTACAATCTGACCCATGCTCTCTATTTTTAAGTGTGATTTGGTTGTTTTTTCCTGGGAAACCCATCACGGATTAGTGATTCACAATGAGATTTTTAAAGTGTAAAGCAGAGAATTGCGATGGAAGTGGAGCCGAGGTGATCACTAATATGGACTCAGATATGTGTGGAGCCAAAGTAACAAATCCTACTTAACCTCCAAACAGTGACGACTGCCCACCTGACACGGTGCAACCACCCTCGTGTGACCAAAACCCCACGGACTCTTTCATCAAAAGAGGATACAAAGGCCCTTTCTCCATCTTTGGATGAAGATGTCGTTCCTCTTGCTGAGACAGATTTCTAGTAACTTAAATACTGAGTTATAAAGTTAACTATGATTAGTGTATTCTATGTTAGATGTTTGGGAAATGGAAGAGGCAGAGAGGAAAAATGGTTAATATATTAATGTAAACAAGTGGCTTCACATAAAAATAAGAATGAACTAGTCATAACTATTACAGCCCTTATTTCTGCAACTGATCATGTGGTTGTACCTGACATTTATAGCTGTTTCCTTTCACACCCAGTCCGTATTCTCTGCACCTACAGCGAGCACCTGGTGTGGCCAAACTTGCCCAGAAGTAGAAAAGAGAATTCTGGGAAATGTAGCAGGCTTAGCGGTGCTCACCCCCTCCATAAAAAGCTGCCCCATTGGTCTGCTGTCTATGGTGATGAAACAAAGTCCCTGTTTTAAATATATCTATTTAAAAGCTGGGCATGGAGGCTCCTGCCTGTAATCCCAGCACTTAGGGAGGCCAAGGCAAGAGGATCGCTTGAGCCCAGGAGTTCAAGACCAGCCTGGGCAACGTAGCGAGATCCTGTCTCTACAAAAAATTAAAAAATAAATAAAATTTTTAAAAAGAACAATATCAGTCATTTAAGGAAAATATTGTCAGCAGTAGTACAGGTGGGTATAATAGATACAACATGCAAATGGTCAAAGTATGGGAGACACTGACCAATAGGATTAAACACCTCTGGCTTAGAAGCCATGTGTTTCCACAACATCTAGCCCCTGCCTAGCTCTCCCCCTCGTTCCACCTCCTTTCTCCCATAGCACCTCCCTCCCAGCTGCCCTGAAACTCTTACTATTCTAGCCACACGGGGCCCTCTCGGAGGCTGACCCTTTGCACGTGGTGTGGCTTCTTTCTGGAATGCCTCCCCCTCCAGTCTCTCCAGCACTCACTTTGCAAACGCTTCTGATCCATGAAGACTCTCCCCCAAGGCAGAGGCAGTTGCTCCGTCCCCACCGCCCATCACACCGCATGGTCATTTATCTGCATCTCCCTCTCCCACTGGGAGCTCTTCAGCCAATGCCCTTCAATCCCTGGGGCCTGCCTGACCTGCTGGGCTCTTCCCTCCCTCCTAAGACAAGGCTGTGCCGGTCCGCCCCATCTGGGTGTCTTAAGTTAGGTTTCCCAGAGCAGCCCTGAGAAGCCCATTTGTGTGCATGTGATTAATCAAGGAAATGCAGCCAGGGGAGGCCAGTGAGAGCAGGGGAGATGGGACAGGAAGGGTGAGAGGCTCAGGGCAAGTCCCACAGAGGGAACCCACTTGCTCCCACACTGGAGCAGAAGTAAAGCCTCACAGTCGTCCTGAATGCAGGCACAGGAGCCGGGCTGTCCCGCCCATACCCCAGTGCTGGCAAAGGGCCACTCCAGGGACATCCACTCCCAGTCATGGCCCATCCTCTGCTGGCATGGAAGAGCCACAGGTGTTAGCAGCTGGGGCCACACATCCATCCAGAGGATCCATACAGAGAGATGGGCAGAGAATCAATGCTTGCTACAGGCCACTCTTTGCCCCCATGGATCCACACACTTCTCGAATTAATCCACTGTGGGTGTAGAACACTGGTGGACATTCCTCCTCTCCCATTCCATCCGGTTCCAGAGCCTCCTGCCTCCAGCACTCCTGCTGGTCTGGGGGCTGCCCTGATGGGGGACTCAGACCTCCACCCCGTGGGGTCAGAGCTCCTGTTGGAGGATCTGGATATCCACCTCCTCAGCAAATTTAGCTCAGGCAAATGGCTCTAGGTCCACTCGGGGAAGGGCTGGGGAAGTTACTGCTGTCTACATATACCACACACCGTGGCGTTGTAAAGTCTGAGAACTGGCTCAGATCCAGAAGCTGGGAAAGCGATGGTGACTTCCCATTGGGGAAACTGACAACTGCCTTCAAGGTCACTTGACCTTTTGGGGAGGATATATAGGCCAAGCCATGCCCTAGTTGGCTGCCTATCTTTCTCACCCCTGGGGACACCACAGTCTATTCCCCGCCATCCCAGGCCCCCTCAGGTCTGAGCCACCCCAACCTCTCTGTAATTATGTCCATCTTGCCCCGGCGGTTAAGCACTACATGTGGCCACTGCTGCTCTTGCATCCTGCCACCCCCATGGACAGGAGAGAGTCAAGTTCCATGACAGCACCTCCAATGTCAGCCCTGGTCTCCCCACAGAGAAGTGCCACCACTGAGCTCCTTGAGGAAGCAGACCTCCACCCCCGCACATGCCTGCTCTCCTTAGTGGGGGAGGGCCCAGCCCAGCGTCCTCTCTGGGCCCCTGCAGGTCCGCAGCAGCCCCGTCTTGCAGCTCCCTGGGTGAATAAGCCCTTCCCTCCCCTCACAAAGTCAGCACCCCCCAGCCAGGCCGTGCTGGGACTAGAAATTGGTCATAGGTCTCATGGCCAGGAAGGGAGGTGGTGGCAGGCCGTAAAGGGGACAAGTGTTGCCTTGAAAGACATCTGCCTCAGTGAGATCTTTGTATGGTCTTCAGGTAAGGGGTGGTGAATACAGCTGCTGTCTCTAGAAGGGAAAATGGGCCCCTTCTGCAGGCTCAGAGGGTGGGCGATCAGTGTTCTCAAGCATGTCACCCAGATATCCCCAATCCAAGCCAGAGAGTCCCACTCCTTCCACATCAGGACCTTGATGTAGGTGTAGTCCGGCCATCTCTGAAGTTTCTCTGCTCTTGCATTGGGCCCTGTGCCGGGTCTGCAGCAGCCTGCCCTTGGCTGAAGGATGTAGGGGTCTCTGAACCCTGAACGGGGGCCTTCTGACTGCCCCGTTTGTGACTTCGATTGATGACTCTGGGCCTGAACCCCTCAGTTTCCTTCATCATGGCATGAACTGTGCTCAGCCAAGCCAAACAATCCCACAGTCCCTGTAGTGACCACTGCCCCTCCGTATCTCCCGTGCTCAAGGTACCGCATGAGCCTCGGCGTCCCCTCCCACCCGATAGCCTGTCCTGCTTATCAATACGGCAGCCAGAGACAACCGCCACTCACCCCCACCCCCAAGCAGCTCCCTGTTGCTACCTGATGGGCAAGTGACCCAAGCCCAGAATCCCACCTTTAGACTCCACTTCCCAGGATCACTGGTGACACCATGAGTCTCAGGGCAGGCTCCTGAGAAACTGACCTCGAAACGAGGATTTATGCGTGAGTGATGTATTAAGGACGTGCTTCCTGGTGGTGTCAGAGTAAGAGAAGTGGGACAAGGAAGGAGAGGAAGCAGAATAAAGGTGCAGTCTCAAGCAAAATCCTGCAAAGGATGCTTCACTGGATCCCAGCCAAAACCAAACGTGACTCACGCCTCTGAGTCATCCTGGCCAGAAGGCTTGCAGCCTTCTCCCACACCTGTCTGAACAGGTCAAGGGCCACCATGGGGGAAGGCACTCCTCAGGGACATCTGGCTTTCTGCACAGGTGGGTTAAAGGGGCTCCAGCAGCCCTAGGGTCGTCCTCCAAAGAAGGGCTGGGGCTAGGGACTGCTGGAGGTACAAGCTGGGGGCGGGAGGACACAAGAATAGTAACAGGGGCCTGAGAGTATCTGGCTGGTTGAGTCTCAGAGTCAAGGACCCTCAGTGCCGAATGGGGCGTCCAGGCTCAGGACTCCCCGCCAAAGTGGCCACCCAACAACGGAGACTCGCCACCAGGGCAGCACTCCCGGCTGCAGGTGAACTGAACTGATCCAGGCTTGTCCTTACAAAGCCGCTACCTCTGGTCCCCGTCCCTCCCATGAGGGTCTTACTAAATAAGTCATTCCCCAGCCAAGGGCCTCAGGCTGGAAGGTGGGTCTGCGGTGGGGAGGACCCAGCAATGAACCTGAACGGGAAGTTCCATGTTCAAGAGCAACCACAACAATTTTCCTTAGAAATGAAGCCCCGTGGCAGGACCCAAAATCCAGAGGCGAAAACACGAAGACAGGACACTATTTCTTCATTTTAATTTATTTTTCATTTTTTGTTTCTCACTTACCAACACATTTGTAAAAATGTAGCAGGCTGTGTTAGTAAAGGAGAAGCAGGGAGGGAAGAGAAGGGCGGGAAAGAAGCAGCCACACATGAAAAGTCAGGTGGAGCAGAAAGTGCTTAGGGACCAGAGGTGGTGGGTGACTGCCCCTCCCCCCTCCCCTTTCCACAAGGCATCAGCAACTGCTGCTGCTCTCACAGCCCCAGCCCCAGACGATTTGGTAAACGTGATAAAGAGCATTTCTGTTGCCCCCCGTCCTTGTCCCCAACATTCTTCCCCCAGCCCCAGCCAAGGGGCAGGCTCTGCTTGGCAGCCTGCCCCCACCCCCCATCATAGCCTGGTTCAGAACCCAGCCCCTGGTCTCAAGGTGCCCGGCCCTGGGGCCGGTGGATCCCAGGGAGGCCACAGTGGGGATACCCAGGAAGCTTTTTCTAAGCCCTTTTTCTAACACTTTGGCGAACACCCCTAGAATGCCCCTGCTTCAGCCATAGGCTCTTACTCCAGAGGACATTAAAGGGTACAGTGGGCTCGGGAGCACCCCAGCAGAGCCCGGGGCTCCCTTGGAGGGAAGGTTTTACCTTCAGCCCAGAGCACGTCTGCCCGGCATTTATTTGCACATAGACCCCGTGAACACTCTGACCCTGTGTTTATGAACACAGGCATCTTCATCAGAATTACATTCACCCTGATGAATTTTCATCCTAGAAAGTATTTTCGAGGCGAATGCCCCCGAGGACAATTTAATGCCCTCATCAGCTTTCTACATAGTGCACATAAAGTTTCCCTTTTTTGCCCGTTTTTCTCCTTGAAATAATTTCACCAGGACCAAATCTTTCCCATGCTCGTTTCACAACATGTGTCTGATTCCCTGGTTAGTGTCCGGTCTGCGTCAAATGTCACCAACTGTGGCTGGGATTTTCCTCTGTGGCTCTCGTTTCTCACTGGGCAGCCCTCTAGGCCACCGCTGCTCAGGAACAAATGTGTCCCCCGTGCTGTTTCGGCCCCAGTTGGCTTTTCTCTTACGGATGGTTTTGGGGGATGATCTGTGCACCCCGTACTTCTACGGACTCCAGACCACGATGGAAGCTGGCCTTCCCCAAGGCCATTGCAGGATGTCTCCAGGGAGCGACCACGCGCTGGGGTCAAGGTGTCCTCCCCCTGCGCCCCGGGCGTGGCGCTTCCCGCAGGCAGCGTGGCTCCCCCCGGCTCACGGCGCCTTCTCGGCGGGCGCGGTGGCCTGCTCCGCGCGCTGGGGACCTCCGGGGGCCGCGGGCCGTGGGGCGCGCAGCAGGCCGAGGCCCCTCGAGCGGCCGGCTCCGTGCAGCTGGCGCTCGTGGCGGCGGATCTGCACCTTGTGGCGGAAGCGCTCGCCGCAGTCCTCGCAGACGTAGGGCCGCTCGCCCGAGTGCGTGCGCCGGTGGCGCAGCAGATTGGAGGACACGCTGAAGCGCTTGCCGCAGTCGCCACAGGCGTAGGGCCGCTCGCCCGTGTGCGTGCGCTGGTGCTGCACGAGCGCCGAGCTCTCGCTGAAGCGCTTGTTGCAGTAGGAGCAGGCGTAGGGCTTCTCGCCCGTGTGGATGCGCTGGTGCGTCACCAGGTTCGAGTGCTGCGAGAAGCCCTTGCCGCACTCGCCGCAGCGGTGCGGCCGCTCGCCCGTGTGCGTGGCCTGGTGCCGCACCAGGTCCGTGCTGCGGCTGAAGCCCTTGCCACACTCCCCGCAGATGGTCGGCCGGTCCCGGGCGCGCCGCCGCCGCCGTTGCCGCGCAGGTGTCAGCGCCGCGCTGCCCGCCGGGCCCGGGATGGCCACCACGGTCGGCGTGGCCACGGCGGGCAGCACCATGAGCTCCTGCAGCACCACGTAGCCTGGCGGGGCCACCACGACCGCTGCAGGAGCCCCCGGCACAGCCGCCCCGCCGCCCCCTGCGGCAGGCACCAGTTCCAGCTGCAGCTCAGGCTGCTGGGCGCCCAGCTCCACGGGGGTCAGCTCCAGCTGCACCTCCTGCTGCTCCAGCTGCTGCTGCTGCTCTAGCTGTTGCTCCAGCTGCTGCAACTGCTCCTGCAGTTTCAGCTGCAGCTGCCTCTGCTCCTGCTGCCGCTCCAGCTCCCGCTGCCGTTCCAGCTCCTGCCGCCGCCGCTCCAGCTCCCGCTCCTGCTCTGGCTCCAGGTCGACCGGCATGAGCTCCAGCTCCACCTCTTCCTCCTCCTCCTCCGGCTCCGGCTCCAGTGGAGGGGGCTGCAGCTGCTGTTGCAACTGTTCCTGCTGCTGTTGCAACAGCTGCTGCTGCTGCTGTAACTGTTCCTGCTGCTGCAGCAATAGCCGCTGCTGTAACTGTACCTGCTGCTGCTGCAGCAGCTGCTGTTGTAACTGTGCCTGCTGCTGCTGCAATAGCTGCTGCTGGAATTGTTCCTGCTGCTGTAGCAACAGCAGCTGCTGCTGTAGCTGTTCCTGTTGCTGTTTGAACTGTTGCTGCTGATGTAGCAGCTGCTGCTGCTGTAACTGTCCCTGCTGTTGCTGCAACAATGGTTGCCTTTGCTGCTGTTGCAACTGTTCCTGCTGTTGCTGCAAAAAATGTTGCTCTTGCACTTGCTGCTGCTGTAATTGCCCCTGGTAGTGCCCTTGCACTTGCTGCTGCAGCAACAGCTGTTGTTCTTGCACTTGCTGCTGCTGTAACTGTTTCTGCTGCTGCAGCAACAATTGTTGCTCTTGTACTTGCTGCTGCTGTAATTGCTTCTGCTGTTGCTCTTGCACTTGCTGCTGCAGCAACAATTGTTTCTCTTGCACTTGCTGCTGCTGTAACTGTTGTTGCTGCTGCTGTAACAGCTGTTGCTCTTGCACTTGCTGCTCCCGTAAGTGTTGTTGCTGTTGCATTGGCTGCAGTTCTGGTTTCAGTTCCTGATGCTGCATGGATTGGTGTTTTTCCTGTAGTTCCTGCTGTCGTTGAGACAGCTGCTGTTGTCCATCCTGGTGCTGCTGCTGCTGTTGCAATTCTGGCCGATGTCCTAATAGTTGGTTTTGTGGTTGCTGCTGTTGCAGCCGCTCAGGCTGTGGCTGTTCTTGCAGCTTTGGCTGCTGTTCTGACTGTTGCGACTCCTGTTGTTCCAGCCGGGCTTCCTTAGTGATTTCCCTGGCCTCTCTTGGGGCTGCGGTTGCCGGCTGTTGTGGGCTGCTGCTCCCCTCCTGAGCCTCTTCCTCCTCCTGACTCTCGCTCCCACCGCTGCCACCTGTAGCAGAAATGGCAGGAAGCCAGGAAAGAAAGATCTACAGATAGCTCTCCCATCCAGAACCCCAGGACCTGTCCCCTTCCCCTGCCCATGTACAGCCACTCAAAGATACACTAATGTGCTCTCAGCAGGGACCCAAAAGTGCTGGATCAAATGACAATGGCAGCGTGGCAGAGACTGAAATGCCATGGGGGTGGTGGGAGTGTGGCTTAGACAATATGCCCATAGGACTGCTGGTCACCCCACTCTGGATGCCAGCTCCCTGACCTCTCCACTGGGCTTCCCTTCACACAAGCTCCATGCTTGTGTGACACACTGACACCAGCACAGGTGCCTGGGGCTCCCTGACACCATTCCCTGAGAAGTCTCTTGTGCTTAATCGCCATCCAGTGGAACTCAGTGAACCGACTATTCCAACGGCCAAGCCATCAACCCTGTGCTGAACTCTGACCTCAGCCATGGTCACACCTTAAATAAATGCAACTCACCTTCCCCATAAATAGTAAAGGATCTCTGTAAAGCTGCCTACAAGTGTTACCACTAGTAGTCTCCAAAAATCACCAATGTGTCAGAGAGACCACTAGGTTCCAGGTAGGAAGTCCTCAGCTCAGAACCTAACTCTACTGGTTGGCAGCTGTACAACCTCCTGCAGGCTCACAGCTTGGTGAGACTCACACCATCCCCTTAAGGAGTAAAGCAGGAAGGACCCTGGCATATTCCCTAGAACCTAGTAGGTGCTTAAAAACTTCCTCTCCCTGCAGGTCAGGATTAGTTTGCAAAGTAATAAAAAGTACCAAGGATACAACGAGCTCCATTCAAAACTGCCTAAAGACCGGAAGTGTTTAGATTGTCATTCAGGAACGGAAAGGACTGACTCACAGCCTCGATGCAATGACTGACCAATTACTTAACCTCTGGGAACCTCAGTTTCCCCTTCTGCTAAAGGACAAAAATCCTTTCCAGGGACGCTGTGAGAACGAGGATAATTGTGGAGCGCCAGCATTGAGCAGGCCGCAGGGTAAGCGCTGCATAACCCAGTCGCTCCCTTGCGAGGTTTCCCTTTCTGTGCAGTATCCACATTCAGCTTCTCATTCTGAGTGTGACTACTGTGCTGTCCGGAAATCCTAATTCTTCTCTGCATGGGTGACCCTAGGAGGCTTTCTCCCTACCCAAGTCTGATTTCAACATCTCTTCTTCCTACAGCACCACAGTTTCAGTCTTGTCATGGAAAGTCATGGTTGGATTTATAAAATTGTGCTTTCTGGCCACATTTCCAGGAATATATTGATTTAACAAAACCAAGGGATATCTGCATGCACATAATTTCCTTTCAGTAAGATATTCCTAATAACCTTTGCTTAGGCTAATGGATCAGCGAGTTGATTTTTTCATAGACATTCACACTGCTTGGGAGGATGCACATGGCAGATGAAGACAGCCTGGGGGAAACCTGTCCCCCAGTGAGTCCAATGTCTGATCGACATGCCCTTCTCCCACCTCCTCTGGAAGCAAGAGGGACAGATCATGCCTCCGTGCAAATCTCCTCATTTCTAGCACAGTGCTTGGCCATACGGCAGCTCTGACTTCCTGGGGCAGCAGTTTCAGTATTTTTAACGAAGGCATTTTAGTGAGCATCTAGTTAGGTGTTGTCTGATGTGCACACCCTCGCAAGATTTTGTCAGTTAAATTTGTAAGTCAGAAGAATCCTTGTTTAGTCTGCATGTCCCCATCCAACCCCTCCAATTCCCTTGGTCCTTTTCAAGCTCTGTCCAACCCTCCCCGCCCCCTAGCACTCTTGAAGCACAGAACAGGAAACCAGCTCTCGAGAGCGTGGCCACCAGAGAGCTTTGCCCAGCGCAGGTCCCACAGGGAGGTTCTGCAGGACCACGTGCGCCTCTGGGCATCAGGTGGAGAAAAACAGATGGAAGCAGAGGTCGAGGAAAAGTGGACAAGGTTAGAGGCCACAGGGACAAGAAGCCATGAAGCCAATGTCTGAGGCAGGAGGGGCAGAGGAAGGGAGCCTGCCAGCGCCTGAATTCCATCGAGGAAATTGAGTCGGGAGCCAGGGCCAGGTGGGAGGATGATGGTGGCCCCTAACTGCTGGGGACGTAGAGCACTGGGTTCCAGCCAGCATAAATGTGGGGGCCAGGGGATGAGACAGTTATACTTCCGGGGAGCCCCTCACTAGTGGGACCTCAGCCTGACAGAGCCACCGTGGAAAACCCCCAGGCAAAGCTGCCATGTTACCCGCATGAGCCGGTGCGGGCTGCCCACCACCGCTCTCTGGCCTCTTTCTGCCACAGCAGGCCTGGGGCTTTTTCAAGGATCCTCAAGGGGTCTAAGAGCCCCTCCCAGCCTCTCACCTGAGAGGGTGTCAGGCCCCGGGCCCCCATCCTCAAGACATCGCAGCTCCAGCACGAAGGTCTTGGTTGCCGGCCCCACCTC
Source organism: Varecia variegata (assembly GCA_028533085.1). Lineage (NCBI taxonomy): Eukaryota > Metazoa > Chordata > Mammalia > Primates > Lemuridae > Varecia > Varecia variegata. The sequence continues at coordinate 21,045,745 of CM052448.1, forward strand.
CATCCTAGCGGTCAGACCCAGATCCCGGGGAGCCGCCTGTGCTGAGAGGAAGGAAGGAAGCTGTTCAGATGGGCCAGGGTGCTGCAAACCCCCAGCTGGGTGCCACCAACCCCCAAAGGCCCTTCACTTGTGCCTCAGGCTACCCCAGAGCTGGCAGCTCCACCCCTGCTACAAAAGCTGCAAAAGCAGCGCAGCGCAGGTCACAGAGAGGAAGAGGGGGCGAGAGTGGCCTGGAGGGTCGAGGCTGGGGAGTGGCGGCAGCCCCTGGATCCTGTTCCTGCACAGAGGCACGACTGCTTCTCCTGACTTTGCACAGGGCTCCTAGGGCAGCCCATGCAGCTGTGTCTCGCTGAGACAACTGCAGGAATCAGCCCCTCACGAGGCAGGGGAGCTGAGGTCACAGAAGGGACATTTGGGAGAGCTCTCTAACAAAAGAGAGACTGTCCACCAACATTCCTCCTGCCCCCTTCAGCTCTGTTGCCTCGGTGGCCTGCTCTGAGGGCTCATCCAGCCTTCTAAGGCCACCAGGGGCCACGTGTGTGTGGTGCCACCTCAGCTCCCTGGGAGGCAGGTGTCCAGAGCACTATAACACATGGCAGCGTAGGCTGCCCGCCTGGCCCTGTGCCCAGCGCTCCTGAGAGTCGGCCCTGGCGGCACAGAGGTGGCCCCATATCTAGTCCTCCCCTCTAGCCCAGACAGGCTGACTCCACGTCCCTCTAGCTTTTTGGAATCCAGTCCGAGCCCTCTTCAGGGAAGCATCCCGGTCGCCCAGGCCAGCTACCCACTGGGCCTCACCTGGTACAGCATTTCCTGCTCCCGGGGCAGCCTCTGCGCTAGGGGAGGTGTGGTCAGCAGAGGCTGCAAGGTGAAGGCCAAGGCATGCAGCTGGCTCCTTCTGGAAGCGCCTCCATCCAGAAAGAGCCAGGGAGGCGCGAGCCCACCCAGTGGCCTTTCTGGGCACTCCGTAGGGCTGCCGAGGTCGCCCTGCGCCAAAAGGAGGGGCAGAGTGGCGCTTCCGAGCAGAAGTTGGTGGAGACTCCCGGGCTGGGGGTAGAGGCGCGGGGCTCAGGGCTGGCCCGGCGGGACCATCGCGGGCAGCAGGATCTTGGCCCGCCCCCGAGGTCGGCACCGCGGGGTGGGCCAGTCTCAGGCCGGCGGTGCCCGAGCGACAAGGGTCTTTGGTGGCCGGCGGCCACAGGTGCCCGGAGCCCGCGGGCGGCCTGCGCCGGGCCGCGCGGGCCGGGGCGGGGGGCGGGCGCCGCGGCCGGGCCGGGTCCCCCTGCGCTCGCCCGCCCGCCCGTGCGTGCGTCCGTGCGGGCCGCGGGCCGGGCCGGGGGCGGGGGCGCGGGGGCCGGCACAGGAAGTCCCCCCGGCATCCGCATCCTGTCCCCCGCCCCTGCCGTCCGCGCCCCGCGCCCCGCGCCCCGGCCCCCGCCGCCGCCGCTCTAGGCCGCCGCTGCTCGGTGGGCTTAACCCTTCCCGGCCCGGCCACTCACCCGGGCCGGGGGACAGGATGCGGGGCCCTGCGTGCGTCCCGGGCAGCCGGCGCGGAGCGCAGCGCGCGCTGTGCCGCATCCCTGGTGCGCGTGTCCGCGCGCCACGGCTGGCGACTGTCGCTGCTTGGGTCTCTGCGGGGCTTCCAGCCCGATCCCTGCCACCCCCTGAAGGGCAGGCGTGGCCTCAGGGCGCCGCTGGCCAGGGTACAAATTGTGGCTAATTAGCGCCCAATTAGATGGCGCTGAGTTAATGGGGAGACACCACCCTGCGCCTGAGCAGGCCCTAAAGAGGCCGCCCCCGTCCACACCTTGGAGCCCTCCTCCCGGGCCCCTGGGTTGGCAAGGGCCGGAGTGTGTGCCAACCCGGTCAGTGGGCTGGTGACCCGCATGGGTCAAACGGGCCATCCATCGAGGCCACTCTGGTGAACTGGCAGAGCTGGGCTCCCCCCTCTCTACCCGCTGCCTTCTTCCTCTGGCCGCAAGGCCGGTCGTCAGGCCCTCCCACCTCCCCTACCCACTCCCCTCCGGACTTGCCAAGCTGCTTCCTGCCTGGGTCAGGGGTCTCCTCCCAGGGAGCCTTCCCCGAGCATCTCAACATCCCAGTGCTTTGCTGTCCTGTCCTCTAAGCACAGCCCTCTAATCTGGAGAATTCACATTCAAATCCGGATGCTCAAATTCTCTTGAAAAACCCAAAGATCTGGGGACAGACAGCTGTTCCTCCAGTGCAATAGGAATGCCCCCATGGAGGGGGCATGGGCCCCTTGGTACTGTCTCCCTGCTCACACTGCTGTCCCACAGGTGGCACCTTTGTGCCACTCCTGCCTGGGCCCCACAGGCACTGGAGTTTTGAGCTTCCCCTCTGGCCCTTGCCTGAAAAATGTGCAGTCTGGCAGCTTCACCCCCAGACTAGGAGCTTGGGGGGCAGAAGGCCACGTGTGACACTTGGTGTGGGGACAAGTGCAGCAATAGGAACCCAGCTTTGGAGGCAGAATCATCTGGGGACCTCCTGCCGACAGGTACCTTGAGGCTAGTGAAGTGGAGACAGCAGCCACTACAGATAGCGGGGAGGTGGGGTAAGTGAGCAGATGAAGAGGAGAAGGCCAGTGTAAGCTAAGGGCAGGTGTGCACGGTCCCTCCCCTTCTGCCTCCTGCAGACCTCACGCCTGTCCCCAGTGTTGCCCAGTCTTTAGCCTCTCCCTCTGCTGGCTTCTTGCCAAGCACCTGCCCATCCTCAGGGCTTTCCCACCTTAAAAACATGTAACCCCGCTTCTCTCTCCTGCCCTCAGTCACCAAACTTCCTTTCTCCATGTCCCCATCTGCCCATCCCTCCTTCTCTCCAGACTGGCCTCCACCACACCACTCCAGCCAGACAGCACTCCCCCTGCCAAGTGTCACCACCAGCAACCTCCGTGTCACTAAATCTCACATCTCATTGTTCTGCCTCTGAACAGCATTGGACAAGTCTGCCGAGCTGCGGAGAGAAACACCTTGGTTCCCCTTCCTCTGTCTGCCCCTTCTCTGACCCCTCGTGGGCTCTGCTTCCTTCCGTGGGCTCGCTGCCCGCCCTTGCAGCATGGAAATGTGCAGGGAAGGTCTCAATGAATTCAGTTTCTCCCCAGGACCATTCCTGCTGCCCACCCATTCCTGAGTACCTTACTCAAAATCCGTCCTTTTTCTTCCTTTTTTTCTCTTTAGTTTTCTTTTCTTTTTTCTTTTTCTTTGAGACAGGGTCTTGCTCTGTTGCACAGGTTAGAGCCCAGAGGTGTCATCATAGCTCACTGCAGCCTCAAACTCCTGGGCTCATGTGATCCCCCTGCCTCAGCCTCCTGAGCAGCCGGGCCTACAGGCGCGCACCACCACGCCTGGCTAATTGTTTTATTTTTTGTAGAGATGGGGTCTCACAATGTTGCCCAGGCTGGTCTCGAACTTCTGGCCTCAAGTGATCCTCCTGCCTAAGCCTCCCAAAGTGCTGGGATTACAGGTGTGAGCCACTGTGCCCGGCCTTTTCTCTTTAATTTGCATCAAGGTAATATATATGCCTAGTCGAATAAGTCAAGTAGTTCTAAGTCAAGGCTTTTAGCAACAACAACGACAACAAAAATCTCTCCTTACTTCTGAAGAGTGGACACTCCCCTTCTCCTCTGGTATTTGTCACCCTGGTATTTGTCTGGTATTTTTAAATGGCATGCTTATAATGCTAGTACTTTACCTTTGCCCCCCACTTTAGATAGTATTTATTGACATCTCACTTTGGAAGATAAAGATTCAACTCTTGAAACCATACATACACATGCACACTCTCCCTCTCATCATGCCTTTATATAATAAGGGCTTTGTCTGGTCTTTGTCTTGAGTCCCTGAGACAGAGTTTCTAAACCGTTGGCCTGTCCCTAGTGATAGGAATATCTTGTTATTCATGGTGGACCCTTCCTGAGTTTATGCTAATGGGGTGACTCAAGGTGGGCCCCTAGATAGCTTCTGGATGGGGGCTGGTCATGCCAGAAAGACCATCCATGTGATTGGGGTTGGGGTATTGAGCCCTGTGACATCCACCTGGCCTCTGGGCAGAGAAGAGGGCTGGAGATTGAGTTCAATCACATGACCAGTGATTAAATCAATCGTGCCTACATAGGGAGACCCCAATAAAAACTCTAGACACAAGGCTCTGATGAGCTTCCTGGTTTATGATCAACACCCGTGTGCAGTGACACTGATGTGTTTTGATTCCACAGGGCAAGAATACAGAAGCTCCACATTCAGGACCCTTCCAGATCATGCCCTACGGGTCTCTTCCTAGACCATGGCTGGTCCTGATATGTGTTATTTATAATAAAAACTAATTATAACCACAGTGCTTTCCTGAATTCCATGAGTGGATCTAGGGAATTATCGAACTTGAGTGGGTCATGGGAACCCCCAAACTTGTAGACAGTTGGTCAGAAGTGTGTAGGTGGCTTGGGGACCCTGGAACTTGCATCTAGTGTCTGAAAGAAAGGTGTCTTTTTGGGGACTGTGCCCTCAACCTGTCTGTGCTAATTCTGATGGTTAGCACCAGAACTGCATTGCAGTGCTGCACCTCTCAATACAGTTTTATCGCAGTGTTGGTTAAATCCATGTTTACTGTTTCCATAATTATATCTATGTAAATATCCTTCACTGCTGAGCCCAGTATTTTTATTAGTTTCCTTCTGTACAACTCTTAATTCATTTTGGAGTTAATCACTCTCCTTTTTTTTTTTTCATTTTTATTTGCTTTGATTCATTCTAAGAATCTCTTAATAAATCTTCCCACATCCTCCTCTGGGCTCTATAAACACCACTCATTCCAACTTTCCACCCAGCCAAACTGGTCGGAAATTTATTGTTTCATTTTGTTTCCTGGGGACATCCCTTCTGGAGCCTCCTTCCTGTGGATCCGTGTTGGGCAGGTTGCCCTCAGGGCTGCCTCCCAGCTGTCCCCCTGGGACTCTCTCCCTTGCCTTCATTCCATGACTTTAGCTCACTCACACTAATCTCTGTTTTCTCACACTACGCCATTCTCTTTCTTGATTAACTCATTGTGACAGAGACCCTTAGGGCTCACCAAACATTCCAAGTGCTCCCCTAAATTTCCAAGTCTTCCAACCAATGAAGTTAGAGCTAAATGATTAATTTGGCCAGAGAACTATGAAAGAAAGCGACCCACGCTACTTCTGAGCCCAAGCACTGAGGAGCTGTGTGCCACCTCCATCTCACTCCCCCCGCCATGGTGGCGCTGGGGGAAATGCATTCCAGATGGTGCAACTGCGAGGTAGGGGAACCTCAGTCGGCCTGAGCCCCTCAAACTCCAGTTGGGAAGACAGAAGAACTCTTAAGTACTTGAACGGAACATTGAACACCGGGAAATGACTGCAGACATGTCGAAAGGGCTGGAGTATGACAAAGGAGAAGATGCGACTACCAGAGATTAGTACCCCTAAGGCTACGGGAACAAAAGGGGGCACACCCAGGCCTGTTGGTGAAGAAAGGTTGTGTCACAGGTTTGGTTCCCAGGAAGCTGCATCTGCGGAGAGAGGTGAGCATGCAGGAGCCTCCCTGTGGAGTGTTCTTGAAACCAGCATTTGTGACTAAAGGGGAAAAGAGAAGGAAGGGACACGGGGTGATGGGAAGCTTTGGACTGTGATGTAGTCTCAAGGACGGGCCTAACTGACCCAACCCCATGAGGACCTGGGAAGCCAGGAGGGCTCTTCAGAGTTGCCCCAAGCTGGGACAGGGAGGCAGGGACTTTATAAACCTGCATCGGTCATTACATATGGGCTGCCCTGGGGATGGATGTGACCCTGGGCAAGGTCTCTTTGGCAGTTCTGAAGACGTCTACCAGCCGACTGCTAGGAGAACAAATCCTCTAGTCCTGAAGGGGTGGGGGTCTGGGTAGTACATCTTGGCATCCACTACAGGTGCTTTCCCACCCCATCCCAGCCTGGGGCTCCCCATCCAGGCCCAAGGCCAAGGCCACTGGAGGAGGACTCTGGGGTGGTTTGGGAGTCGGTGCAGCTAACCAGTCCACACTAAGCCAGGTAGTCAACACAACATGTGATCGAGCTGGCAAAGTATTTGGGGCCCAAGAGTGGCCTGCCCTACAGAAATCGTTGGCTATGGTAAATTTGTCATCGTGGCCCCAGAAATGAAATTATTAGCAATCAGCCTAGGTTTTATGAGATTGTATTATGTCACCAGAAAACCCCCAACCTTGGCACACAAGTGTCTGTAATCGGCTCTCTGCCTCTCAGGTGATCCGCAGGTCTAAGGAAAGAGCAAATGGCATCTGTGGGAAGGTTTTCTAAGGAGGTGAGAGGGGACTCACCTACCTCTCCCGCTGATTACAACTGAAAACTCTGGAGAACACAGAGAAAGCAATTATATGAAGACTGAAAAGTAAGTAACAGTAGCCAGGTCAGGAAGGAAAGTCAAAACATGAAGAAAAACCAGTATGGCAGAGGTTGGGTTCCCAGCTGGTGTTTTCCCCCAGTGTCTCCTGGCCTGGGCCTGCGGTGGGCAGAGGAAGGAACTGCATAGCAGGTAAAGACAGCAAACCTTGAGAGTGCCTGTCTCAACGCCAGAACACCTGGGAAAGTGGCCACCTGAACAGCGAGTGGGAGAGAATCTCCATATTTTTCTTCCTCTTTCTCTCTGTGTCCTACTCTGAGCCAGTGCCAGCTGCAGAACCACACTACTATGGTGGTGGTGGTGTGGGCATCTGAAGTCCTGAAAGAAAATCCGTACTTCTGGATAGAAAAATCAGGAAAAAGCGTCCCTCCTGCTTGAAGAGTGTGAGAGGAATCTCTGTTATTTTTTTCTCTGCCTTTTCACCCCAAAGGCAGGCTCTATCACACAGAACCCTGCTACGACAGCACAGGGGGCAAATCTCCCTGGAGAGCCGCATCTTCCTGGTCAGAGAGAATTGGAAAGGGGGCTCCTGGGAGTCAGCGAGTATGGAGGAAATTCTGGAGAGGAGAGAGCTTAAGAAGGGGCTTCCCTAATTCTACATATGAAGTAACACAAGTTCCAACAGCACAATCATGGAGCACACTCCCCAAAAAGTAGCCAAGAGTTTGAGAACTGAACTATGATATAAACCACCAGCAAAGCCCCCGAGGGTTATGTGCAAGGGGCAGACCCATGCAGCAAAGGCTTTGAAAATTGAGCTGATATTGGGACCACTGTCCACAGAAAGAAAGAGAGAGCCTGGGGTCTTAATCAGGTTGATTGCTAAAACCAAAACAACAAACAAAGGAACACAACATTCCAAAATTCTCCAGAGAATGTAACAGGACCCAGAGTCTCACAAAATAACACAGTATTGCAAATATAGAAGATACAATCCAAAATTTTAAAATATGCCGAGAACCAGGAAGATCTTACCAATTCACAAGGGAAAAGACAGTCAGTAGATGTCAACCCTGAGATGATGCAAATGTTAATATTATCAAAGATTTTAAAGTAACTATGATAACTGTCCTGCATGAGGAAAGGTGAACACTCTCAAAATGAATGGAACAAGTTTTTGCTGATAAATAGGAACTATAAAAAAAAAAGCCAAATGAAGAATCTATAATTTAAATACATATAGGTATGAAATCTTTTAAAAAAATCACTGAATAGGCTTAATAAAATAATGGAGATGACAGGAGGAAGAGCTAGTACAGTTGAAGATAGATCATGACAAATTACAAGGTGAAAAAGGTCAAAAAAATAAACAGGGCCTCAGGGACCTATGGATCTCTATCAAAAGGTCTAACATTAGTGTCACTGAGTTCCTAAAGGAGAGGAGAAAGAGATTGGTGCAGAGAAAACATTCGAAAACATAATGGCTGAAAACATCTCAAATTTGGTGGAAGACTTAAATTTACAGCATCAGAAATCTCAGTGAACCCAAAAAGGATAAAGTAGACACACATACACACACTCAAATACATCATATCAAATGGCTAAAAACCAAAAATAAGGAAAAATATCTTAAGAGCAGCTAGAGGAAAACTTCACATTACAAATAGGAGACAACAATTCAAATGACTATGAATTTCTCATCAGAAAGAGGGGAATTGGTTTTCATTCGCCCTGGTCAGGTCACGTGTTCATTCTCGGCTAATCAGCACAGGGGCTGCAATGCTTAGCTTTGCCACCCCTGTGTGCCCTACTGGGGTCAAGGAAGCCAGGGCCTGAGGGGTGCAATCAGGATGCTCTCAGTAAAAGGAAAAGAGGGACTGAGGGACTGGATGTTGGGTGGACAAAAACAACAGAGAGCCATCATAACTAGAATATATCATTATTTATTTATAATATACACATTGACTTGCAACAACTTGCTTTTTTGAGGGGTGGGGCAGGGTCTCACTCTGTCACCCAGGTTGGAGTGTGGTGGTGGCACCATCATAGCTCACTGCAGCCTCAAACTCCTGGGCTCAAGTGACTCTCCTGCCTCGGCCTTCTGAGTAGCTGGGACTACAGGCACACACCACAGCACCTAGCTAACAACTTGCTTTTTAAACAAAATATACTTCAGATGTCTTTCCAAGTAGAACAAATAGCTACCTGATTTAAATTTTAAAATTCTCCCTAGCCTCTAATTGCAAAGATATACCTTATTTAGCCAGTCCCCTACAAATAAATAATTAAGCGGTGTTCTGTTTTTTGCTATTGCAAATAAGCTTGTGCATAAAACTTTAATTGTGGGAGTTCTTCTGTGAGATATGTCCCTAGCAATGGAATTGTTGGTCAAAGGATACACATATTTTAAATATTGATAGATATTGCCTAATGGACCCCTGGCAAAATTGTACTAATTTATATCATCGCCAGCCAAGAATGGGAGTGTCTGTCTCCCCACAACTCTGCTATATTGAGGATTATTTTGGTTCCAAATTTCAGAAACATGCAATTAAAACAGGCTTAGAGAAGAAAACACTATTATCTCATTGTACCAAAAAAATTATACAATAGCAGGATGTTGTAGGGTTGGTTAGTGGCCCAACAACAGCTCAGTGATAAACTTCTCAGGGGAATTGCAAGATGATCAAAGCCCCAGAATAGAGGCACCAAATCCTCAACAATATCCAGCACCAAAATGAACGTGTCCCTACTTTTGGTCCCTTTGGGGTTAGTCGAGAACTTTCTAGGAAACCATCTTCTCAGATGTGCCCTACGTTGGAAATGGCCCCTGCCTATTACTGAACCACACTGTCCGGTGGAGAAGGATGTGCTGGTGGAGACGTTGCTGGGGGACCCAGCCTCCCCTGAGCAGGTACCTGTCTAGCACTTGCCCAGTGAGGTTCCTTATCAGGAAGAAGATGCAGGACGGGGGAGATGCCCCATCTGCTCGCCAACAACGAACGTTGTTAACAACTGTCCTGTGAGAGGCAAAAGCATCTCATAGCTTTAATGTGCATTTTTTAAAATGCTTTGTGATGTTGAACATCATTTGATAAGTTGGAGAAGGCAGAGATACAATTAAATTACTGTATTTTGCAGGAACTGGAAAATCCCCTTTCTATGGGGTTATGATAGCAATTTGGATACCAAGTCCACTTCATTTGTTTCAGTTTGTTTCTGCCTGACTTCGTTGTTTTACACACTTACATGGTTCCAAAGTTAAACCTCAAGTTATGGTGCAGTCGACAGTCTTTTTCTTTTTCTTTTTTTTTTTTTTTTTTTTTTGAGACAGAGTCTCACTTTGCTGCCCGGGCTAGAGTGCGGTGGCGTCAGCCTCGCTCACAGCAACCTCAAACTCCTGGGCTCAAGCGATCCTACTGCCTCAGCCTCCCGAGTAGCTGGGACTACAGGCATGCGCCACCATGCCCAGCTAATTTTTTCTATATATATTTTTAGCTGTCCATATAATTTCTTTCTATTTTTAGTAGAGACGGGGTCTCGCTCTTGCTCAGGCTGGTCTCGAACTCCTGAGCTCAAACGATCCTCCTGCCTCGGCCTCCCAGAGTGCTAGGATTACAGGCGTGAGCCACCGCGCCCAGCCAAGTCGACAGTCTTGCTTCCATTCCTAACCCCTTTGTCTGCTCCTCCCCGAAACTCAGGCTAAGACTTTTACTAGTTTCTCCTTTATCCTTTGTTTCTACGTCTACTTCCCCCTTTCTCATGCAAAAGGTAGCACACTACACATACTTTTCTGTGTTTTGCTTTCTAAATTATTATTAATACTTAGCAATAAATCCTGGCAATACATACCTGGTATTACCCACCTTCCACCACTAACCTGACTTCTAACACCATAGTTTCCAAAGGTGGGGGGGTTTAATTAAAAAAATGCAGCATAAAAATAGTTTCTTCTTCTTTTGAAAACTAGAAGACCTGGCAACTCCTTGGCCTAAGTAAGAGCTCACGTACAGCAATCATCAGCTCTGTGTCCCCCACATTAGCATAGTCCCCAGCACCCAGCCCCTCCTGGTGTCTGATCCTGGTAGCGTCAATGTTGACATTGGCATTACCTGCCTGGTCCCTAAGGACTTCTGAGTTTACAGCTCCTAGTTGGCCAGTCCCTACTGATGGCTAATCAAGCTGTTTCTGGATTTTCCTTGTCAAAAAAATACTGCCTAAGCAATTCCATTAATATGCTTGTGTATGTGTGTGTGTGTGTGTGTGTGTGTGTTTCTCAAAGGAACTGAAAACACATGTCCACACAAAAACTTGTACACAAATGTTCACAGCATTATTCACAATAGCCAAATAGTGGAAACCACCCAAATGTCCACCAGCTGATGAATGAACAAAACGCAGTCCATCCACACAATGGCTGATTATTCAGCCATAGAAAGGAATGAAGTTCTGACACATGCTACAACATGAACTTTGAAAACATTATACCAAGTGAAAAAAGCCAGACTCAAGGCCACATATGGTATGATTCCATTTATATGAAATGTCCAGAAAAGGCAAATCCAGAAAACAGAAAGTAGATTAGTGGTTGCCAGGGGATGTGGGGAGAGGGGCAGTGACAGCTAATGAGTGTGGGGAGATGAAAGGGCCTAAAATAGATGGTGATGATGGTTGCACAACTATGTGAATATACTAAAAACCACTGAATTGCACATTTTAAATGGATGAGCTGGGCATGTGAATTGTATCTCAATAAAACTGCTACTTAAAAACCAACACTGCAGCAAACATCCTTGAACACCCTTTTTTGTTTCTGGAATTGCTGGGTCACAAGGCCATTCTATTTTTTAATTTCTCCAGAATGGCCAAACCAATATCCTCCACCTCAGCATGACACTTGCTTCTTCACACCTTTAGCTATATATACTTTGTGTTGCCAATCTGAAGAGTAAGTGAAAAGATGGAGCCCTGCATACTTACTGTAATCTACATTTGCCTGGTTACCATTTAGGTAATCTGTTCATATCTATTGGTCATTTGTATCTTCTCTATTTCCTGTTCATGTCCTTCACTCATTTTTTATTAGAATGTTTTTTCATTAATTTGTAACTCTTCATATATTCTGTACAGATACACTTTAATATGTTGCAAATATTTTGTCATACATCAATTTTTAATGTATATAAAACACTTTGCAAGTGCCTGGCACATAATAATTACTAAGCAGGAGGCATCCTTTTCATTATTAATAAGGAGGAAGGCAAGAATTGGTGAGGGTGTGAACAGTCTCCCTGTATCTGCATCTTTAATGGGTTCATTTACTCACTCACACACTGCTAAGAACACCACCAAAGGAAGTCTGTGGCTTCAATGGCTTTATTTCCTACATCTTTTCTTTCTTTTCTTATTCTGGCAAGAACTATCTTGGGTCTGAGAAGGGCTGAGACCTACCTAGCCCCTGGAAACATTTGGTGTGGGACACCTTGTGAGATGGAGCCGTGAGAGCCCCACTGTTCAGAGACCTTCTCCAACTAGGAAGCAACATGAGAGCTACTTTTGGATCCTTTTCTACAACACTTGGTACAAGAGTGAAATACTAAGAACCAGCCCAGCACTATAGATGGTCCCACTAAAAGAGATGGAAGCAGACATTTTACTCCAGTTCCTGATCTGACATCAGATTTACACAATGAACAGGAGACATGGTCAATCAGAGATAAAGAAATCAAACCCAAGCCGGGCATGGTGGCGCATGCCTGTAGTCCCAGCTACTCAGGAGGCTGAGGCAGGAGGATCGCTTGAGCCCAGAAGTTTGAGGTTGCTGTGAGCTAGGCTGATGCCACGGCACTCTAGCCCGGGCAACAGAGTGAGACTCTGTCTCAAAAAAAAAAAAAAAAAAAGAAAGAAAGAAAGAAATCAAACCCAAAGAAAAGTTCCTTTATAGTCCACGGCTCTCGAAAGCTATTTGAAAACAGATCCCTGCTAGGCTTCACCTTGCAGGCTGGTCCTATGCTCTGGCTGTGGCCATGGGGACCTGGTTGACATTCCAGGGGCCCAAGGAAAGCTGCAGGTTCTTGCCCTAAGAAAGGACACTTGGTCCTTGTCAACCAAGGATGGCCCTTACACGCAACTGCATCAGCGCACATTCCTGATCTTGAGAAACACCTTACACGTGCACATGTACATGGAATCTGAGAGATCATCTCGTTTGGTCTGGTCCTCCAAGTCATGGCCTTCAACCAGGAATAGAAGGGTAATGAATCACAGGTTCAATTTCATCCCTACCAGTGAATCTCAGTCCTTGAGTGCTCACTCTCAGCCTGCAGGGAGGGGGGTTGGGGGACAGTAACATGGTTCCTGACCTTTCCTTCCTACCAAAATTAAAAAATTAAACAGACACCTTCTAATCATGTACTAAAAAACATTCCTGAAGGCTCTATTTTGTACCCGAGGGAAAAAATAACATGGGCCCAGAGCAAACAGGTCAGGAGCACTCTACTGCCAACTGACCTCAGCTGCCCGGCCAGGGGCGGAGACACTGTGTCCAAGGTGTTTCGGTCAAAAGAAGTGGCTAATAACTTGTGCTCAATCTTCTTACCATGATCACAGCAGACTGGGGAGAAAACTCCCACAGCTCACATTTATAAAGGTGTTAAAATACATTCCATAAAGTCTATAAAACTGTTTAGAAAAAATTTATTTGAACATAGGAAAATTTAGAGACCCCCAATAAAACAGAAGTTCCTTTCCGAGGTGATGGGAAATCCTGACAGGCTTCCCTGAGCGGTGCCGTGCGCTGTGCACAAGCTCACGGTCAGGACGCTTCAGCTCTGAGCTCCGACAGCTGCAGAAAGAGCCTGCATTTCTGGCGGGACACGTGGCCTTCACGAGGAGGCCAGCCCAATGGACTTGCAATGCGGCTGCTCCCCGCAGCCCTCCTCACGCACAGGCTCAGCGTGTGTCTGAAATGACACGTGAGAACAAAGGCTCACAGGATTGGCATATTTAAAAACACCCACAGCACTCTCTCTGCGGAGGGCTGTGCGTTCTTCCTTTCATCCATCCAATCTGGATTTTTAAGAATGTGACCAGGTAGGAGGCACCTGGACTGCGACGACTCAGAACTGCCGCCCCAAGTCGGTTCTGCCGGTGAGGAGGGGCCGCGGCTGCTTCCCTAAGGTCCTCTTCGGTGGGGCCTGTCACCCCTCTCTCGGAAGGCTTCCTCCAACCCAGGCGCAGAAGGCACACTGCCGCGCGGCGGCACACGAGGGGCCGGCCTAGCGGATGGGCCTGAATGGGAACGTCACGCCTGAGATGAAGGTGTGCCCGGGGTGCGTGGGCAGGGCGGGGTGGGCGGCGGGGTGGGCTGGCACCGCCCCGTAGCCCAGCGGGGGCGTGTGGATGTGAGGGTAGAACCCTGGGGGGAGCGCTGCGTGCGGCGACTGCTGCACTGGGCCCGAGATCACCAGCTGGAGCAGGCTGCAAACACAAGGAGAGGGGTTAGTGCCGCCGAGTCCAAGGGAACCGCCTGCGCACACGCACTGCACGCTGGCTCCGCCCCTCCCTGCACCTGGCAGGGACACGCCCACGGGCCAGGAGAGGCACCGGTCACGCGGGTTTCTAGGCAGGTGGAAACTGAGCACCGAGGTGACCTGGGGCCGGAGGATTTACACGGGGACACAGGCAGAGCCAGACAGGAGGGACCTGGCAGGAAGGCCAGGCCCCCAGGCAACAGAGCGTGGAGGGAGGGGCCTACATGGGGCGGGGGCTGTGGTCCACAAACAGGCTCCAGTAGCAGCCCCTCCACCCTCTGCGACAGGTCCTAACGTCGCAGAAGCCCAAGCGTAAGTCCCAGGAAAGCTGGCCTTGCACGTGACCCTGAAATTGAGAGCCTGGTGCAGGGATCCTCGGGGGGTGGGCGAGGCCTGGCGGCCCTTACTGAGCTTCAGGGCCCACTACCTCTCCCACTCTCGACCGGTGGAGCTTCAGACCCTCTGCTCAGGAGCACCTCCACCCCACCCATGCCAGGGTCTCGGGAACAGCCACGCGCCCTCCCCGGCCCTCCCGTGCTTCCGCCCTCGACCACCCGGCCCAGGCGCCTGAGGCTCCCTGTGTTTGGGGTCCAGCACACCCACGGCCGCCACCTTCTAGACATCCTCCTCCCTCCTGATTCCAACAGTTCTTTCCAGCGCTGAGTCCCTCCTGAGACACCCGAAAGAGCTTCTCACTGGCCCTCCTTTCTAACCCACCTCCCCCAGGACGAGCAGAACTCCCAGAACCCGCCACCCCCATCTCTGCCCCGCCCCTCCAGCTCTCCCAGCCTCGGCCCACCCGAGTCCTGCTGTCAGCCTGAAGTGACCGACTCCCTACGGGTTCTACCCTGATCAGAATAACCTCTCAGGTCCCCCAACCCACCCCCCACCTTCCCAACACAGCCCCCTCCAACCCCGCCTCCCCCTGGAGCAGGCCTTGCCAAAGACAGACCTGCGCTGCCCACTCCTCTCCTGACCTCCTGACCTCACCCGGGGACCTTGCCGGGCCACCTCCTGTGTCTGCAGCGCCTCTGCTGGTCTCCCCCTCCCCAAAGCCACCTGCCAGGTCCTTCTCAAGCCCCATCACTTGCTCAAGCAGACCCTCCCCACGCACTGCCCCACTGGGACCCGGCAACAGCCCGTCCTCTGGGCCACTTCCCCCTTCTGTGGCCCTGACTGCCTCCTGCCTACTCCCTTGCTCTGGTCTGTGGCAGACTGACCCTCCCCTCCCCTAGGACAAAGGCTGGGGCCAGGGCCCACAGGAGGGGCCTGGGCGGTAAACCAAGGGCACGGGGAAGCCTGGTGCACTTCAGTGGTCCAAAGCTCTTTGGGCCCCTTTTTATTTCCGTTACTGCTTTTCTATAACTCTGAGTAAGAAATTCAATAAAATATTAACAAACCCAAGGAGGAGGGAGCACTACAGAGGCAAAATTCAGGATGTGGGATTATCTGAACCTGCACACCCTGCAAGAGACAGAAATAGTCTGAGGAAGTTTCCAGTCTAGGTGGGAAGACCACACAGAGGCCATGAGAAACCAAAGAGACACTGCAAGCGGCTACCTGTCCCCTCTCTTTCCTGAGGCCGGGGCTCCGCTGGATCTGTGTCAGGAGAGGCAGCCCCAGGCTCCCAGGAAAGGATGGAGTCAGAGCCTCCAGGGCAGGACCAGCAGGGGACTGCTGAGAAGGTACAGAGGGGACTCCGATGTGGACCCCTAGTTATAAGACTAAAATGCTGTGAGGATTTACATCCTATCCTTATTTTAATTCCCTGAAAACACTAAAACATGAAATAAAAGCTGTGGACAAAGAAGGGAATATCACGAAGGGATTACTGCAAGAGAGGGAAAGGTGCCAACGGATACCAACAATGTCCTCAGATGCTGAGGAAGCTTCTGGAGCCCGGACCAAAAAAAAAAAAAAAGAATAAAAGGACGGCGGGGGCTCCTGAGGGAAAGGTGGCCCCTGAACAGTCTGTCCACTGTGTTGACATAACATCTCAGGCAGAGCAGTTTTGTCCCTTCCAAGACCATTCCATTCCACCTCCTCAGGTTTTGCACCTATGCAGACACCTGCCCCGCAGAACCTGGCAGAGCGTGGTGGGAACGAGAGTCCCCAAACACAGCACAAAGACACGCTTCCTTTGCTGGCTGTGAATCAGTAGCTGGCTGATCCCTGGACTCAAACTATGCATGTTTCTGTCTGAACCTGCCAGCACACCCATACTCGCTGCACGCGGCAGAGCCTGTGGCCAGGCCCCGAGTGGCTGTGAGCACCGGGAATCCCGCTACTCCCTGCTCAAGACCAGTGCGATGGGTCTGAAGAAAGAACATTAATAACCTAAGTTAACTCAGTCATTTTTCATTTCCATAAACCCCGTCCCTGTGCACAGGGGTTCTGCCTTCAGCTGTAAACATTTCCTCACATAGTTGTCACAATTACTATTTTTAGTGGATACAAAATATTCTATCCTTGTGATGTATCACAACTAGCTTACTAAGTATCCTTGCACTGGGGATACTTAGGTTGCTTCCAGTTTTTTTGTTGGAGTAACACTGCAACTGTATGAAACATTTTTGCGCATATGCCTTTTGGCCTTTTTTCTAAAGGCAGAGTCACAGAACTGAAAATTTTAAGTTACTGAAAGAATAGTAATAGCACAGCAGCTAACACTTGTTAGACACTCACCACATATAAAGTACTGCTCTAAGTGCTTTCTGTGGCTTTACTCATTTAATCCTCACGCAAACCCTATAGCGGGCGGTGGTGGAGCACCGGGTCATGAGGCAGGTCCTATGATTGTCCTGATTTTCCAGATGAGGAACCCGAGGCAGCAGAAGGTAGGGAACTTGCCCAAGGTCACGTGGACAGGAAGTAGCAAGCTGGGATTCTTATGAGAATCCGTGTGACCACAGTTCCTGCTTTTCAGCCCTATGGCTGCATTTATGGAGAGGTTTCCACGTGACGGGGACTCTGCTGAGAACTTTACAATAGTACTGCTCCCCATTTTATAAGAGGGGAAACCGAGGCCCAGAGACAGGTGAAGAAACTTCCCAAGCATCACAGCAAATCACAGACAGAACTGCGCTCAGGACCGGGGTCCCTGCCACCTGATGGCTGAGCACCAGCATAACCAACGTGCTGCCCTCTAGGGCTGTGGCTCTGTGGTGCGTCCCAAAAGGATGTGCAGTTCACGATGTCACGGACAGGGCGCCACTGCACCAGCCCCACCACTACCCAGGGGCACGCTCATTTAGCGGCTTTCAGTGACACCGGGAGCTGCTCTGACTTCTTTCCTTGACTCCCAGGACCATTTGTTCACGTTTACTCTCTACTTGGGGCTCCTCTCACGTGGGTTCTCCCGTCATGTCCATTCCCCACTTATCACCGGGTCCCTAAGGGGCTCCTTATAGGGAGAAGCTCTACACCCTGCAGACCAGCCTTCCCCAAGGACCCCAGGACAAAGGGGCGCACTGTGCTGTGCCTCCCCCACCGTGGCCCAGGACGCGGCCCAGCTGGAAGTCTCGAGAGGGCACTTACTTATTATGGGGCAGCCTGGAGCACAGGGTCCTCAGGTCATCTGAAATTAAGGAGAGAAATGATTAAGGAACAGACTGGAGGCAACACAGGGAAATAGTCACTGATGTTCTCTTCAAGGATGCCAGCAAGACCGCAACAGTGCCTTACACTACATTTTCCTAACATCACTTAGAAGCTGGGTTCTCATTTCCTTCAATTTTTGCTTTAGCAAAGTAGGCCCCAAATAGAAGACATCACTTAGGAAGGGGGTAGCCCTGTTGGCAGTGTGTCAGACGGCCAGGAAGGAGGCTGGTGGCAGGGCTCTCACTGGCAACCAGACACCTAAGTCACTCCAAGAGCAGTGCTAAGAGGGAAACCCACCACCAGTGACCACCCCTCGAGGCCACAGGCAACCTTCGTGAGGGAGTCAACAGTTAAAAAGCAAACCCAAGTGTGTCATTAGCACCAGATCATTCTCTAGGAGACTCTGAGCACGGAAATGCAGAATTAAGAACCCTGAAAGCAGGTGACAGGAATGTTGTGTGTCTTGCCTGGGCGGCAGTTACATGCGTGTGTACATTTGTCAAAACTCATCAAACTCTGCACTTAAATTTGTGTATTTCATCGTATGTAAGTTATGCTTCCATAAAAAAGGACACAGAGGCCGGGTGCGGTGGCTCACGCCTGTAATCCTAGCACTCTGGGAGGCCGAGGCAGGCAGATCGTTTGAGCTCAGGAGTTCAAGATCAGCCTCAGCAAGAGCGAGACCCCGTCTCTACTAAAAAATAGAAAGAAATTAGCTGGACAACTAAAAATATTTAAAAAAAAAAAAAAAGGACACAGAAAAATGAGACTCCTCCAGAGTTAAGATATTATCTGTGCTCTTGAGAAGTCCCCAGTCTTGGGCAGAAAGTGTCAGGAGATGCTCAGATGTCAAATCTGTGGCATGTCAGAAGCCTGACAGCGTTGAGTAGGGAAGGCAGGGTGACGGGGCACTACTGGGGGATGTTCTTCGACTTCCACCCTCCTCCCCCAACCTCCCGCGTTCAGCAAGAGACATCCTAACAGAAGCAAAAACAGTGTTTGTCTGGTGGAGTTCCTGTTCTCCTTTTGCCTGGCAGTGGTGTTCCCATCCCAGGAGGCCCCAGCCAGGGCGTTACCCACCTCTTGTGCACAGCAGGGCTCCTGAGGCCATGGCCACCTGCAAAGCCTGTGCCAGCCGGTCCAGCGAGAGTTCAATCTCCTGGGAGGCGTTGAGGGGGTTCAGTTCATCTGCCAACCTGTTGATCTCCTCTACCAGCGGGACCATGTGGTCAAACAGGATGAGTCCCAGGCGCCCATAAAGATTCTTCTCGGTTAAGTGCAGCTGGAGCGTCAGGAGAACCTGCAGGACACTGAGGTGGAGTTTCGAGTACAGGAGGTGGGAGTCTCTGTCCATCCCCACGCCTGAGTCCTTGGCAGCCTTGTTATTGACGTGGCCATTGGATAAGGAGGGTTTCTTTTTCCTTTTATAAGCCAGAGGGGACTTCACGCACCAGCGGATCAATCCAATGAGCGGGGTGAGTTCTAAAAATCCTATTGGTAGATTGGCTGCGATCGGAGTATTTAAAAAAGTGATGAGAATCAACCTTGGGTCCTCAAAAATCCAGCTGACGATCATTTCGAGCAAGTCCAAAGGTGGGATGAGATCATCTGCAAACAAAGACCGTCAGGTCAGACAGAGTTCTCAGCTCAGGGACAGGAATGGGAAGTGGAAAGAGAGAAGATGGGCACCCAAGCTCACAGCACTGACCCTGGCGTTCAGATCACTGCTCCCTGCCTGCCTGTTTCCTATCGTCTTTCCGAGAACATCTGCCGCACGGGGCTGGAACTTCTGTCTTGGTCAGTGTTACTTCCCCCATGCCCAGGACTGTCGGGCCAAGTGAGAGGCTCAAGAAATATTCATTAAGTCAACAATCCTAGAATGGCTTAGTTTTCCCATGAGCTGTGGGGTGTACAGCCCAGAGAGGGGAGGCTGGGGACCCACTTATGTGCACACAACCAGCTTAAGGGCACTGCACGCCAATCCCAGGATGGGCAGCATAGCCGACTGGTTGACAGCCAGGCTGGGTCCACCACATACTCTTGATGAGTCCTGGGGAAGTTACTTAATATTACTGTGCCTCAGTTTCCTCATCCTTTGTGTGGCAATGATAGTTGGGGTTGCTGAAAGATTAAATGAGTTAATCTGTGTAAAGGACTGAGACAGTGCCCAGCACACTTATAAGCCCAGAGTAAGTGTCAATACTTGTTCTTCTTATTCTCTGTCTAGGCACACTCTATAGAGTGTGCCAGGTCTCAAGGATCACAGATCAGGCTATTGCTTCCACAAGGGTTCCAGGTTTGGGGCTGGGATGGCCCTGGGCAGCTGACAGATGACTGTAGGATTCTGAGCTGCTCCCTGAAGGCCACCATAGCTGTCACTATACCATGCAGGAGACACCCAATACAGGGAGGAAACCTACTCTCAAGGGAAGGGGTGAAATAGTTTTGGACATAAAAAGTGTGGAATTTTATTTAAAATACTAAGGATGACAGAGCCCTGTCCAGGCTGCTGAGGTCGCTCAAAGCCACGCACAAAGAAGCAGGGCGTGGGGAGAGCAAGATACATGTTGGTATAAGGTTTCCAACTGCTCTTTCTCAGGAGACTGGTCTTTTTTTCTAAGATTATTCCTACTGATTGTTTTACTATTAACCAGCCACCACCCAACCCACTCCTTCTGTTGTGAAATGATGGCAACAGCAGGTAGCAGCTGTTGTCCTGTGTCCAGCCCCTTAATTCCCCAGCGACGTTTCTGTCTGGGCAACGCCAGGCTCACACCCACTCTGCCAGTGTAACTTCCCCCGTGTCTAAGCTGAGGCGTCTCCACCAGCCTGGAGGCAATGTGCACACATGTACACGTGTGCTCCAGCCATATGTGTGAGTCTGTGTACACTGTGAGTGAGTCCTCAATCTCAGTGACCTTCCTACTCAAAGACAAGAGTTCTTGGCACTGTTTGGGCAAGAGGAGGTTCTGTATGGCTAGGGGAGCGTCTTCCTTTTTGTGGTTTTGAAGGAAGAGACCCCTCAAGAATGCTCTCCTGTTACCAGAAGCACCCAAGAGCAGCGTCAATCACCATTCTGACAGTGGCCTCCAAGGCCACCACTGTGTGCTCAGGGACTTGAGAAATCACCAACCCATCAATCAGGCAGACACACTGACTTAAGAGAAAGATACTGTGTCTCAGATCTACTCTCGTACATCAGTGGTATTTCCTGAATATTATTTCCTATTCCATCTGCTAATTCATTCATTTCCAATGGTAAGGTCAATTTCTGTCCTTATTGCCTGATGACTTGCAAGGCAACTATGAGGCTATAAACTGAGTTTAATCAGA
Organism: Varecia variegata; assembly: GCA_028533085.1. NCBI lineage: Eukaryota > Metazoa > Chordata > Mammalia > Primates > Lemuridae > Varecia > Varecia variegata. The sequence goes on from CM052448.1 coordinate 21,066,572, forward strand.
TCTTTCTGATTGGGGAAAAAAAGGTCTGAATATTGTTTCCAGCTATTAAGAGTTCTCAGGAAGTCTCTGCAGCAGAGAGCCAGGGAAAATTCCACTCTAGTGGTACAGCACTACTCTATAAGACCTGCTTCCCACTCCAGTGGCAAACTGCTACAAAGAGGGAGTACGCGATTAGTGACTGGGTGTGGTGGCTCACGCCTGTAGTCCCAGCACTTTGGGAGGTCAAGGCAGGAAAGTCACTTGAGGCCAGGAGTTCGAGAAGCCAGACAACATAACAAGACTCCATCTCTAGAAAAAATTTAGAAATTAACCAGGCATGTGCCCATAATCCCAGCTACTTGGGAGGCTGAGGCAGGAGCATGGCTTGAGCCTAGGAGTTTGAGGATACAGTGAGCTAGGATCACATCACTGCACACTAGCCTGGGTGACAGAGCCAACACCCTGTTGCAAAAACAAAAAACAAACAATAAAAAAGAAATGAGCATGTGAATATGGTATGCACTTGCATGTTCACACCATTTCCACACGAACTTCCTCAAGACAGCTTAAAAGTCTAACAGCAAGAAAAAAAGTTATAAATAAAAGGAGGCTCAAATATAGTCAGGGGGCTGGCAGGAGACCAATACTGGACTGAACAAAAATGGAAAATGTTGAAGGCTCGCAAAATGCTGGTTTAGCTATCAGACCAGAATAAAAAACAGACCATTTGTCAGCCCTCTGAGCAGCAAGAGCCGAGGGCAGAGAAGGAGGAAGCTAAAATACAAGCAGAAAAGAAGGCTTTGAGCCCGGCTCTGGACAGAATACCACTCACCAGGGCCTGTAACTTCCCCACATGGAAAACAAGGCCCACAACCCCTTGCCTGGGAGCCACACAGGGCAGTGGTGACCACACAAGGATATAGACACAGACACAGAAGGACTTGGTGTACTGGAAATCCTTGCTTGTCAATCCCTGTTCCTTGGAACCCACCCCTGGGGGAGAGAAGTGAGCAGTGGAGCCCAATAGGCAAGGATCTGAGCCCCTGCCCTGATTGGATCATAGCTGGTCAACTTCTGGGGTTTTTTAAAAAATTTAAAGAAATTTTTTTAATTGGGAGTCCGATCACAGGGCTCAGGGATGACAGACATTGGGCTTCTCCCAGCCAAAGCCAAATGCTATTAAATATATCATGGCTGTCCTGAGGACCTCCACTGGCATCCTGTTGAGAAAGTCCCCAAAACATCACTAATAGTAGAATCTACGTTTGCCTCTAATATCAGGCACTAACAACACATCATCAGTTAGGTAGTACTGATGCCGAAAGAGTTTAACTTGAATCTTTTCATAAGGAAACAATCAGACAAATCCAAATTAAGAGACAGTCTACAAAACAGCAGGCCTCAGCTCTTCAAAAATGTCAGTGTCATAAGAGATTATTTGTCAAATGCCAGCGGCTGGTCTAGATTTAAAAAGACCAAAGGAGGCCAGGCACAGTGGCTCATGCCTGTAATCTTAGCACTTTGGGAGGCTGAGGCAGGAGGATTGCTTGAGGCCAGGAGTTTGAGAACAGCCTGAGCAAGAGTGAGACCCTGTCCTGCCTCTACAAAAAATAGAAAAATTAGCCAGGCCAGGTGCTTATCTGTAGTCCCAGCTAATCGGGAGGCTGAAGGCAGGAAAATTGCTTGAGCCCAGGAGTTTAAGGTTGCAGTGAGCTAATGACAACACCGCTGCACTCTAGCCAGGGCGAAAGAGTGAGACCCTGTCTCAAAAAAAGAAAAAACCCAAAAACCCAAAGAGATATCATAACTATGTATTATGTATGATCCCTCAGAGCAAAAATATAAAAGACATTATTGGCCAGGCATGGGTGTGGTGGCTCACATCTATAATCCTAGTACTTTGGGAGGCAGAGGTAGGAGGCTTGAGGCCAGGAGTTTGAGACCAGCCTGGGCAACACAGTGAGACCCCGTCTCTACAAAAAATTTAAAAATTAGCTGAGTGTGATAGCACGCACCTGTAGTCCTAGCTACATGGGAGGTTAAGGCAGGAAGATCGCCTGAGCCCAGGAGTTCAAGGCCATAGTGAGCTATGATTGCAACACTGTACTCCAGCCTGGGCAGCAGTGAGATCCTGTCTCTTTAAAAAAAAAAAAAAAAAAAAAGACATTATTGACATAATCAGGGAAATCTGAATATAGGCTACATATTAGATAATAGTATTCCATCAACATTAAATTTCTTACGTGTGATAATGGTATCATGGTTGTGTAAGAGAATGTTCTTGTTCTTAGGAAATACATGCTTAAGTACTTGGTACATGATATCAACAACAAATTCTCCATAGTTCAGGGAAAAAAAAACATTTGGGGGGGTGTGTGCATGTGCACTCACAAAGAGAGAAGAGAATATATGGCAAAATGTTGTTAATGGTTGAATCTAGGTAATAAGTATATGAATGTTTGCTGTACTATTCTCGAAACTTTTCTGAAGTTTTGAAATTTTTCAAAATAAAAAGTAGGGGTTAAAAACACAAATCATATGTCTAGGGAGCAGGCCATGTCTCATCAGATGCCAGACCCTGGCTTTTTGGGCTGTCTGCCACTTGGACCATACTGACTCAGGCAAATGGCTAATCTCCCTCTTAACAAACTGCATGAGTCAAGGTGGCCCACACCTTTAGCTTAAAATAAAAACACACATTTCAGAGAGAAAATGCCAAAACATTCACTGGATATTTCTCCTGGGTATTCAGTGGAAAACAAAATCTGGCTATCAGCTGAAGCCTCTTTAACAGAAACAGCTGTTTAAAGGTTACCTGACGACAGGTCGTAGAGCGCAGTGACGGAAGTTATGAACTGGCAGCAGAACCGAGGGCTGGCACTGAATATCTGCTTCAGCGTCTGAACAGATCCCGGCACCAAACAGCAGTAGTCATCCACTAGGGCCCTGGCCAGCCTCACGCAGTAGACCACAGGCGTCCGCTGGAAAGAAGCCACAGTCCACATAACTACAGGTGTCATGAGCAAGGAGACTGGCAAGTAGACTATGTACATATGCCGAATACCACTAGAACTGGCAGAACCACTTCCAAGAGGGGAAAAAGAAATTAACAGCTTACTTTGAAGCAGGAGTTAGCAATTTAAAGCCCACAGACCAAATCCATCCCTCTACTTGTTCTTATAAATAAAGTTTCATTGAGACACAGCCATGCTCACTCATTTGCCTCCTGTCTAAAGCTGCTCTTGCACTACCAGGGCAGAATTGAGTAGTTGTGAAAGGGGACTATGTGACCCGCAAAGCCTAAAATATTTCACTATTTCACCTTTACATAAAACATCTGCCAACCCTTGCTTTAAAGTTTACTTAGGAAAGATCATTTCTGACCTCAGGTGATAGAGTGATAACTTTTTTTTTTTTTTTTTTTTTGAGACAGAGTCTCACCCTGTTGCCCGGGCTAGAGTGCCATGGTGTCAGCCTAGCTCACGGCAACCTCAAACTCCTGGGCTCAAGTAATCCTACTGCCTCAGCCTCCCAAGTAGCTGGGACTACAGGCATGTGCCACCATGCCCGGCTAATTTTTTCTACATATTTTTCGTTGTCCAGATAATTTCTATTTTTAGTAGAAACGGGGTCTCGCTCTTGCTCAGGCTGGTCTTGAACTCCTGACCTTGAGTGATCCTCCCACCTCAGCATCCCAGAGTGCTAGGATAACAAGCGTGAGCCACCATGCCCGGCCCGGAGTGATAACTTTTGATTAACAGTTGCTACCACTTTGAAGAGATTTTGGAGAGTTTGTGAATTCCATGATTAGGATGTTTGTCTAGACCAGTACTTTCTAAATTTCCCTTACAATCCTGCTCTCTTCAAAAGGTTTCTGTAACACCTTTGAATCCTACATCATCACCCTCCCTGCCTTTTTTCCTTCCCATCCATATGTCAATCTGAAGCTCTAGCCACATTCAGCAGCTATTCAGGAAGCTATATCGCTAGGGTGCCAACTTGTCCTGTGGGAGAGACTACAAGGAGACAGTAGGCCAGATTGCTCACTCAGGCCATAATCTGCCCCCACAACACCAAACCAGCTGTTGAGAACACCAATTTCTCTCTCTTTTCTCAGGAGGAAGCTGCAGCCCCTCCCCCAGCATGGCAAGTACTGACCCAAACCATTAAGCCCTTTTCCCGTCGTTGACACCTTGCATTTTGCCAAAATGCCAGCACAACAGCATCTCAAAAGATAAATGGAAAACTATATGACAAGTTAAAAGATGCTAAACTTGGTTTCACTAGGTTGTCAAGGAATAAAGTAATCTTGAGGTTAAATACAACATGCATGATGAATTTGGATGCTCCAGAAATTGAACTGGGGGAATTAAGGCACAGATTCCACTGAGATTTATCTGTGTGTTACAAATAACAATATATTTTTGCTAGCCAAATTTCAAGGATAAACAAGATTATAAGAAAAACATTAAATTGAGAAAAAAGGTTTCAAGGGCTTGCGAATGAAGCAGGCTTGTGAAACTGAATGTAGCAGTAAATTCTGTTAGCTTAGCTGAGGATCAGATTAGTCAAAATTTTTGGCTAATAATTTCTCTCACTCTCTCAATCAATTTTTCAGACTTTGTGAGTAGTAAAAAAACAAAACAAACTGAATCTTCCTAAATACCACCTTCATACTAAATGTACTGTAGATAGATATTTTTCCTTTGACATTTAAAAACACTCCAGAAGGGCCGGGCGCGGTGGCTCACGCCTGTAATCCTAGCACTCTGGGAGGCCGAGGTGGGCGGATCGTTTGAGCTCAGGAGTTCGAGACCAGCCTGAGCAAGAGCGAGACCCCATCTCTACTAAAAAATAGAAAGAAACTATATGGACAGCTAAAAATATATATAGAAAAATTAGCCGGGCATGGTGGTGCATGCCTGTAGTCCCAGCTACTCGGGAGGCTGAGGCAGTAGGATCGCCTGAGCCCAGGAGTTTGAGGTTGCTGTGAGCTAGGCTGACGCCACGGCACTCACTCTAGCCCGGGCAACAGAGTGAGACTCTGTCTCAAAAAAAAAAAAAAAAAAAAACACTCCAGAAGGCATTTATATCCATACCCATTAGCAGATCCATCAACTTTGAGATGTTACCCTAGAACAAAGCAAAACAATTCACATGCTTACTGACCTAACTACAAATGAAAAAAACTTCTAATGACAGGTAAACACCACCATAATTTGATATACAGTGATCTTTCTCCCATCCAAGTACTGACCAGGCCCAACCCTGCTTAGCTTCCTAGATCGGACGACAGCAGGCAAATTCAGGGTAGTATGGCCATAGTCAGATATATATTGATCTTTCTAAAAAAAAAATGGTACCTTTGAGACTGCATGCATACTGTTTTCAAAACCCTACCTTAACATTTTCACCTAAGAAACAAGATTTTCACTTGTTCTGAAGATGGACCCATTTCTTTCATTATTCACTAAAAGAAAAAATCATCTGCCATTACACACCACTGCATTCTCAAGAATGGTTATGATCTGTATATAAAAATGGGACTGGGGTACTGTATCACTACACAGGATCAAGGACATAACCTCTCCAAAAATCCAATTAAATGAAAATTCCTGACAATAAACTCCTCTTCAGAGGCACTGAGGAGCAAGGCTACTCTAGAGCAGTACCTGGAGCCAGGAGGCTGCACATTCCAACACCGGGATTCGACACACAGCCACAGCCATAGAGACCAGTTTTCCCAACAAGCTCATCCGGCTGTCATCGGCCTTGTTCCCTTGAGGACTGAAAAGGGATGAGAAAATAATCTGCCGGACAGAGTCCTTGGTTTGCTCCTGGAAATAATTGCACATGATTTCAAGAAGTTGAAGTTCCTGAAGTGAATTCAGTCTCTGTAAAACAAATCCAGGGGAAATTATAAGAAATTTGCCTCCAACATGATTAATTCATCACGTTAAGAAAACAGAAAATACGTTATTTTCCCCAGGGTACTTTTCACTCTTATGAAGCTCCAGTCCCAGTGGATAGAACTTTGCTGTTAATCTCAGCAAAAAGTAGCATCTATCATCATGCATCATCCTGGAGGACCCAGGATGACCCGAAACGGTTTGAGCCTCTCAATGACACGATAACAGGCCTTTAGTGAATGGGCAGTCTCCAAAGTCTCTTCCTCTAACACCTCTGAGACTCGTCTGTCACACGCCCCGCCAAACAGGCACACAGCAGAGCAATGCCTCAGGACCCCAGAGATGGGGTCTGAACGCTGCTGGAGGAGCACGCCAAGGGCGAGGACAGAGCTCCTGTAACCAAGGGCGTGTGCGGTTTGACAAACATTCGTCAGCACTGGGGGAAAGGACACCAGTCTGCCTATCCGGAACACAGTCGGGGCAGCCACCCGTCCGCTCGCCCAGCCGCACCTTGGGCTGCGCGCCGCGCTCCTTGGGAACCTGGAACACGAACTCCTCCAGCAGCTCCACGGGGCCCTTGTCCACGATGGGCAGCGGCGCGCTCTGCAGCTGGTTGCTGAAATAGATGTCCAGGTGGTACAGCACCTCCTTGGCGGCGCTCAGCGCGTCGCGGCGCAGCAGCGAGTGGCGGATGTCGCTCATGGTGCGGTCGCCGCGGCCCCAGCGCCGAGCGCGTCCCACTTCCGCCGGGAGCCCGGGGCCGCGCCGCCGCCCGCGAAGACAAAGAGGCGCGACTCGGGCCTCCGCCCCGACCCCGGGCCTGGGCCCCGCCGCCCGCCCGCCCGCCGCCACCTGCTCCCGGCCTGCTCAGGGGGCCATGGCCGCCTCTGCCGGCCGTCGGGCGCCGGGGAGTCCGACTGCGGCGCCGCCGAGAGCCGCGGGACCCAACGCCGCGCAGCCGAACGGCGGCGGAATGCCGGGCGCGGCGACGGCGGCCCGCAGGGGCCAAACACAGGCCGCGGCCTGGGCGCGCTCTCGGGAGGGCGCCCCCTGGCGGCGCTTCCTGGCGCGCGGCGGGGTAAGGGCGCTGCGGCGGGCAGAGGCAGGCCCCGCCCCTAGTCCGCGAGCCGCCTTAGGGCCAGCAGCCCGGCGGTCTGAGCCGCGAAGGCAGGAGGGTGCCACACTCACCAGTGAAAGCCGTCAAGCCTTTCCGAGGCTCTCTTGTGCTTTGCGCGGCGTTCAAAGCCCCTACTATTTCATTTCACTGCGCTTTTCCACCATCAAGGATAGGGGAGATGGTACAGGCTTTGGCTTGGGGCCAGCGGACTCGGATTCCCTCCTGGCACCAGCGATCCATCTTAAAGATTACAGCTGTTCTGACCTCACGGGCTGCTATGACAGATGATGCCTAGTAGGGGCCTCCCTCCAACCCCTGACTCCCACTATCTGTCCTCACGGTCCCTATTTCCCAGCCCTTTCCGGAGGCCCGGACTCACGGACGCTGCCTCCTTAACCTAGCCTGGGAGGGCCATGAGAATCTTAGGTAGCCAGCAAGGTCTAGCCCAACCAGTCCTGCTCCTGAAAACCCTCCCACTCTAAAAACCTTCAGCACTTTATATGGCCTCTTTTCCTGCATTCATTGTTCTACTCTGCACTACTTTTGGATTTTTTTTAAGGGCAGGAAAGACTTGAATATGGCCAGAAGAGACCAGTGGAGGACAGGCAGGAGGCCACAAATACAGAAATGTGCCTCCTGTAAAAGGCCTATCTGTGCTGGCTCCAAGGCAGGCCTGTGTGAGGGCTTTGGGTGTGGTTACGGAGATGAAAATCCCCTGCAGAGGGGACAGAGAATAGGGACAGGCATAAAATAAAGTACAGCCAGGCCCAAGGGCAAGAAATTGAGTCACTGAGACTCTGCTGCACATCAAGAGACATGGCTGTAAGACCCCTCCTGTCCAGGAGCCCAGAGTTTAGATTGAGAGACCAAGGTTTCAGTGTCACCTGGAACCTCTTGAGAAGTCACCTCTTCATCCCCTTGACACCAGGACTTCAGAGATGCTTGGGTGGAACAGAGGGAAAGCAAGGGGGCTATCTACCACAGCACCGGGCACAGATTAGGCACTTTCCCTTCCTTACCCACTGAAAGTTGATTTACAAACACAAAGCAAAAACCAAAACAAACAATGCTTAGAAAATAAGTATCCAGATGTATAAATAAATGTATACTATATTTAAAAGGCAGTAACACTCTTCCCATTCTTATTTCTTCTTTCTCTCATAATGTAGAAAGGCAGGTAGAAAGATCTCTCGAAGGTTGCTCCAAAGGCCGTGGGAGTGAATGTTCTGGTAGGCTTGGGGTGTGGCTGATGGTGCCCTGGCCACAAGGGGGCAATGCTGGCACCGGGTCCAGTTACCTCTGTACCACTCATTAGTCGTCTGGTTGGTGGCAGCCAGGTATAGAGCAAAGCACAGGTAGCCACAGAGGAGGAGGCTCAGGACCACCACAAACCCCAGCATGAAGACAATCCTTGGAAAGCTTAGGAACAGGTACTGGGGACAAAGAAGCAGCAGCACATTAGGCAGCTGGACTGTGACATCCGTAAGAGTAAGCACCCGCCATCCCTGGTCCTGTCCATATACACCAGAGCTGCCTCCTTAGCTCACCTACCTATGTCCAAGTATGACCCATTGAACATAAATCAGAACCATAAATGGCATTGACAAATAGCCCAGAAGTAACGCCAGTATGTACAGGACTTCACTATGGTATAAAGTGTTCACATTGAGGGAAAAGGGGAAAGTTACTCAGGAAATGGGCCTATGCCAGTTAGCTATTTATAAAATAAACAAATAAACTTAGACCTTAGTTCATTCATCAAAATAAAATCCCAATGGATTTTAAAGTCCAGATAATGTCTCTCTTAATACAATGCAACCACAAAAATACATACAAGGACATTCATTGTAACCTTGATTTAACAGCCCCTCTTCCCAAAAGAAATATGTTAAATGTCCATCCTTAAGAGTAAAATAAACTCTGGAATAGTCACATTATGGGATCATACAGAGCCAGTGCCATTAAAAATGATGTCAAGGCTGGATGAAGTGGCTCACGCCTATAATTCTAACACTCTGGGAGGCTGAGGTGAGAGGGTTGCTTGAGGCCAGGATTTCGAGAACAGCCTGAGCAAGAATGAGACCTCGGGTCTACAAAAAATAGAAAAATTAGCCAGGCATGGTGGCAAATGCCTGTACTCCCAGCTACCCGGGAGTCTGAGGCAAGAGGATTGCTTGAGCCCAGGAGTTTGAGGTTGCAGTGAGCTATGATGATGCCACTGCACTCTAGCCTGGGCAACAGAGCGAGACCCTCCTTCTACCTAAATAAATAATTTTTTTAAAAATGACGTCGATTTCTATGTAATGATTTTTTTTTTTTTTTTT
>CM052448.1:21076000-21089133 GCA_028533085.1 Varecia variegata
AGTAGAGACGGGGTCTCGGCTCTTGCTCAGGCTGGTCTCGAACTCCTGACCTTGAGCGATCCACCCGCCTCGGCCTCCCAGAGTGCTAGGATTACAGGCGTGAGCCACCGTGCCCGGCCTCTATGTAATGATTTTTAAAAGATTTAATATATTGACTAATGAGAAGGGCAAGATGCGAGGATCAATCACACTGTGGTCTTGTGTAAAAACAAAACAAAACTGACTCTGTGATGGTGTGTGGCCATACAAATGAACATAGGTAAAAAGCCTGGAAATACACCCATCAACTACAAAAGTGGCTTCCTCTGGGAAGTGGAACTGGGGGGATGGGATAACTCACTTTTCATTTTAAACACTACTTCTGGACTGCTTGAATTTTTATGTTATTTTTGTAATAAAATGAAGAATGGAAAGAATTCAATATTTTTAAAAGTCAAAAGAAAAGAGAAGTTAACATTTACCAAAATTCTTGATGTGGGAAACTTTCTAACTGAAGTTGCAACGAAAAGAAAGAATAGATGTGACGAGGAAGAATGTCTACACCTTTTTACAAGAAAAAAAAATCCCCCCAAAACCCATACCCAATGTCCAAAAGATACAGAAACAGAAAATAAATATAACAGAGGATTAACTATTATCATATGAAGATCTCAAATCAAAAGTTATTCTGATATCAAATAGGTAAACAGTTAAAGGACATAACTCACAAAAGAAACTATACAAATGACTGACAAGGAGAGTAGTCAAACATAATCCAAGAAATAATGATTTTTTTTAAAAAGGCACACCATACTTTCCTATCAAACTAGAATAGCATTCCCACCCCAGGCCACAGTAATGCCTGCTCTGATACAGTGAAATTAACATTTTTACATTGCTCTAGGCACAAGCTTTAAAAAAGCAATTTGACAATATATATTAATATCAAAAGTCCTATGTTGGTAATCTTTGATCCAGTATGTATAATTCTTTGGAATCTGAAATAGTCTTAAATACAAAAACAAAACCATATGCACAGATTACCTATTGCAAAGGGGAAAAAGTACTTTACCAATGGAGAGAGCTGGTGGTCACCACCTTAACTAATGGATCAAACTTGGTGTCACTAACACTTATGTGCCACCTGATGGGATACACTATGAAATACACATCGCTACCTAGGAAGTATTTTTGCCAAAAATATTTAACCTAAATCTAATCAAGCCTCTAGAACTAACTTCCAGTTTACACTAATATAAAGGAACAGAGAAAAATTAGATGGCACAATTAGGAAACAGACAAATCTATAACATGGGACATTCTAAAAGATAACTAGGCTACAAAAAATGCCATTAAAAAAAGTAGAGGCATTGTTTTAAACTAACAGAGACTAAAAAGACATAACATTCAAATGCAAGACATAACTATACAGTGGATTCTGGTTTAGAGAGCTAAAAGAGCTATGAAAGATATACGTGGAACAATAGGGAAATCTAAATGCAATATGGACTAGATAAAACATAGAATTATTTTTCCTAGGTGGAATAATAGAATTGTATCTATGTAGAATGCAAATATTCTTTAAAAATGTATACACATGCAAGTATTTAGGGGTGAAGTAACATGTCTCCAACTTATTTCTAGTAATAAGAAAAATATATACACATATACAGAAAGAAAACAGATTAAAATGTTAAATGTTTAATCTAAGTGAAGTATATGGGTAGTCACTTTTGTTATTCTTTTAACTCCTCTGTGTGTTTGGAAATTTCCATAATTAGAAAAAATTAAGAACAAAAGCCACTCAATGTTAAAACAACGAGGTACCACTACACACCTATCAGGATGGCTGAAGTTTAAAATAGTGATAACACTAAAAGCTGACAAGGATGCAAAGAAACTGGGTCTCTCACACACATTGCTGGTAGAAATGTAAAATAGCACAACTTCTATGGAAAATACGATGGTAATCTTTTTCAAAACCTAAAAGGGGGTTATCATATAACCCAACAATTATTAATACATTGAAGACTTATTTTCATGTAGAAACTTCTAAACAAAGGTTCATAGCAGTTTTGTTCATAATAGCCAAAAACTGGACACTACCCAATGTCCTTCAAAGGGTGGATAGGTTAAGCAAACTGGTATATCCATACCATGGAATACTACACAGCAATGAACTACTGATACATGCAACAACTTGGATGATCTCAAGGAAATTATGCTGAGTGAAAAAAGCCAATCTCAAAAGGATATATACTATATGGTTCTTATTTATGAAACATTTGTGAAATAACATAATTATAGAGATGGAGATCAGGTTAGCAGTGACCAGGTGTTAGGGATGCAGGGGAGGAGATGGGTGTGGCCATAAAGGGGTAACAGGAGAGTGTCTTGTGGTGCTGACACAGTTGAGCATCTTTTTCTTTTTTTTGACAAGACAGCCTCCCACTGAATAGCTGAGCATCTTGATTGTAGTGGTGGTTGTGCAAGGTTGTCCATGTGACAAGACTGCACAGAGTTACACACATATACACACAAGTGCACACATAACTGGTGAAATCTGAATCAGCTCTATGGACCATGCCATTGTCACTTCCTTGATTTTAGTATCATACTGGGGTTGGCATGGGAGGAGGGGGGTTAGGAATGCGTGCTATTTCTTTGTAACCTCCTGTAGATCTATAATCATAATTATTTCAAGAGTTAAAAAAAAAGATACTGGCTTTAGAACTAAACAGTGTGTATATGCATGTTTTTTCACGTTAAGAAAATATCCTTCAATTCCTATTTTTTGAATGCTTTTATCATGAATGGGTATTGAATTTTGTGAAAGGCTTCTTTTCAGCATCTAGAAAAATAACCATGTCATCATTAATAATATGGTAGATAATATTAAATAATTTCCTAATCTTGCAATTCTGGAGTATATCCCACTTGTTTGTGGCACATTACTTTCTTTGAAACAAAAGGAAAAAAAAACATTCAAGAATCAGACAATTACCTAAAAAAACCCTGCTCATATGCTATTTCCTATAAATTAAGTAGAAATCTTTTAGCGATCAAATGAGTTTTTTCAAAGAATGGCTTCAACCCTTACATTATAGTAAATTAATTTTCACAAGGGTGCCAAAATAATTCAAGGGGAAAGAATAGTCTTTTCAACAAATGGAGCTGGGACAACTGGATATTCACATATACTAAAGAATAAGTAGGAACCCTAACCTTATACCATTTATAAAACTTAACTCAAAATGGATCAAACACCTAAATGTGAGAGCTAAAACCATAAGACTCTTAGAAGAAAGTAGAGGGTGTAAATCTTTATGACCTTGGATTAGGCAACAGTTTCTTAAATATGACACTAAAGCATAAGCAACAAAAGAAAAAAATAGATAAATTGAATTTATCAAAATTAAAAGTTCTTGTGTTGCAAAGAAAACTACCAAAAAAGTGAAAAGACAATCTACAGAATGGGAGAAAATATTTGCAAATAATATAGTTTAAAGAGTCTACTGTCTAGAATAGACAAGGAACTCTTACAACACAATTTTTTAAATGGGCAAAGGTTTTGAATAGACATTTCTCCAATGAAGATATACAAATGGCCAATAAGCACATGAAAAGATACTCAACATCATTAGTCATTAGAGAAATACAAATCAAACCGCAATGAGACACCATTTCATATCCGTTAGGATAGCTATAATGAAAAAGACAGGTAATAAAAAGGGTTGGCAAAGATGTGGAGAAGTTGGAACCTTCCTACATCAGTGGTGGGAAAGTAAAATGGCATAGACACTTTGGAAGGCAGTCTGGCAGTTCCTCAAATGATTACAGAGTCACCATATGACCCAGCAATTCCAATTCTAGGTACATACTCAAGAGAAATGAAAACATATGTCCATACAAAAACTTGTACACGAATGTTCACAGCAACATTATTCAAAAATAGTCAAAAAGTGGAAACACAAAAATGTCTATCAACTGATGAATGAATAAATAAAATGTGGTATGTCCACACAATGGAATGCTATTCGGCCAGAGGAAGGAACGAAATACAGATTCATGCTGCAACACAGATAAATCCTGAAAACATGCTACAAGAACGAAGCTAGTGGAAAAGACTGCACATTGTATGATTCCACTTATATGAAACGTCCAGAAAAGGCAAATCCATACAGACATAAAGTAGATTAGTGGTTTCCAGGGTCTGGGGGAGGAGGGAATGGGGAGTATTTCTTTTTGGGGTGATGAAATGCTTGGGTTGAGGCGGGAGAATCGCTTGAGCCCAGGAGTTTGAGGTTGCTGTGAGCTAGGCTGATGCCATGGCACTCTAGCCTGGGCAACAGAGCAAGACTCTATCTCAAAAAATAAATAAATAGGCCGGGCGCGGTGGCTCACGTCTGTAATCCTAGCACTCTGGGAGGCCGAGGCAGGTGGATCGTTTGAGCTCAGGAGTTCGAGACCAGCCTGAGCAAGAGCGAGACCCCGTCTCTACTAAAAAATAGAAAGAAATGATCTGGCCAACCAAAAATATATATAGAAAAAATTAGCTGAGCATGGTGGCACATGCCTGTAGTCCCAGCTACTTGGGAGGCTGAGGCAGTAGGCTCGCTTAAGCCCAGGAGTTTGAGGTTGCTGTGAGCTAGGCTGACGCCACGGCACTCACTCTAGCCCAGGCAACAGAGTGAGACTCTGTCTCAAAAAAATAAATAAATAAATAAATAAATAAATAAATAAATAAATGGGTGGATTTTATGGTATGTGAATTTTATATCAATTTAAAATTTTTTTTTTTTAATTTTAAGTTTTTTGTAGAGATGTTGCCCAGGCTGGTCTTGAACTCAAGGCCTCCAGCAATCCTCCCACCTCAGCCTTTCAAAGTGCTAGGATTATAGATGTGAGCCACCATACCCATGCCTGGCCAATAATGTCTTTTATATCCTTTCTTTTTGCTCTGAGGGATCATACATAATACATAGTTATCATGTTTCTTTGGTCTTTTTTTTTTTTTTTTGAGACAGGGTCTCACTCTTTTGCCCTGGCTAGAGTAGCGTCATCATAGCTCACTGCAACCTCAAACTCCTGGGCTCAAGTGATCCTCCTGCCTCAGCCTCTGGAGTAACTGGGACTACAGACGCACACCACCACACCCGGCTAATTTTTCTATTTTTTGTAGAGATGGGGTCTCACTCTTGCTCAGGCTGGTCTAGAACTCCTGAGCGCAAGCGATCCTCCCACCTCAGCCTCCCAGAGTGCTGAGATTACAAGTGTGAGCCACCGTGTGCCTACGCATGAATTTTATATCAATTTTTAAAAGAATGGAATGGCTTCATGTTTTTACTGGGGAAACAGATGTTCTTTTTCCAATTCTTAAACCTGAAGTCAGAAACCTACAGCCCACAGCATAATTTACCTGAACAAGAAAGACTGTGTCCATAACGTGGAAGTGTCCAAGGTCATCAACGTAAGACTCCTCGTACAGATCCGACACCACCACCAAATGGACCAGAAACGCTGTGCACACAATGGCCAGGGTGACAGCTGAGGCAGTCAACGTCAAGAGGTAGATGAGGAAGTACCTGATGTTCCAAGCCCCGATGCAGTTGTTCACCCAAACACAGTGATGGTCAAAACGGTGCACGCACCAGTTACACACACCTGCAAAGAAATGAGGGAGGTGCTGGGTTGGTCCTTGATGAGACAATGACACCGTGTACAACTACTGAGAATTTTACAAACTGACCACTGGCCCTATGAGCGGGGAATGGCAGCTGTTGATACTTTTAGAACTTTTAGAACTACGGTGCCCAACACAGCAGCCACTAGCTAAATGTGGGTGCTGAGCACTTGAAATACGGCTACAAGAAAAATTTGAAGAACACTTGGTCAATATTGACAGACTTACAGCTGGTTTTCAATTTCTGTAATATTTCTTTGAATTCAATGTGAATAATACTGAAGAGAGACAAGAATTAGTGAAATTGCTTAATTTGGACAGAGTCTTAAAACTGATATTTCTGCTTTAAAGTCAAGTCAATTCTTCTGATAAAGATGAACCATTATGTCAATGTAGATGTGGATAGTAAAGGAAAATGATTTTTTTTTTTGGCACTCAATTCAGTTATTGGAAAACTTTTAAGACTGTCTGGATATAACTTGGATATGGGAGTCTTCTTTTTCAGCTGCAAATTTTATAAAATCTAGGCTGGCACGGTGGCTCACACCTATTATCCTAGCACTTTGGGAAGCCAAAACAGGAGGATCACCTGAGGGCAGGATTTCGAGACCAGCCTGGGCAACACAGCAAGACGTTGTCTCTACAGAAAATAAAAAAAATTAGCCAGGTGTGGTGGCACACACCTGTAGTTCCAGCTGAGGCAGGAGGATCACTTGAAGCCAGGAGTGTGACACCAGCCTGGGCAACATAGTGAGACCCTGTCTCTTAAAAGAAAAAGAACACAGACTTTACCCTCAGTCATCTGAAAGAAACCACTACCTTGCCTCTAGAAGTAGTGGCCATCCCATGTCTAGGCATCAACTGGCTCTGCTCTTAGACTCATGAAACATTCCCTTACAAACAAAGCCCACATGTGCACTGTGGGGTGTCCCACTGGAGCCACGAGAGCCATACTTACTGCAGTGCTTAGATCGAGCTGGTTTCCTTAAATCACAAGTAGAGCACTTCATGTTCTTTGAAAACATCACTTCATCAAATTCATATACTTGAAGAAATAATAATTCATTTGCTTTTGTTATAATGGCTGAAAAAAGTAAGGACATATGTCGGTTTCAAACAATATGGTGGACTGAGTGTTCACAAAACCTATCCCTGATACAACACAACTAAAATTGCTATGTTTAATATTTAAAGCAATTCGTTTATTATAATTGCTTTATTGAGATATAATTCACAGACCCAATTCACTCATTTGAAGTATATAATTCAATGGTTTTTAGCATATTCAGAGCTGTGCAACTACCACCACAATCAATTTTAGAACATTTTCATCACCCCAAAATGAAATCTGTTAGCAGTCACTCCCTATTTCTCTCTAATACCCCCAGGCCCTGGAAACCACTAATATACCTTCTATCTCTACGAATTTGCCTTTTCTAGACATTCCATTTCAATGGAATCATATAATATGTGGCTTTTTGTGTCTGGCTTCTTTCACTCAGCATAATGTTTTCAAGGTTCATCCGTGTTGTCATATGAATGTATACTTCATTCCTTTTTATGGTTGAATAATATTCTATTGAATGAATATAACACATTTTATTTACCCATTCATCAGTTGATAAACATTTGGTGCTTCAAGGACAGAAAAATTTAAAAGGATGGAAAAAAATACCAGATACAAATCAAAAGAAAGACCTTGTAATGTTATAATATTAAATTCAGACAAAAAAGACTTGAAAGCAAAGACACTAATAGTGATAAAGGGGCTCACTATACAGTCAGCCCTCTGTATCCTGGAATCTGCATCTGCAGATTCAACCGACTGCAGACAGAAAGTATTTCAACAAAACAAAACAAAAAATAATACAACCATTGAAAATAATACAAATAAAAATACAGTGTAACAACTATTCATGTGGCATTTATGTTGTATTAGGCATGATAAGTAATCTAGAGATGATTTAAAGTATACGGGAGTTGACAGCACAACAAAGTGACTATAATCACCAATAAGTTAGGGTATACTTGACAATAACTAAAAGACTGGAATTGGAATGTTCCTAACACAAAGAAATGATAAATGCCTGAGGTAATGGATACCCCAATTACCCTGATTTGATTATTTCACATTGTATGCCTGTATCAAAACATCACATATATCCTATAGATATACAACTACTATATATCCATAATCATTAAAAATTTAAAAAATGTTTAAAAATGTTTATGGGAGGCTGGGCACGGTGGCTCACGCCTGTAATCCTAGCACTCTGGGAGGCCAAGGCAGGCGGATTGTTTGAGCTCAGGAGTTCGAGACCAGCCTGAGCAAGAGCGAGACCCCGTCTCTACTAAAAATAGAAAGAAATTATCTGGACAGCTAAAAATATATACAGAAAAAATTAGCCAGGCATGGTGGCGCATGCCTGTAGTCCCAGCTACTCAGGAGGCTGAGGCAGGAGGATTGCTTGAGCCCAGGAGTTTGAGGTTGCTGTGAGTTAGGCTGACGCCACGGCACTCTAGCCCGGGCAACAGAGTGAGACTCTGTCTCAAAAAAAAAAAAAAAAAGGTTTATGGTTATATGCAAATACTATGCCATTTTATATCAGGGAGCTGAGCATCCACAGATTTTTGTATCCTTGGGGGATCCTGGAAACAATCCTCCAAAGATACTGAAGGATAACTGTATTTTGAAAAAAGATTTAATTTACCAGGAAGAAAGAACACTAATTCTAAACTTGAATATATTTAATAAGAATACATATGTATGTAAATAGTTTCAAAATATGTGAAGAAAAATTGACTACCTACAAGGAGCACTCTGGCAAGTCTACCGTCAGAATGAGATAAAAAAAAAATCCAGCTCTCACTAATTGATAAAAAAAAAATTAGCATGGATATAAAAGATCTGAACATAATTTATTAACCTGAGTTAATGGACTTATATGATTCACTACACCCAAGAACTAGAAAATACCCACTCTGTCCCAGGACACACGGATCATTTACAAAAAATGACCACATGCCTCGGCATAATTCAAGTACCAATAAATTTTTGTTTTGTTTTGTTTTTTTCATTTTTATTTTTGAGACAGAGTCTCACTCTGTTGCCTGGGCTAGCAGAGTGCCATGGTGTCAGCCTAGCTCACAGCAACCTCAAACTCCTGGGCTCAGGCAATCCTCCTGCCTCAGCCTCCCGAGCAGCTGGGACTACAGGCACAGTTAATTTTTTCTTTTTTTTTAGTTGCCCATCTAATTTTTTTCTATTTTTAGTAGAGACAGGGTCTTGCTCTTGCTCAGGCTAGTCTAAAATTTCTGAGCTCAAGCAATCCTCCCGCCTCGGCCTCCCAGAGTGCTAGGATTACAGGTGTTAGCCACCATATCCCGCCAATAAAATTTTAAAAAGAAATGGTATCATACACAATCTCTACATATAACACAATTAAGTGAAAGCATCAAAAAGGTAAACTAAAAAAAAGTATATTGGAAAATTTTAAACAGTTCTAAATGACCCATGGATCAAAGAAGAAAAGAATAAAATTAGAAAACTGAAAGATAATGAAAACACTACATATCAAACCTTTTGCATTAGGGGGACCATTCCTTGTTTGCAGCACTATCTATTACATAAGACAATGGAGCTGTCACCAGTCTGTATGTATACTAAGAGACTCAACTTACCAGGATTGGTGATACAAGTTAGAGTGAAGAAAAACAGGTTTACAATCAGCAGCAGATAAGGAAGAAGAAGGTAATACAAGGAGAACTCCAGCTCTTGACAGTAGCCAAATATTTCCCAAGTGTATTCACCATAAACCATCCCTTGCAAGACCAGGTGCAAGATAATGAAGGTGTGGTTTCTGAAAGAAAATAGGCACATGGCTTGCTCACAGGGACTTCTCCATGAAGAAATCATACAATACTAAGGAAAACAACCAAAGGTCAACTACTTCCTTTGGGCATGAAAAAATAGTAAGAATTAAATAAGAAACCATGTGAAACATCTCACATATATCTTACAGAAATACATGTCAATATCTTCCCACTCTTTACATATCTCTATTTAAAAGTAGACACGTCAAAACCCCAGAGACAAAAGGCAAATTAACTATGAGCAGAGGCTCCGAACCCAGGACTCTCAATCCTTCCCAGCATCCTTTTCCTCACCATGCTGGAAACCACAGGTAGCTTCCTGAAGCTAGAGGGCGGCAACAATCAATAATCAAAAACAGAAGAGAGGGTGACATTTAAACTCTGAAATGTAAATACCTTGAATGGAAGAGGTAATGAAGCAATCTCCGCATGGCTCTCTGAAGACATTCTGGAATTATATAGGAAAATATCTGAAACAAAAAGACTGAATTTCATTTCTCATTCCTCCCACTCCCAAACACATTAGATGCTCCACATACAGCCAGCAATATGAGTGATACTAAGTTTTGTTTCTGTGTATGAGCAAAGAATTGATTTAAGACAGAGTAGAGGAAGACTTCCTCCTAATGGCCTTCCTTTGATGCCTACTCATCCATTTCCACCCTGATCCTAATAAAGACACCTGTCAGGGTCTTCAGGGAAAGGAAGGTAAGCAGAGGGGATGGGTCAGGGAATGCTGATGTGAAGGGCCCTCCTTCCCCTGCCCAGGTTCCAGAGTCCACTCCCAGATCACTGGGCATCAGCCCAGTTCCCTCCCAAGTCAACCCCATCCCAGGGGCTGCCTGCCCCAGTTTTGCTCACTTTGATCCCTGAAGGAGAGTGGACAGCCTGATGATGAGCTTTCCTCCCTTGCATCCTCCAGTTCCACTCATCAAGCTGCCCCCCTAACCCCTGTGGACCCTGCTCACATCCATGCCCAATTACAGGCATCAAATCCAGAGGAAAATAGCCAACCTTGAGAATGCTATCCCACAGCAACATCACAAGATTACCTTCAGCAGTAACAAAAACAGAGAGAGAGATACCACAATTGCCATAAATGAAAGAATAAATGAACCAATGAAGTTAAATGGTACTGCCTTTTTTTGTCTCATTGGGAAACCAGTGAGTCTCCTAGACTAGCACAGGATTCAAAATCCAGTGGTACCCCAGGATCATTGTTACCTGTGCTCCTCTCCTGACTAGGCCTTTCAAGCGATGAGTTTTCGAGCAGATGCAGATCATAACACCACCAATCAGCACCAAAGCCAGGTAGAACAAGAAGAGAACCAGAAAGTCCATCCTGGGGGCTACAAATGAACAAAAAGAGTTGACTATCTGCTACTGAGGAATTTATTTCATGGCACATATGTTCAGACATCAACTCTCGAAATGGCTCCCAAAACAGAATCCATCAGTCCTCAAGCACACACCACAGAGCCCTACTGCTCCTCAGTGGGGCCTCCCAGATGGAAACTTCCTCCTTCAAGATGAAGTTTTTGAATCTAACACTGTGGGGTCTGCCTTTGGGGCTTCTCCTCCCTGCAAGTCCAAAGTAAAGTGAGGAAGAAAATGCATCCATCTTCCTTCCCCCCAGCAAGAAATCATTCTTTTACTTCCTTAAATATTCACATAGTATAGATACAGAATGTACCCAAAAGAATCTGCCGAGGACACCATCCAAAGAAGCTTCAATCAGGGGCAGTCAGGGGTTCTGAACCCCGGATCAGGCATCCTGTCCTAAGAAGCAACCCTCCAGCACAGTGGGTACACCCATCACGGATCACCCTCGGGGACCAGAGTTAACACACAGTGTTAAGATATTGGAACTGGTTACTTTTTGCCTTAGCAGATAGGATTCTGGCCTGGAATTCCAACAAAGGAGGTTCAGTGTTCCCAGCCTACATATTTCTCTTGGTTAGATAATTTTCAGCCGGCAGCTCTGGCATTCCTCCTCCCAACATTCACAGAGAATTCAAACAGCAGCTCCTCTTGGGCAGCAGTGTGCGCCTGGCACAACAGGTAGCACCCAAAGCTGGAGACATGGGTCCTCCAAGAAGCTGGATCTGGCTGCAGAGACAGATCAATTCAACACTAACGTATTAAGAGAGAGTAGGAGTCAGCAGCGAATACACTGTGGAAAATGATTTGGAATCAGAGGATGCTGAGCCCCCGCAGTGTGAACAGATTTTAAGACTTTGGGAGAAACAACTAATTGGTAGCCGGTAGCCTTGGGTCTATGCGTATCCCGGAGGCGCCCACGCTGGAGACCAGACGACCTCCCCAAGGCTACTTCCCACCCGAAGCTCCCGGCGGATGGGTCTGGCCAGAACTTTTCCCGGGGGCTGGACTCCGGGTAGAGGGATGCAGGGTGCAGCAGGCTCAGAGGAGACACCTGGGGCGCCCGGGCTTCGGGTCGCGGGGAGGCAGGACTGCAGCCCCGCCCCACACACAAGGGGGAAGGGAGGGCCAGACGGGAAGACGAGCGGCCCTGGGCAGCCGGGGTGGTGTCACAAAGCTCCGCGGAGGTGGCCTTACCGCCAGCCTCAGCCCACAGCCAGCCGGACAGCTCTGCCACCTCCCGGGCGCTCCGGGAGTCTTCCTGCGAGCCCGTGACGTCAGCGCGGCGCCGCAAGCAGGCCGACTTCCGGCGAAAGTGCACCCAAGTGGCCGCGGGTTGCTGGAGTAGGTGCTGGCGCTCTGTGCGCTCGGGGGCGTTCCGCGCTGCCAGCGTTGGCGACCTCAGGCCGTGGTCCGGCGCGTGATCTGAGGGAAGTGGGATTTTAGACACTGTTGTCGGAAGACTTTAGACACTGTTGTCGGACAAGAGGACCGTCCTGGGCCTGTTGGGGGCGAGAACGCCGGTGTTGTGGAACGGACCGAGCCGCCTGCGCCTGGGCAGAGCCCAGCGTGGCGCCGCTCACAGCCGAGCGGGGAGACCCGGGTGGCCCAGGGCAGTCACATTTCGGGGGCTCACCTACTGCGGCTAAGTGGTGGACAGAGTTTGCTTTCAGTCAGCCACACCGTTGGGATCTGTGCGAACCATTTCAACAGCGTTACACTACGGAAGCGGATAGAAGTCACAGTAGGTGCCCATCAGAGTCAGATTCGGGTCCCTGATGTCTCCTTACAGCCCTGAACATCCTCCCCCTGGGTACAGTGACAAGTGCTTGACCACAAACCTTGAGGATAATAGGGAAGACTGTTTGATGGTAGGCAGACGTGGGGTGAAAAGAGCTACTTCCAAACATAGCATTGAGAAGGCCCCCATGGGGTGTTCCTTTGCTCTGAATCCTCTGAGGTCGAGTCTATTCTCCATGCCTCTGAAAACCTGAGTCAGGCCTATCCTCCCTTTGAGGGTAAATGTCTGATCTCCAAACGCTGGCCTTCAAGCTCTTCTCTTTTCCTGTCTGTGTTTGCCACCTACCCCAGCTTCTTGATTCCTTTTCTTTTTCCTTTTAAAAACAATTCCTTACCAAGCAGGACACCTTCTCTTGTATACATTGTATCTAAGGCCTTCAAGAACTTGTGGACGCAGAATTGAAAAAACAAAAAAAAA
>CM052448.1:21096329-21123889 GCA_028533085.1 Varecia variegata
GCTGGGATAGACATACAAAACAAGATAAAACGACTTTAAAAATAGTCAAGGGGAGAACAAGACACAGAAGAGATGAACATAAAAAAGACACGGTGGAGCCAGGTGTGCCACTGGGCTCATCTGACTTCTGTGTTCGAAGCGAGGGTCCTTAGAGTAGCTCCCACCAACATCTGGGTTCATAAATCAGCGTCAGACTGGCAATGGAGGAAATACATGAAACTTGATTGTGCGAAGTCACTGAGATCAGAAGTCAGTTGTTAAGCAGCTGTCATTAATGATGCTGACTAATACACTATCCAAGATGTCAGTGAAAGCCACAGCATCAAGCCTGTCCTCAAAATGCCATTACGTCATTGGTCAACTTCAGCTCTCAGACATGGGGATGGACAATCATCTAGATCAACCCCAACCCCCAGGCCCCCCTCCCCCACAGGCTGTCACCCACTCCCCATCCTTTGTCACCTGAGGTCTTACAAGCACACTGCAGACACACAGAAGGTTTGGGTAGGAGTGCATGACTACAAGTCATAAATCCTCTGTTTGGACACTGTCTCCTCCGTCCAGAGTAGCTGGATGTGTCAGGATAGACTTGGCAGGGAGAGAGCGAGACACCAGCCAATTTTAAACCGAAGTCTGGGTTTTCCCACTCACTCCTTGTCTGCCCTCATTTGTTCTCCCTGGCCAATGCCTCTTACCCAGGCTCTTCTATCCTGAATGAAGAGCCTTTTATCCATACTCTGATAAAATTTCACTTTGGCAGTGCATTAGTTTGCTGGGGCTGTCATAACAAAATGCCACAGACTGGGTGGCTTCAATGACAGAAATTTGTTTCCTCACAGTTCTGGAGGCCAGAAGTCTGAGAGCAGGGTGTTGGCAGGGTTGGTTTCTCCTGAGGACTCTCTCCTTGGCTTGCATACAGCCGCCTTCTCACTGCGTTTTCATGTGGTCTACCTTCTGTGCATGTCTGTGTCCAAATTTCCTCTTCCTATAAGGACACCAGTCAGATTGGATTAGGATCCACCCTAATGACCTCATTTTAACTTAATTACCTGCTTAAAGGTTAAGCCTCTAAATCAAATCACATTCTGAGGTACTGGGCTCCAAAGTATGAATTTGGGGGGGCACAACTCAGTAACAAGAAGGATCCGTTTTGTGATGTTCATGGTCATATTTCTGTGGATTATTTTCAGGGGAAAATGTCTCTTCTCATGGAGGAGACAGATCAACTTCAAGATCCTCTTAACAGGGTGCCATGGTTGGGCTGGATGCTTTCCAAAGTTTCATAGGAGAAAAATTTTAGGAGGAAATCTACATGACCTTGGGTTTGGTGTTGAGTTTCTAGATGCAACACCAAAAGCACAATCCCAAAAGAAAAAATTTGATAAATTCGACTTTCTTAAAACTAAAAATTTTTCACTCTGTGAATAACACCATTAAGAGAATGAAAAGACGAGTCACCTAGTAGGAGAAAATATTTGTAAATCACATATTGGATAAAGAACTTACATCTAGCCGGGTGTGGTGGCTCATTCCTGTATCCTAGCACTCTGGGAGGCCAAGGCAGGAGGATTGCTTGAGGTCAGGAGTTTGAGACCAGCCTGAGCAAGAAAGAGATCCCATCTCTACTAAAAATAGAAAAAATAGCCAAGCATGGTGGCAAATGCCTGTAGACCCAGCTACCCAGGAGTCTGAGGCAAGAGGATCACTGGAGTCCAGGAGTTTGAGGTTGCAGTGAGCTGGGATGACACCACTGTACTGTAGGGCTAGGGTGTCAGAGCAAGACTCTGTCTCAAAAAAAAAAAAAAAAAAGAACTTGTATCCAAAATACACACACACACACACACACACACACACACACACACACATAAACTCTTAAAACTCAACAATTAAAAAAAAATTTAATGGACAAATATCTGAATATCTTGTACCAAAGAAGATATACAGACGGCAAGTAAGCATTATGAAAAGATGCTCAACATCATTTGACATTAGGAATAGGCAAATGAAAACATGGATGAGCATCCACGAGACACTATTTCATACCTATTAGAATGGCTAAAATCCCCCTTCCCCCCATCCAGTAAAAAGCCTAACAATAACAATTGCCCACAAAGATGTGGAGCAGCTGGTGGGAATGTAAAATGGTACCACCACTTTGGAGACAGTTTGGCAGTTTCTTACAGAGCTAAACATAGACTTACCATATGATCCAGCAATCATTCTCCTAGATATTTACCCAACTTGTGGGAAAACTTATGTCTGTATGGGAATGTTTATAGCAGATTTATTCTCAGTTGCCAAAAGTCGGAAACAACCCAGATGTCCTTCGATAGGTGAAGCTACTGGACTCTAAAACAAAAAGTTTATTTTGAAAAACCACTTGCAACTTTGGGGAACATAATTGAATTGTCAAAAGAGCACAATACTAGTGATTATAATAATAATAATCACAAGATAATACTTACCATGTGCCATTCTGGGGTCTGTCTTGGAGATTACCTTAGATTACCTAGGGCAGCCTGGAGGAGGGGATGCACTTCCTTCTGTGGGGGGTACGGGATCTCAGTATAGGGATTATTCATGTGTTCATTCATTTAACAAATAGGCATTGAGCACCCTCAAAGCACCAAGCACTGTTCTAGGTGCTGCAGATATAGCAATGAACAAACAGAGAGCAGTACTCACCCTCCTGGAGCTTGCATGCTAATGTGTGGAGACAGACAACAAACAG
Organism: Varecia variegata; assembly: GCA_028533085.1. Classification (NCBI taxonomy): domain Eukaryota; kingdom Metazoa; phylum Chordata; class Mammalia; order Primates; family Lemuridae; genus Varecia; species Varecia variegata. Next base: position 21,099,061 of record CM052448.1, read on the forward strand.
AGTGAATCAGTAGGACACTTGGCAGCATGTCAGAAGTGCTATGAAGAATCAGAAAGCAGGGAAGGCAGCAGAGGAGGGCTGGGAGGCTAACGGCACAGGAGGCATCTGAACAGAGGCTGTGAGAGGGGAGGGAGGAGGTGTGCGGGCATGTGGGGAAATGGTCTGGGTGGAGGGGCTCATGCAAGGTGGGAACGTGCCTGGCCTGTGCAAGGAGTGAGCAGGCAGGGGGTTGTGTAGCAGGGGGAAGGTCAGGAGGTGCAAGGAGCCTGATTGGGTAGGGTCCTACAGGCCACGTGAGGACTTAGGTGATGGGAGAGTTTTGAGCAGAGGAGAGACAGGATCTGACTTTCTTTTAACAGCTCCTGGCTGCTATGTTGACAACAGACTGCAGGGGACAAGGGAAGACCATTGAGGAAGCTGCGGGTGGTGGCCCCGGAAGTGGAGAGAAGTGGGTGGATTCTGGTTATAATTTGAAATTAGAGGGTAGAGATCATAGGATTTGCTGATGTTTGAATTTGGGATGTAAAATGAAGAGAGGGGTCAATGATGCCAGCCCTTCTCAACGGCAGCCACCCAAGGGTCTCTGGGGGGTTTCCATACCTGCAGACACCCCCAGGAAACCCTGCTGGCCCCTGGGCCTGGCGTCCCTTGGTTCACCTTCTGGCAAGAAGGTGGAACACGGAGCATGGAAAAAAATGTTAGGCCGGGAGTTCAGCAATATGCTTTCTTCTGTCGTCAGTAGAAAGAGCAATGGACTCGGAGTCCCCTGAGGGCTGATGTAAGAGACAAGACAAACCCAGTGGTGTTTCCTACTCTCACACTCAACACAGAACACTTCTGACACCAGACAGGGGAATTCTATAACATGCAAAGTTACCTATATGGTCAGAAGCAATTCTCTGCTCACACCAAGCAATTCTCCAGTGGACACCAGCCAGGGGTCCTATGGTTCAAGTTAATTCTGACACTATTTACCTAGAGTTAGAGTCAGATCCCACAGGTTAAGGGCTCAGTCCCACTGGCCTGGCATCACCACAGATACCAATTGCAAGCCCCAGGTTGTGAGCTGTACAACTGGTTATAAATTATTGGTCCCCACCACCTCCTCCTTGGGTTCATGGTGGCTCACAGAACTCAGGGGAATACTTTACTTACTATTGCCAATGTATTTCAAGGGATATTTTAAAGGATACAAAAAAAAAAGTCAGATGAGTAAATGCATAAGGCAAGCTTTGGAAGGGTTCCAAACTCGAAAACTTTTCTCCCCATGAAGTTGGGGTGTGCCACCCTCCTGCCCCATGGATGCATTCTTGCTTGCCAACCTGGAAGTTCTCCAAACCCTGTCCTTTTGGGTTTTTATGAAGGTTCCATTATGTGGGCATGATTGATTACATCATTGGTCATTGGTGACGAACTTAACCATCAGCATCTCTCTCCTCCCTGGAGGTCAGACGCTCCTATCACTCAGGAAATTACAAAGGTCTTAGGAGCTTTGTGTAGGGAACTGGAGGCAGAGACCAACATATATATTTCTTATTATTTCACAGCAGCAGAGAGTGGTGGGCAGAACCATGAGCTTTGGAGCCAGAGACAGTCAAATTCCACTTCAGCCACTCATGAGCTTGTGTGGCCCTGGACAAGTCACTTGATCTCTCTGAAGTTCTGTTCGTTCATCTCTAAACTGGGACTAGCAATTCTGGCTTTGCTGGGAAAGTTGTGACAATTGAATGAGGTAACAAATGTATGACAATTGCCTGGCACAAGACTGGGTCTGGCTTCAATGCAAGTTACTTTCCCATCCCCTCTAGGTTACAGGGCTTAGGGATGTACTTCTCAAGGAAGTCAAGTTTTTAAAATGTCAACTTGATTGAGATGTAATTTATATGCAATAGCCTGCATACATGTAAAGTACACAATTCAATGAGTTTTGACATGTGTGTTCCTGTAAAATTACCACCACAATCAAAACAGGAGACATTTCATTTACCCCAAAAGTTTCTCATGTCCCTTTGCAATTTATCCTGTCTTTCATCCCTGCCCAAGCAATCATTGCTCTGCCTTCTGACAATATAGGTAAGTTTGCATGCTTTAGAATTTGAAATAAATGGAATCAGAGAGCCTTTTGTTAACAGCGTCTTTTACTTAGCGTAACGTTTTGAAGGTGTATCCATGTTGTTACACGTATGAATAGTTCATTTCTTTTAATTGCGGAGTAGCCGTCCATTGTGTAGATGTAGCACAATGTGTTCATCCATTCAGCAGTAGACGGATATTTAGATTGTTTCCGTTTTGTGGCTACTGTGAATAGTGCTGCTGTAAGCATTCACGTCCAAGTCTCCGTGTGGACATACACACTCTCATTTCTCTTGAGTAAACACCTAGGAGCGGTGTTATTGACTGAATGTATGTGGCCCCCCAAAATTCATATATTGAAGCCCTAACCCCAGTGCATCTGTATTTGGAGATAGGGCCTCTGAGGAAGTAATTAGAGTCAACTAAGGTCATACAGTGGGACCCTGATCTGACAGAATTAGTGTCCTTATAAGAAGAGACACCAGAGAGCTCACTCTTTTTTTTTTCTTTCTTTCTTTTTTTTTTTTTTTTTTGAGACAGAGTCTTGCTCTGTCATCCCAGCTAGAGTGCCTTGGCATCAGTCTAGCACACAGCAACCTCAAACTCCTGGGCTCAAGTGACCCTACTGCCTCAGCCTCCCAAGTAGCTGGGACTACAGGCATGTGCCACCACACCTGGCTAATTTTTTCCATTTTTAGTAAAGATGGGGTCTCACTCTTCCTCAGGCTGGTCTCAAACTCCTGAGCTCAAGAAATCCTTCCACCCCAGCCTCCCAGAGTGCTAGGATTATAGGCATGAGCCACTGCACTTGGCCTCACTCAACTCTCTTTCTCTGAGGACACACAGAGAAGAGATCATTGAGGACACAGTGAGAAGGCAGCAGTCCACAAACCAGGAAGAGAGCCCTCACCAGGAACCCAACCGGCCAAGCACCTTGACCATGGCCTTCCTGTCTCCAGAACTGTGAGCAAATACATTTCTGCCATTTAAGCCACCTAGTCTGTAGTATTGTGTTATGGCAGACAACTGGAATGGGCGGTGCTCTGGTCTGAATGTTTGTGTCCCCCCCCCCCAATTCATATGTTGAAACTTAATCCCCAATCTGATAGTGTTAAGAGGTGGGACCTTTGGGAGGTGATTAGGTCATGAGGGCTCTGCCCTCACGAATGGGATTAGTACCTTATTAAAGAGGCTTGAGAAAGCCTGTTTGTCCCTTCTGCCAAACAGGGACCCAGAGAAGGTGCCATCTATGAGCAATGGGCCCTCATCAGATGCTGAATCTGCTGGCTCCTTGATCCTAAACTTCTCAGCCTCCAGAACTGTGAGCAATAAATTTCTATTATTTATAAATTACCCAGTCTATGGTATTTTTTGTTATAGCAGCCTGAACAGATAAGGACAGGTGGGCCGTATATTTAACTTTTTAAGAAACTGCCTAACAGTTTTCCATAATGGTTGTACCATTTTGGAACACCTGACACCCACCAGCAGTGTCAGGTAACCCCATTTTTTGCCATCCTGGGGAAACATCCATTTGTTCATGCAAGAAGACAAAAGAGCATGCCAAGTCACCCACGTGACTCCTGCTGTTTATGTCTAATTACCATGCAGCACAATCAAGCAGCCTGTTAAGCATGCAGAGCTGTGATCTAAGATGTATTCTGTTACAACACCAGACACTTTTCTATCATGCTCTGGGAATACTCTTGTTCACTCATGGTTATTTTTCCAGTGAGGATATACTGTAAGCTCTGCAGCAGAGTTTATAATGTATATAAGAGAACCCACAGAGACAGATCTGTAGCACACGCGCACACACACACACACACACACGCAGTAAAATCAGAGAGCATCTTTGGGTAAAGTGAATTCTGGAAAACATCCAATTCAATCATGGTGACCTATGAAGAGTAGCTTCTAGTCTCTCTGGTCCCCTTCCCCTGCACCCTGAAAAGAGGATTTAAAAACAAACTTTTGGCTGGGCGAGGTGGCTCAAGCCTGTAATCCTAGCACTTTAGGAGGCCGAGGCAGGTGGATCGTTTGAGCTCAGGAGTTTGAGACCAGCCTGAGCAAGAGTGAGACCCCGTCTCTACTAAAAATAGAAAGAAATTAGCTGAACAACTAAAAATATATAGAAAAAATTAGCCGGGCATGGTGGCACATGCCTCTAGTCCTAACTACTCGGGAGGCTGAGGCAGGAGGATTGCTTGAGCCCAGGAGTTTGAGGTTGCTGTAAGCTAGGCTGATGCCACGGCACTCTAGCCTGGGCAACAGAGTGAGACTCTCTGTCTTAATAAAAATAACAACAAACTTTTAATTTTACAATAGTTTTAGATTTACAGAAAAGTTGTGAAGATAGTACAAAGTCCCCGTATACCCCATACCCAATTTCCCTTATTGTCATGTTACATTGCTATGGTACATTTGTCACAACGAATGAACCAAAGTTGATTATTAGTATTAACCAATTCAGAGTTTCTTAGTTTTTCCCTAATGCCCTTTCTCTGTTCCAGGATGCAGGATACCATATTGCATTCAGTTACTAATATCATGTCTCCTCAGGCTCCTCCAATCTGTGACAGTTTCTCAAACTTTCCTTGCTTTTGATGATCTTGACAGTTTTAGAGTCAGGTATTTTGTAGAATGTCCCTCAGTTGGGTTTCCCTGCCATTTTTTCATAGTTAGCCTGTTTATGGGTTTTGGGGAGAAGAGGCTAAATGCCATTCTCACCGCGTCAAGTCAAGGCTACATCCTACCCACGTGACTTGTCAGTGTTGATGTTAACCTTGATCCTGACTGAGGTGGTGTTTGTCAGGTTTCTCCCCCATGAAGTTACTCTTCCCTTTCTACCAACCCCTTCATACTGTCCTGTTTGGAAGGAAGTCACTCTGTGCAGCCCGCACTGAAGCGTGGGGAATGACGTTCCACCTCCCTAAGAAGGAATTAGCTACATGAATTCTTTTTTTTTTTTCCTTCACTGGTTTTCTTCTGTAAACATGAATTTTTAAACATGGGAGATTTGTCTCTTCCTCTCATTTACCGATTTAATCAATCATCTGTCTATATGATATGGCTTTGTGGGTATTTATTGTATTCTTTGGGTTAGAATCCAATGCTTTGTTATTTTGTTTGTCAAATTGTTTCAGCTTTGGCCATTGGGGGCATTTTCAATTGGCTCCTGTGTCCATTTAGTAAATCCCATTATTCTGCGCGTGTGTTTCTGTGTGTGTGTGTGTGTGTGTGTGTGTGTTTAGCACTTCTTTACTTTCAAGCACTAGAACATGCTCCAGGTTCATCTTGGATATTCCCTGCCCCAGCCCTGAAATCAGCCATTTCTCCAGGGAGCCTGGGTTCCTGTCACTGGGAATGATACTAGAAATCAAGATCTGGGCACTGGCTGTGCTCATTGTTCCTGGGGTGTCTTTGCTCCCAGGCCCTTTAAGCGGACAGAGCAGGCGAATGCATGAGCATATACTAGCCCTTGCACATGCACGTATCTGTAGAGATTTCTACATGGATCCATCTGTACTTACATTAAGCTAAACATGAGTTCATCCTGATGTCCACGACTCTAATCCACTACCACATGGATTATTCTAGCTTCCCCCTCTTGCTTGCCTGTAACCTCCCACTCCAAAAGGGAGAAGCCTGGCTCCCACCACCCACTTAAGTGTTCAATTCCAGAATGCATGTATAGTGTGATTTCAGATTGCTAAGCAGCACCCCCAAGGGACACAACTTTCCCTGACTAGAGTACAGTGCTATGTGACACTCATTTTGCCTTTAGTTTTACAGACTTGACTCATTTCCACAATTACATAGGAAATTACCTTTTCTCCCATCCAAACGGTTTCTTCTGGCCTGAGTCTCCATTTCTCCTGCCAGTAAGCCCAGCCTGGGGGGCTCCTGTCGGGGTGTTCTCTGCGGGAACTGGATGCCCATGTCATGCTGGGTCTCACAGGCCCCTCTACCATCACTGGTCCCACTGAACCAAGTGACATACCCACCCCGGAACAACTCTGTTGAATCCTCTTGGCCCATCTGCCAAGCTCTGTGACCTTGTGGACAGGCCCAGCCCCAGGCAGTCTTCCCTTTCACCTGAGGACCACTGTCCCCCAGGATCACAGCAGGGGCAGCCAGCCTGGGTCCTGGCCAAGCCGTCCAGCCATCCTGCTGGTCTACCTGGTAACGGGGCCTTCTCAGGTTACTCAGAGGATCACTTTGCCTTAGAAACTCCAGCTGTCACCTCGGGTGCATCAGTAACCGATGCCAAGGCCCTGAGCAGCAGAGGCCCCGGCAACAGGCGAGTGTCCTGGGTGTTCCCTGAGTGCTGTGCTCTGTCTCTGTGGCTACTGCAGTCATCAGCAAGGAAGGTGAGCAGACCTGGGGCGGGTACAGCACCCGATCATCTGGGACGGGGGCCCCTTTGATGCCTCTTTCTTGTGCCCTGAGATAGCCCCAGTCAGTGCTGTCAGGAGCCTGGATTCCTGCTTCTGGGGAAGAGAGGGTGACTCAGACTGGGGACTCTGGGTGGGTGGGAGAGAGGGCTTGGGTCAGTCTGTAGGGCTGGGGACACACTGGAGGGCTTGACGTGGTTCAAAAGGCCTGGGGGGGTCGAGTACTGGCAGCCTCTTTGACCCTGTGGGCTCCCTAAGGTGGGTGTGGAGGTGTTAGGAGGTGCCTGCTCTGACCTCTGCCAGGCAGCAGTGCTGCGCAGCACAGGTGTGCTGGTCAGAACACAGGTGCATGGGGAGGGGGACCATGTGCCAAGCCCCACATTCGGTTTCCACCCAGCCCCTCTTTGGTACTGGAGGAGCTGAAGGTTCCTCTCACAGGACAAGGACTAACCTCAGGTCCCTCCACACTGCGGTGATGCCCCCACCCTGCCTGGGCATAGTGGGCCCCAGGGGCTCAGTGCTTTGCCACCAAGCGCCAGAGGAAGTGTCCCTGAGGATTCATGCCCAGCGGCCAGCACCACAGCCCCACAGATGACGATGAGGTCCCCTGGGGTGGGTTCAGGACTGATTCTGCCAAATCAGGGTGTGACAGCCTCCACCCAGCATGAGGAGTTCTCACATCGTGCCCTCTGCTGGCCAGGTGATACAGGTGCTCATTGGATGTCACTCAGGGACATTTCCTCCTATTCCATCATGGGCCTCCTCCCTGCTCCCAGCCCCCCAGCTTCCAAGAAGTGTTCTCCAGGCCTCCCAGCAGATGTGGCTCCTGGAGAGGGAGCTATTAGGAGGATGACGCCCCTGAACAGGTCTCCAAGCATCTGCAGGGGGCTGAGGGGCACCAGAGACCAAGGTCTTTGCAAACCAGCCCTCAGAGGATCCTCTAAGCCAAGGTCAGGAAGCCTGCAGACACTGTGACCAGAACAATAAGCCTTCACACCATGTACTGCCTACAGTTTCAGAGGCTCCCCCCACAGACTCCCGTAAGGAACTCTAAACAGACAGACAGACAGACAGAAATACACACACAACTGTTCCATCCAGAACAGTCCATCCTCACCTCCCCACTATGGCATGGTCCCAGTATACTTCACCAGCCCACACAATCAGCCTCTTTTGGAGGACAGACACCTCTTCCTCCTGAGCCCTCCTACAGCCAGGAGCCCAGAGACCCCAAATCAGCCATACCATCCTTCCCCAAGGAGAGTCTTACAACTCTCACCAAAAGTCAGTAGGAAAGGAGATAGTACTTCCATATAAGACCTCCTCTTGTTTCCTCTTTGCTTAGCAGTTTCTACTACTCAGTATCTTATCACTTGCAAGTAATGGAACCCTAACTTTAAACAGCCTTAAAAAAAAAAAAAAAGAGGAATTCATAAGCCCATGTCACTGGGAGGTCTTTTTGTCAAATGGAAGTTGGGTGAACTTCAGGCATAGCTGGATCCAGGAGTTGTGATGCTATCATAAGAACTGATCCTCCATGCAGTGGCAACAAGGCTGCTGGCAGCCCTAAACCTGCAATGTCCTTACAGCTAATGGGCCCAGAGAAAGACCCTCCAAGGCCAACATACCAATTCTGAGGGGGCTCCAAAGAACCCTCCTTGGGACACGTGGGCTGGGATACAGTGACTGGCCAGGCCTGACCAATGCCCACCCCTGCTACCAGGGCTAGTACATAATTGCTTGTTCCCCAGAATCCTGGGGCATGGGAGAGAGGGAAGGCATGCCCAGAAGTCAACCTACTCCATCTCCTACAACACAAGCAAGGGGAAGCCTATGAGGGCATTCTCAAGACAGGCAGGAACCCTCTGGACAGAGGTTTGAGGACTTTGCCCAAGATGGGTAGGGAGGCACTGTATAGAGAGCCTTGCGTGGAAGTGGGGGTGGGGGCTGGCTCTGCCATTGCCCTGCTGGGCGACCTTGGGTTAGGACCCTCCTGTCTCAAGGTGTAGACACTCCACCTCCTCAGTCTGGGGAGGCTTATAAAGCCTTCTCCATGGGTATGAGTGGTCTCTGGGGCCTCTTCTCGCTCCAATATTCTGGGCTTCTGGAAGTTTGTGATTGATGTAGGACCCTGAAAGGGGACTTTGGCAGATGGAAAAGGGATAAGAAAAAGGATTAAGGTGGACGAAGTGAGGAAAGAGGAGACAATGGAAGGCAAAGTGTACCATGTAAGTCAGACAGTAAAGCAGACTCATAAAGGGGAACCTCACTGGTATAAAACCAAGGCACTCCAATTAAGACTTTAAGGAAGGGTCACTTGTCTTTTACATCCCCACCATATTGTTTTTAAACTATAAAATCCAGAGCTAACAACAATATAGAGATGAGTGGGTTTCTTCAGAGATGCCCACTCTAGCCTTGGTGTCCCCTGGGCCACTGAAGCAGCAGTCCCAACCCTCCCTAAAGACCACACACCCTAATCACAGTCCTCACCCCCACCCCTCGCGCTGCCTCTGCGGGGCCTGAGACCTGGTCTGCATCCCTCAGATGCCCCCACTGCCCTTCTGACGCGCCCCCTCTAAATCACTCCGTCTCTCAGCCACACTCTCCTCCTGTGGTTCAGAGACGGAAAAATGGAAAAACTCATACCCAGACCGATAGCGGAATGGGGAAGGAGCAAAAGACAGAGGGGGCACAGAGAAATAGAGAAATAGAGACCTCGAGGGCACAGGCCCTGGGCCTCTGAGCTGCTGCACAGCCACCGACAGGGCGGCGGAATCTCGTGCTGTCTGTCTCCCGCTCCAGCCGCATCGCCACCGCGCCATGCCGGCCACCAACCAGGGCTGGCCCGAGGACTTCGGCTTCCGGCTGGGCGGCTCCGGCCCCTGCTTCGTCCTGGAGGTGGCCGAAGGGAGCAGCGCGCACGCCGGGGGGCTGCGACCCGGGGACCAGATCCTGGAGGTGGAGGGGTTGGCGGTGGGCGGCCTGAGCCGCGAGCGCCTCGTGCGCCTGGCGCGGCGCTGCCCGCGTGTGCCGCCCAGCCTCGGCGTGCTCCCGGGCCCCGACGGCGGCCCCGCTGCTCTGAACCCGGCTGTGCGGGCCCAGCGGTCCGGCCGCGGCCTCGCTCTGGGTCGCGAGCTGCTGCGCCTGGCTGGCCGCAAGCGCCCCGACGCCGTGCACCGAGAGCGCAAGCGCAAGGCCCAGGAGTTCAGCCGCAAGGTAGGGCGCGCGGGGCGGGGTGGGGGCGGGCAGAGGGGCGGGGCTTATGTGGCGGGGCGGGGCTTATGGGGTGGGGTTCTGGGGGCGGGGCGCCGCGCTCCCTGAGGAAACTTTTACAGATTTACCAGAAATATAATAATACTCAAGCTTCAAGACCCTGCGTCTAATTTTGTAATATTCACTTGCTTTTCTTTTTGATTGAGGTACTATAGATGTAAAGTGCATTGACTATACAGCTCAATACATTTTACATACGCATACACCCTGGAACTACACCCTGATCAAGATGTAAAATAAGAGAATACAGATAATAATAGAATGTAGACTATAGAATAATTCCTTGACACCAGAATGCTCCCACCTGCCCCTTTCCCTGTCTGTGCTCCAGACATAACTGCTGTTCTGATTTCCATCACTATGGTGATTTTTGCCTTCATGACCTTCATATAATGGAATTATTCAGTATGTGCTCTTGAATGCTGGGCTTCTTTTGCCCAACATTATATCCGTGACCTTCATCCATGTGTGCAGCTGTAGGATCTTTCTTTGTATTGCTCATATTACTAAAATAGTGCTCTTTCTTAAAAGAGCCACACCTGTTTCAAGCCCGGACAAAACCAGGACCTGGCCGGCCTTGCACAGCAGTCTGGCTGGCTGGTTGGTCACAGGGGGGCCCACTTTGGGTCCTCCAACCTTCCAAAGGCATTTCCTTAAATGTTGGCACAAACCAGGCTCTGAGGGGGTTGCAGGTGGAAAGTTAGGATGACTCTGAAGATTGAATCAAGAGCCCGGAATGGCCAAGGCCTCCAGCCACCAGAGGAGCCCAAGGCCTGAGTCACCTGCGGGAAGCAAGAGGTGGCCACAAGGAGAGACAGAGGCACAGCTCAGAGACCCAGGTCTGGGAAGGAAAGACGGAGGATGGCCTCAGGCCAGAATCCCAAGCAACCCCTTATTTGCAGAAACCTGATATTTACTGGACAAATCCAGGCCAACCCAGGAAACCTGGACTGTGACACAGTTATGGAGGAAGAGGCTGCCTGGTCAGGTCATGTCTACCTCAGGCCACCAGCAAGGTCTCAGTACAGCTACTTCAGGCCACCTACCCTCAAATGCCTGTCCCCCAGGGCTTTTAGATGTGGTCTTGAGGCCCTTGTTTGGCTGAGACTTGAGTGGAACAAAAAGTGAGCCTGTGTGTGACCAGGAAATAGTCTGTAGCCCAGACACTCCACTGCCTGCCTGGGCCCCGGCCCATGTGCATGCTCAGCCTGGAAACTCAGTATCTGCTTGGTGCTTGGAACACTTGACTGCACAGACTTTTCCTCTGTGGAAGGGAAACTGCTCAGTCCTGCCCTTGGTAGGGCTTGGCCATGAGTTTTGGGAGGCCAGGGGGCCTGGAAGCCCTGCTGGGGTTTGGCTATTGCAGAAATGGCTCCCAACCCACTGCCCAGGTGTGAGATTCCCACCCACTCTGGCCTCCTCCAGCACCCAAACTTGCTCCAGTCCTCATTCCTTCTAAACTCACCCCCTCAGCAGCCTTTCCTCCATCAGGTACCCTGGCAGGATCCCTTGTCTGGGCTTTCAGCCCCATAACCGTGAATAGCCCAGCCTCTGCAGCCAGGCACACATGCTCACTCACATACACATAAGACTCAGCTCTGGCTTCCCTATGTCACCAATGTCCAGCTCCTTGAAAAAGGTGACTTTCTTCCTATACCCAGAATAGGCTCTGCTGCTGTAACAAACAAAATCAACATCTTAGTGCCTTTGCATTGTAGAAGTTTACTTTTTACCCACACAAAGTCCTCTAGGAGTTCAGGTAACTTCCAGGGTGGCTAGTGTCCACATGAGGTCTCAGCATTCCAGACTCCTCCTTCTCAATGTGAAGCTTCAGGGTTCCCTGTGGAAGAGGAAGACAGCATGCTTGCTCTTACTATAGCACCTTCACTCAATACTCATTGGCCAGAGCTGGTCACATGGCTGCTCCCTGAGGGTGCTGGGAAATGTAGTCTTTTATGTGTCCAGGAAATGGGGAGAGAACTAAAAATATTGGTGAGTACTGGTAATGTCAGCTACAATCCCAGGTGACCTGCCATGGAACCAAAGGCCTGTCCCAAACTCCATCTGATCCCTGCAGAGTTGGAAGGGGGCATACTCAGAGCCCCCAGCAGGGCAGGGGACATAGGTAGACCTGGCCAGGAAGCAGGGATGGGGTGGCAACCAGCCAAGGGTACAATCTGACAGGCTGCCCAGGCCAGCTGTGGTGCATTTTCTGGCAAGGAGGAATGTGGAGTGGTGGATTCTGGTTAGGGCTCACCGAGCACCCCCAAAAGCTGAGAGTGACTGCAACCGGATGGTGCAGGGCCTGTGTGCAGCCCCCTGCAGTTTTCAATAACCAGCCTCTGAGTTCTTGCCGCACTCTGCCTGCCCCAGTTTTTCCTCCTTGAGGTAACTGATATTTAATAGAAAATCCATTAGTGTCCCGTGATGGTGCCTCATGCTTAGATGTAGGTTGAGAACATCTGGGTAATAACTGACACCAAAACCGCACTGTGGCACTGGCCCCAGGAGGGAGGAACTATTTTTTCCCTCTTTCTTACATAAAATATCTTTGCAGCTAGCCATGTACTCCTTTGAATCGAGGCTGCTGCTGACTTTGACTTCCAAACCATCAACCTTTCTCAGCACAGTGGGTGCATGGGGAGGGGGGGTTCCTGGGGCTGCAGCCTGCCCTGCTCACCAGAGGGAGACAGCAGTCAGCTGGGGGCCTGCAGGAAATGTAATGCAATGCAATGCCATGCTTTGGTTCCATTCCATCAGCATTCATTGAGTGCCTACTGTGTGCCTGGCCCTGTGCTGGGGGCTGAACAGGAGTGAGACCTTGGCCATCATATCTGGTGGGGAGACAGTTACACAAATTCATGGTGTGTATGTGCTAGGACTCAGACATGTGCAGAACGTGGCCTCTGACTGGGAACCCTCGAAGCCCCTTACCCTCGCTAGTGTCACCTCTCTGGAAAGCCTTCCTTAATCCCCTTGTGGGGAACCATCTAGGAAGCAGTTGGATCTACAGTTCTGAAGTTCAGGAGTGAGCTCTGGGCTGAAGATCAAGATCTGGGAATCACCATCTGGGGTTCTTGGCCAGAGCAGAGCCATGGAGAGCTGCAAGTAGCGGTGGTGGGGGTGTGGACTATAGCGGTTAAGGGCAGTGGTATGGAAATAGCAAATGTAGACAGTTCTAGGCTACAAAAAGGAAGAGAATGATCAGCTCATGGGATCAAAGGAGAACTCTGTGTGTGTGTGCATGTATGTATGTATGTATGTATTTATAGCCTGGGAGAGACTTCAACATTTATATAAGCTGCAAGGAGGGAGGCAGTAGAGACACTGAAAACCATGCATTTAATGGTCCTTGATAATGCACCCGTGATGCCCAGGACAGACAAGGAGCCTGATCTCATACAACTAATGTTGCTGTGGGGAAACAGGCAGTAAGCAAGTTAGCCCATATTGTCAGATATTCACATTGCTTCCAACATGTCAGTGTTATAAATAATACAGAGGTGAGCCTCCTCACTCATACATCACTGTGCATTTGTTTTGCTTTGTCAGGACACGTGTAGGATAAATTCCTAGATTTGAGATCATTGGGTAAAAGGATTGGCTTTAGACACACTTAAGCTGCCTTCCAGAAACGGGGTGTGCCCATTTGCACACTCATTTCCAATAGCCACACAGACTCCTCTGTATAGATGTGCCTTGACTGGTATCAGCTGGTTTGTACCCAAAGACAAAGGAAACAAAAGTTTGGAGGGAGAACAGAGGGTGTCACAATTCAGGTCTAGGCTTGCATTCCGGGGCTTTTTTGTGGAGCCAGAATGTTCTCTGTGGGATCTCTCAGCAAACAGTAGTCTTGGAAGGGAGTATAGTATTATAATAATAGTAACTAGCAATTATCGAGTGCTTGGCACAGTTTTAAGCTTTTGTATTAATTCCTTTGATCCTTACAATATTCATTAGAACGGCTGTCTCTGAGTTTGAATCCTGACCCCATTATCTTGGCCCAGTGACCCCATCACCTCTATCAGCCTCAGTTTCCTCAGACATGAAATGAAGATACTAACCATGCAACCAGGCTCACCTTGTAAGGCAGCTATGAGGTTTGAAATGATGTGATAGGGGCGAAGTGCTCAGTCCGTGCTCCAGAGTCCACTATCCTGGGGAAGTTAACTGTGGGAGGGAGGGAGGCAGGGAGGAAGGGAGTGATTCTCCAGGGTTCACTGGACCCCTCCTCACAGGTGGATGAAATCTTGGGGGACCAGCCGACTGCCAAGGAGCAGGTGTTTGCGGCACTGAAACAGTTTGCAGCCGAGCAGCGAGTGGATGACCTGGTGTGGGCTCTCACCCTGGCACTGCCCCACGAGGCCTGTGGGCCACTCTTGGACAACCTCAGGTACTGCGGTGTGGGAGCAGGATGGACAGGCAGGGTGGGTGTCACTCAGGGCTGTCCACTCTCTCAGCAGTCCAGGTCAGAGATGGTGGCCTGCACTTGAACTGGGACCCCAACATGCCATCAGCCCCAGAACGAGGGTGAACCATCGACCTGAAGGGCATCCCTGGGAAAGCAGCTGTTGGCTTTGCTGGAGGCCAGGGCACCGCCTTGAGTGTTGAGGCCTGGGACAGGCCTCAGAGAGGAACTACCTCCTGATCTAAAGTCATGACCTGTCCTGCTCATCCCAAACCCCAGATCATAAAATCTCCAACAGGATACCAGATATGTCCAATTCTTTCTTGAGACAGAGTAATGGCACAATGCAAGGGCAAGGAAGGAAACCTAGGACTGTGCTGTGTGGATCCCCAACACTTGCCCCCAACCCAACAAAGTCTCTGCCCTCTGATGTCTTTTGATGATGAGTGTGTGTCAAGGACTTCACCATGCCCTAGACGAACACTGACTCGCTGAATCCCCCCAGAGCTATTATTAACCCCATTTCACAGAGACAAACTGAGGCTCAGAGAGGTTAAGAGGCTGGCCCAAAGCCACACAGTAAATTAGTGGCAGTCACAGGACCGTGAACCTTGTTAGCTATGCACTTTGTGCTCTTCTGCTGGGCTTTGGAGTCAACCTCAAGTTTATTTATCAGAAAAAAAAAAATTTCCCGGTGAGTCCTCACCTGGAGTGACACAGAATCTCCCGACCCCATCTCCATTCTTCGAGGGCCTCACCGTCTTCCCAACTTCAACCAGGCCCCCTCTAGACCCAGGGGATGCTTCCCCTACCCGGATCCAGCCCAGCTTTCCGTCCCCACCCAGCCTCTGGGGCCTGCGGCTGCTCCCCCATCCTCTCCTCCCGCTTCCTGGGCTCAGCCCGCCCCCTCCCCTCGCTGCCATTCACCCCGCTGCCTGCCCCTCCCTCTGGGCCTGGCCAATGTCAGGGACTGGGCTGGCCACCCTCCGCCCCCCCAGCCCCGGCGCAGCGTCTCGGCTCTGCGTCGGAGCTTAGGAGACCACCGAAAGAGGCCACCATGAGCTGCCTGGGGTGAGTAAGGGCTGAGCCCCTTGCTTGGAAAATCCGGAGGGGAAAAAAAAGTTATTTCTAGAGCTGAATTTGCCGCGGAGATGCGCTGGCTCTGAGGGCTTCCTGGGGAGGTGATGGATGGGCAGCCCCTCGCCCGGCCCCTCGCCGCCAGGGCTGGGCTAGGGGGGCGCAGGCGGCCCGGCTGTCCCCCGGGAAGTTGGCGCGCTTGTCTCCAGGCTGTTGACAGCTGGACTCAGCTGGAGGCCCTCTCGGTCCCCCTCATCTCCCCTCTTTGCAGCCCGCTTCTGCTCCCGCCGCCTCTCCCGGCCAGCCTGCTCCTGCTTCTGCCTCCCGGGACAGCCCCCTCGCCTGCCTTTCCGGGCCGCGGTTCGTCCCCAGGCGCCCCCGAAGCCGCGGCAGCGGGTCAGGACGGGCGGGGGAGGGGCGCCCTCTTGGGCGGGCTCGATTTAGAACCTGGGAAGCGGGAACTCTGGACACCTGGGGATGCCCAGTCCCCGCAGCGTTCCCCCGGGCGCTGCTGGGGAGGATGAAACCGCAGCCTCTGTTGTCAGCGCGTGTCAAGTGCAACGGGAAAATTGGGGAGGCTGCCGGAGGAGGGGGCGGCGCCCAGCCGAGCTCTGTAGGGAGAGGGTTACCCTGGCAGTGAGGCTGCAGCCACCCTCCACCTCTCCAGCCTCTCCCCCCCAATTTCCCAACATCGCCCTCCCCAGGACTGGCCAGTCCCCAGTGGCCCCGCCTTGTGCTGGGCTCTAGTTAGGAGATGGTGATCCCGATGCAGCACCTCCTGGTTGGGGGGTTGTGGGGGTGGCACAGACAGCTGTGTCTGGGTCTGTGACTGGGAGTTGAGGGGCAGCCGGGGCTGAGGGGCAGGCAGCCCATGGCTAACTCAGCATGGAGCAATCAGGGCAGGCTCCGGGGAGGAGGCAGCAGGTGTCAGTGCTGTGACTCAGACAGTGACCTGGGGGATCCGGAGGTGTGTTCTGTGGAGGTGGAAGGACAGTCCCCAAGGGGAGTTCATCAGGGCCAGGCATCTAGCTACAGAGGGTGAGGGCAGTGCCACACTGGTCCATGGTACCTAACAGTGCCCAGGTATGAACCAGCCAGCATGGGGGGGGGGGCACAGAGAGCCACTGTTCTGGGCATGGGACCCCACATCAAGGAGAGACAAGGTTTAACTGAGAGGCTGAGCAGCCAAAGAATGAGAGGTAAAGAAGTGTGTGTGTGTGTGTGTGTGTGTGAGAGAGAGAGAGAGAGAGAGAGAGAGAGAAAGCTCCACACGAAGGCTAGAACCCACCCAAATCAGAGAGGTGTGGTTTCACTCAGGGGTGGTCCCAGTGGCCAAAACAGAAAGCATGGGGAGAGGGAGAGGGGGCAGTGAGATCACACAGCTGGGCCATCCAGCACAGTAGCCACTAGCCACATGTGGTTATTTAACATTAAATTTAATTGGTATTTGATAAAATTTAAAGTTCAGTTTCTCAATCTCACTAGCCACATTTCAAGCACTAAAAAGCCACATATGGCCACTGTATAGGACAGGTCCATCATCACAGGCTGTACCCTCAGACATCACTGCTGCTGTGAAGGGTGACATGGATCAGTGGTTGCGAAGTACTCAAGAGGTCTCGTCTTCCTCTACAAAGGCAGTTAATCCTGCGACTCAGAGCCTAATTCGGGTCTGTCCCCAAAGGGATCCTAGTCTGATGAAGTGATAAAATGGCTTTCTAATTAGGACAGGCCAGGCAGTTTGGAAAGTGTGACGTGGGCAGGAGGGAACAGGAAAGCAGAGTCAGTTCTGTGGTCTGCTAGTGTCTCAGAAAATATGAGATGGGGGAGGGTCGGGGGGGTCGGGTAGGGGTAGTGGAAGCTGGGATTTGGAATCCTGATACACCTGGCTTGAACCCCACGTCCACTCACTGGCAGTACAACCTTGAGCAAGTTCACTGACCTCTATAATTTGTAAAATGGGATTGGTAATTTTTTTTTTTTTTATTGGAGACAGGGTCTTGCTCTGTTGCTCAGGCTGGAGTGCAGTGGTGTGATCATAGCTCACTGTAACATGAAACTCCTGGGCTCTAGCTATCCTCCCACGTTGGCCCCCCAAAGTGCTAGGATTACAGATATGAGCCACTGTGCTCAGTCTGATTTTTAAATTTTTTTGTAGAGATGTGGTCTTGCTATGTTGCCTAGGCTGGTCTCGAACTCTTGGCCTCAAGTGATCCTCCCACCTCAGCCTCCCAAAGTGCTGGGATTACAGGCATGAGCCACCATGTCTGGCCGGGCTTGGTAATTTCTATGTGTACCCAACAGGGTTCTTGGTAGGAAACCATATAAATGAACTCTGCCAACTGTGAGCAGAAAAGAGATTAGTTGAGAATCTAGGGGTAGGGTATGAGGGATCATCTGCCCTCCCCCAACCTTTTCTGCTTTAGTGACAAGTGTCAGGGACACCATAATACAGAGTTATTGGGAGAATTCTGAGACTATGTAGGTAGACGTGCCAGGCATATAACATGTGCTCAATTAGTATTGGTTTCCCTTAGGGAAGATCTCTTTTTCTCAAGAGCAGATTTCTCAAGTATGGCACTAGTGACATTTTGGGCCTGATATTTCTCTGTTGCTAGGGCCTGTCCTGTACATTGTACATTGTACAGGTGTTTAGGAGCACCCCTAGCCTCTAACCAACTAGATGCCAGTAGCACACCCACCCTCCCAGTTGTCATTTTGTGACAAACAAAAAATGTCTCCAGACACTGCCAGATGTCCCCTGGGGGTGGAGGGGGGGCAAAGTCGCCCCTGGTTGAGAAGTACAGCCCTAGAGTAATCTTTAGCAGTGCCCTCTCACTGGGACAGGCACTTCAGGGAAGTCCAGCTATTGCCTGTCCCCTGGTGGCCACCCTATGCTGCCTTGGGTCAACTGGCCAGATGCACCAGCTACTGGCCCCATCCAGTGCCTCCACTGTGCCTGTGGCGACCTGGCCCTGAAGCAGCATTGAATTTGAGCATGAGCACTTGCTCCATGGTTGTACCTCCTCTGCCCACAACATGGTGAACAGTCTTCAAAGCCTTTGGGCATGCCCGCTTCCGGATGCTGGGCCACTGCGGCTGGTGCAAAACAACCAGAAACGGCTCCATCATGATGGGATGGCTGTGGCTCTGCAGATGTCAGGGAGCTGTGCTCACTGTGAGGCTTATCTGACACTTGTCTCCCGGGCAGGGCTGAGGACAAGGAGTGGAATGAGTGGGCTCCGGCTTCCTGCTGCTGCCAGGGAGAAATGCAGCCCTGGGAGGTCCTTGCTGGGGCCAGGAACAGGGGGCTGAGGTGTGTTGGGAAGTGCAGTGTGGACAGAGTACCAGAGACTGATGGTCAGACCTGCAGGGTCCTCCCTGTGACTGGCCACAGGCAGCCACAGGCTGGCCCCTGTGAGATACTCCTCTGAGTGAGACAGAGGTAAGGTCCTGGGGTTTCCTGCCTGAGTGGGTAGTGGCTGGCGGTGGGTGGTGGAGAAGAGGGCTTCATGCTGATGGCCCCTCCACAGGCCTGTTATTTGCTCCTCAGATCTCAGATTCGGGCCCTCACTGAGGCAGTCAGAACTTTGTGAGAAATGTCAATGCGGAGCAGGATCCCTGGGTCTGCTCCTGTTGACTTTCGGGGAATGGCAGGCCCAGAGCCAGGGAGGAGTCCATGTCCCCTTTCCTGTCACTTCCCTCTCCTCCCCTTCAGCTATGCCTCGCTTTTCGCAGAGTTGGGGTGCCCCTCTCAGGGGGGTCCTCTACTCAGCCCCTCCCCACTCACCTGGCACCCCTGTCCCAGCCTGGCCCCCCTCCTCACTTCACTCACTCACCAGGCCTCAGACATTCTACCTCCTTTGTGATTTTAATATCTATTAGCCCCTTGTCCTATCCCAACATCACTCTCTGGGTCCCGTCCCCTGCTGTACCAAAACCTCTGGAGTCCCTCCACGTACCCTTGACTCCTTAGACCCTCCATGGCTCCCCACTGCTCTCAGCTGCCCCCCTTTCCAACCTCTTCTCCCCCAGAGCGCCCCCCCCCCCCCCGGGTAGGTAGGGAAGCTGCTTCTCGTTGGAGACTCCGGCTGAGCCCTGGGGCTGGGGCAAAGGCCATCCCCTCCAGAAAACCTTCCGCCGCTCTGCAAAAGGCAATGGGGGCTTCCTCTGAGCTGTCGGGTTCAGTCTTCGCTGCAGCCGGGTCTTGGGGACTCGCCACTGCGCGGGGGGGATTGGAGAGGCCCGGGGACGGAGAGGTCACTGGGGAGGGCCCTGGGAAGGGAATGATGGGGGGAACCAAGGGGAGGGAGCGTGGCGGCCTCGAAGGGCCCCCAGCTTCCCCCGCACCCTCCAGCAAGCAGAAGGGTCCCAGGCGAGGCGGGGTGGGGCGGGGCGGGGCCACCGCGAGGGGGCGGGCGCGGGGCCGCCGGCGGGGACGGCTCGGGAGGGGCCGCGCGCGCTCGCCGGGCAGAGGCGCGTGGAGTAGCGGCGCCCTCGCTTCGCTCGCGGGCTCGGCCA
The DNA here is from genome assembly GCA_028533085.1 of Varecia variegata. Lineage (NCBI taxonomy): Eukaryota > Metazoa > Chordata > Mammalia > Primates > Lemuridae > Varecia > Varecia variegata. The sequence continues at coordinate 21,118,813 of CM052448.1, forward strand.
CCCGCTGCCCTTCGGCACCTGCTGCGCCGCGGTCCCCGGCTCCAGATGGGGAAGGACCAGGGCTTCTCTCGGCACTTTCGGTAGCTCCCCCTCGGCGCCCCGCGTCTCCGGGAACCGTGCGCCCTGGGCGCAGCAGACGGGTCTTCGGCGGGCCTGAAAGGGGGTGGGGCTGGAGCACTGAGGGGATTCCCGTCCCTGGGTGGGCACCTCCGAGCCTGGGCGGAGCTCGGGGGCTGGGGAGGGGGGAAAAAACTAGGCAGCACTAGGGTGGCGAGGTCTCCACTTTGGGCTTTGGGAACCCGCACACGGCCCTAAGGATCCGGGTCGGGACGAAGGGCTGGGATTGAAAAGCCCTCTTTCCTTCCTACGACTGGGCTGGTCGAGGGGACAGGACAGAGGGCCGAGGCTGGGGTCGGGTGCTCTGGTGAGAATCCAGCACCTTCGGTCCTAAGTTTGGAGGGAGCGACCTCCTCACTGCCCGCACCCCGGGCTGACGCTACTCCCATGAACTAGGGCACCATCACCCCCTTCCCACCAGTTCATTGACTGATGATCAAGTGTGAGGTGGAGGAAGCTGGGCTGGGACAAAGAAGGGAGAGAAAGGACCCTAAGGGATTCCTGGTAGGAACCTGGGGTTGGACTTAGACTTGACCCTGGCAGAGAGAACAGAACTGACCGTGAGTGCAAGGTCATCATGTGGCCCCCAGGAAGAGTCTTGAGGCCTCAGAGAGGTCTGTTGGCATAACAGGGACATGGGAGTCCTGGGACAGCTATGGGCAGACTGTCAGAGGGGTAGTGATTGGTCACAGTAGTCAGTGTGGCCCCACTGCACCTGGCTGTGCTGGGTCAGTCAATTCAGAGCAGACCCAGGGTTGGGAGCCTGCGCCAGACTGAGCTGCATGGAGAGCCCACGAGTCAAAAGGGTGTCTGGCTCACCGGGCAGCCTTGGCCTCAGTCTCAGCCCCAAGGATGCCAAGCAGGGAAAGAGCCACCTGACCTTCTTCAACCTGTGCTGTTGGTGACTCAGCCTGGTTCCCACTGCAGGGGCAGGGCCATTTTTCGTTGCCGCTGGAAATTAGCTGCGATGATCACCTGGCCCTGCCCAGGTTGGACTGAGAGGCTGGGCGTAAGGGGCTGATGCCTTCCAGAGCCTGTGGCTGGAGCCTGAAGTGTGAGGTGGACAGTCTCAAGCCTTGTCTTCCCTCCTGGGCCCGGGCATGAGGCATGAGGTCTGGGAGGGTGTGGGGAATGTACAAGCCAGGCAGAGGGAGGCATCGGCCCTGGAGACCTTGAGTGACCATCTGGGGAATAAAGCTGAGGCTTAAGGTTTGCAGGAATCGCTGCAGGGGGGCAGGGACAGGCCCCTGGAAGTGTTGAGCAGGCCATTCATTCTGTCCTCCTGGCCACTTGGAACATCCAGACCTGGAGCAGAGCTCACTGGGGGGCAGGGCAAGTGCACCTTCCTCCCGGAGCATCCACATCCCTTCCCTCCCTCCAGGCGACATATTTAGCCTATCTGGCCTCATTAATCCTACCCACAGAGACCGGAGGAATGGGGTGGGGGCCTCTGGGCAAGCAGAGGGGCTTGTGTTTCTTCTGGCTGCAAGGCCACTGATATCTCTCCCTCCTCCTTTCCATTATGCCCTTGGCACTGACTCTTGGTACAAAGAACAGGGAAAGGAGCCTTGGGATGTGTCCAGGGAGTCTTCGCTAGCAACCTGACCTTCAAGGGGCCCTTGTCAGAGGTCTTGCCACAGTGCTGAGGTTCAGAAAGCTGGGCTCTGATTCCATCTGTGCTGAGCGCCAGCTGTCTAACTCTGCAGAGTTACAGATCCTCTCTGTGCCTCCGAGTCCTCTGCCTTGGACTGGGGAGTCCACTAGGATGTTAACTGCCACCATTACTCAGAGAGGTGGTTAGGCTGCTGGCGGCCCCCCTGTTTACTGAGTCCCTCCCAGGTGCCCAGCCCCAGCTGGTCACTGGGGCTCACCGCTGAGCTACCGACCCAGCCCTCAGACAGCTTCCAGCCTCGCAGACGAGACCCACGAACACCAAAGAATCATCCTGGGGTGTGGACTCCACACAGGGGACCTTGTCTCTCCCCTGCCTTTTGCCACTGCCAGGGTGACTCCGTTGAGAGCAGGAGCCACAGTCCAGGGTGACTCCTTTGAGAGCTTTGAACCCCAGTGCCTGGCTGGCACAAAGAGCAGGGGCTCGCTAAATATACATAGGATTGAATTGAAGGGAGGCCAGTTGAGCTAAAGGAGCAAAGAGTGTACCAGGCACGGGCAACAGCTTAGAGGGGGGACGGAAGGTGGCAGATGTGGTGGTCCTGGCAGATATCTGAGTAAGCAGTAGATGGGGCTGGCCAGAGAAGCGGGCAGGAAGATTGGAGGTGTGATGCGGGCCTGGGAGAAGTCAGACCCTGGGCGCATGGGCTCCAGTTTTTTCCAGGAAAAGCACCAGGAAACAAGCTGGGAGAAGGTGGGTGGTGGGGAGCCCTGGCTCGGGTTTGGCCTGGCGGGTGCAGAGGGAGTAAGATGGAAGAGGCCAGAGATGGAAGATAGAGGCGGGAGGAGGAACGGGCTCATGGACTGGCTTTGTGGGGCCAGAGGGCCGGAAGAGGCCAGAGGCTTGGGGGATGGTCCCAACGTGACATTCCCGAGATGGAGCGAGCAGGAGGCTACGTCCTGGTGTGGCCCGAGACAGCTGTGGGCAGAAGTCCGGGCACTGAAAGGGAGACACCGGCTGCGGGTTCCCCACGCCCTGCAGCGGAGGGGCGGGACAGCCGGGCGGCGCCCACGAGGAGGCGCCTTCGGCCCGACTGTGCGGTCCTCGCCGGCAGGATCTTCATCCCCAAGAAGCACCGGGCGCGCTTCGACGAGGTGGTGTCGCAGGGCCTGCTGGGCAAGCTGTGCCGCGCGCGGAAGGCGCAGGGCGCCCAGCGGCTGCGCCGGAGCCGCAGCGAGGAGCGACCCGAGCGCCTCCTGGTGTCCACGCGCGCCAGCGCCCCGCCGCGCCGCCCGGACGAGCCGCCCCCGCGCAAGGCCGCCTCGCTGGTGGGCGGCCGCGCAGGCCCGGGGGGCGCGCGCAGGTACGCGGGGCGCTAGGGCGCAGGCCGCCGAGGCCTCCCTGTCCGTGGGCTTGGGGATGGAGACCTGGGCAGAGGGCACCCGGGCGGGGCGTGGGCACCTGGGGCGAGGCAGGAGAGCTTAAGGGGAGCGGGACACGGGACATCATCTTCGTGCCCTATGTGTCCCAGGCCCCCCTCTCCGCAGGGCGGGTCATGCTGCCCACCCCCTTTTCTTCCCCCAGGACTGTCCGAGTCTACAAGGGCAACAAGAGCTTCGGCTTCACACTTCGCGGCCATGGGCCTGTCTGGATCGAGTCTGTCCTGCCTGGTGAGGGGTGGGCAGGTTGCTCCTTGAGTCTCTAAGGCTCAGGATGGGGTGAAGGACCCTGTAATAGGTTTCCCTGGTAATTCTACCTATGTAGGCTGCTGCTTAGCAATCTCCCCCGCTCCCGGACACTAACCTTGTCCTCTGAGTGTCCCAGAGCCCCAGATCTAAATCATCTACCTACCTAAGGTGCTTGAGGCCAGAGGCTTCTGCCTGAGTCTAGGCACCACCCTCCAAGTTCAGCATCACCCCAAGCTAAGTGAGTCAAGTTCTTTGCCTAGACCTTTCCTTTATCCACAGGGGGTCTGGGCACTGCCCAGGACACTGGGGCAGCCAGGACTGAGCCTGCTCAGGCTGTGCTCCAAATGACATTCCCTGCGTGGAGTGCCCACTGTGAACTGGGCACTTGCCAGGCAGGCCAGATTCAGAGAGGTAGCAGGGTCTCAGGGCCTCTGCCCGCTATCTAACCCCTCCCTGAATCAGGACTCTCCTCCTCCCACCCAGGCTGCCCTTCTTGCTCCTGAAATAGTGGCATCTTGAAGAAGGCAAAGGCTTCCCAGTGCAGGAATCTTTCCTCCTGCCCCTCCAGTGTGGGTGGGGAGGGGTGCTCATTTTCACTGTGGAAGAATGAAACATTTCCTAGCACTGAACTGAACTCTCCCTCTCTGCAGCCACCCCACCGGGCTGGGCCACCTGATCTGTCCTGCATCCATCCCCTCCCAGGACCTGAGCATGATGCTCCTGGTTACATGTCCCCATGGATGCCCTGTCGATGCCATGTCCTTTCCCCACTCTGCATCTCGCATCTCCAGTGGATGGATTTGTGAGATGGGCATCTTCTGATCCCTGGAGAAGCACTTCAGTGCCTTTGCATCGTTGTTCCAGCCTTCAGACTGCTTTGCGACCTAATAATAATAATTGGCATGTTCTAGTTCTTGGATTTGGGCATCGCTGAGTTGTTGACACAGTATTGTAGGGAAAAGGCCCAAAGCTGCTCTCAAGAGAGCTTCCTCTAGAAATGATTAGTCTCTCCTTTTTGGATGTGGCTCTTCCAACTGTGCCACCACTACCTCCATCTCCCAGTGTCTTCCAGACGTAGCCAGGGATACTTGGCCTAGGGCAGGCTCTGTTCAAATCCAGGTGTGCTGTTCTTCCCCCTCCAACTTGCAGGCTAGAAACCGCATGCCTTTCCTGTCATAGGAAGCCAATTGGATGGTTAGATGGGAGGTTTTACACATGGGGAAACTGAGGCCAAGAGAGGCTCTGGTAAATCAAGGACCAGAACCTGGGGTCTCCTGACTCCTGGCCCAGTGGTATTTGATCCCCTTGACAACCCCTCTGGCCCTCCCACCACTTCCAGGAAGGCCAGATTGGATTAGCTGCCACCACCGTCTCCCATTTTTAGTCCAAGGAAAGGACTCTCCCCAGCCCACCTCTCCCAGGAAGTCTTCCCTGACTGTCTCTCGACAATCTCCACAGACTCAAAAGAGCACTTCTCACGTGCAAGAGTATTTTTTATTTAGGCATTTGTCATTTCCCCTACTTGTTTCCAACTCAAATTTGGAGTGGTGACTAATAAAAGAGGCAGAAAGGAAAAAATAGCCACATCTGTAGGTGTCAACTTACCAGTCCTCCCTTCCAGGTGTTTGGTCCTAGGTTAGGCCCTGACCTTCACTCAGGG
>CM052448.1:21124389-21151195 GCA_028533085.1 Varecia variegata
ACATCCTGTTCTCCCTGCCTGAGCCTCTTCAGCCCCATTCTCCTGGGGGAGGCTCCAAGAAGGTGGCAGCTGGTACCAGGGGCCCCAGGGTGGTGGGTGATTGAGCTGCCCTAGAATAGACCCTGACTCTGACGTCTCCTACCCATATGATGTTAAGCAAGTCAGGCAGACAGGGACCACCTGCCCCGTTGTTGGTGGGACCCTCCTGACACACTCACCTATGGGTACTTGCCATGGGCCAGGCCCTTAGGGGTAGGGTTGGTGTCTTTCATTTTGCACCTCAACTGCTGCAGGCTACATTTATCTTCCTCGGTCCATGGGGTCATTATCATGGTCTGTGCAAAGCCCCTCACTTGTCTATATTCTTTTGTTTTGTTTAAACAGTTTTTTTTTCAAGAGACAGGGTCTCGCTATGTTGCCCACACTGGCTTGCAGTGGTGCGATCATAGCTCACTGTAGCCTTGAACTCCTGGGCTCAAGCAATCCTCCTGCCTCAGCCTCCCTGGTAGCTGGGACTATAGGTGTACACCAACTACACCAGGCTAATTTTTAAATTTTCTGTAGAAACAGGGTCTTGCTATATTGCCCAGGCTGGCCTGAAGCAATCCTCCTGCCTTTCCCTCCCACAGTGCTAGGATTACAGACATGAGCCACCACAGCCAGCCAAATGGTTTTATTAAGGTCCAATTCACATACCATACAGTGAACACACTTAAGTATACAGTTCAGTGATTTTAAGTATATTCACAAATATGTGCGGCCATACTCACATCCTGCCAATTTTAGAACTTCATCACATCAAAAAGAAGCCCAGAAGCCTTTCATTGTCCCTCTCCCACATTCCTTTGTCCCTACCCCTGACCATAAGCAACCATTAATCTACTTTCTGTCTCTGTAGTCCTATTCCGGACTTTCATAGGAATGGAATCATATAATATGTGGACTTTAATCTCTGACTTCTTTCACTTGGCATAATGTTTTCAAGGTTCATCCAAGTTATAGAATGTACCTCATTCCTTTTTTACAGCCAAATCATATTCCTTTGTGTGGCTATCCCACATTTTGTTCACCTATTTGTCCAGGGATGGACATTTGGGTTGTTTTCACCTTTAGTTCCCTTTAGTTGTACTCCCTCCACTTCCCTCCCCTGCCACGGCTGCCAGTCTGATTTTAGTGGGCGTCCTTTTGTTTGAAGGTGTTTCTGAAAAGTGGGCATTGCTGCTTAGTAGGCTGTGGTTCTTTCTTTTATATCATTGTGCTATATATTACGTCAGTGTCTGACTTTTTCATCCATCACTATGTGTTCAGCTTTGTCCACATTGCTCTGTGTGTATTCGATACGTTGACTATAATTACAGACAAATTCTCTTGGATCACATTGCAGCATTATCCAGCTTTTATTATGTGCCAGTCTTTTAGCCATAAAGTGACATCTTGTTGTTTTAATTTGGTTTTCTTTGATTACTCATTAAGTATCTTCTAGGCTTGTGAAGTTTTTCTGTGTTCTTCGCTATAAATTGCCTGTTCATATCCTTTGCCCATTTTTGTTGTATTAGACTTTTTATTCTTGTTGATTTGCATGAGTTCCTTGTATATTTTAGATACTGATTCTTTACTGATTTTGGACGTTGTATATATCTTCTCCCATTTGTTACTTCTGGTATTAATTCTGTCATATCTAATATTAATGTGTTTAAATTATGCTTCTTTGAACAGATATCCTTGATTTTGCACAATTAAAAAGTCACCACATTTTTGGTTTCATGGTTTTGGGTTTTGAAATTTTAAGAAGTCCTTCTCTGCTTCCAGGTCAAAAGATATTCTCCTAATTTTCCCTTTCACATTTAGGTTTTCATCCACCTAGAGTTCACCTATATGTGTGGTATTATGTAAGGATCCCGTATTTGCTAATTCAGGGGTTAGCAAACTTTCTACATAGGGCCAAATAGTAAATATTTTAGGGCCATGCATGTCTCTGCTGTTGTAACTTGAAAACAGCCATAGACTGTATATGGCATAGGCAATAAATGGCCATGGCCATGTTCAAATAAGACTTTCTTTACGAAGAGAGACGGGGCAAAATTTTAGCCCACAGGCCATTGTTTGCCAATTCCTGATACAGTGAGTCAGTTTTCTTGGTGTACTTTATATGTTTTGATCTTCACAACAGCACTGTGTGATAGATGCTATTTTTATCCCCCATGCAACAGAAGAGGAAACTGAGGCACAGGGAAGTTAAGTAACTTGAGAAAGGTCACTTAGCTGGTAAGTCGTGGAGCCAGGATTTGAGTCTGGCTTGCCTGTCATGGAGTCTGCACCCCTGCCCACTTCCCTGTCTTTCAAGGGCAGGGGCAGGACGTGAAGCCAACCTCTGTGGCCTTGGAAGCACCGTCCTTGTGCACCCCCACCCCACTCATCATGGTGAGCCCCTGAGTAATGAACGTCTTGTTCCTGCACCTCCCCCACCAGGAACATCGACACCCTCATCGTCGATGTCTACCCTGTGCTGGACACACCGGCCAAGCAGGTCCTTTGGCAGTTCATCTACCAGCTGCTGACCTATGAGGAGCAGGAGCTCTGTCAGGAGAAAATTGCATGCTTCCTGGGCTACACCGCCATGACAGGTAAGCATCCTCTCCCCCGCCACTCCTCTGCCTGCAGCTGCTGTCAGTCCGGCTCACCAGGTGAACAGGTAGATGCCTGTTCTCACCTGTGAGATCTTACAGCCAACCTGGGCCCCTGCCACACAGATGTGCCCACCTGCCATGCAAATACATGCTTGGCCCCGTGGATGTGTCTTCCCAGCTTGATCTTTCTGCAGCATGCACAGCACAACCTGATTTGGACACCCACCTAACCACCCGGGGTCTCAGGTTTCTCACCCACAAAATGGGAGTGATCTCAGGGACTAGGCTTTGTACTCTGGGAAGTGTGTGCACAGATCAAGAAACTCTTGTGGTCGCTGCTTACAGATGTGCCAGCACATACCACCTGCACTGTGAGCACACAATTGGATCACAACTGGCTGGTGGGCTCCCGTGTGCTCTCACGTGCACACACATGGGCCCATGTGCAGCCTCAGCTCCCCGCTGCTGCCCACCTGTTAAAGCATCCTCCTAAATGCCCCCCAAACCATGCACTCATTGTTTAGACTGTACACATGGGAAGTGTGCCAAACTCTGTGAATCAACCCTATTCTAGGCACTGTGCACCTACTATGACAGCCCTGCAGATCTGCTACATGCTGGCCCTTGTGTGCTCACTATCTGCAGTCCTAGGGATCCACAATTTGCTAGGGAGGGCTGAGGGTTTTAGCAAGAAGCTCAGGGTCCATGCTAGGCAGCACATGTCCCACGCATCTGCCTAGACCGAGAACCTTCCATTTCACCTCACAGGCCGCTATGGACAGCAGTGATTAGGCCTAGTCCAAGCATGGGGTGTTGAGACCCTGGAAGCATGAGGTCCTAGGCTCTTGTCATGACAGCAGGCCTGCTAGGGTGGGCTGTGGCCATCCCCACTAGGGCCTCTGTCCTCAGGCTAGCTGCACCCAGGTGCTCCTCCTGTTCCTGGCATCTGGTTTCTCGCCCCAGGGCTTCCCCTCCAGAGTCGTCCTAGAGGCAAGCAGGGTGAGTCCCACGGCTGGGGTTCACATATTAGTGCAGATGACTTCTCCCTGTTTGGGGAGGCTCCTTGTCTGGCTGAGAAGACATAGGGGCCCCATTTCCCCTCCATGTTCCACAGCAGAGCCGGAGCCTGAGCTGGACCTGGAGCCTGAGCCTGAGCTGGAACCGGAGCCTACACCCGAGCCCCAGCCACGCAGCTCCCTGAGGGGCTCCTCGATGTGCCGCCGCAGCCTCCGGTCGCAGGGCATGGAGACCAGCCTCAGCTGCGGTAAGGCTGCCACGGGCGGGAGGGTGCAATCCAGGCTCAGTTTTCCCACCTGCAAAATGGGCTTGGTGAGATGAGAAATCCCAGGGAATTCGGGTAAGCAGGGCTGAGCGGTGGCCCTCCTGGGTCTGCAGGGCCGTTGGTTCTGGGCTGGGGCCTGAGCCTTAGAGCTCAGATGTGGTATGGTAACTAGACTCCATCCCCTGCCAGGTCCTGGCGACTGCACTGAGATGCCTCTTCCTCTGATCCCAGGCGAGCGCCAGGCAGGCGATGGCACATCCCTCCCAGAGACTCCCAACCCTAAGATGGTGAGACCTTCTCGCTGCCCTCTAGGGGGTGTCTGTGGGGGAGGGGAATGGGTGGCCCATGGGGCTGGGCCCAGGAGACCCAGGCCAAGGTACCCCCGTGGCTGCCTCCCAGACCACCCAGGCCTGGCCCCTGAGCCATGCTGGGGCCACGTGGGGAAGTGGGAGTGTGCTGGACTCACCCCCACCTCCCTCCAGATGTCAGCCGTCTATGCAGAGCTTGAGTCTCGCCTGAGCAGCAGCTTCAAAGGGAAGATGGGGACCGTGTCCAAATCCCGGTCATCCCCGCCAGGCCCCAGCCCGGCAGTCACCGCAGGTAGGGCTCAGCCAGCCCCGAGTCCTGAGGGTAGCACTGGTCTCTGCCATCTTGGCTACCAGTTGTCCCCACCCCCAGGGACACCCCTGGAGCTACTCCCCCAGGTTGTTGGGAACCCCAAGGCCTCCATGCATGGGTAGGGGCCATGGAGGTCAGGGTTGTCCCAGCCCCTCCCATGTCCCCTGTTATCCTCTCCTCGGCTGTGGATCAAGAAAGCAGAGGGCTTCCCCCAATGCAGTCCCCGAGTTAGCCTGTGGCTGTTGGCTAAACTATTAAATGCACTCATTGCTCTGTGAATGGCACAGGGGGGAAGATGGTTTCTCTGCAGCTCAGGAGGCAGGACCCCAGGGAAAGGCTCCTGTGAGCCCAGGGCCTGCTGGGCGTGGAAGCTGCCTCATGACCCTTGGTCTGGGGCTAGAGAAGGTCCTTGGCCCTTTGTGTTGTGTTCACTGGGTCCTGGCTGGGACCCCAGGTCTCCATCCCTAGCCTGTCCTGGTGCCAAGCTGTGCTCCCCCTCACCTGCTTTGGCCTTTGGTCACCCAGGGTCTTCCTGTACTGTGCCCAGAGAGGGAAAGGGGAATGCCCCGGGACACAGAGCCAACCTGCCCTGGGGCCCTCCCTCCAGCCTGCACCTGAGACCCAGGTGCTGGCTGCAGAGGGGTCCTCATGCTCCATCCCCCACCCCAGGGCCCAGGACCCTGTCCAGCGTCTCCTGGCACAGCGAGCGGCTCCTGCCCTCCCCCTGCTACCACCCGCTGTGCTCGGGGGGCCTGGCCTCCCCCAGCAGCTCCGAGTCCCACCCCTACGCCAGTCTGGACAGCAGCAGGGCGCCCTCCCCACAGCCAGGCCCTGGGCCCATGGGCCCCGACAGCCCCCCAAGCCCGGACCCTGCCCGCCCGCCCAGCCGCAGAAAGCTCTTCACCTTCTCCCGGCCTGTGCGAAGCCGAGATACTGACCGCTTCCTGGATGCATTGAGCGAGCAGCTGGGCCCCCGGGTCACCATCGTGGATGATTTCCTGACCCCTGAGAACGACTACGAGGAGGTGGGCATGCAGGCAGGCATGGAGGGTGGGCAGGTGAGGTGTGGTGTGGAGGTCTGCAAAGCGACCTGTGTCCCCAGGCTCCTGCAAGAGGCCCACTGCCCTAGAGATCTGTCCCCCAGGCGACCCCTCTCCCTGCCCCAGTCTGTCCCAGAATCTGTTTCAGGCTAGCCCACTCCCTGGTTCAAGCTATCCCAATCACACCCCTTGTCCCAGGCTATCCTACACCCTCTCAGACTATCTCACCCATAGCCCAAGGCTAACCCACCACTGTCCTATCCTTGTCCCCAGGCTAGCCCACTCTCCCTCACCTTGCTCCGTGCTTCACACATGCACCTGCTCCAGTCTCTCTGGGCCTAGCCTCACCCTCCCCTCTCCTCGTTCTTCCCCCAAGATGAGCTTCCATGACGACCAGGGCAGCTTTGTAACCAACGAGCGGAGCAGCGCTAGTGACTGTGTCAGCAGCAGCGAGGAAGGCAGCTCCCTGACCTATTCCTCCATCTCCGACCACATCCCCCCACCCCCGCTCAGCCCCCCACCGCCGCCACCCCTGCCTTTCCACGACCCCAAGCCCAGCTCCCGCACCTCTGAAGGGCCCCGGGGCCCCACTCAGGCACTGGCCAAGCCCCTCACCCAACTCAGCCACCCAGTCCCGCCACCGCCCCCACCACCCCTGCCCCCGCCTGTGCCCTGTGCACCTCCCTTGCTGGCCCGGGGCCTCGGTCACCGTCGCAGCGAGACCAGCCACATGAGTGTCAAGCGCTTGCGGTGGGAGCAGGTGGAGAACTCAGAAGGCACCATCTGGGGTCAGGTGGGTGACCTGGGGCCCGCCAGTGTCCTGAACCAGGGGAGGATGGCCTGGGCAGCAGCATGGAAGACAAGACCCATCCTCTGGGCCTCTTCCAATATCAGCTGGAACATCCCCTGCTCCTCCCCTCCCCGGGCAGAGGATGAGTGGAGGCCCAGCCCAAGGACATGCTGATGCTTGGTGTTCGATGCAGGCATTGATGCCAGTCTAAGCCAAAGATGTGCTGTGGACACCTGAAAATGCTGCCACACCCACCCTTGAAACCTGTCACTCTTGAGGCTGGACTAGTTCTCTTGGACTCTTAAAAGGGCAGCTGCCCCAAACTACTGCACAGCAGCCTGCACCCTTCCATTTTGATGCTTGAATTTCCTCCCACGCAACACTGCCAGTGTGTACTTGAACACCTTCGGTGATGGGGACCTCACTACCTGTCAAAGTTCTCCGTCCCTTACTGGACAATTATAACCATCCTTCTTCGTATATTCTGAAATCTCATCTCCCCAAGATTCCCATGCCCTTTTTCCACCTGGCCATTGAAATCAGGCAGAGCAAATATATTCCCTTGTCCACAGACCAATCAACATGTAAGATGAACAGGGCTCTCACCCTATCCCTGTTTTTTAGGTCATTCCCCTAGAATGTGGTTTCTAGCCCCACAGTCCCGTGGCCATGCCCCTGTCAAAGAGCAGGCCCCAAATGGAACCCCCAGTGGGGCTTGACCAGCTTAGAGGAGAGAACAGGATTATCACCTTCTTTGACTTGAATGTCATACTCCTTTTAATATGGCCTGCAGCCATTCTAGCTTCTAGGGCTGCCCCATCCCAGTGCTCATGCCCACCATCATCCTCAACCCCAGTCCCTTCATCTTTTTGGGACCAATAGCATGCTCTCACATGTAGCCACACTGTGCAGGGCATACTTGTCATTTTTCCCCATTGCCATCTCCTGGGTCCTGGTTCTGTCTCCTGCCCTCCCAGCCAAGATGATATCAGCCTGTATCTCCAGGAAGCCATTCCATGTTGCTAATAAAGATGCTCAGTGGGACAAGGCCACAGACAGGAACCTACAGGTCCCCTGGAGACCTCACTCCTATCAGCCTTAGATGGTCTTCAAGCCTTGTTGCACAGCGTGGTCCTTCCAGTAGTTACCGAAGTTGGACACGGGGATGCGGGTCACACATCTGGCCAAGTCCAAATCCATACCTGGTGTACCTGCCCCATTTCTCTGCCTGTTTTTCTCTCCCTTTGGCAACTGCCCCACCCTCCCTCTCTGTCCTGGCCCCAGATAGTCACCTCTCATCTGGGCCACCTGTCCAGCATCCAGCCCCTAGGCCTTCACAGCTTCAGTTCCCCCAGCAACAGCTTGCTCTGCCCAGCGCAGCTCCAGTGAACTCACTCCCAGCAAAGACCTGGAATCAGGGCCAGACCCCTTGGCCACCTCCTTCAGCCTCTTGGTTGGCTGTAACCCCTTCACAGCTCCTTTCTATCCGCTGCTGCAGCCCCGCTTGCTGGCTTCTGCATGGCTATGGTTCCAAGTGTGAGTGTATTTTTGACCACAAGAGGAGCTGGCTCACCACCCGATGACTTGGATGATTTGGCTTCTGTAGTCTCCTCCTGCTCTTGGCTTCTCCCCAGGGCCTGATGGGTGCTTGCCTCCAGGGAGCCCCCTGGACTGAATGTGGGGAAGAGCAGTCCGGCTGCTGCTGTTCTTCCTACTCTGAACTTCCCACCCTCCTTTGCAGCTTGGGGAAGACTCTGACTATGATAAGCTGAGCGACATGGTGAAATACCTCGATCTGGAGCTCCACTTCGGCACCCAGAAACCTGCTAGTGAGTGGCCTAATGGCCCTGGGGGAGCCCCAGATACCACACTGTCTGTGGCAGCCCACCCACTACCTTCTGTGGCATCCCCAGGCTTAGAGTCCCCGAGGGCTGCACTGACTATTTACATTCAGTCTTCAAACCTTAATTCATCTTCAAACCTGCAAGCCTGGAGTTGACTTCTCGGACCCTCAGTTTTTTCCGTCTCACGGTAGAGATGATAATAGCTGGCATTTATTGTGTGCTGACCACTGTCACTTCTAAATTAATCCCATGACAATTCTATGAGGTAGATACTGTGATCACCCCTCTTCCTAGTAAGGAAGCACAGAGAGGCGAGATAATTTGCTCAAAGTCACACAGACAGAATAGAGTGGACAGGAGGTATCCACAGATACATCTTCCTGTCGCCCTCACCCCTTTTTGGGCATCTCCCTACAGTTAGTTGTTGGGTGGGACTCTAAGCAGCCGGGAATGATCTGAAAGGTCGTGAGCTCTGCCACCTCTGTCCCAAAGGCTCAGGGGAGAGAAGGCATTTGAGGAGATGGCAGTGGCGGGGGGATGGACACACACAACACATGCTGTGTGTCTGACCAGACCTGAGCGTCCACGATTTGAGGAATGAGGGGACTGTGGACACCCGGAGTCGATTCAGTCAAGTTCATGCAGGGGGTTGGGGTCTTGGCCTTTGGCTGTGGGGCCACTTTGGCTTTGGCCACTCCTGGGCCCTCCCACGGCAGCCTCGGCCTAGCCTCCCCTCCTTAAACTGTCCAGTTTCCCTTCCAGAGCCGATGCCCAGGCCCGAGCCCTTCAGGAAGAAGGAGGTGGTGGAGATCCTGTCCCACAAGAAGGCCTACAACACCTGTGAGGGTCCGGGTACCCCCCCCAGGGGGTTCCGGGGGAGGCCGGTGGCCCACCCTCTGGGCCGCAGAGCCTCAGACCTGCCAGGGTGGGTGACAGAGATTAGACTGTAGGGATCCGGACACCTGTCGCCCGGCTGGGTGAAGGCGCCCTCCCAAGCCCCACGGCTAGGCGGATCCACCTGGCCGCAGGTTCCGGCCTTGGCCGCACCTAGTATCGGCCTCGCCCGCACCGTGTAATCGGCCGCCCAGTTCGGGCCCGGCCTCCAGCCGAATCGTCCAGGCTCCCCCTCGCAGGTCCCGCCCGGGTTCCGGCCCCACCCAGCCTCTTAGTCTACGTCCTCGAGAACCTCGCCCTTGCCCTTTCATCGCGGAAGGACCGAGAAGTCTCCGGGCCCGCCCCCGCCCCGCCCCGCCCCGCCCCCGGTGCTTGTTTCCCCTCCCCCAACCCCCAGGTGCCCAGGTAGCCCAGCCCCCGCGCAGCGCCGGCCCCGCCCCAGCTCACCCTCGGCCCCGCCCGCAGCCATCCTCCTGGCGCACCTGAAGCTGAGCCCGGCCGAGCTGCGGCAGGTGCTCATGAGCATGGAGCCCCGGCGCCTGGAGCCCGCGCACCTGGCGCAGCTGCTGCTCTTCGCGCCCGACGCCGACGAGGAGCAGCGCTACCAAGCCTTCCGCGAGGCGCCCGGCCGCCTCAGCGAGCCCGACCAGTTCGTCCTGCAGGTGCCGCGGCCACGACCCCCGCCCGGCGGCCCCGGCCGGCTCAGGGCTCTCGCTGTGGCCGGGGGGGGCTGCTTCGGCCTCGCGCCCCTCGGGTATCGCCACCGTGCGCATGCCTCTGAGTCCCAGTTTTGCACCTCTAATGCCCAGTTCCCACGCGGGGTCCGAGGTAGATGGGATGAGGCTCCCTAGGGGTCTCGCGCTCGTTTTTCTGCGGGCATAGAGGCCCAGGCAGCCAGCTGGCCCCCAACCCAGGCTGCGGTGGGACAGTGGGTCCCCTGGGGGGAATGGATGAATCCTGGCTCTGCCTTCGCGGCAGATGCTGTCGGTTCCCGAATACAAGACCCGTCTGCGCAGCCTCCACTTCCAGGCCACCCTACAGGAGAAGACAGAAGAGATCCGAGGCAGCCTCGAGTGCTTGCGCCAGGCCTCCCTCGAGCTCAAGAACAGCCGGAAGCTCGCCAAGATCCTGGAGGTCAGGGGCCATCCCCTGCCCGGTCATCCCACCTGCTCCTCTGCCCCCTGGGTTTTCCAGCCTGGAGGCCCATCCAGACACTTGGGCCAGGGGTAGGGTCAGCGGCGCGGACCTGGGCAGGATTGGCCCACCTTCTCTCCACAGTTTGTGTTGGCCATGGGCAACTATCTCAACGACGGACAGCCCAAAACCAACAAGACCACGGGCTTCAAGATCAACTTTTTGACGGAGGTGAGGGGCCAGTTGACAAGGATTGGCCTGCTCTACCTGCGAGGCGCCGAGCCAAGCCTAACTCAGGTTGTGGCAGAGGGGAGGAGAGAACATCGTGACCAAGGAGGGCCCTCCTGCCGGGAGGAAAGCTAGCTGCACTGAGGCCAGGACTTGACTGCAGCAAAGGTTGGGGAGGGTGTGGGGGAAGATGGCTTCCCCAAGCCAAGCCTAGGGATCTAGAAAAATGGAGAGGGCAGGGAAGTTGCAAAGAGAGTGGCAAAGGCCTGAAATTGGTGCCCCAGTCCAGGAGAAGCTGGGCCCATGTGCCCAGTAATCTGATGGGGCCCTTGAGGAGGATGTGTGTTGGGCTTCACTTGCAGCTCAACTCCACCAAGACAGTGGATGGAAAGTCCACCTTCCTGCACATCCTTGCCAAATCGCTGAGCCAGCACTTCCCCGAACTCCTGGGCTTTGCTCAGGACCTGCCCACGGTGCCCCTGGCTGCCAAAGGTAGGCTGGGTGGATGGGCGGGGAGGCAGAGGCATGCTGTCCTGAGCTGGGAGGGTGGCCCCATGAGACTTTGGTCCCCTTCCCTACAGTGAACCAACGGGCCCTGACCAGTGACCTGGCTGATCTCCACGGCACCATCAGTGAGATACAGGCTGCCTGCCAGAGCATGTCCCCCTCCAGTGAGGACAAGTTTGCTGTGGTCATGGCGGTATCCTCTGAGCAGCCTGTCCCAGCACCAGGCTGGACCCTGGGGTGGTCGGGTGGAGTTGGCTATGGGTTCAGTGGACCTCGACTCCCAGAAGAGATTCTGGGCACAGGGTTCTGTGGCATCCAAGGGTCCTGAAAGCAGTTCCATCCTGGGTCATTGAAAATCCAAGTGCTTCTGTCAAGTCTGTGTAACTGAAGCCGGAGCTCTTTTGAGTGCCCCAAAGCCATTGCCTTGCCCCATCTGTCCTCGTGGACAATGGAACCCAGACCTAAGTCACAAGATACAAGGAGAGACCTGTCAGGCCTTGCCAGCCAAAGTCCCCTCCAGGGTGAGAGGACATTCCCACTGAGCCCCCCAGGAGGGCATGGCCAGCAGGGGAGACAAGCCCAGATGGGGAGGATGGAGAGAAGGGCATGTGGCACCCCTCCCTGCTCCCCCACCCTCGAAAGAGAAGATAGGGTTTTCCCTGCTGAGGCTAAAACTGGACAGGGAGGAGAGCTCTGGGGACTGTGCCTATGGCTGGGACAGGAGGGTCTTCACCAGGAAAGTCCTGTCATGTATCCCTGACCACAGAGCATCCTGACTCACTGGCTGTGTGACTTTGGGCAAGTCGTTTACCCTCTCCGAGCCCAGTTTTCTCATCAGTAAAAAGAGGTAATGAGAGTCCCTGCCACAGGGAGCTGTTGTGCGCATTAACTGACTATGATGCAAGTGGCTTCAGCCCTGGCTCTGACACTGTGCTCACTGTGTGATCTTGGGATAATTGCTAAAGTCCTCTGTGCTTTAGTTTCTTCACGTGTGAAATGGAGATAATCTACCTCCTAGAGGTATTATGATGATTAAATAAGAATGTGTAGCAGGCTTAGAACAAAGCTTGGCACAGTTTTAAGTGCTGAAAAAAACAATAGCGATTCAGCCACTGAATCTTTTATCAGGAATTGATGTGTGCCGGACACTGTTCTAGGCACCAGAGGTACATACTGGGAACAAGCCTATACTTAGGGGATAGAAAATGAACTTGTAAGCAATTTCGGATAGGAACAAACGCTATAGAAAAAGAGGGCCAGGCATGGTGGTTCACTCCCAGCACTTTGGGAGGATGAGGCGGGAGGATTGCTTGAGCCCAGGAGTTCGAGACCAGCCTGAGCAACATTGTTCGATCCCGTCTCTACAAAAATTTAAAAATTAGCTGAGCGTGGTGGTGTGCCCCTATAGTCCCAGCTATCTGGGGGGACTGACGCAGAAGGATTGCTTGAGGCCAGGAGTTTGAGGCTGCAAAAAGTTTTGATTGGGCCACTGCACTCCAACTTCGGTGACATAGCAAGACTCTGTCTCTAAAAAAAAAAAAAAAAAAAAAAAAAGAGGCCTAGAGAGTGACAGAAAGGCCACTGTAAGTGGGTGTTTGGAGGAAAAGGGGCTGATAGCCTCTGAGCAGAGTCCGAGGGAAGAAAGAGCCACCCAGGCCCTGCAGAGAGAGCAGGAGTGAAAGGCCTGAGGAGACAAGGGCTGTGACAGGTTCCAGGATGAGCTTACTAGGCAGTGGGACTGGAGACCCTGAACAGGGCCCCCCTCCCCACTGACATAGGGCCTGGCCCTCTGAAGGACTCAGCCAGAGCGGGAATGTGGCTGGTAGGGTGGTGTCTGGGGTCACCACCTTGGGGCACCCAGCGGGCGGCTGTGTCCTTAACGGAGGCGCTGTCAGTCCTTCCTGGAGACGGCCCAGCCGGCGCTTCGGGCGCTGGACGGGCTGCAGCGCGAGGCCATGGACGAGCTGGGCAAGGCGCTGGCCTTCTTCGGGGAGGATTCCAAGGCCACCACCTCCGAGGCATTCTTTGGCATCTTTGCGGAGTTCATGAGCAAGTTCGAGGTAAGCCACGGTGGAGGCCTAAGGGGCCCCTTCCTAGAGATCAGGGCCAGAGGCCAAATGAGAGGCGTCCTCTGCACCCGTGAAGCCCGGGCTGGAAGAGGGACCCCAGTAAAGTGACACATCTACCCCTTCCCCGTGGGCGGGGACGCAACCTCAGCACTGGCGGTCGGGGGTGGGAAGAAGACTTGTCGGAGGCTCCGGGACCGCTGACCACCCGTCCCCCTCTATTCCTCCTCCCCAGCGAGCGCTCAGCGACCTGCAGGCCGGGGAGGGCCCGCGCAGCTCCGGGATGGTTTCGCCCCTGGCATGGTGACAGCGGCCACGCCGCGTCCTCCGCGACGTAAGCGAAGAGTCGGACGCCGGAGGCTGCGCCCAACCGGGCTGCCCGGACGCCACCGGGGCTCGGTGTCGCTGCGCCCCAGGCGCTGAGCCCGCGGCCCGCCTGCCCGGCCCGGAGCGGCCCGGCTTCGGGAGGGAAGGGCCCGGCCGCCGACGCGCCTCCTGCTACCTCAGCCACCGCGCTCCCCCGGGCCTCTCCGCCCGCCCTCGTTCCGCCCCGGTCCGGCCTAGACTCCCCGGCCGCTCGCTTGCTCGCCCCATGCTCCATCCGCTTCTTGCGCCACTGTCCTTCTGGGGGCCCGCGGGTGGATTGTAAAGTGCTGCCACCCTGGGGCAGCGTCTGTCGTCGCATCGGCCGGGAAGCTTGGCTGGACAGTCCCAGGACGTGCGAACCCCTTTCTCAGCCCGCTCGTGGGGGGCCCCCACGAGGAAGTGGCGTGCCCTTGAGCGCGCCACACAGAGGGCTTGAGAGCGAAGGCTGGGGGTGCCGAGCCCGGGTACCAGCGCCCCGGGGACGTGCGCGCCGAGCCTGGGTCTTGAGAGCTGGAAGAAGCTGCTCTCGGCTGCAGCCCAGGAGGGGGCAGGAGGAGAGAGGCGCGGGAGAGACATTGGGAAGGACTGGAGCAGGAAGACCCTCTATGCAGAATTGAGGTTTTATTCCAGTGGACAACAAACTCAAACCACCTTAGAGGTGGCCAGATTCGAAGTGGGGAGATTGGGAGTGGGATGGGGATTGTCACAGTAGGGGCAAAGAGAACGGGGAGATGTTTAGGCCGTTGGGGAGCAGGATTTGGCGGCCCACTGCCAGATTCTCACCTGATGAGTGTTCTCTGGAACAGGTCATGTGAGCAGGGGAAGTTTGGGGGCAGATGACAACCCGGGACATGTTTGGGATTTGAGAGGCTGTTTTATATGTGTCTGGGGATAGAGGAGGGAGTTATGTGGATGCTAGGAACAGGTGGAGTGTGGGTAGGAGGGTGTGTGACTTGTTTCAGTTTTTTCATTCTCCCAGTAGATCCCTGCATCCGGCAGCTGCCCCTGTTAGCTATTATCTCTTTTTTCCAGAGAAGTCGGAAGGGCACTTTAAACCTGTCTCTTGGATTCTTTCTCTCCCACTACCGTCAAATGGCTAGTGCTGCTCCTGGGTAGCATTTGGAACCCATTCGATTCTTCCCAGCCTCCCACAGACCTTTCTTTGAGGCCATCTTTATTCTTTTTTTGTTCCCTGCTCACAACTACCACATAAAAATGTCTAAACCAAAATGTATACTTCAAGGGGGGAACTATGGCTAGTGGGGTACATTTCTCCCCAGCAGCTCAAACTGGATAGTTTCTGCAAGTTCCTAATGCCTGTGTCTCTGGGAAACATTGCAGAAGGTCAGTTAAAATCCTCAGATGAGATTTGTAGAGACTGTAGACTCCACCAGGGGTGATCCCCATACCCAGGTAGCCCATGTGGCATTTTCCTGCAAGTTAGAAACACATGCTCCTTCCAGGAATTCCAGCCTCAGGATTATATAGTTTGGCAAGCCAAGCCCTAGATTTTCTCCCTAACATGCCTTGTATTGGTTATCTATTTGTGACAATGCTATGTAACAAACTGTCCCCAAACTCATTGGCATAAAATGGCAACCACTTACTGCTCACTAGTCTGTGGATCACTTGGGCAGTTCTCATCTGAGCTGGGCTCAGTGGGCTCATCATGCATCTGCAGTCAGCTGTGAGTCAGCTAGGCAGCCTTTCTGATCACGCAGAGCTCTCTCTTATGTCTGAGGCCTTGGCTGGGAAAGCTAGGATAGCCTCATGTGGTCTCTCATTTTATACTCAAATGGCCAGGTTTGTTTACATGATAGAGGCAGCGGTCCAAGAGGACTAACAAGGAAAGGCACAGAAGATGGCTTGAGGCTTAGGCTCAGAACTGGCACACCATCTCTTCTGCCACATTCTATTGTCAAAGTGGCAAGGCCAGCCCAAATTCTAGGGGGAGGAAAACAGGCTCCACTCTTGATGCTGCAAAATCACATTATACAGGGTGTGGATTCAGGAATGGATGGAGAATCAGAGCCATTTTTGCAATGAATCTACCACATACACCCCTGGCCAGGCACTCCGGTACAGATCCCAGCCTCCTGAAATCCCCAGTGTCCCCTGTCCTGCCTGGACCCAGCATAGCTCTGGTTACCTATTCCCATGTGTCCTCCAGACAGCATGCTTCTCTCTCTCACCTGGTCACGCATGACTCCTCTCCAGATACTCAGTCCATTGGGCAGCAGTGGTCTGTGCATGTCTAGCAACCAGTCTCACTCTTCTGCTGGGAAAAGCTCCCTGTTATTCCTTTAGGAAATTGTCCCTCCCCTACTCTTAGGCCCTGGGTCTGTGCTGATTGGATGAGGATGGTCTCATGACTCTGGCTGGGTGGCACAGAGTCACTCCCAGACTCCAGCTGGAGCTGTTTGAAAGGGAGGCTCCCTTTCCTCTGGAATTGCTGGGTCTAGGAGGTGGAAGCCTGGAGGGGCTGCCAGGACCACCAGGTGGAGGTTGCTTGCCTGGGGGTACTGTGGAGAAAAAGAGGAGAGAAGATCACCATATACAGCTTTCTGTCCCTGGATCCAACCATGCCTGAAGTAGACGTCTGGACTTGTCAGTCTCCAAACCAACAAATTCCCCCTCCATTTTTAAATTTTCAAAATTTATTTTAATTTCTTGGCTTAGGCTGGTTTGAGTGGGTTTCTGCCACTTGCAACCCTAAGAGGGTTGGCTAATATACCCATCAACAGTTGCTTATAGATGTTCAGTCTTTTTAACATGCTCAGTGAGCTCTCCTCCTTCATACATGCATTTGCCAATACTTTTTGACTGCCTGCCATGTGCCAGGCACAATGCTGGGTGCAAACATCTTATGGGTCACCCTGAGTTTGGTTCCCTAGAGTTATATTTTATGGTGGTTCTATACAGTGCAAAGCCCTAGATGTGAGCCAACACGTGCACCATGTCCACCCCACCATCTCCAGTTCCTCACCAAATGATGAGGTGTGAATACAGGCACTTCTGCCCAGGAATTTATTTATCTCTCAATAATACTGATAAAACAACATAGCCTACTTATACACCACCTTTCCAGCTAATAATATCAGTCAATGTTTATTAGGTAGTGTGCTCAATATTTTTACATATCTCATTTCATTTTACTTTCACAACAACCCTCTGTGGTGAATTTTGTTATCTCCTTTTTGCAAATAAAAGTCTGAAGCTCAGGAAGGTTATGTGACTTGCTGGATCTAAAACCAAGTCTGTCTAAATCCAAAAGCCCATCTTCTAAGTGGAAATATCTTCTTTGTCTTGCTTAATACAACTTCTTTTTTATATATCAGTGTTCCAAGGGCCACAGATGCTGGTGACTTCATTGTAAAGCCCTTGCCTCTTTCTCATCTCCACGTGTTCCTGTATTAGTCTGCTAGGGCTGCCGTAACAAAATGCCACAGACTAGGGGGCTTAAACAACAGAAATTTATTTTCCCACAATTTTGGAGGCTAGAAGTCCATGATCAAAGTGTCGGCAGGTTTAGTTTCTCCCAAGGCTGTTCTCTTTGGCTTGCAGACGCTGCCTTCTTGCTTTTCTCACTTGGGATTTTCTTGGTGCACATGGATCTCTGCTGTCTCTTTCTCTTCTTACAAGGACACCAATCCTATTTGATTAGGGCCCACCCAAATGACCTCATTTAACCTTAATTACTGCTTTAAAACCCCTGTCTCCAAATGCACTCACATAGTGAGGTACTGGGGGTTATTTTAATATGCGGGGGACAGAGTTCAGACCATAACACTTTCTTATCAGGTGCCAAAGATATAATGGTCCTAGTCCCAATGAGGCCTCAAAGATCTCTGAGGAAGCTGATGCTTCACAGAGAAAGGATCCTGGCCAGGAGCGGTGGCTCATGCCTGTAATCCCAACACTCTGGGAGGCAGAGCCAGGAGAATCGCTTGAGGTCAGGAGTTCAAGACCAGCCTGAGCAAAAGCAAGACCTTTTCTCTACTAAAAATAGAAAACACTAGCTGGGCATGGTTTTTGAGCATCTGTAGTCCCAGCTACTCAGGAGGCTGAGGCAGGAGGATCACTTGAGCCCAGAAGTTTGAAGTTGCAGTTAGCTACAATGATGTCACTGCGCTCTAGCCAGGGCGACAGAGCTGAGACTCTGTTTCAAAAAAAAAAAAGGAAAGAGAGAGAGAAAGGATTCTACCAGGCAGGACTTCCCCTCCCGGGCTCCTTTGCAAGCTTCTCTGCATCTGCCCCATCCTCACCGCAGGGCATTCAGGCCTCTCTCTGGGCTCCTCCAATGCAGAGCTAATTCCCTGTCTGTGCTGTACACCTGCCTCCCCAAGACCCCAGGGCTCCTCTCAGCCCATCAGTGACCACGAATCCCTCTCCACTGGCTCTTCCCCCTCCCGTGTAAAATCTCCCCTGCTGTCCCGCTCCAGAACAGTTCTCGGCCCCAGTGGCTGTTGCTCTCTCATTTTCCCCCTTCAGAGCCAAAGCTTTCAGAATGATTGTCTCCACTCGCTGCCTCTGTGTCCTCGCCATCCACTCACCTCTGGGCACACTGCAGCCTGGCGTTCTCGCCCCTCCTTCCCCTAAACCTGCTGTGGCACCTGACAGGAAGCCACAGGGAGAACCTGTCCTTATCTTGACTCTGAAGCAGCACCCAGCACTGTTTACCCACCCTTGGCAAATTCACACACACCCAGGGTTCAGCTGCCAGGTGTATACTCGCTGTCGTCAGCTTGATTTCTCATCAGCCCAGCCACTTGTAGCCTTTGCATACAAGTGCTCAATGATTAATTGCCCATTAAGTCAAACCAAAATCGCATCAGGGTAGGGGACTACCAAGTTGCTCAAGGAAACGACTGGGTCCTTTCTAGAAAACATTTTAGCAATGGGTATCCAAAGCTCTAAGACAACAGTTGCAAATTAGGCGTGCAGAGGACTGACAAGGAATGCAAACATAAGGACTATGTTTGAACTAAGACAAGTAAGAAAACAGCTGCTCCAGACCAAGGATGAAGGGGAGCTGACACATAGGGACAGGAGAGATGACAGAGGGCTGGGGACTGAGGGACCTGGAGGGTGGGTGCCCTGTCCCGGGGCAGCGGGTGTTTCTACTCCCCTGTAGCTGGTGGACTTCCATGTGGTAAGGTGAGCCTTGTGCTGCCTCATCTTCTGGCAACATAAGGCAGAAATCCAGATTTTTATTGAAAATGTCCTGATTTTTAAAATGTTGGCAACCAATTCAAAACTTTATGTAAGATTATCAATTATGAGCCAAAGAAAACATTTCTGTGACCCAAATGGAGCCCAGCTTCGAGTTTGCAACACTGAAAATAAGACATTTATTCTGGCCGGGCATGGTGGCTCATGCCTGTAATCCTAGCACTTGGGAGGCCGAGGCGGGCGGATTGTTTGAGCTCAGGAGTTCGAAACCAGCCTGAGCAAGAGCGAGACCCCGTCTCTACTAAAAATAGAAAGAAATTATCTGGCCAACTAAAAAAATATATATAGAAAAAATTAGCTGGGCATGGTGGCGCATGCCTGTAGTCCCAGCTACTCAGGAGGCTGAGGCAGTAGGATCGCTTAAGCCCAGGAGTTTGAGGTTGCTGTGAGCTAGGCTGATGCCACGGCACTCATTCTAGCCCGGGCAACAAAGCGAGACTCTGTCTCAAAAAAAAAAAAAAAAAAAAGACATTTATTCCTTTATTCCATCTGACATCTTCATTCGAGCCTGGCGTATGGTGGGACACTCCATAAGCAGGGACTTGATTTGTTTTTTAAATTTTAGCAAGGGAACTGTGTTTGGAGCTAGCTGGCAGTTATGGTTTCTGGATGGGCAGGTGCTGATTACCTTACTTGGAAGATGCCCTTGATTTTAGGAAAGTCGTCTGGATGGGCCTTTGAGTCACAGGAAGGCAAGACCCGCACAGTGTGCGGGGTGAAAACTGTGAGGTCACCACAAAGCCAAACGTGAGTCTACAGACTGAGAGGTGACAGGTCTGTTTAGTTGTGCAAATTAGCTACATCTTTATCTTATAGTGCCCTGAAAGGTAAGGAAAATGTTTTCTCTAAAAAGAAATTTGGACTAGATGGTTGATGCCCCCAGCATTGAATAAATGAAATGATGGTGTTTCCGTGAACCGTGGGACCAGGCCACACACCCTGTGGGGGTTTCCACAGGAGGGAATGGATGTCCCCACTGTGAAGCATCCAGGGCAGGAAGGACAGTATGGCATGAAAGGGGAGAGCCCTCGGGGTAGATCTGGGGACTCACAAACCAGTAGCAGGGACCTGGGCCACCGACCCACAGATACTGCTGTCCCCCACTGGAGCACTAGGTGACACCACCATGTGGCCTTAGTTGCATTGGCAGGGCTTGTGCATGTTAGGGGGAAATTGGTTCAGAGAATTCAGAAAGCTTAGAGAAGCGAGGCAGAAGTGCTGGCCCAGAGCACGGAAGGTGGGCCAGAGGGTCAGGTTTGTAGCATGTGGCCACATCCCTCAGGGAGCCCCCCAGAATCTCCCTTAGGAGGAGAACCCCAGACGGATTACCAGACGTCCTGCCAGTGTGAGCCAGAGCAGTCTTACCATAGTTGTGATTTGAGCACCAAAAGAAAAGCATATTATTGTACCTCCCCAATCTGGTGAAATGGGCCGTATCAGTTACTAGGAAATGGATTGCACAGAAGTAGTCAGAAATGCAAATGGACACTGAGGCACATGGTTGTTCGTTGTGGCGTTGATCAGAAGCAACCCGAATGTCCCAAAAGAGGAGATCAGTGAAATAAATTATGTGACAGTCATATGTTGGAATATAATGTAGCCATTAAAATGTTGAGGAAATGTTAAGGACATGGAAAAATGTTCATGGCATAATAAGTAAAAAAAGAAAAATACATAATTGTATGTAACAAGGTGACTTGGGGTGCAACGTGATTTTTCTGAACCCTTGATAAGGAGAGACTAAAAAGGAACAAGAGAAAGGTAACAGAACTTGGACAGGAGTGTTGCTGTCCAGATCTGACGTCACTTGAAACTGAAGAATGTATATGATGGGGGATGTACTGATGTTAAACTTCTACGTGGCCATCTTTCTGGGAGATGAGTTTTCTCCTGATGGCATATAAAATGATACTATCAGTTATCAGCCACCCTGGAAAAAGTGAGTCTCAGGGCCTGAGATGAAGAATCAAAAAGCAAGGTTTGGACTGGACTGCTCCCTGGAAGGTGACCTTTCTCTCTGGCCTGAGTTCCAAGGCCAGACAATGCCTGGGCTGTTTTCAGTGCAGCAAGTGAGTGTGCCCTGCCATGTGGAGCTGGGGGAAAGCTCTAGGGCTGTCTGCCCAGGTCCCACTCATCGCCCCTTCTCCCAGGAAACCCAGTGGACCCTCAGCAACCATTTCCTGCAAGGTGTCCTTGCCCACCTGGCTCATTTATTGAATATTGAGTGGGCCCCGACCTAAGCTGGGCCAATTAGAATTCCTTCTAGGAGAATATTAAATAAATACCCAGGGATTCCAGCCTCACTGTGGCTGCTCTCTGGAACAGAAGAAATGTAACCTTGCTGGGTGGGGGCCAGAGAAGCAGAGAAAAAGCAGCCTCCAGAGTCAGAGAGAAGAATGAGGTACATGCCATTACATCTGCTTTGCCATGTCTAAGTGTCTTCTATCAGCCATTAAATCTACTTCATGAGAAAATTAAACTCAGGCTGTGAAGAGTCTCTAAGCAATCGTTAATTTAATGCTAACTGGTGAAACACTGCAGAGTGCTGTTCTCTTCAAATAACTTCATACTATTCCAAAAATGAATATAGAAAATAATCCATAGTCTTTCTGAAAACAATACACTCAGATACATGGTATGCAGAAATTAATCTCAGATATAACCTCAGAGATTTACATTTCAGCAGCAAACCTACAAAATGAAATGAGGAAAAAATACAATTTTATATCACTACATTACATAACAGACAGAAATGTGTGCAGTTTTGATGATGCTTACTTGAGACTAAAACTTTATCTCATAAACACTAGGAAAGAGCAAAACAGAGATACAAAGGAATTACAAACCTCCTATATATGACCATGTCAACATTAGCCAGTGTGCTATAATTTTTACCCAAAAAAATAGCTCACAAAACCTACTTGTTTCTCAAAAAGATGTACATGTACTCTATCCAAAATGGAGGGCAAGCTGAAAAGAGGATGGCTCTTTCAAAGTATTTGATATTTTCAGTGTTTACACCTGCACTGCCCTGATAGAAGGTCACTTTCCACATCTATTTCTAAGAATGAGAAGTAGTCATGTGCTGTGAATCTTTTTCATTTACAGGGGGAAAAAGGCATAAATGACAGGACAGGACTCTTGTCAAACTGCTGAAATACACAAGTACACACCATGTGTAAATATATAAGTTGGCAACATCTTAGCATATAAATCAATTTATTTTGCAATGTTCTGCCTTCCATTGAGTAATCCAAAATATTAAGGGTGATCTAAGATTTTTACACTTACCCAGTGGTAGATGTGTTTGAAATACAATACTTGCCGAAAATACATTACTTAGTTGCCAAAAACTATCTAAGTGTCCCAAAAATAAGTGAGATTTACACCTTTGTCAAGAGTTTAAAGCCATTCCTCCTTTCTCAAGAAATTTGTCCCAAGACCTTGATTAGCTTTATACTCAGTACCAACTTATATTTCTGAAAAATGCTGTGTAAATGGACACTAATGCTGATTCAGGAGCTGAATTTCTGAGTAGCCGTAAAGGACTACTGGTATAGGAGACGTTTTCTATTTTGTCAGTTTCTTTTCCTGCCTAGTGGAAAACTCCATGGTGGGGAGTGATGAGGACCATTGGCTCCTTGAGGCACAGTTTCTGCTCAATGAAAGGCTGGCTGCTGGGTTCTTGTGTTTTTCTGGGGCTCCTGAAGTTTCCACTACTGCAGAATTCTTACCTTAACTGCATTCTAAATTCTAAAGAGTCATTCCTTCTTGCTTCTCATACCTTCCTTTTGGGGTTATTTTTATTCTTCCTCAAGTACGTTTTTCACTTTAGCATTTTTTATAGTGAGAGATCGTTGGTAGTAAATTCTTTCTGTTTTTATATCTGAAAATGTCTTTTTCTTACCCATATTCTTTTTTTTTTTTTTTTTTTTTGAGACAGAGTCTCGCTCTGTTGCCCAGGCTAGAGTGCCGTGGCATCAGCCTAACTCACAGCAACCTCAAACTCCCAGGCTCAAGTAATCCTCCTACCTCAGCCTCCTGAGTAGCTGGAACTACAGGCATGCGCCACCATGCCCGGCTAGTTTTTTCTATATATATTTTTAGCTGTGCATATAATTTCTTTCTATTTTTAGTAGAGACGGGGTCTCGCTCTTGCTCAGGGTGGTCTCGAACTCCTGAGCTCAAACAATCCATCCACCTTGGCCTCCCAGAGTGCTAGGATTACAGGTGTGAGCCACTGCTCCCAGCCATCACCCATGTTCTTGAGAGATAGTTTAACTGGGTGCTATGGTTTGCATGTTTGTCCCCTCCAAACCTCATGTTGAAATTTGATCCTCAGTATTGGAGGTGGGGCCTAATGGGATGAGCTTGGGTCACAAGAATGGATCCCCCCCAGGAATAGATTAATGCCCTACCTGGGGGGATTGTCTGTGGGGAGTGAGTTCTCACTCTCTTAGTTCCTGTGACAGCTGGTTGTTAAAAAGAGTCTGGCACCCCCTCCCTCCCTCCCTCTCTCTCTCTCTCTCTCCCCCTCTCGCTTCCTCTCCTGCCATGCAATCTCTGCATGCACCAGCTCCACTTCACCTTCTGGTGTGAGTGGAAGCAGCCCAAGGCCCTCACCTGATGCAGATGCCTGATCTTGAACTTGCCAGCCATCAGAATTGTGAGCCAAATAAACCTTTTTTGTTTATAAATTACCCAGTCTCAGGTATTCCTTTATAGCAACACAAAACAGACTAAGACACTGGGCATACAGTTCTAGGTTGACAGTTACATTTTCCCATCATCTGGAAGATATTATTCCACTGGTTTCTGACTTCCATTTTTGGTCTGGAGAAGTCAGCTGTCTGTCTAATAACCATTCTGTTGTAAATGTAGGTATGTTCGTTTCTTAGGGCCGCTGTAACAAATTACTGCAAATTGGGTGGCTTAAAACAACAGAAATTTATTCTCTCAGAGTTCTGGGTGAGCAGTACAAAATCAAGGTGTTGGCAGGGTTGGTTCTTTCTGGAGGCTCTGAGGGAAAATCTGTTCCAAGCTTCTCTCCTAGCTTCTGGCAATCTTTGGCAATTATTGGATTATAGATTCATCACTCCAATCACTGCCTCTGTCATCACATGGTGTTCTCTGTGTCTGTTTGTTTTCTCTCTCTCTCTCTCTCTTTTTTTTTTTTTTTTTTGAGACAGCATTTTCCTCTGTCACCCAGGCCAGAGTACAGTGGTGTCATCATAGCTCACTGCAACTTCAGACTCTTGGGCTCAAGTGATCCTCCTGTCTTAGCCTCCCAAGTAGCTGGGACTATGGCATGTGCCACCACAGCTGACCTAATTTTTTTTTTTTAGAGACAAAGTCTTGCTATGTTGCCCAGGCTAGTCTTGAATTCCTGGTCTCAAGCAAGGGGCCACCTCAGTCTCCCAAAGTACTGGAATTACAGGTGTGAGCCATTGCACCTGACCTGTTTCTCTTTTTATAAGGACACTAGTCATTCTATTAGGGCCCATCCAATCCAGCACGACCTCATCTTAACTAACTACATCTGGAAAGACCCTATTTCCAAATAAGGCCCAATTCTGAGGTTTCTGGTGGACATGATTTTGGGGAGGGGCACTATTCAACATATCTGCATTTTCTCATGATTGATTTCAAAGATTTCTCTTTGCCCTTGGAATTCTACATTATCTAGAAAGAGATTTCATTTTCTTTAACTCACTTGAGATTCTTGAATCTGAAAATTGGAGTATTTCAACAGTTCTAGAAAGTTCTCTATTTTCTTTTTGAATATTGTTTCTCTTCCATCCTCTTTATTTTTTCTTCCTTCCGAAATTTCAATTCAACATTTTCATTACATTCTTACTCTATTCTCTTTGTCTCTTAACTCTCTCTTTCATATTTTCCATCTCTGCCTCATGGTACTAAAATCTGTTTAATTTCTTTATAGTTCACTTCTAGTTCACTAATTCTCTCATTAGCTATGTTTAATCTCTGTTTAGCTCACCTATGGAGTTTCTAATGTCAATTATTATGGTTTTCATTTATAAAAGTTCAATTTGGTTCTTTTTCAAATATGCCTGATCAGCTGGGTGCGATGGCTCATGCCTGTAATCCCAACACTTTGGGTGGCCAAGGCAGGAGGATTGCTTTAGGCCAGGAATTTGAGACCAACCTGGGCAACAGAGCAAGACCCTGTCTCTACAAAAAAGAGAAAAATTAGCCAGACATGGTAGTGCATGCATTGTAGTCCCAGCTAGTTGGGAGACTGAGGCAGGAGGATCACTTGAGTCCAGGAGTTTTGGGCTGCAATGAGTATGATCAGGCCACTGCACTCTAGCCTGGGTGACAAAGTAAGACTCCCTGAAGTATGTAGGGAGCCCTTTCTTGAGTGGTGCATCTCTGTGTCTCTGTGTGTGGCTAATGGAAAGGAAACAAGGTGTGAAATGTAGAGAGTCAAAAGCCAGTTTGCAAAAAAATCTTTCCAACCAGTAAAATCATAAAATAGTAAGTGGAAGACTTGATTTTCGGTGAAGCTCAAAATGGAAATTCTCTCCTATATGACTAGACTTGATAATCCAGTAAATACAATTATGGACACATGATCTACTTTTCTTTTTTTTTCTCTTTTATACTTCAAAAATTTTATGTATATTTCTTTTTCTAGTTACAGGAACTCCATTGAACATTTGTTTTCTAATGAGAATCCAGTAAAATAGAATGATCAAATTCCTCTGTACCTCTGTGTGAGGTACAAACCCTAGTAGAACTCAAACATTCCATGTGTCTTTGGATAAAATTGCATGTTTTATGCATCACCCTGTATTAGTTGTCCGTAGCTGGGTAACAAATTACTGCAGAACTCAGCACTCTAAAACAACAAATTTTCATTATCTCACAGTTTCTGAAGGCCAGAAATTTGGGAGCAGCTTAGCTGGGTGCCTCTGGATCAGGAAATCTTATGAAGTTTCATAAATAAAAATCTAAAAAAAAAACCCTAAATTTT
The DNA here is from genome assembly GCA_028533085.1 of Varecia variegata. Classification (NCBI taxonomy): domain Eukaryota; kingdom Metazoa; phylum Chordata; class Mammalia; order Primates; family Lemuridae; genus Varecia; species Varecia variegata. The sequence goes on from CM052448.1 coordinate 21,150,015, forward strand.
CCCTGGGGCCAAAAAGAGACCCTCTGACAAAATTTTTTTCAGCATTTCTTTTAGAAAAGTTGTAATCATAAATCTTTTTTTCTGTCTCTTTCAGATATTTGTAAGTCTTTTTTTTTTCTTTTCTTTTTTTAAAATTTATTTACTTTTTATAGACAGGGTCTCCATATGTTGTCTGGGCTGGTCTCAAACTCCTGGCCTCAAGTGAACCTCCCCCCTCGGCCTCCCAGAGTGCTGGGATTATAGGCCTGAGCCCCCAAGCCCAGCCTTATTTTCTTTTCTGGCTCTTGTTTAAATTAACACATCTTCCTAACATTTTCCTGACTGGGACATATGTTCATGTGGGCAAGGGGGCAAGAACCTTTCTCCCACTCTATTTTTGTTTTGTTTTTATAATACGTGTTTTCAACGTGGGCACATGGGAGAATCCAAACTGTGTGTTTCTTGAGTCTTGAAGTCTTACGGAAATGTAAGAATTTATGGGGAAAAGGAACATTTAAAAAAACCTCCCTCTCCCTAAAACCTTCATTTAACATACCTGTAATATTTACAAGAATAATCTTGTAAAATCTTTTTTAAATCAAAAAGTTTTCTGTGTTCGTACTATAGTCTTTACCTCTCTAGATTTAGTAATCCAGCGTCACGAGAGCTGAGACAACCACAGCCCCACTTTCGGCAACTCGCACTTGTAAGTCTTTTTAAAAGCTAAATAAGCCTCTTGCCAGTTTTGCATCCCAGGGAAGTCTTTCTTAGGGGCAGAAGATTCTATTTTTCATTATATTTCCCCAACAGTTACAGTTGAGACATCGGTCAAGGTTGCATTTATCTGAAGGCTTGATTGGGGCTGGAGTCCTACTTCCAAGTTAGTTCACTTAAGTGGCTATAAGCAGAAGGCCCCTTTCTGGCTGTTAATAAGACTTCTTCATGTGGTTGCTTTAGTGTCCTCATGGCCAGACAGCTAGCTTCCTCCAGACTGAGTGGTGAGAGAGAGAGGGAGAGGGAGAGAGGAAGCCACAATAACTTTTATAATCTAGTCTCAGAAGTGACCAGCTGCCATCTCTATCATATTCTGTTTGTTGGAAGTGAGTCATTAAGTCCAGCCCACACTCAAGGGAAGGGCAATTAAGCTTCACCTCTTAAAGGAAGTGACAAGTAATTTGTGGACATATTCCAAAACCACCAAA
>CM052448.1:21151295-21169206 GCA_028533085.1 Varecia variegata
ACTCGGGAGGATGAGGCAGGAGGATCGCTTGAGCCCAGGAGTTTGAGGTTGCTGTGAGCTAGGCTGACGCCACGGCACTCACTCTAGCCCGGGCAACAGAGTGAGACTCTGTCTCAAAAAAAAAAAAAAAAAAGACTATTACTTAAGTATGTGAGGTAGTTAGTTAATAAAAGTATTATTATTACTTTCTGGATTTTGTGCTCTTTGTGGTATCTGTGAGCAGAACTGGCTTCATGGGAGAGAGACCAGGGCAGTTTCCCAGAGTCCGGCACTCGGAAGGGCCTGTGCTCAAAGTTTAATGTTTTGCAGCCATTGTCTTGAAATTTTTAATAATTTTATCTTTGAATTTGTGTTTTGCAAGTGAAGACCAATGAGACAGCAGAGCATGAAACAGACTTGAAACCTGCACACACACACACACACACACACACACACACGGTTCCACTTCTTGCTGCCTCCTTGCCTCCCCATGACGGGTTCTCCTTGGCCTGCTCCCTGTGCCCTGGCAATCTGGCAGGCTGGGCTCTACCCACCCACCCCCACCCTTGCCCAGTGGCCACTGCTGCCTTCCACTCAGGTGGAGGCCTGGGTGCAGGTGCACAGTGGGTCAGGTCAGGTCAGAGTGGGTAAGCTGTGGCCTCTCTGGTCATATTGGTAGCTGTCCACCACCATGGTGTACTTAGTGGGCAACTCAGCAAGGGCAAGTCTCTCACCCACCCCTGATCCAGGTACTTAGCATGTCCAAGCATGGAGGTTGCAATGCCCGTGAGGGTTGCCGTCTGCCAGGGCTTGGAATGGTGGTGCATGGAAAAGGGTGATGCTTGACTGCCCTGGCTAGTCAGTTGGTGGGAGAGGGAACCAGCCATCAGGCCCAAGTGCATACTCTGTCCAAGTTCAATGTAGACTGTCAAGTGCTCCCCTGGCACACGTGGGCATCTGCACTGTCCCATCCAGCAACCCCACGCCTGAAGGTGGGTGTGCTCCCTTGGCCTGCTGTGTGCCTGATGGACCCACCTCCTCCCCACCTTCCTTCCAATCTCCCTGGGTCTGGCCTGTGTCCATTTCTTCTGGACAGCTCCAGACACCCTCCATGGACAAGCCATGAAATACGAATTGTACACTTTCAGAGATTCCTTAGCTGAATTAAATGCTCTGATATTTACATTCAAAACTGACATTGCCCGATATAAAGACAAAACGGTAAAATTCATGATCATAATTTAAATTTTTATTTCTTCTTTACTTAGAACAACGTTAAGTAGCAAACAAGAAACACCGCAAGTTGAGCGAGGGAGACTGCAAAGGAAAAACGTTTTATCTTTTAGTACTTTAACAGCACTTCCTGCCCTCCCCTGCTTTTTGAACCAGGGACCTTGCGTTTTCATTTTGCACCGGGCACCCCATGTTCTGTAAGCAGATCGTTTGTCAGCTTTGGTTCCTTTGTGATTTGTTGTGACTTTCTCATCCTACAGAAATGTTCACTTTTCTAATTTTGCATTCTCTTTCTTAAAGACAGTCCCTAGACTGATAAAATCTCCGGACCCCCACACAAACCGCATTCTCCACGACATCTCCAATGTCGGCCTTATCTTGAGTGTCGCAATTACGGATTAATTTTTTTCTTCTTATATTTTTTCATGCAATAAGCCTGTAGAACTCTTATGGTAAATGAGAGGAAGAAAAAAACTCTCACAAAAAGGGATCATTTCAAAAACTAAAGGAAAGCGCTGGCATCCGATGGGAAGCCGGAAAGCCGGCAGGAAGAATCCGGCGAGGAGTCGGGGTCCTCCGCAGGGAGACCCACAGGCTGCCGGGCGGGCCTGCGCTCGGGCACGTCCCCTTTAAGGGGCGGGCGGTGGGCGGGGCCTGACGGCGGCCCGCTCTCCCAGACTGCCCCGCGCACGCGCCGGCAGTTCGGCCACGTCCCTGGCCACGTCGCGCCTGCTCTCGCCATCTTCGCCGCTTCCTCTTAGGGACCGCAGCCGCCGCCTGAGCCGCCGAGCCCCGGGGCCGCCGCGCTGCGCCGACCGCCGCCGCCATGAACATCTTCCGGCTGACCGGGGACCTGTCCCACTTGGCGGCCATTGTCATTCTGCTGCTGAAAATCTGGAAGACGCGCTCCTGCGCCGGTGAGCGGTCGGGGAGGCCCGGAGAGGTTCGGGCGGGGGCTGGGTCGCCTGGAGGAGCCGCCAACCTCGGCCGCCCCACAGCCCAGCGGCCCTGCGCCGGCCAGACACACCCCCTCGGCTGGCCAGGGGCGGGTACCAGGACCCGGGGGGTAGCCTGTGGGCTCTCCGGGTGAGCGCCGAGGCCGGGCCAGGGTGTCGCATCGCCGGGCCCCGCTCCGCACTTGGTCCGCTCGCGAACTTGAACTGTCGTGGTGGGGAGGAGCTAACTGGACGGCGCGGGGCCCTGTTCTGTCTGAAAAGTTTGGGGTGGGGAGTCCGTCGGCCGTGTCCCCACCCTGGGCTTTGATGGGGCACTCCTTCAGGCGCTCGGGCGGGGTTCTGAGTGGAGGGTCCGGGGTGCAGGGAGCCCGCGAATCAATGGGACGGGCAGGAGGAGGATGGGCAGGACCAGGGCTGGCTCGGCCTGACGTGGCAGCCAAGCCAGCTCGGGAGGTGGGGCGCGCGGGAGGAGAGGTCATCTTACTCCCCATTCTGCCCCTTATAGGACTGGGCTCTAGGTTAGGGGGTCGGGTCAGGCCTGTCTTTGGAATTGTGTGGGCTTCACCCAAGCCCTCGGGTCCAGGATCACACCTGCCAAGGGAGGAGCTGTGGGGAGGTCTTAAGTGAATTTCGTGGCATAATTAATGCTGCTTTGAGAAAGGAACTGGTTTGTCAAACTCCGAGTGCCTCCATCTAATAACGGGTTCTCTTAAAACTGCGGCGCCGGTGCTGAGGAGGTCTCATGCAATTCCCTGCTCCACGTCACCAGTGAGTTGGCTGCTTCCCTCCTCAGGAGTACATATTTCGTGCAAGCATTGCTGGGAGGCAATGAAACGAATCTTCCCAGATAATGGCCGTGGAATTTTACATCTAAATAATCCTAAGTGTATAAGAATCGCAAATTTTAAAATAATTTGTTTAAAAATTCCTTAAACTTATTTTTCATGGATATGGCCTCAGCAGAATAACTAACTATTGTTGAACTCAAGAATTTAGTTTTTTACAAAGGCAGTAAAAGATGCAGTCCTAAAGGACCTAGGTGAAAGAGACTCCATTTACCAGATTTATTTCTAAAAATTTCCCCATCTAAAATAACACCACATCATTGATTCTGCTGTCTGCAGGCCTCACTTATCTCCCTGGAACCTAGCTGAGATCCAGGAAGTAATCAAAAACAAGAATGACCTTTGAGCCATCACAACGAATGTTACAAAGTCCATGTAACAGTGTGTGGGACTTGGAGGTGATCTCTCAATTTTCTGAGAGGCTCAATTGTATGGTTTCCAATGATAGCAAATTAATTGCATTAATTATGACAACGATGTTGAAGCACTTGCTGTGTACTGAGTGGTCAGCTGAGTGCTTTATATGGCTTATCCCAGGTAATCATTAAAATAACCTTAGGAGGTGGGTGCTGTTGTCCCCATTCTCTGGAGGAGGGAACTGAGTCTCAGGGAGGTGAGTGAATTAGTGATAGAGCCAGATTGAAACACAGTAACTAACAGTTAAGGATTGAATAACTGTCTACTTTAGCCTAAGTAATTTTAGTTTAAACATTTGATGCCAGACCAGTGGCTTAGGTCATTTTTTGGTTGCACTCAGATGATTTTTTTTTTTTTTGTTGAGACATAGTCTAGCTCTGTCACCTGGGCTAGAGTGCAGTGGCATCATCATAGCTCACAGCAATCTCAAACTCCTTTGCTCAAGCAATTCTTCTGCCTCAGCCTCGCAGGTAGCTGGGACTGCAGGTGCACGCCACCACGCCTGGCTCATTTTTCTGTTTTTTTGTAGAAATGGGGTCTTGCTGTTGCTCAGGCTGGTCTCAAACCCCTGACCTCAAGCGATCCTCCTACCCCGGCTCTCAAAGTGCCAGGATTACAGGCATGAGCCCCTGCGGCTGGCCCAGATGATGTTATTTTTAATCTTTAGTTTTGTTCCAAAATCTGTGTGTGTCTCTTAGTCGTCTTCCATATGTTTCTCAGATTCCCCTCCACTGGCAAGTCATTAAGCGTTGAAGTGTGCTGTCTCTTAAACTTGATATTCAAACTGAGATGTTTGGGAGAATGTACTGCAACTCTAGAAATAGAATTCTTAAGGGAACCTTGAGTAACAAGGAGAAAGGGAGAGGGTGTGCTATTTTGTTTGCTTTTTAATATTCACTGTTTTCATTTGAGAGATTTAGGAGTATCAAGGAAAATATAAAATACTTTACCTAAAATGCTAAAAAAGGAAAATAAATAGGTGAGTCAAGTTCATGTGTGTTTGCCAAGTATTCCTTGGGCATTGTTAAACTATTCTCATTCTCAGACTTAGGATGATTTTTGTTCTGGTTTTTGAGTTTTCCTGGTCTTTTAAAAATCAGAATCACCAAGATCATTTATTCAGAATTAAATGTTAAATTTGACAGCCTGCTTTGTTTTTCCATATTAAGTTATAAAAGTTGTTCAGAGACTTTTGAAAGAGTAAGAATTTGATATGAGTTTCTCAAGTAACTGGAATAGGAGACATGTATATCCAGGTTTTGTTTCTCATTTTGAAAATACTGGTATTGAGGTTCATTTTTGGATTTTGGCACCTGTTTTGAACATGCCTGCAGCCTCAGAACCAGGGTGCTTTTTTCCCTTAAGGATCAAGGATGAGGCAGGCTAATGAAGAAGCTAGAGATTCTGTTTTCCTGGCAGTTTCATTCCAGAACAGCTGCTTTTGAGTACCTATTTTAAAGTGGGGGCAGTGAGTTGATCTTGTTTGAATCTGTATTCTCTTGTGGCTTTATCTGCTACAGAGGGGTGCCAAAATGAAGTGTGAGTTTCTCATATTCCTGAATTATCAGTGCAGCTTAATCCACAGTATGTTCAATTTGTCGATTTATTTTTGTCCCAAACACTGACCTGGATAACCTTGGGAGAACAAGCTGTGGTCTTTAGATAAAAGGCTTCCTATGTAAATTTTCCTGTAGGCTGATAGTTTTTAATAGTGCTGTATCTACTGTGTTTAAATTACTAGTGGAATCCTTCTGAGATCCATGAGCCCTGAGCCTTCCTCCCTAGTCTCTCTCCTCTCATCCTTCCACTGTTGCTTAGATTGTTGTTAGCTGTTGTTATTTAGGTTATAAACTTTTCATTTTACCATACACTATACAGGGGCATTTGGTGTCCCTACATTTCACATAATTGGACAGTTTGTATTTCCAAAGTAAATGGGAAACACCTCATCTTTTATTGTCGACACTGAGTACTTCAAGAAGCTTTTGCTTCACATTGTCAGCTCCCTCTTTGTAGCAGCTGTCACCTCGGTTCTTTGAGAACCAGTCTCTTGAGCAATCATTACTCTCAAACATTTTTTGACCATCCAACTATGTGCAAGGCACTGACATACAATTCAGAGCAGCAGCTTGCAGACATTAAAGTTTCTGTTCTCAAGAAAGCAGCAATGGAATGGAAATGATATGAAAATATAGGAAAAGATAAAAATGTAGGGTGTCAAACTGTCTAGATAGTAAATCTTGTGGGTATAAAGTGGCAAGAAGGATCCTCTGGCTTTCCACCAAGGCGTGAATAAGACCCCTGTGAAGAAAAGTATAAAACTTCGCTGATGGACAAAGAAGATAACCTGCATGTATTTTCATACCATGGTCCTGGATGGGACCAGGCAGGCTGATGAGGAAGCAAGGTGACACATCTCTCCAAATTAATTTATGAATTCAAAATATCTTCAAAGTTAACGACGATAAACTGAGAGAAATAATCTGTAATATATCTAAGTAGCAAAGGGTTAATATCCATAATAAAGTACTCCTTCGAGTAAAAAAAACCTGATAGGAAAATGGGCAAAGTTGGCAGTTCACAGAAGACTAACAAAGGACCAATTAAGCATGAAAGAATGCTCAGCCTCACTAGGAGTTAGGAACATGAATATTAAAACAGCAGTGCATACTGTTATTTGCCCACTGGAAAAAGTAAAAGAGGTTTACGACCTCTAATGTAGGCAAAAGTGTGAAGAAAAAGGCATTCTCATCTGACGTTAGTGGATATGCAAATTGGCATAGCCTTTCTAGGAGAAATTTGACAATACTTATCAAAGTTTAAAATGTTTGTCTTTTTTTCAGTTTATGTGTTTTATTTGCATTATTTTGGGTTATGGATTTTTTAAAAATTTTCCTAAATTTTTTAATTGATACATTATAATTATATATATTTATGAGACACAATTTGGTGCTTCAGTACATGTATATGTTGTATAATCAAATCAGTGTAGTTAGGATATCCACGTCGTGCTTGCTTTATTTCTTTGTGATAAGAACATTCAAAAACCTCTCACCTAGCTATTTTGTCATATATAATATAATACCGTACTATTGACCATTGGCAGTCTACTGTGCAATAGAACACGGGAACTTATTCCTCCTATCTGATTGTAACTTTGTACCCATTGACCAACCTCTCTCCCTCCATGTTCCCTCTTTTATCCCAACAATTCTAGAGAATCTGTACTACAGAACTTGTCACCTGTGTGAACAGACTATATATACATGAATAAAAATGTTTGTTGTGTCTAAATAAGTACAAAACACTGCCTATAGAGATGTTTGTGTGGTATTATAAATATAATTTAAAATTTTATAATTAAAAATTATGAATAACCCAAATGTCCATTAATGGAGTAGTTGCACAAATTTTGGTACATCCACACTGGAACATTGTGCAGCCGTTAAAAAGAATGAGCTAGAGCTATAAGTATTAACAGCTGGGGAAGGCGAATCTGAGATATTAAATTCAAAAAACAAGTTGTAAAGCAGAAGATTGACTGCATTTTAAGGGGTAAACACATATGTGGGTACACACAAAAACACACATGTGGGAAAGGGACTTTAAAAAAGCCTGGAAAGTTACACTTAAGTAGAGATGGGAGGGGTGTTGAAAGGTCCTTTCACTTTTTATTGCATATATTTTAGCCCAGTTGTAATTTTTAACAAAATAATCAACAAGGATTTCTTTGAAAATAAGGGGAAAAAAAGACAAAACAGTATATATAGTAGGAGCTGTCATTTATCAAGCATTTCCAGGGGCAGGTATAGTATAAAGCACTTTAACTTTTTCTTTTTCCAACAATCCCACAAAGTTGGTATAATTTGTCTCCATTTGAGAGATGCAAAAAATGAGATTTGGGGCTGGCACGGTGGCTCATGCATGTAATCCTAGCACTCTGGGAGGCCGAGGCGGGAGGATTGCTTGAGCTCAGGAGTTTGAGACCAGCCTGAGCAAGAGCCAGACGATGACGGACCCCTCCTCCCCTCGTCTCTACTAAAAATAGGAAAAATTAGCCGGGCATGGTGGCAGTGCCTGTAGTCCCAGCTACTCAGGAGGCTGAGGCAGGAGCATCACTTGAGCCCAGGAGTTTGAGGTTGCTGTGAGCTAGGCTGATGCCACGGCACTCTAGCCTGGGCAATGGAGCAAGACTCTGTCTCAGAAAAAACAAAAAAAATGAGGTTTGGGAGGCCAAGTATATTATGGGCCCAGGCTTACCCTGTGCATCAGGGGGTAAGCTTGAACTTAGACCCTCTTTGATTCCAAAGCCTCTTTTTTCCAAACACATTCTGTGATAAATGAAAAGAGCCTTCTTATGAAAACAGTTCTTAACTATTGGGCTGCTGATTCCAGGGAAAGCTAATGGATTTTAGAATATCCAGATCCTTTGGGACCATGGGTAGGAGCGCAGCTGTTCAGTGTTGCTGGATATGTTTTCCTCGTGGTCTGACCTATATTGCTTGGTTGCATTCCCTGCTGTTACCAGGACAAGAATAATTGATTGAAGCTTTTCTGTTTGGTTGAGGGATCTGTTCTGTAAACCAATAGGAATATAAGAAATGCAACTTCTAACCTGCAGTATAATTTAAAGCAACACTCACTGAAGTGTATAGTTGTGGGCTTTTATTAAATTTAACTTTGGCTGGGCATGGTGGCTCATGTCTGTAATCCTAGCACTTTGGGAGGCCAAAGCATAAGGATTGCTTGAACCCAGGAATTCGAGACCAGCCTGGACAACATAGCGAGACTCCATCTCTACAAAAAAAAAAAAAAAAAAAACCAGAAAAATTAGCTGAGTGCAGTGATGTGCACCTGCAGTCCTAACTACTCGAGAGGCTAGGGCAGGAGGTCTGCCAGGAGTTGGAGGCTACAGTGAACAATGATTACACCACTGGACTCTAGCCTGAGCGACAGAGCAAGCCTTGTCTCTGAAATAATAATAATAATAAATTTAACTTGGTCCAGTGGGATAAGACAAGAATGATGTTATGTTTAATGATTGATTTCCATTTAACAAGTTATACTTCTTAATATGGATGTTTGGTACATTTAGTATTGAGATGACAGTTTCAGAAACATTTACCGGAGTATTCTGTGAGAGCTTATTACCTGATAGTATTTGCATGCTTTGATCTCAAAACAGACAGAAACTGACTGTGGAAGCTTCTCTGACTTAGTAGCAGGTATTCCACTCTCTCCCTCAGAGAAGATTTCCTGCCCTACCCCCTTCTGTCTTCAGCTGGGATCCGCAACTTCCTGTGAAGACAGGACAGTTTTACTGTTTTATTTTTTATTTATTTATTTTTTTAGTTTTACTGTTTTAAAGGAAAAAGCTACTACTTGCTAATCAAGATCCCAGGCCAAGGAAAACAGTGTAGAACTGTGTAAGCATCCTCAGATTTCCAGCTTGGCAGTTCCTGCATGGATTCTATACCATGGGACAAGCTTCAGACTACATGCTGCCTGTCCTCTCTCCTCTGCCCCACACTCACTCAGGGGGCTCTTCCACCCTATAGCTGGTAGTAAATTAGGGCAGAGCCCAGAGCACATTGCCTATTTACAGTCCTAGAGACACAGTATGACTTGGAAATTCTTCAGAAGTGTTATCCCAGAATACCACAAAATGAGAATTCGCCCATGATAAAGATAAAATGAATTCTGTTTTCTTTTGTCCATTTGTTCATTCATTCAGCAGATGTTTTCTGAGCCCTGCTGTGTGTCAGGTCCAGTGCCCAGCACACGGAATACAGGATGGAATAAGGCATGACCCCAGCCTTTAGAGGTCTCGGTATCGAGTGGGGGGTTGGGGGAAAGGGGAGGCAGGAACCGGATCATCACAGTGTATTTTTATAAGTCCTGTAATTGGAGCTGCTAGGGCGGCAGCTGGCGTGAAGTAGTCCCCATTATGTGCTTGTTGAATGAATCAGCAGCCCTGTGGGAAGGTGTCTTCAGAGAGGACCTCCTAGAGGAGGTGGTATGTGAGTCGGGTCTCAAGGAGGCTGGTAAAAGCAATATGATGGTCCCGGCCTGGTTTTTAGTATAGGAATGCTGAAAACGAGGATGAAATTTCAAATCTGCTTGCCTTTCAAAGTTCCATTAGAATAAAGTATTTACAAGAAAATTTGCCTATCTGTATGCTATAAGTTTTTTTTTTTTTATAATGTGGGAAAGAACCATATAGGAGATAAACTGCAAATTTATCTCTCAAGCCTTCAACAAATATCAAATGTGGTCTTCCTGCTCCCTATTCTTTCTTCCCCCGTTTGTATTCTTTCTCCAATTTCTCTATGTTAGCATCAGCCTCATTGTTTCTGCTTTGGATCATTGATCTCTGATAGAAAAAAGAAAGTTCTCCATTACTGGGGGAAAAAATAAGCAGCAGATTTACTGTCTGTATCTCCTCCTTTGGCCATTAAAATTGGTTTCTATTGATGGATTTGGAAGGATAGAGTCAGCTTTTTTTTCAGTTTCTATTTAGGTGTTCTTGTGAACAGGCTGGGACTGCAGTTATTCACACTGAGAAAGTAACATTCTTGCTGGGCACGATGGCTCATGCCTGTAATTCCAGTAACCCTGGTAGCTGAGGCAGGAGGATCGCTTGAGGCCAGGAGTTCAAGACTAGCCTGGACAACATAACTACGAGACCTTGTCTCTAAAAAGTAAATTAGCTGGGCATGGTGGCCCGCGCCTATAGTCCCAGCTAGTCTCAGCTACTCGGGAGGTTGAGGTGGAAGGATGCCCCAAGCCTAGCAGTTTCAGGCTGCAATGAGCTATGATGACACCACTGTACTCCAGCCTGGGTGACAGATCTAGACTCTGTCTCTTAAAAAATTTTTTTAAAAAGTAACGTTCTTACATGCAGACTTTTAGTTTCAGTAACCTACAAAATGATTGTAAAATATTGAAAAACAGTGAGATTTTCATATTCTGAGGAGTGTTGTGAAGGATTTGAGTGCAGTGACATTTCTGTTAAATACATACTTACTAAAATGTGCAGTGGTCTGATGTTTGCATTGTAGATGAGGGTGGGTGGTTTCTGACATTTAGTCAACTGTTAGTTTCCTTAATGAGTTCACTGGTTCTCTACTTATTTGTTATTAAACGGCTGGACTTTTATTCCGTGCTCCCTGGAGACAGTGTAGGAGCCTAACCAGCCCCTCACCTGCTGCCCGCATTCACCCTGGCTCTCTACCCCTCATGGTTGGACCCATGATTCTTGGGGTGTTGTGATGGGGTGAGGGTCGGGGGGGGTGGTATTTGTTATTAAACACTGGTTCTCTAGTATCTGAAACCTATAGTTCTTGTCCTTTGTCACATAAATATTTGGCCAAATATAGATGTCAGAAAAGCCGTGTGCACACGCTGTGAACTTCTAGTCTTCCCAGCTGAGTCTGGCTGTGTCACAGTGCTCTGGAGGTGGGTTGATTGGTTGGAAGTGGAAACAGCTTCAAGGCATTAAAAAAGATTGGCTGTAGTTCCAGGTTCCTACCCTCATGTTGCCATAGCATCCAGGAACGTTTTTATACTAATAGGTTGGTTGTGTGATGACTCTAAGAGACAAAATTTTTAAAAAATTTTATCATTCAAGTAAATGCTGCCCTCAGCAAAGAAGTCACCTTGGGGGAGGTCATGCCATTATTCCAGTGGGAGTTACTGCTCAAACTCTTACGTGAGTCAGTGTTCCTCACATGATTCCTCATCCTGTTAATCAGAGTAGATTCCAACTCCATTCCCAAAAGATTTGTCACCATGGTGATGTTGTTTTAAAATGGAAAAAAGATCCAAAGGTAACAGTTAAGTTACAACACTAAATAACAGCAGAATTATTGAAAGAAATTTATTCCTACCTAAGGTGATATATTTGAGAAATATAATGTTCATTTGAATGATATATATCCTGGCATATTGGAGGTGGCATAACAAAGTCACTTTGCTATAGTCCCCCATTCACCCATCATAGTAAGACAGAAAAGTTGTTAGAGCCTCCCAAAAGAAGCATGTTCAAGAATGTTAAGGGGGGAAAAAGCCTCTAAAACTGCTCTTATTTATTCTGTGTCATCCCCAGACCTGGGCCTTTGACCCCAAGAGCCCCACTTCCCCTGACTGTACTTCCTGCACAGTGTGAGTCCCATCACTGCCTGAGCTCCACCTCCTCCTCCCCCTGCACCCCCCATCCATGGAAAAATTGTCTTCCATGAAACCTGTCCCTGGTGCCAAAAAGGTTAGGGACCACTGATCTACAGGATCATGAAACTCCTCAGGGCTTTTCTAATACTTTCCTTTTGTTTCTTTAGGTATTTCTGGGAAAAGCCAGCTTCTGTTTGCACTGGTCTTCACAACTCGTTACCTGGATCTTTTTACTTCATTTATTTCGTTATATAATACGTCTATGAAGGTATGGTATGGCATCCAATACAATGTGTTTTATCTACAGTGCACAGACCTGTGGAAACTATTAATTTATGTCAGCTTTGTAGTCTTAATTAAAAATCTTCAAGAATAATATCTAAATGTGCTATTCTTGCCTTTAAATATCTTAGACCACCTTGCGCGTATAACTGGGAATAAATAGCTATCATTGTGCATATTCTTTCTGTTTTAAAACAGTTTCTAGGTAAAGTACTTTGAAGTTAGAGATTTTTTTAAGTTCCTCAAGTATGATAAATCTTCTAAAGCTCTTGATAACCCTGTAAGAGAGAGGGATAACTATTATATTTTCAAGCAGTGGAAAATTACAGACTCCCCAGAGAAATCCAGCAAGTTGGTACATAACAAGGAATTAAAGCCAGGACTCCTAGTTGCAGTGTCTCATTTTGCTGCTGTGTGAGGAACTGTGTGTAGGCTTCTACTTTTTTTCTTTTCCACTTAGTCAGTTTTTCTTAAATTTCTGCTGTGTGTCATCTTTGTTACATTTGCCACGCTTAAATAATATATGCCATAATTTACTTAATAATATATATTTGAAACCTTTTTGTTTTATGCATTAGTTTCCATGACACCTTTGTCTTTCTTGTATTTTTCCTAATTCACATTAAAACAAATGTATAACTATTAAAATACAAAACGTTGGGCCAGGTACAGTGGCTCAAGCCTGTAATCCCAGCACTTTGGGAGGCTGAGGCAGGAGGATTGCTTGAAGCCAGGAGTTCAAGACCAGGTTGGGCAGCATCGTGAAACCCTGACTCTACCCAAAAAAAGAAAATTCAAAATTAGCCAGGCGTGATGGCACACCTAGCTACTTGGGAGCCTGAGTTAGGAAGATTGCTTGAGCCCCAGGAGTTCCAGGTTACAGTGAGCTGTGATTGCTCCACTGCAGTCCAGCCTGGGCAACAGAGCAATGCCCTGTCTCAAAAAAAAAATACAAAATATTGGCATACTACTTAACATCTTATATGCCACTGGTGGTCCACATTCCACACTTGGGGAAGTACTGGACTAAGTGAGCCTCAGTTCCTTCCCACAGTCATTGAATTCATGCTTATGAATACCTACAGAGTCAGGCACTGATGATATGGCAGAAAACAAGCAGAAGCCTTACAGTCTGGTGGGGGATAACAGACAGAGCATCACAATACTAAATAAACAACTGCACAAATAAATGACTAAATACATAAATGGGTACCGTGAAGGAAAAGTGTAGGGGCTCTTGGAATAGGTAATAGGAGTCTGATTTATAAGAAACTAAGAAATGCAGTTTCTTTTAAAGTGAAACAATATATGATCTAGCAGTCCCACTCCTAGGTATATACTCAAGGGAAATGAAAACTTATGTTCACACAAAAGCTTGCACACAAATATTCATAGCAGCTTTATCCATCATCCCCCCAAACTGGAAACAACTCACTTGCCCTTTAACTTGTGAGTGAATAGACAAACTATGGTACACCCATACAATGGACAGCTTCTCAGCAATAAAAAGGAACAAATTATTTGTACAGTAAATCTCACTTAATATCATCAATAGGTTCTTGGAAGTGTGACTCTAATTGAAAGGAAATATAATGAAACCAATTTTACCATAGGCTAATTGATATATACAAGTTCCTATGGCATATTTCTGGTCACAAAAACATCACCAAACTTCTAAATAAAGACCAAAAACTTCTAATATTAAACATTGAAATAAGTGTGAGCTGTACATACTTCTAAGAAGGATTAATAAAAACAAGATAATTACCCAGTTTTTGGTGAATCAGTGAGAGATGGTGGTTGTAGTGGTGGTGGGTTAAACCAAGGAATACATGTTTGCAAAGTGAAAATTGTAAGGAGCACAGGTCAAAAGCAGACAATATCAAATATGGCAGGCTCGCTGAGTCCTTTCGTGCTGCATTGTTTATTGTCACACATTCGTATGATTATCATAGATTTTACAAATTTTTTTTTGTTTACAGTAATTTGTATTCATTCATTCATTCATTCATTTTCCAACTCTCCAGTTCCATCCAGTTCAGGGTCATGAGTGGCTGAAGCCTATCTCAGCAGCTTAGGGTGTGAGGCAGGAACCAACCTTGGACGGGACGCCATTCCATCACAGGGCATGTTCATACACATCCCCACACTCAGTTATGCTGGGACAGGACATTGTAGACATGCCAATTCACCTAATGTGCAAACTTTGGGAAAGTTGAGTACCTGGAAACCAGAGTACCTGGAGAAAACCCACAGAGATATGAGGAGAACATGCATACTCCACGCAGACAGGGATCAATTTTTTTTTGAAACAGTGTTATTCAAGGACCTGCTGTACGTGCCACAAATTTGATTGACTCTCAAATGCATTTTGCTAACTGAAAGATGCCAGACTCAAAAGTCATACTGTGTGACTCCATTTATGTGGCATTCTAGAAAAGGCAGTACTATGGACAGAGAATGTATGAATTCCGAGGTTAAGTCTGAGGGAGTCTTGACTACAAAGGAGCAGCATGGTGGAATTTTGGGGGTGATGGAACTGTTCTGTGTCCTAATTGTGGTGGTGGTGGTTATGTAAGTCATAGAACTATATACCCCCCCAAAAGTGAATTTTACTATGTTTAAAGCCAAGAGGAGGCCGGGCGTGGTGGCTCATGCCCGTAATCCTAGCACTCTGGGAGGCTGAGGCGGGTGGATTGTTTGAGCTTAGGAGTTCAAGACCAGCCTGAGCAAGAGTGAGACCCCATCTCTACTAAAAAAAAATAGAAAGAAATTAGCTGGACAACTAAAAATATATAGAAAAAAATTAGCTGGGCATGGTGGCGTATGCCTGTAGTCCCAGCTACTCGGGAGGCTGAGGCAGTAGGATCACTTGAACCCAGGAGTTTGAGGTTGCTGTGAGCTAGGCTGATGCCATGGCACTAAAAAAACACACTTTAAAGCCAAGGGGAAATAAATCTTGCCTTTCTAAATACATGGGTGATATAAAAAGGTGAGGAAGTTGGAACCATTGAAAGGTATTGACAACCTGGTATTTTTTCTTTTCTTTTTAGCTTATCTACATTGCCTGCTCCTATGCCACGGTATACCTGATCTACATGAAATTTAAGGCTACCTACGATGGAAATCATGATACCTTCCGAGTGGAGTTTCTGGTGGTCCCTGTGGGAGGCCTCTCGTTCCTAGTCAATCATGATTTTTCTCCACTTGAGGTTAGTTCAGAGGTTATTAAGTGGTCATGTCTGGTTCCTTAGGTAAATAGACCTGTTTGCAGATAATGTGAGTTTTTGTGGATTTTTTGGTTTTTGTTTTCTAATTTCCAAAACTTCTGGTGCAACATTCACTATTTGGTGTAAAAAAAAAAAAATCATGGACAAAAATTAAGCACCCAAGTATTTGGGTGTCTGCAGGCAGCTTATTGCCTAACTCCTTTAGAATATAAACTTGAAACTGTATTTCATTAGCTTGACTTCTGTGGTGCCAAACACAGAGCCCTGCATGTCCCAGTGTTTGAAGAACAAGGTCTTTTCCCTACTCTGGCCCAAATATTGTTTCCTCTTCGTGTACAGAAGTTGCACATTGATACCGTGTCTGTGACTCTCCTAAGCACCGAAGCTACACTCCTCACCTTTATGAAAGGTGGTGTATGGTGCACCTGGCACTGTGCAGTGCTCTGCTCTGCTCTGCTCCTAAGAGCTGCTGCTTAATATCCTGGAGTTTTATCAGGTTACAGTGCTGCTCTTGGCGTTTGACAGGTGCCGGGAGTGCGTGGACTTTTAACATACTCAAGGACTACTTGGAAATCCTTCTGTCATCAGCATGAATAAAGTAACATGTTGAGCAGAGAGTCTGCATAGTTACAACTCCAGTTTTTTACCCCTTTGATTCAACCACACCAAAAAGTTTAACGAATAAGAAAAATAGTGAAAATATTTAGGTAGTCTGGTGAGATCAGTTGGTGAGGGAAAACAGCAATGAGGAAGTGGAAGGAATCTAGTTATCAGTATTGTCAACCTTGGTGGAAAGCAGGGTTGATTTGGGACCCCAGATCTGGATTAGGGCAAGCTTAGTTTATCCAGGCGGGACATCTATATGTAGACTCACAGAAAATTGTACAGGAAAGAACAAGACATTGGACGGACAAGGTAATGAACATTCAAAGAGATAAATGACGAGGTTACCTAGCTTGTCGTTGCCAGTGCCCTGCCCCTTAAGTGTTCCTTAAATTTCTGTGATTTATACAGATAGCAAACTGCTCTGTTTTGGGCTGAGATGCCCACACCCTCAGAATCCCCACTTTTCTTAAGCTGCTTTACAGTAAGTCAGGAATGTTCCCTGTAATATTGGTGGGCACTGGATCCTGACTGAAGTTTGCCGTTTCTCTTCCAGATTTTATGGACCTTCTCCATCTACCTTGAATCAGTGGCTATCCTCCCACAGCTCTTTATGATTAGCAAGACTGGAGAGGCCGAGACCATCACCACCCACTACCTGTTCTTCCTGGGCCTCTATCGAGCTTTGTATCTTGTCAACTGGATCTGGCGCTTCTACTTTGAGGGCTTCTTTGATCTCATTGCTGTGGTGGCCGGTGTAGTCCAGACCATTCTATACTGTGACTTCTTCTACTTGTACATAACAAAAGGTATGTCGGGTGCTACCTGCATTGTTCCTACAATCACGTGTTCTTTTAGGAGCTTGCTTGCCCAGCTCCCTTGCCCCACACTCTCCTAATCTGGCACTCTCACAAAGCAGAACTAGCTTCAGAAAACATTTTAATGATTGCCAAATAAAATTCTAGATCAGGGTATCACCTGGAATCCTACCACTTGGAGATAATCTCTAATTAATGTTTCAGTAAACATAATGCCAGATATCTTACTATGTATATATATAGATGCATGATTTAAACTATACATGCTATTCTATACCCTGTTTTTTATCCCACTCACATTTTTTCATGTCAATAAATAGAAATCTGGCCGGGTGTGCTGGCTCATGTGTATAATCCCATCACTTTGGGAGGCTGAGGTGGGAGGATCACTTGAGGCCAAGAGTTCAAGACCATCCTGGACAATATAGCAAGACCCTATCTCTACAAAAAATTTAAAAATTAGCCAGGTGTGGTGGCATGCACCTACAGTCCCAGCTTTTTGGGAGACAGGCAGGAGGATTACTTGAGCCCAGGAATTCAAGGTTACAGTGAGCTATGATTATGCCACTGCACTCCACCCTGGGTGACAGACCAACACCCTGTATCTAAAATAAATAGACAAACATAATTTACAATAGCCATAGAGTATCTCATTGTGAATATATACCATAATTTGCTTACGTTATATATTTTTGCATTCATATAAATGTAGAACATGTGGACTTTACAAAAATCTGATGAAAGCTATGGTCCTTGCTCAGGAAAATGCATATTTATACATATGCACACAAATTTATGCATATATTTTTAGGGGATTTATGAGCCCTTAAAACCCAACCACAGATCCCAGGCTAAGAATTCCTGCTGTACAGTAAAATTCCTGATGGTGGAATTACTAGGTAAAAGAGCACATACATCTTATCTGATACTTTTTTAATACCCCAAATTTCATAGACCTCCCTATGTAAGTTATATTTTAATATATGTTGATTAGGGTGAAAGTCATGATAACAAAAAGCTGCTATGAATTTTGTGGCGCTTTCAATCAAATTTATATTTTTTAAATACAGTTGCTATTCCCATATACTTTACTATGTAGAATCTTGTGTCAGGAAGAAGGAAAATGTAAGCCTGTCAATATCAGTAACCTTTTGTTTTCTCTTCCTCTCTTTAAAATTCTAGTACTCAAGGGAAAGAAGCTCAGTTTGCCAGCGTAAGTGCCAAAGACCATCACCAGCATCTGTCCTTCAGGGTGCTCGGACAGAATTCTTACCACAGCAAAGGCATAAGATGCTTGATACGGAAAATCAGAAACTTAACTCTTTTGTTGCAGATAGTCATCAGTGGCTCTGTAAGAACACAGAGGAAAAGAACCAGAA
>CM052448.1:21169706-21198401 GCA_028533085.1 Varecia variegata
CTGAGCTCAAACAATCCGCCCGCCTCGGCCTCCCAAAGTGCTAGGATTACAGGCGTGAGCCACCACGCCCGGCCTTATTTATTTGTTTATTTTTTTGAGACAGAGTCTCACTCTGTTGCCCGGGCTAGAGTGAGTGCCGTGGCATCAGCCTAGCTCACAGCAACCTCAAACAACTGGGCTCAAGCGATCCTTCTGCCTCAGCCTCCCAAGTAGCTGGGACTACAGGCATGCACCACCATGCCCGGCTAATTTTTTCTATATATATTTTTAGTTGGCCAGATAATTTGTTTCTATTTTTTAGTAGAAACGGGGTCTCGCTCTTGCTCAGGCTGGTCTCGAACTCCTGACCTTGGGCGATCCACCCACCTCAGCCTCCCAGAGTGCTAGGATTACAGGCGTGAGCCTCCGCGCCTGGCCTAAAATAGATATTTTTAATAACAAAATTGGAAAACCTGTGTCTAAAATAAAGGATGAATATCCTTTATGTGAGATACCCACATGATGGAATAATATATTGTTTTAAAATAGGTCTCAGTCAACCAAAGGAATTATATAGAAATGGCAGAATATACTTGCAGTGATTAAACTATGGAAAATTTACTTTAAAAAAATTGTATACTACCTGTTTCTCAAAAGACATCTTTTTAAAATTAAACAGTTTCGTAGGTTGTTGTCTGTAACACTAAGTTCACAATATCTTTACTAACAAAAGTTTATGTAGAAACATTGTTATTACTAAACTGTACAAATCCTGTTTTTAAAAGAGCTATTACATTTAAGTATAATCACAAGCACAACTTACTAACTTCTGAATCAATGGTGGTTCAGAGTTTCAGTTGTACATTTGTATGACACATGTTCATATTATGTGTTTGTGCATTTAGAAAGAGGATGGGCAAAGCTGAACAAGCATCGTTTAAGAATAAACTTTATTTTCAAACATACATAAAAGTAGAGAGAATAGTGAAATAACCTCCACTTGTTTTATCTCCCCTTCAAGTTTGAGTACTTTAAAGAAAATCCTAGATAGGGTATCTCATCTGTAGATACTACAAAAGGTATTTCTAATTGATGAAGACTTATCATACCAATAAATAATATCATCTAACAGTCTAATGTTCAAATTTTCTGATTGTCTCAAAAACATCTTTTTAGGCCGGGCGCAGCGGCTCACGCCCATAATCCTAGCACTCTGGAAGGCGGAGGTAGGAGAATCACTTGAGCTCAGGAGTTCAAGACCAGCCTGAGCCTGAGCAAGAGTGAGACCCCCGTCTCTACTAAAAATAGAAAAAATTAGCAGGGCATGGTAGCATGCACCTGTAGCCCCAGCTACTTGGGAGGCTGAGGCAGGAGGATCACTTGAGCCCTGGAATTTGAGGTTGCTATGAGCTATGATGATGCCACTGCACTCTAGCAAGACTGTCTCAAAAAAATCTTTTTATGGTTTGTCCATTTGAATCAAGTCCAAACAAGGTCTGCACATTGCACATTGTATCAACTTTTAAACCGTATAAAGGCTTAAAATTCACCAGCAACAGCCAAGCTTTTAGAGTATAGTATGGTGCATGATGTGGCGTTTAGTAACTGGCTCTTCAAAAAACTAATATGTGCATATATATATACATACATTTATTATAAGTTATTATAAGACAATCAACAAAATCACTTCCCCATTTGTAGTGTTCCAGAGCTGATTTAAAGCTATCAACGTGACATTACTGAACATGAAGTTGGGAAGAGAAATGCAGTAGCACACCATTATATAGTATTTCTACCATACAGATACTCTAGATACAACCTCAAGGGCATAAACAATAGTAAAATGTGGTAAAACAATGAGGAAGTGATGAATTTTGAAGATTTATAACCTGTGTCTTTAATATATATTTAATTGTAAATTTATATAATTTTTAAAAAGTGGCTATATTTAACAACCAGAACACAAAATTCCTGAAAATTGAACAGTCAGCCCTCACCAGCCAGGACAGTCAGCTCTATGACAACTAGGGTCCCAGCTCGGCCAGTCCCTAGCAGTTTCCTCATGTGAAAAATGGGGCTTCTAGCCGTCCCACTTCACAGAAGTCTGTGGGAAGCAAAGGAGACTGTACGTGGACGGCCATGCAGTCCAGTGCTGGGCACATGGTAAATGCACACTAAGGTCAGCTCCCAGTATTATTTATATCCTGGCCTTCACTCTAAAGCAAATATTCACTTTGAATGAACTGTGAGCCATCACTTTTCTGGAGTGATTGTGTCTGCCATCAAATCCAGGAATGTGGTTCTAGTCTTAGCTGCCCCACCACTGTCCAGAAGTGAGAACCATCAAAATGATATTTAAATGACTGATTAGGCTGATGGACTTCTGCACGAGAGAAGGTTATTAATTATTTATCAGGTGCTCTGCTTGAATCCTGGGGACTAGGAATGATTGTCCTCACGTTACAGATAAGGAAACTGCTTAGGAAACTTTTTTTCTCAAACATAGTCTCATTGCATGCCAGGCACTGCTCTGAACACTCTACAAATATTAGCTACAAAATACTATTATTAGCCCCACTTAAAGATGAGGCATAGAGAGACTTCATACGAGGAAATTGGTGAAGATGAAGTTGGAGCTGGGCCATTTGGGCCTTTAGTAGGATCTGAAGTTGGTTTGAATCCAGAGCTCCACCTTGGGAAGATATTGACCTAAAGCTATTGAGTACTTGAAATGTGGCTAGTGCAACTGATTTTTAATTTTATCTGAAACTTAAATTTAAAAACTGAAGCAGTATAAAATAATTTTCTGTGAAATACAAGTTTATTGTTTTGGTAGGACTACATTTTACTTTAACCATTGAAAAGTCAGCATCCAGAATGAGATGTGCTGAAAAGTGTAACACACACGCCGATTCCAAAGACTTGGTATGACAGAAAGAATGTAAATCTCCTTAATGATTTGATTAATATACTGATTACATGTTGAAATGATAATAGTTTTGGATATACTAGTCTAAATGAAACATATTATTAAAACTAATTTTACCTGTTTCTTTTTACTTTTTAAAATGTGGCCACTAGAAAATATAAAATTTCATGTGCCTCATGTTATACTTCCACTGGATAGCACTTTCCTAATTCTTTCTGCCTACCACCTCAACAAATTGTCTCCTTCAACTTTGAGTTAATCTTAACTTTTTCTAGACAAGGATTCCTATTGCTAACTACACAAAAGCCCAATGTCATAAGGCCAGCTTCAGTAGCCTTCATGCTGGCTGCTCTTCCTGGAATAATAACAGTATTAATAATGGCTAACAGTTGAGTGCTTACTGCAGGGGAACAGCTCCACCATGGCACCCTGGTGATCCTGCACATTTCCACATAGGCCGGGTAGGCAAGACTCAACCACAGTCTAATCCAAGTCTTGGCAGAACACCCTGTGAGCTTACCTGGAAAATGGCAGATGGGCAGCCTTGTGAGAAGCTGCCGCGGGGCCACTTCTCGTGGGCAGAGGCTGTCATGAGGCAATTTCTCATGAGCCTCTCTGGGTCTGGTGAGGCAAGGGCCTGCCTTTCCAATTTGGTCCACTTAGGGTATAGCTGCAGGCTATCAAACTGCTTAGCTGTGCTATGGACCTGTCTCCTTCATGTTGTCTGTCACCTGGACCCTGTGTTTTCAAGTTGTCTTATGGAACAAGAGTCATGTGGAACTGACACCATATTGATCTTGCTTTTCCTGTCTGCATAAATAATAAACTGTATCTATTCGGGCTTCTTCTCTCCTTACAGGCAGAATCTAGGGGCAGTGTGGCAGACCCACACAGCTATAGCAGTTGGTGCTGGTTAGGAACTGCTGGACACTTACTGTGCTTCAGGGACTGTCCTGGCATTCTACACATTATCACATCTACTTTTTGGAACAATCCTATAAATGCCTATAATAGGTACTATTAACTTAATACCTGCTTTATAGATGAGGAAACAGGCTTAGCTGAGATGAAGCACCTTGCCCAAAGTCACACTGACTTTCCAAATCTTATCCCTCTTTGAGGCATCAGCTCCAGTCTCATCCTCAGAGTATGTTAAGGTTAGTCCATGACTTAATCATCTGGCTTCTCCTCAGCATTCAGCCCAAGCTCTGCAAACACAGCAGAAGCCCACTTAATACTGTCTGGTTGAGAGACAATCAGAACGTATCAGAGGATCAGAAATGACAAAAATGCTCCCCTGTAGCTCACTGATGACAGGACAGTTGGAGGACCTCCTGTGCAAAGGGGCTCTGATTTTGAAAACTGGTGGTGCTGCCTGTCAAAGACAGGCTGAAATTTGGTGCAAATGAAGTTTGAGTTGAAGAATGCAGTGTTGGGTATGCAGAAAAAAGCCCAATATACCTCACCAGATGGAAGGTATCCTCCATTTCCAGAATGTTCATCAAGCCTGATGAAATATCCTTGTCTAAAAATACATTTTCCCACAGACCTTGCAATCTTAACATCCATTTCCTGGGGTTGTTTCTTTTTTTTTTTTTTTTTTTTTTATTTTTTGTTTTCTTTATTTTCATCTTTCGTACCATTCACCACAATCCTGGGGTTGTTATCTGGATTCCCTCTTCTCCATCCCAAGCCCTGCCATTACACTGAGTAACTTCCATCCTACCCAGGGCCTCTTGGTCCCTCCACTTTATCCTGACACGTGTTTAATGCGGTTATTCATTCATCATGTATTTAATAAGTGTCTACAATGTGCTATATTATGTGCATTATGTGAACAAGGTGCCTACACTCATGAAACTTACCCTCTGAAGGAGGGGGTAAGAGAGATAATAAACATATGATACAATGTCAGGGAGGGACTAAGTGCAATAAAGAAAACTAAAGCAGGATAAGGAATAGGAACTGACCTGAGCTGTTTTAAGAAGGTGATTAGGGAAGGCCTCTTTGAGGCAGCGACACTTGAGCTGGCTTTAAGTAAGGTGAGAGAGAGATACAGAGATACCTGCAGGAGGAACATCCCCGACAGAGGAAACAGGGAATGTAAAAGTCCTGGCGCAAGAATGTCCTTGATGTATTTCAAGGGAGGAAAGGCGGCAGGCAGTGGGGTGATGGAGGGAGAAAGTACTAACCCTAACCCAGGGACCAGATAAACACGCAATCACAAACTTTTGATGTGTGATTACCAGGGAAAGGCCTCTGCGAGGGGTTGGAGTGTATTTTATGCACAAAGTGCAGCCTTGCAAGGCCTTAGGCAGAGAACAGGCTGCGTCTTAAGGTTCCACGAGGTCACCCCGGCTGCTGTAGGGGCTAGGGCACAATGAGAGAAGCGCAATGGGGCAAGAGAGGAAGGTAGCTCAGAGCAGGGTGGGGGAAGTGGGGGTACTGAGAAGTGGTCGGACCGTACCCCGCCAGCTGCGGGGTGGAGTTTCAGACTCTGAACACACGGAGGTCTTAACAAGGGACTCCTTACAGCGGGGCACAGAAGGCAGCAACGTCGTCACACGCTTGGAAGTCTCACAGACCTGATAGGAGTCCCAGAGCCGCCGTTAATAGCCGTGGGTCTCTAGGATAGCTAATCCCTCCGGGCCTGAAGAGCCCTTACCTATAAAACGGAATTGTTATCAGAATGGAATTCAAATAGCCACAGACCTACGATAAAGGCAGCCAGCGACTTCCGGCTCAGCGGATCTGCGCAGGCTCAGAGGGCTCCGGCGGCCGCGGCGGCGCGGGGCTCAGGGCGCGTGCGCCAGCCCCGGCCTCAGAATGGACATGCGCAGGGCTCCGCCCTCGCATAAGCCTGCGACGAGCCCGGTCAGTTTGGCGGCGGCGTCCAGAGGTCGTGGAGCTGCGAGTGGCGCCCCGTACGCTGGGGCTGGCCTGAGGCCGGGCGGCGGAACCTTCGCCATGCCTGGGATGGTGCTCTTCGGCCGGCGCTGGGCCATCGCCAGCGACGACTTGGTCTTCCCAGGGTTGTTCGAGCTGTTCGTGCGAGTGCTGTGGTAAGGACAGCCGGCTCTGAGGGCGGCTGGACCGCGCCGAGGAGGGAGCTGGGGGCGAGCTGTCTGTCCCCTGGCAAAAGTGGCCGGCTTACTGAGCGCGGACGCGGTCCAAGCGCTTGCCATGCCTTCTTTTATCTGCTCCGAGGAGGCAGGTCCTGGTGCTGTCCCCTTTTTACGGGTAGCAACGGAAGTCCAGAGAGGGTGGGCCGTTCCCGGGGTCACACAGCGGGGGCCCTGAAGTCTGCGCTGCAG
The DNA here is from genome assembly GCA_028533085.1 of Varecia variegata. Classification (NCBI taxonomy): domain Eukaryota; kingdom Metazoa; phylum Chordata; class Mammalia; order Primates; family Lemuridae; genus Varecia; species Varecia variegata. Next base: position 21,175,929 of record CM052448.1, read on the forward strand.
GACACGAGCACCCCTCCGTGTGCGGCGCTGCGACCTGGCCCTGAGAGCCGCGAGGACGTTATTGCTCACCAAAGCCATGGCCTCGAGATCTTCCTCGAGCCAGGAGCAGCCACTTGTATCATTCGGTCCCTCTGCATGGGAAAGAAAAGCACCTGTATGTATCTGCAGAATGAAGGAGAGAAAAAATTACCTTTCAGCGCCATTCGTTCTTGAGCCGGTTGTGGCTGAATTTCACGAGAAGTAGACAGGCTCGACATATACGCTCTTTCCAAGTGTGGAGTCAGTGGGAAGGGGCATTGGTGCATGCAGTCTGTCTGTTCCCAGAGGGTCTCGGCAAGGAATAATATTGTTATGAAATAGTGGATTCTTGAGGGAAAGGAATATAAAAACATAAAATGTTTGGGGTGCTTCCCAGGAGTTTTATGGTTTTCAGGGCCAGGCTTTGCTTTTCTTTTCTTTTCTGTTTTTTTTGTTTTTTTTTTTTTTGAGACAGAGTCTCTTGCTCTGTTGCCCAGGCTAGAGTGCCGTGGCGTCAGCCTAGCTCACAGCAACCTCAAACACCTGAGCGCAAGCAATCCTTCTGCCTTAACCGGCCTCCTGAGTAGCTGGGACTACAATCACACACCACCAAGCCCGGCTAATTTTTAGTAGAGAGGGGTCTCACTCTTGCTCAGGCTGGTCTTGAACTCCTGACCTCAAGCAGTTGTCCTGCATGGGGCTCCCAGAGTGCTAGGATTACAGGCATGATACCACACGCCCGACCAGGGCCAGGTATTTCTGAAATTGTTTCCCCTTTATTATTTCTAGATACAAAGTCCTGATACCACAAAACTGACAAAAACATAGGGGTTGAATTCTTCATAGGGCACTCTTGCCAAGTGGTGGGTTGTTATTGCTTTGGGTTGCCTGGTGCTGTCTTTCATTGTTCTGGGCTGAATTACAGGATGTAGTTGTGAGGCCACAGTACTACTTTCAAGTTTATCAGTGTTCACTATGGAACATCTTTGCATAACTGGCTTCCCACCCTCTTGGTTTTGTATTACAGACAGCAGATTACAATGTGTGTTTGTCAATTTCTTAATTCAAAGAAGTAAAAATTCTCTTGTTAATAATTTAGCAAACATATTGTTTGTTCGTTTACCAGTTGTGTGTTTCTGAGTCACGATGGAGATATTTTCCAGCAGCTCACATTATATTTGCTTGCTTATGGTTTTAAATGCCTCTCATGGATTACAGCAAACACAGAATAAGAACAGTGATGTAAGCGTGGAAAGTAAAAAACTCATAAAAAAAAAAAAGCCATAGTCTTTAGTTGACTTATTAGATCTTTTATTGATGAAAATTGTATTCCAAACTGAACCTTGCCTTGTTTTGGAAAACATTAACTGCTTTTATTTTTTTATATCGTGCTTTACAAAGCAGCTCTTTGGATTCTGTTTCTGACCTTCCCTCTTTCCCCACAGGTGGATTGGCATTCTGACTTTGTATCTCATGCACAGAGGGAAGCTGGACTGTGCTGGTGGGGCCCTGCTCAGCAGTTACCTGATCGTTCTCATTATTCTCCTGGCAGTTATTATATGTACTGTGTTAGCCATTGTGTATGTCAGCATGAAAGGTAAAAAGTAGCCTTTTCTATTTGACACTTATTCTTTTTTATTTTAACAGCTTCATTGAAATATAATTTGCATACCCTGAAAGTGATCCATTTAAAGTGTACAATTTACTGGTTTTTAGCATAATCACAGAGGTGGGCAATCTTCACCACAATCAATTTTAGAAGTTTTTCATCACCCCCAAAAAGAAATCTTGTACCCATTAGCAGTCTCTCCTCATTTCCTCCCAACTCCCCCGGCCCTAGGCATCCAGTAATTTGCTTTCTGTCTCTATAGATTTGCCTATTCTAGACATAATATAAGTGGAACTATCCACTACGTGGCCATTTGGTCTGGCTTTTTTTTTTTTTTTGAGACAGAATCTTGCTCTGTCACCCAGGCTAGAGTGCAGTGGCATCATCATAGCTCACTGCAACCTCAAACTCCTGGGCTTAAGTGATCCTCCTGCCTCAGCCTCCAGATTAGCTGGGACTATAGGCATGTGCCACCACGCCTGGCTAATTTTTCTAATTTTTTGTAGAGATGGGATCTTGCTCTTGCTCAGGCTATTCTTAAACTCCTGACCTCAAGCAGTCCTCCTGCCTCTGCCTCCTAAAGTGCTGGGATTACAGACATGAGCCACTTTGCCCAGCCTGGTCTGGCTTCTTAAATTTAGCATAGTGTTTTCAAGGTTCATTCATGTTGTAGCATGTATCAGTACTTCATTCCTTTTTATGACTGAATAAATATTGCATTGAATCAATATACCACATTTTACTTATCCATTTGTCAGTTGGTGGACATTTGAGTTGTTTCCACCTTTTGGCTATTATGAATAATACTACTATGAATATTTATGTACAAGTTTTTGTGTAGACGTATGTTTTTATTTCACTTGAGTATGTACCTAGGAGTGGAATTGCTGGATCATGTGGTAACTATGTTTAGCCTCTTGATGAACTGCCAGACAGACTTTTCCAAACAGCTGCACCATTTTACATTCCCACCAGTAGTGTATAAAGGTTCTAATTTCTCAACATCTTTACCAACACTTGTAATTATCTGACTTTTTGATTAATAGTGAGTGTGAAGTGGTGTCTCTTTTTTTTAATCTCTTGGTTTCGATTCACATTTCCTTGGTGACCAGTGATGTTGAACATCCGTTCATGTGCTTATTGGCCATTTGTATATCAATAGACATTGAAATGTCTATTCAGATCCTTTGCCCAATTTTAAACTAGATTATTTATCTTTTTATTTATGAGTTGTAAGAGTTATACCTATTCTTAATAATTTTTTTTACATGTTACGGTTTGCTGCAGACAATCATTTAACTGAGAATGTCTCTAGAAATGTTGGAAACTTTCCCTATTTGATTGCGCTGATTCATAGGCTGAGCTGAGCACTCTAGTAACTAATAAAGAAATGCATTAGTAAATAAAAATCCATCACTCAGAGGCAGGGCTATATGGCATGCCACCATGCACCGTGTTTTAGTGTTTTATCCCTCCTTGAATCAGGATGTAGGTGGCATGCTTATCAGTTGGTAGATGATGATAAACTTGGAGGGCCTGGGGGTAATACAGTGTGTGATAGGATCAAGATCATCTTAACAGTTTGGAATGATGGATCGAAATGTAAGATAAGTTCACTCACGGGAGAAATGTGGAGGGGAGAAATGTTAGTGGCAAAGTGTTTCATGAGAAAAAGACCTTAGGGTTTTGGATGACCAAAAAGAGTGGCATGTGCCCACTTACTATTGTATATGGAAAATAGAGTTCTTTGTATTTTAGTATGCCTCTAAAAATGTGGATGCATGGGGTCTGGATTGAAGAAGGTCCCAGTTCTGTGGTCTGTGTCAGCCCCCAAATGTGGGTTGTCATTGGTGTGGATGCCGAAGGAAAGGAAGAAACAGTGTGTACAATGTGGCGTTAGCACTGTGAGGCTTCTTTTTTTTTTTTTTTTTTTTTTTTGAGACAGAGTCTCGCTTTGTTGCCCGGGCTAGAGTGAGTGCCATGGCGTTAGCCTAGCTCACAGCAACCTCAAACTCCTGGGCTTAAGTGATCCTACTGCCTCAGCCTCCCGAGTAGCTGGGACTACAGGCATGTGCCACCATGCCCGGCTAATTTTTTGTATATATATATATTAGTTGGCCAGATAATTTCTTTCTATTTTTAGTAGAGACAGGGGTCTCACTCTTGCTCAGGCTGGTCTCGAACTGCTGATCTCGAGCGATCCACCTGCCTCGGCCTCCCAGAGTGCTAGGATTACAGGCGTGAGCCCGGCCTGAGGCTTCTTAATGAAGATAAATTATTTAGACTGGTGTCATTTTAGATGTGGCATTGTCACTTTTTTTTCATGCCACATTCTGGTCAGGCCACTGAGTTTATAACTGTAATAGTAGGTTCAGATTGGAAGCAGTAAGTATAAACTTTTTTCTTCCTTAAATATTTGATTTTCTTCAGGTATTTTTGATGGTGTCAGAGCACAGTCACATTCCTGTGATGGATGCTCATATTCACTCAATCCCCTCCTCCTAGATACTTGCTTGATGCCTGTGTCATCACACACTGCTTGTTGTCAGAGCTCGGAAATGGCCTACAGGTTGTCCCAGGTGTTGTGAGTTGCCTATCTGAAGCCTCCTCCAAATAGAACCCAGTTTTTTCAGTATATTCCCCATCCCACACGTACCAAGTGTGTGTCAGAGATGCAGGCCCTAGGCCCAGCTCAGGAATGAACTTGTGTCAGTAGTTAGTTCAGGAATGAACATGAGACCCGATTTGGGCCAGTGAAAGGGAGTTTGCTGGAAGGTTCTGGGAAAGTGCTTCCTTGTTCCTCTAGGAAAGATCCAAAATCCACATACCACTCTCCTTCTGGGTGATGCTGTGTCTCTGCTCACAGCACACGATGGGCTGAACAGATGAGGAGAGAGCTGTGGGAAGCACAGGGAGACAGAGCCGGAGTCCCAGGTCCAGGCAGTCCAGGCACCGTCCTGCCTCTGCACTTCCAGTCCCTTGAGTCAGTATAGTTCCTTCCTGCTTTTAAGCCAATTTGAGTTGAATTTCTGTTACTCGTGGCTAGAGATATCCCAACCAAACTGAAAACAGTATTTTATAAAAACACGTTAAATTGCCAGTTGTTACAAATAATTAACATCATATGCCTTATTAAAAATATTGTTTAAATCTTATGAAGAATACCATAAATAAAGGTTTAAAAAAAGACATGGGAAAAAATATTTGTAACACATGCGACCAAGAGGCAATCTCCATAGTATATAAGGGCCTCTATAGGTAAAAAAGAAAAAAAGCCAATAGTCAGTAGAAAAATGGGTAAAGAACATGAACAGTAAAGCAAATATAAATGATTTTTAGTGGTTTGGAGAAGGAGCCAAAAAAAAAAAATAAAAACAAGAAATAAAAAAATAAAAATAAAAACAAACAAAAAAAATATAAATGATTTTTAAATGTATATAATATTGAGCCTCAATCACAATAAAAATTCACTTAGTATACTGAGTTGGTGAGTCTGTGCAGAAACAGGCAGCTCATTTTGTTGGTGGGAATGTAAATTGGTTGAATAGCTGGAGGCCAATTGATGGCTCTCTGTATGTATCGAGTTTTTCCTATATATTTGCACTTGTGCAAAGAAATACTTGTAGGGATCTTCATTGCAGTGTTGTTTATAGGAACAAAAGATCAGAACAAACTAAATACCTGTCAGTATGCCAACTGGTTAGGTAAACTGTAGTTTATCCACGTGATGGTCTACTCTGTACACGTTAAAAATGAGAAAATTCTTTGTGAACAGAGGAATGATTTCCAATATGCTAAGGCACAGGACAGTCTATGTAATTTGCTGCTTTTTCCTAAAAGATATATACATTTTGTTTATGCAGAGACTTTCTGGGAGGATATACAGGTCACTGATTTACTTCTAGGGAAGGTAACGGAAGGACTGGGACTTCCGGGCGGGAGGAAGGCTTAAAATTTACTTTACACCTACTTGAACTGTTTGGACTTTTTACACTTTAGGTGCGTTACCTGCACAAAATCAATGAGTTTTTACAAATTGTAAATTTTAGATATATTTTTTTTTTTGAGACAGAGTCTCGCTTTGTTGCCCGGGCTAGAGTGAGTGCCATGGCGTTAGCCTAGCTCACAGCAACCTCAAACTCCTGGGCTTAAGCAATCCTTCTGCCTAGCCTCCCAAGTAGCTGGGACTACAGGCATGCGCCACCATGCCCGGCTAATTTTTTTTTTTCTATATTTTTAGTTGGCCAGATAATTTCTTTCTATTTTTAGTAGAGATGGGGGTCTCGCTCTTGCTCAGGCTGGTCTCAAACTCCTGACCTTGAGCAATCCACCCGCCTCGGCCTCCCAGAGTGCTAGGTAAATTTTAGATATATTTTTAAGTTATTAACACATTGGTTAATTTTATTCTTGATAGATGGATAACTTCTATTGCCTTTTATTTCATAAGTCAAGTCCCAATAATCTGTCACTTGAGCTGAAAGACAATGTTTATTTAGCTTCTGGCTGATGTTCCTCTCTATAGGAAACATCACAAGTTGTAGAGGGAACATTTGGAACAAATAGATTTCAGTCATCTTTATTCAAAAGACTGATCCTCTTTTTCCTGATCATAAATATATATAGCTTAGTTGGGAAAAATCTTGATATTGGGATAGTTTCTATTATTGGTTTGAGAACCTCCCAGATGAAATCCTACTGTTGCTACCATGGTTTAATTAGGGACAGTTCATCGTCATGATGACCACATTTTGATAGAACACCCTTGACATAAAAAGTCTGCCATTTGCCATGTTTGGGTTTGATTATGGGATGTCTCCTTGCATTTCCTCTGCATTTGTATCTCAAGAGCTCATTTCTAATCTCATGCCGGAGAAGACTGTTGTAGTGGCTGTAGGTGTTGAATCTAACAATTCTGTGATATAGGCCTTCTTTTTGTTGCTCTTACATAAGTGGCTATGCGTGGTGAAGGATGACAGGGCTGTTTAACCAAGACTTGCTGAGGATGTTACATTCAGGAATGCAGCTGTACTCTTTGGTTGTGGGCCCATTTGCATCATGAGGCCGACAGCAGCAGCCAGGTCCATGCCAGTATCCCTTTATCTTCAGAAGAAAATAAATATGTAAATAAAATAAAAATTGGTTTTCTAGGCAGATGTAACTATGTAAAGGAGACCTTTTCAGTATCTTATTTCTTTTCTGGAACCTTAATCAGAACAACTCCGTTTCTTATTTCCTTGTCTATGTATTTATTTCATTAATTCAGTATCAGTAGTTGTCCTCACTGTTGGAGTTTCAAGTCCAGGTGCTGCTGACATTACAATATGTCCTTAATTAGAATCCCAGCCCTCTAGGAAGCACTTGCGTATGCAGATGTCGTTTCCTGTTTTTCTTGGGTGATTGGCTATTATATAATAACAAGCTCCAAATATAGGACTGATTTTTTTTATCTTAGATACCAGCACCCTTTGCCCCTCAGAGACAGAGTACTGTTACAATTCATTACCTCATAAAATTTTGTCTTTGTGCCAGCAATGAAGCCTGGGCTGGGCGCGGTGGCTCACGCCTGTAATCCTAGCACTCTGGGAGGCCCAGGCGGGAGGATCGTTTGAGCTCAGTAGTTCGAGACCAGCTTGAGCAAGAGCGAGACCCAGTCTCTACTAAAAAAATGAAAAGAAATTATCTGGACAGCTAAAAATATATATAGAAAAAAAAAATTAGTCGGGCACGGTGGCACATGCCTGTAGTCCCAGCTACTCAGGAGGCCGAGGCAGTAGGATTGCTTGAGCCCAGGAGTTTGAGGTTGCTGTGAGCTAGGCTGACGCCACTGCACTCTAGCCTGGGCAACAGAGGGAGACTCTGTCTCAAAACAAAAAAAAAAAAAAAATGAAGCCTGATAGTGCCTAATATTTTATGTTACTCTACGTAAGTCATTCTAACGGAAGATAATTTTTAGAATTTAAAAGCTGTTTCCTTACCAAATCATACTTTAGAGCTTAGATTTTTTTTTTTCGGTCACTGGTTTTGTTTTAATCATGTGGCATTTTATGTTACTTAGTGTTTATTACAGCTTTTCTCCAAGGGGAGAGAGTTGATGTTTTACATTAAGAATTAAAGAACACAGGCATATATTCATACTTGGATTTGTTTTACAAATACACTAAAAATGTCACATCTAAATGTTAGGCTTCTTCAAGTGGTCTTTTACAACAGAATTGTTCACTTCCCAAAAATGAGGACCATGGGGTCAAAGAGCCCAGGTCATGCAGACCTGGATTATATTTTAGAAAATAGCTGTGAAGTTCTCTGAGCCTTAGTTTCCTCAGGGGATGGCTGATAAAATGGGATGACTAACCCACAGTCATTGTGAGGATTAAAGAATAATGGGCATGAAGTGATTTAGGATGGTATCTAGAACAATATAGGTTTCAGACAGACATGGAGCTTATTTTCCTGGCTGTTAGAACTTGGGTGATCATATATCCCTGTTTGCTTGGGACAATTCCGTTTCATGCCTGTTGTCCCAGCATAATTATTTTATTATTTTTTTTTTGGAGACAGAGTCTCACTCTGTTGCCTAGACTGGAGTGCTGTGGCGTCAGCCTAGCTCACAGCAACCTCAAACTTCTAGGCTCAAAGCAATCCTTCTGCCTCAGCCTCCCGGGTACCTGGGACTACAGGCATGCGCCACCATGCCCGGCTAATTTTTTCTATATTTATTTTTAATTGGCCTGCTAATTTCTTTCTATTTTTAGTAGAGACGGGGTCTCGCTCTTGCTCAGGCTGGTATCGAACTCCTGACCTCAAGTGATCCACCCGCCTCGGCTTCCCAGAGTGCTAGGATTATAGGCACGAGCCATCGCGCCCGGCCTCCAGCATAGTTATTAATAGCACCACTTTTTGTTCTCAAAAGATCACAATTTGGGCAATGATTCTATAGTCACCCGAGTTAGAACCCAGGAGTGTTTTTAATCTCTGGTAAATCTAAGAAATGAATCGAAGGCTTTTTGTCATGTTTCTATCCTTACTTTGTCACCTGCTCTCAAACTTAGGCATTATTTACCAATTACAAGTAGAACAAGTCAGTTGGTGGGTGGGTGTACAGTACAAATGTATGCTCTAATAGCTGTATTTTTGTACAAAGGAAGTTCTTATCTCTGAGGAAGCAAGTGAGCAGTCTGAATATTTTCTGTATTTCAGGAACCATTTGTAACCCTGGACCTCGGAAGTCTATGACTAAGCTGCTTTACATCCGCCTGGCACTCTTTTTGCCAGAGATGGTCTGGGCTTCTCTGGGGGCTGCCTGGATAGCACACAGTATTCAGTGCGACAAGATAGTTGTGAGTGGCATCATTGCAACCGTCATTGTCAGGTGAGGTCTTCCTCCTTCTCTTACTGTTTAAATGCATTTGAGATGTATGTGAACAGATCTTTCTGACTAACTCAACACATAGCGCAGTGTCATGTGGGCTTCCTAAAATAGTTAGAAATTGGACCTTCTCTGAGTATCCCATGAAAATTTAGAGACCCTTGTTTACATGAGAAATAACTCATCTTTCATTATGCATTTATTGATGTTTTTTTCTTACTGGTTCTTACTTTTCTCATTCCCTCCCTTCTCTTATAAGAAGGAAGAAAACTGAAGACCAAAACAAGGGCAAAAACTAAAACTGAAGGTATGAGAAGAGATACAGTGTCAGGAATTGCTACAGGGAATAATATTCTAGAATGATAAAGTTTTCACATTCTCTAGGCTAAAAATCTTAGAGATGATCATCAGCAGAGTCCATTCACAGAGGTGCATCTTCCCGGTGTGTTCATGAATCCATGTCTTGCACACCGTGGGCAGTGTAGAAATGTATAAGGATATGAATAAAAGACCTTTCAGAGTATCCTGCGATACGGAAATTCTTTTGGTTTTACCGAGAACGCTGATGCATTGAGAAGTAAAGGCCTGGGGCGTGGTCGGGGGCTGCGGAGAACAAGTTCCAGCTGCTTCTGTGCCCAGCAGACGGCTCTGTGCTCCTTTTGTGGTCTTTACTTTTAGGGCTCTGATCTTTGTGGGGCCTGGGTTGGCTATAGGTTCATAGGGAACTTTCTAGAAGAAATGAGTTGCTCACCTCAGCCTGATTCTGAGAGATCTTCATCTTCCTTGGTAACTGGACCCTCAGTTGTAGAGATGCAGAAACAGCCCAAAGGAGGGAGCCTTTGGCCCTGCATTTGGAGGGGGCCCACAGTCATCGAGCCTTTCCTCTCTCTGTTTTGCAGTTGGATCATCATCGTCGCCACTGTGGTTACCATTATCATTGTCTTTGACCCACTGGGGGGGAAAATGGCTTCATATTCCTGTGCTGGTCCCAGTCACCTGGATAGTCATGATTCAAGCCAGTTATTTAATGGCCTCAAGACAGCAGCTACAAGCGTGTGGGAAACCAGAATCAAGTTCTTGTGCTGTTGCATTGGGAAAGACGACCATACTCGAGTTGCTTTTTCGAGTACGGCAGAGCTTTTCTCAACCTACTTTTCAGTAAGCTGAAGGGGTCTGGTTTGGTCTCTTTCTTCTGTTTAAATGCTTATGTGAAGATGACTTTGCATTTTTGAGCCAATTCCCTTGTTCTGTTTTAGCTTTTGAGAACCTGGAATCTTGGGGTGTGTGGGGATGGGGGGAGATGGCCTGTTGGGATGAGAACTCAAAGGGAGCAGTTAACCTAGGAGGGCCGTTTGTTTTCAGATCCTGCCTCTCTGGTCGGGTACATCTTTGTATTGATGCCTATTCATTATACTGCTAAGATTTTGAATTAGTTTGTAAGGAACTAAATAATGGAACCTGTATATTTTGGGAATAATTTGCCAGTTATCTTTTTATGTATCAACTACCCAGCTAGTACTCAGCAGATACCAAGTACAGGCAGTGTACTGCATTGAAGGTAGTATCAGGTAGTGATTTCTTACCACTTTATGTCATGATGGAAATGATTATCCTACTTTTTTTTCTGGCTTATTCTATAAGAAAGATTATTCTACTTTTGAAGGAAAATTTGAATAGATTATCGCAGAGCCAGAAGGGTGTCATCCTTCTAGAGCGATTTCTTCGGTGATTTGCAACTATTTGTTTTTCTTTCACATCCAGCGTGTGATTTTGTCTTTTCATATGATGTTCTCGGATAAGCTGCTGTTATGCTCAGCACTGAGACCAAGGAAGGGAGGAAGAGTTCTCTAGACAACCTGCACACCTGCCAGTCTCTTTCTCGCATCTCTGTGGTGTCCAGCTTTGCACTGTTCAGGGCTGGTCCCATAGTCTAATGCCGGGCCATAGCAGTAGCCTCCAAGTAGGCATTAGGGAAGTGTGTCCCCTCAATAATTTAAAGGAGCACTTTCCACCTAGTCTTAAGATATTTCAAAGAAGGAGGGAGAGAAGCTGGTTATTTTTAGGGGCTGTCTTAATGTACATCATAGGCAGGACTGATGGTTCAGAGGTGAAGTGGCCAGAACATTGTCCTTTCCCATGAGCTGGAAGTACCTGAAGGTGGTTGAGGATTCCTGACTCTTTCATATCTATCCTGAAGAAAAAAGGTACGGTCAGGCTCAGGAAAACTTACTCTCTGTTGCTTTACCAGCTTGGGGTTCTTCCTGAGCCTTTTTGTACCCAGTGAGTGTAAGTTCAGTCTCATAAATCTCTACCATAGAGTATGTTTCAACAAAACCTTCACAGCATGTTAAGAAATGAGAGTATACACTTGGGCTAAAATTGTGTATTAGCACAAAGAGAGAATTTATTCGTTTATTCCCCCACTTTATGAAAGATTTGATGTATTTTAAAAATAGATGAGTCACTTGACATGAAATTTTAAAATGGAGATCAACAAAATTTTTTATATTTTGTCTGGGGGCAGGATGTGAAAAATACTAAGCTCACGTATAGAAGGAGTCTGTAAGGAAAATTCTCTTTAAAATGTCTTTGTACATATAAGTGTATCTATTTGTTGTGAGTACATGTGCCTGTGAACTATATAAAACTGAATGTGAGGGAACTCATGGGCAGTTCCTGCTGGGTTTTATGACAGGCCATTGTGGTTTCCCACCCAGGACACAGATCTGGTACCCAGCGACATCGCAGCGGGTCTTGCCCTTCTCCATCAGCAACAGGACAATATCGGGAATAACCAGGAGCCTGACGAGGTGATCAGTCACTCCCCAGGGCCCTCCCAGGTAAGCCTGTGTTTCTATCGGATTGTACAGTTTTGACATTTATTTTACACCTCTTTGTAGATCTTAAAAAATACACAGCTAGCCAACAGCCATTTCAGTAGTAATTGGGTTGGAATCTTATTTGTGGCTTCTGATGGTTGTAATTTATCATCTGTCAGGTGAAGCTTCTCCTCATCACCTGGCATTCAGGTAGTGGGAGCCAATTCCTGGCCAGTTCACCATCCATTGTATTCTTAAAGCCTTCTCTTTTTAGGTAATTCACTGTTGGATTCTACATATTAGACAAATTCCTTCCAGAATGGGACCTGTGATTCTCCCCTGGCATGCTTGCTTTCTTCTCTGGGCTTACAGAGCAGAAATAGTTCAGCTTTGCTTGATGATAGTTTTCCTGCCACAGATTTTTATGCTTTAGAAAGAGAAAATTGCACATAGCCTGCATGTATTTCTCTGCCCCTTGTTAAAGCACTCAGTTCTTGGCAGCCCGTGTTCAGTGGCGTGGAAATCTGCTAGTCTGATGATGCATCTAGGCAGGAAGCACTGTCTCATTTCAGCAGGAGTCAGAAAAGTCCTTAGGGTTGTTTTTGCTGTTAACTCCCACCATACTTGCTGCATTCCTATAAATTGAGGAGTCCATCTCAGTCTGTATTTAAGGACCAGTCTTCGCTTTGTATGTTCTCTGAGAGTTATATTCCGTGAGGAAGGAGCAGGAAGAATCAGGAGTTTGAGTTCAGGTTTAAGATATTAGTGTGTTGATCCTCTACGTAATGAGTTCCCCTAAATAAAAATCTTTTTTTTCTCCTCTTCCAGGAAGCTGATTTGGATGCAGAATTAGAAAATTGCCATCATTATATGCAGTTTGCAGCAGCTGCCTATGGGTGGCCACTCTACATTTATAGAAACCCATTTACAGGGCTGTGCAGGATTGGTGGTGACTGGTAGGTTGGCATGGTCTGAGGCCTCCGTATTTCCCTTTTAAAAACTTGCAAAAATAGTACAGAGAACTCCCATATATCCTTTATTTGGAGTCACCAGTTGTGACTCATTTTGTCACATGTGCTGTCTCTCATTCTCTCCCCCTCCCTCTCTCTCTCTCTCTCTCTCTCTATATATATATACACACACACACACACACACACACACACACACTTTTTTTTTGTACATATTTTTCCCCTGAACCATTTTAGATTTAGTTTTAGATTTAGCTGTAGACACTGTGACCCCTTATCTCTATTTACTTTAGCCTGAATTTCCTAAGAATAAGGACATTCTTTTACATAACTACTGTAAAATTATAAAATTTAGGATATTTGTCATGGAGCATTAGCTAATTTACAACTTGCATTCACATTTTTCCAATTGTCCCAGCAATACCCTTTTTAGCAATTTTTCCTCGAATCCAAGATGACACATTGCATTTGGTCGTCATGTCTCCTTAGTCTCCTTCAGTTTGCAACAGTTCCTCAGCAATTCTTTGTCATTCATGATGTTGACATTTTGAAGAGGACAGTGCAGGTATTTTGTAGAGTGGCCCTCAATTTGCGTTTGTGTGATGGTTTCCTTGTGATCAGATTCAAGTGTTGAATTTTTGGCAGGAATGCTCCATGAGGAACATTGTGACCTTGTTAGTACATCATATCAGGAGATACAGGACACCACGTTGTCCCATCTCTGGTGATGCTAACATTGATTGCTTGGCTGAGGTGGTGACTGCCAGGTTTTGCCACAGAAGTCATCTTTGGGGAGATAGTTTGAGACCATTTAAATATCCTGTTCCTCTCCAGACTTTCACCCAGTACTTTTAGTATCCATTGGTTCTTGTCTGAATCATTTATTACTAGGATGGTGGCAAAATTGTAATTTTCTAAATTCACCATTTGTTCTACATTAGTTGTCATTCTACAGTAAAGAAGAGCTTTTTCTTCCTACAGTTTATTATCAATATGGATTTATAGCTTCTTACATTATTCAATGGGTTATAATTACTGATCATCTTGTAGTAAGTATAATATTTATTTGATGTTCAAAATGTCCCAGATTTGGTCCTGCAGACTGGTTCCTGTATCCTTTTGATAGGACCCCATCATGTTTGAGCACTTCCTAATTTTCTGACATAAGTTGTTGCAGATTCATCTTGTGCTTTCCCTGGAATGGTTTCTCCAGGGCATCCTCTTCTTTTAGTGTGGACAGTGGTATTTAGAAATCAATATAAGTGCTAGATGTGCTTATTACTCTTGGGCCTTTTCAGTGGACAGAAACAGGGGGAAAATGCAATTTCATGTGATCCAGTCCAATATATATTTATTTTAAAAATCATGAGTTTATACTGATATCTTTTAATTCTCATCCAAAGCCCCAGAATTTTTCCTTGTCTTTTCCCATATCTGTCTACTTTCTCCACAAAGAGAACTCTGGCACCCAACAAAATCAATCCTCCAGTACTTACAAAATAGTTTCAGAATTGCTATATCCAGTACTACTACAAAAAAGACATCTGCTAAGTAGAGTTTATGATTTGTTTGTAGTTTTTTTTGTTTTTAGACTTAGAGTATTTTAGACTGATTCAAAAGTTACTTAGATTAGTTCTTTTGTTGTTTTTTCTTCTCCAGAGTTGGTTATATCGTTCATTTAGAAGAATTTCGTTCACTGGCTTCTGTTGACATTCAGTTTTAGGGTCTCCCTCATCCTTGTTGATTTAATTTATTTTTTTAAATGTGTAAAGCGTTAACATGATGCCAGAAGTCAAAACTCTGCTAAGAGGTATACACAGAGGAATAGTTACCTTTAAAAAGCCATTCTACGTTAGCCAGGCTAAGTCCTAAAAATTGTAAACTCTAGGATTCATGTTTGCTGGGAAAACATGATGATGACTGACATTCCTTGGCAGGTGGCTCTAGCTGGCACAGTAACATCCTTGCCACCTTTTTTCAGTTGCAGAAGCAGAACAACAGAATATGACTTGGTCGGAGGGGATCAGCTCAACTGTCATTTTGGCTCTATCCTGCAGACAACAGGGCTACAGTACAGGGATTTTATTCACATAAGCTTTCATGACAAGGTACAGTATAAGACAGTGGTTCTTAACTTCGCTTGAGTCTTAGAGCCCTTTGAGATTCTTTTTTTTTTTTTTTTTTGAGACAGAGTCTCACTCTGTTGCCCGGGCTAGAGTGAGTGCCGTGGTGTCAGCCTAGCTCACAGCAACCTCAAACTCCTGGGCTTAAGCGATCCTACTGCCTCAGCCTCCCGAGTAGCTGGGACTACAGGCATGCACCACCATGCCTGGCTAATTTTTTCTATATATATGTTTTTTTTGGTTGGCCAGATAATTTCTTTCTATTTTTTAGTAGAGATGGGGTCTCGCTCAGGCTGGTCTCGAACTCCTGACCTCCAGCGATCCACCCTCCTCGGCCTCCCAGAGTGCTAGGATTACAGGCGTGAGCCACCACGCCCGGCCTAGATTCTGATGGAAGTTATGGGTTATTCTTCATACAATTCATAGACACACATACACATGCTCACTCCCAAATCCTGTGCACCATTTCAGAGGGTTCACAGAGCCCCTCGAAAGTCCACATAGGTCTGTTGGTCCAGGTTCGAAACCCAGGTTTAACATAAGATAAAGAAGTCTTCATTGGCCGGGCGAGGTGGCTCGCGCCTGTAATCCTAGCACTCTGGGAGGCCGAGGCAGGAGGATCGCTCGAGGTCAGGAGTTCAAGACCAGCCTGAGCAAGAGCGAGAACCCATCTCTACTAAAAATAGAAAGAAATGATTTGAACAGCTAAAAATATATATAGAAAAAAATTAGCCAGGCATGGTGGTGCATGCCTGTAGTCCCAGCTACTCGGGAGGCTGAGGCAGGAGGATTGCTTAAGCCCAGGAGTCTGAGGTTGCTGTGAGCTAGGCTGACGCCACGGCACTCTAGCCAGGGCAAAAGAGCAACACTCTGTCTCAAAAAAAAAAAGTCCTCATCAGAGACACCACCATATCATGTATCTTACATAAGCCCATCTTTTATTGAAGAACAATGAGTTCCTTCAGTATTAATTCTGCATAGGTTTCTGGGATTAATAAGCCTTTTTCTGGGTCTTGAGCTCCATCAACAATAGTGTAGTCCAATGGGTCTCACACCTTGTAGGGTATCAGAGTCATCTCGGGTGAAGCTACAAAAGCCAGTTCTGTCCAGCTTCAGTGATCCATGTGTCAGCATTGCTGGGTAGCTCTCCAGGTGGGTCTTGTGCACACCAAGATTGAAGAACCGCTGGTGTAGTACAGTGGTTCTCAAACTTTGCTGCCTAATAGAATCTCTTGGGAGTTTTTAAAACTCCTTAAGTCCAGGCCATACCTTGGATCAATTAAATCAGAATCTCTAGACATGAGACCCCAGCACAGGGTTTCTTAAAGCCCCCCAGTGATTCCAGAGTATAGATGAATTTGGGAACCACTACTCTCTAGCATAGTAGCTCTCACACTACTGTGTTTTAGAATCACCTGGAGAGTTTTTGAAAATCCTGATATCTGGCCAGGTACAGTGGGCTGGTCACAGTGGCTCGTGCCTTTAATCTCAGCGCTTTTGGAAGCCAAGGCAGGAGGATTGCTTGAGGTCAGAACTTGGAGGCCAGCTGGGCAATATAGCAAGACCTCGTCTCAAAAAAAAAAAAAAAAAAAGGGCCAGGCATGGTGGCACGCCTCTATTATCCTAGCTACTGGGGAGGGAGAAGGAGGGGAATCACTTGAGCCCAGGAGTCTGAGGCTGCAGTGAGCTATAATTGCATCACTGTACTCCAGCCTGGTCAACAGAGTGAGACCCAGTCTCTTAAAAAAAAAATCCTGATGTCCAGGTCACACCTCATCCCGATTAAATTAGAATGTGTGTGACCAGGTACGGGTATTTTTGTAAAATCCCCAGTGAGTCTGGTGGGCAGCACAGGTCAGGAACCTGTGATAGCCTCTGCATTGCCTTGTACTGAGTTGTCATGACAGAAAGGACCGATGTAATTGAAAGTAAACTTTTCACAGAAGGTTTTTGATGGTTCTGGGAACTCTCTGAAGCTCCCACACAATGGCATCATTTAAAAGTCCCTGTCCTGTGGAATCAGGAAAATGAAGGCGCAGTCTGTTCCCTGCTTGCTCCAGATGCTGAGCTGCCCACCACAGACAAGTGGCTGTTATGGTAATTGTGACCGTTGATTGGTTGCCTGCCATGAGCCAGGCACTTTCTCATTTTAGTCTGTACCAGCCCTTAAGAGTTAGGTGATATTACATCCTTCTTAAAGATGAGGAAACAGAGACTGAGCGAGCTTAAGACATTTGCTTTATGGGCCCACATAGCAGAAAAGGGGCAGAACTGAGTTTCTGACCCAGGTCTGCCTAGCCCCACACCCTTCCAGGGTTTCAGGGCTTGGCTGCTGAAGGCAGAAGCCTACAACTGCAGCTTTAACTGTAGCTGCTTCTAAATGAAAGTGGCTCACAAGGCCCAAAGCCCTTTACCTGCTGCCTGGGCTTAAGCAAAGTAGGTGACTCTGGTCCAGCATCTGATTGCAGTGTAGCACTGCCGAGCCATCCCCCCCTACTCCTGGCAGGGAACTGGGTGATGAAAACCTGAACAGCTGTAGTGAACAGCGCCTGCAGTCCTGGCCGTGAGGGATGGCTTTTGGTTGATCAGCACAGAAATGAACTCATCCACTGACGACCACAATGAGGGGGATAAAGTGGGCATATCCACTGTCTGGCCACGCAGTGGATTGGATTTTTGTGGGAGTCAGAGGGCAAGAAAGAAAAGCTGGGCATGGTGGCTCACGCGTATAATCCTAGTACTCTGGGAGGCTAAGGTGGGAGGATGACTTGAGGCCAGGGGTTTGAGACCAGCCTGAGCACTATAGTGAAACCCTATCTCTACAAAAAAATAGAAAAATTTTCCAGGCATGATGGCATGCACCTGTAGTCCCAGCTACTTGGGAGGCTGAGGCAGGAGGATTGCTTGAACCCAGGAGTTTGAGGTTGGAGTGAGCTTTGGTGATACCACTGCACTCCAGCCTGGGCAACAGAGGGAGATGCTATCTTAAAAAAAAAAAAAAACAAAGGAAAGGAAAGAAAGAAAGAAAGAAAACAAAGATACTTTTTTATTTATAATAGCATGTTTTATGAAAGCATTTCATTTACAGAGTATCCAAGTAGTCCCACTGTGTAGTGAGGTGAGCAGAGAGGGGTGACTCGGGGTATTCCCTTCCTTCTGTGCTACAGGACTCGGTGCCACTGTAGTAGTAAGCTGCCGTGTTATTAGAGATACTGGGATGGTCTAACTTGGTATTGCTAGGTGCATGTATTTGTTACTTACACCTCATACTTGTCTCTTTCTCCTTCAGGTATATGAGCTGCCATTCTTAGTGGCTCTGGATCACAGGAAAGAGTCTGTTGTGGTAGCCGTGAGAGGGACCATGTCTCTGCAGGTAACGTTGGGGCCCGACATATCAGACCGGGGAATTGGGAGTGGGAGCCAGGAGCACGAGTCAGCAAGCTGCAGATGCTCAGAACAGAGAAAAACATTCTTAAGTAACAGCATTAGACATAGAGGAAAACACCGAGGACAGAAAATAAGGAAGTGAGTCCAGGGTGTGAAATACTCCCTTTGCAAAAAAGGATGAAGTGGTTTTCTTTTCTTTTTTTTTTTTTTTTTGAGACACAGTCTCGCTCTGTTGCCTGGGCTAGAGTGCCATGGCATCAGCCTAGCTCACAGCAACCTCACACTCCTGGGGTTCAAGCAATCCTTCTGCCTCAGCCTCCCGAGTAGCTGGGACTACAGGCATGTGCCACCATGCCCGGCTAATTTTTTTTTTCTATATATATTTTTAGTTGTCCAGATCATTTCTTTCTATTTTTAGTAGAGACAAGGTCTCAGTCTTGCTCAGGCTGGTCTCGAACTCCTCACCTCGAGTGATCCTCCCGCCTCGGCCTCCCAGAGTGCCAGGATTACAGGCATGAGCCACCGCGCCCGGCGGAAGTGGTTTTCTTTTAACTGAAAACTATCAGCAACAGATGCCAGCAGGCTTGGCTCCCAGCCCAGAGAGCTCCAAGAGGGGCACCTGCTTGGCTCCCTCCTGCCTGACTTCCCTGGATGTGCCCAGCCAGGCCTCAAGCCCAGGTGACCCTCCCTTAAATTTCCTGCACCTAGAGCCTGAAGGGGACAGTTAAGTCTCTCTGCCAAAAGTCACAACACTGTTTACCAGCCCCATTGCAAGTTCCTGTTCTGGGTCCTCACCGGCCCCACGTGGGTGCCAGTCTCTCCTCCAGGTGCAGCGAGAGCCTCTGTGCATCCATCCCTGGCCTGGGGACCCCTCTTCTGTCTTCCTGTTTCCTAACTTCACTGCCCCTCGGAGACACCAGATGAATTTTTCTCTGTTGAAACTTTTTTCCCTCTATGTTCAATTTCTTCTTGGCGCCTCCTTGGTCTCACTTCCTTGTTCTTCTCTGCTGACCCAGAAAACATGAGACTCCAGAGCTTGCGCTCTCGACCCTCTTCTGTTCCTTCTTACCGGTTCTGGGGGCAGCCCCCTTGTTTTCAGGGCCAGGAAATCTGTACCTTCTAGAGCCACTTGGGTCTGCCTGGAGGCACCAGAAAAACCAGACCCCTGCCCTCCCAAGTCTGCTCTTCTGCTGGGCCTCCTGTTCATATTCATCTGCCAGTGTCCCCAGTCACCCATTAAGAAGCAGTGACATCGTCTTTGGTTTCTCTGCTCACTTACTGTCCAGCCCGTTGCGTGTGGTGTTCCTGCCCTGGCCCTGGTCCCTGCACTGTCTCTTCTCTGTTCCCAGCACCACAGCCCCACTTCTGGCCCCAGTCCTCTTTCCTGCACCATGAAATAGTTTTCTGTCTCGGTCCCTGTCTAGTCTTTCGTCTCCCCAGTCTTTCAGAGAGCTCTTTATACTGCCCCACAGTGCTCTTTCTAGAACATGGGTTGGGTATCACCATCCTTCTCAGAAACCTCTAGTGGCTTCCTACTGCTTTAATGTAAAGTTCGTGTTCTTATCATTCTTTGTTGGTGCTTTATGACCCGACCCAGCCAGCCTTTCCAGTTCAGTGGTTCTCAGCCCATCCCAGGCACCATCCCAATTGCCTGTGGAGCTTTTTAAATACTGTGGGTGCTCAGCGTAGGCACCTCAGCCCCAGCACGGTACTTGGGCCAGGCCTCTGCCCCGGGTCCTGCTGCCCCTCGGTGAGCGTGGCTGGGAAGCCGCCTCTCCTCTCTGCTCCCTGAATCAGGCTTTGCCTTCAGGCCCTGGCTCACGCACCCTCTCCTCCAGGGAGCCGCCCCCACCGCTTGACCCCTTGCTGCGGCACTAGTTGATGCAGCACTCGTTGAGGGGCCTCTTGCTCGTATGTTTCAGTGAGCTGTTTACTGCGGGCCCCTGAGACAAGAAGCACGCTTTGTTCAAAACTCTGGTACAGGCTCTGTGCGGTGTGTGTCCTTAGAACATGAGCGTGCGATGGCGGAAGGCAGAAGGTGTCTCTTAGACGCCTCCTTATCTCCCTCCGCCATTCATGCCTGGCCCAGAGCTGGGCATGCCGTGGGCCCCTCAGGAGCCCCCTGGCCACCACCTGGGTTTCCCTCCCAAGTTCAGGCATCACAGTTCAGTCCTCAGGTTGACCAGGAGACTGAGCCGTCTGCTGTCCCTTAGAGGGAATGTGGTGGCAGCAGGGACCCACCCATCGTTCACCCACTCTGTGCCTTCACAGGCTGATGCCTTCTTCTGTCAATGCCCTTTCTTGCAGGACATCCTTACTGATCTGTCAGCGGAGAGTGAGGTGCTCAACCTGGAGTGTGAGGTGCAAGACTGTTTGGCACACAAGGTATCAGCCCTGGGGTTTGTGAATCTTTCCTGTTAATGCAAACTGTGTGACAAATAGTTACCGAGTGCAAAGTAAGTGCTTTCTATTCTTATCTCTTACCGAGTTGATTCTCACAAGAGCCCTGTGAGGTTGGGGGTTTTGTTTGTTTTAAGGGAGAAGTTGGTTCAAAAAGATTGAGGAACTTGCCCTAAGCCTGTAGTTACTGGTTACTGGAATAAGCGGCAGATCAAGCACGTGGAACCCAGCTCTACGGCTCTTCTTCCATCTTAATTAAAGTAAAACATTCCCATGGTACAAAAAAGCTTTAGGATAGCACGGAGCAGTAGAGAGTGAAGACTCGCCTCCGTGCAGCTGTGGCCGCCCCAGGCTCTCACTTTCCCTCGTCCTGTGCTGTGCCTGGGGGAGCACAGGCTCCTCCTAAAGGAGTAGAAGACCGCCTGCCCAGAGTTAAGAGTTGTGGATTTTTTTTTTTTTTTTTTGAGACAGAGTCTCGCTCTGTCACCCGGGCTAGAGTGCCATGGCGTCAGCCTCGCTCACAGCAACCTCAAACTCCTGGGCTCAAGCAATCCTCCTGCCTCAGCCTCCTGAGTAGCTGGGACTTACAGGCACGTGCCACCATGCCCGGCTAATTTTTCTATATATATTTTTAGCTGTCCATATAATTTCTTTCTATTTTTAGTAGAGACGGGGTCTTGCTCTTGCTCAGGCTGGTCTCAAACTCCTGAGTGCAAACAATCCGCCCACCTCGGCCTCCCAAGTGCTAGGATTACAGGCGTGAGCCACCGTGCCCGGCCAGAATTTCATTTCTTAAGGCTGAATAAGTAATATTGCCTTGTGTGGATATATCACACTTTGTTTATCCATTTATCCATCAGTGGACATGAGTTGTGTTTACCTTTTGGCTATTGTGAATATTGCTGCCGTGAACATTGATCTACAGATATGTTTGAGTTTGTCCTTTCACTTCTTTTGGGTAAATACCTAGAAGTGGAGTTGCTGGATCATATTGTAATTCTAGGTTTAACTTTTTGAGGAACCACCAAGCTTTTCTACAGAGCTGCACCAATTTACATTCCCACCAGTAGTGCACGAGGCTTCCAGGTTCTCCACGTCCTTGTCAACATGTATTATTTCCCTTTTTTTTTTTTCTAGCCATCCTAGTGGATGTGAAGTAATGTCTCATTGTGATGTTGATTTGTATTTCCCTGATGACTAATGATATTTCAGGGCAGAGTTTTCAACATGTAGGGGAGAGTCTGGAATGATTCACTCCCACAGGTTACAGGGGCTCCTTCTCGGGAAGAGGCACCCAGGTGTCGGGGTAGAAGGCCATGGACTTGGACTCTGCGTTGTATACTTGATGTGTTTTTATGACCAAAACATGTACTGCTTCTGCAGTAACCATTTTTTAAATAGAATGTCTAGTTTTTATTTTAAGAAAATATATTACAGCAAGAGTACAGCTGCAGGCTGAGTGCCCCACACTGTCCTTCAGACAGTTTGCAGGGAGAAGCCAGGGTGGGGCGTTTGTTCTGCCGCCAGTCAGAAGCCTGACAGTCCTAGGAGTGGGGATGTTTCCTTCTTTAACCCTTAGCTGTCGGCCGGGCGCGGTGGCTCACGCCTGTAATCCTAGCACTCTGGGAGGCCGAGGCGGGCGGATTGTTTGAGCTCAGGAGTTCGAGACCAGCCTGAGCAAGAGCGAGACCCCGTCTCTACTAAAAATAGAAAGAAATTACATGGAAAGCTAAAAATATATATAGAAAAATTAGCCGGGCATGGTGGCGCATGCCTGTAGTCC